>OY856187.1:197893600-198190499 GCA_963693315.1 Diogma glabrata
TATATTAATATATATATTATATATTATATTATATATTATATATATATATATATTATATATATATATATATATATATATATATATATATATATATGCGGTTATGACAGCAGACTCAGTGAATTAGGTGTTAACATCAGTAGAAAATGACATCACTTAGTTTGAAATTGAATCTGCATTTGCAAATATTAATCATTGCAAACATTCATAGCTATACTTCAACATCAAACATAACATCAAAAAATATTGTTGATTCACATACTCACAAAAAACTTCCTTAATTAAAATCTATTTGTCCATCAAACCAAGACAATCGTTCTGACGTAACTTCACATAACAATAACAGAACGCATAGGGAAGATCGAATGGGAATCAATTTAAAATTCAACTTGAATTAAATTCATATCCAAAACGTTTAAAATTAATGGCCAAATAAAGACGATATCCAACAAACAAATCCAAAAATGTAAATATCAACAAATTTAACCTTCTTATACGTACAGTCATTGTCAAGAGTTTTATTTATATAAACGATTTTATTATTAACTTTCGATTTACTTATCGTTTTCTATGTTTGGAATACTTTTTGATTGAAATCAGATTGATTGAAGTGGATAATTTAAATTTTATATTAATTAAGTTTTTGTTGTTTTTTTTCTATGTTTATTGTTAATTAAACCTAATTAATGATCGCTTCCTTAAAAATTGTTTAGTTGTGCTGAAAAAGTTCTGTTAGAGTATTCTCAGTTTTGTAAAAAATAATTCAAAAATGATTTGATATAAAGTTCATCCGATAATATATTAATCGGAATCACGTACTTACGCGTGTCAATAAATACGATTTTTAAAAAAAGCTCTTGCTCTGAATAACATTAAAATGTTCCCTTAAGAAGATACGTATAAGTGGCTTTATTTATTATATCACTATCATAAACTATAAAAGAACAAAAGCTGATAGTCCATAAAAAAAGCTTCATTTAAGCGTTTATGTCGGACATGTGATATTTATCTATTTTTAATACTTATTTTTTTTTAATTTGAGATTTACGATGCAATGTTTGGTAATAAATTTTAATTGTAATTGTTTATTGTCTTATTAAGGTGCGAAATCGGGAAATTACATTTAACTTATATTTTATTAGGAAATAGTTCGAAGAATAATTTGTTAGTTGGGATCCAGGTGTGTTCATTGTTAGATCTATTAATCTTTTTTGCATTATGAAGTTTAATTTTATAATTTTTATATTCGTCGCCTTAATAATGAACAACGTATGCTATTTATACGTTGTTTTTATATTATAGGTGCGCTGCATTCCCCATAAGGGTATCTTTGAATTGGCGTTTTACATTTTCGAATTATTTTATGACTGGGGTAAGAATTAATAAATTATAAATTAACATCCATGCAAATGCATGCGCACATCAAACTTTAAACGCAATATCTCGAAACTATACTTTTGCGTATACGTCGTTTCATTATTAAAGCGACGAATATCCCTATCGTTTCAGCATTTGATTAGCGATAAAATGTTTCATTGAGCGTCTGCATACGTCTTTTACAAGTATGAATTGTGTTTCTACTGATGTTATTTTGAAATAAACAAATAAATAAATTTTAGTATCAAAATTTTTTAATAATTTGTAAATTCTACTGTTACAATTATTACGGCTTATATAAAGACTATTTTATATATTTATTTGTTGTTTTTTTTTATTAAAACATCAAAAAATTTTACTACTTATATTTCGGCCTATCTTCCATATCTTCCTGAGCTAACTATTTTTGTCTAATTTATATAAAAAATAATAACTAAACTAAATGTATAAACCAATTAACTCGATTATCTTCTCGATAATTCGAGGTTACTTTCGATTATTCGAAGTCAATCTAAGAATATTCGATAATTCATTGTTTACCTAATATGTTTATTTGTATAAATTATTTTTGTATTTTTTTTGGATTGTACAAACGGATTGTACAAACAACCTGTAACTAAGATATTGGATCTCTAAACATGTAGTTAAGACTGTGGATATAAGATCACCACCTAAAAAAAATTTGTTTTTTCATATTAATATACGAAATAGCAGAGCCGTCCAAAATTCCTATGTTTGTAGAACTACCCCTTAGTTCTACAAACTTAGGAATTTTGGACGGCTCTGCTTATTTCGTATATTAATATGAAAAAACAAATTTTTTTTTCAAATGAAATGTGTAAACCTTAACTATGTCAGCTGGTCACCCAAATAAACACGTTTCGAGATATATTTCTTACAAAAAAAAAATTATTCAAACGTCAAATTCTTAGTCCCCTGGCGTGTCCCACCTTGAAAGTCAAAGCTGGTAAACTAAATAATCAATGATTCTAAGTGTGTAGAGACAAATTCACACTGTAGTAATAATTTTGAATAATGATGCTTTAATAATGTGTAAATAATCATAACATTACTCTATATGTCATATAAGATATATCCTATTAAAGTTTGTCCCACGAATTTGTTATTATTCTCCTGCCCAATCAAAACACATTGATAATATTGGAAATTCATATTTCTATCAAGTTATCGCTCGTCACAGGAATTAATTAAAGTTCAATAAATATAATATTGCAAGTGTTTACTTAGTCCGAAGTTTTATCAATCAAAACAGTCATCATTACTAGCAAGATCGTGTTTTGCCCAGTCAAATTATCAGTCCCCTGGCAAGTATTTTCGTAAAAAGTATTTTAATTACAGGTAATTTTCTAGTTTTATACGTCGTGAATATGTATTGCCTTGGTATAGAATCCGTTTATTTTTTTTAGACGTAATTTTGTCATTTTAAGCGAAATACTGATAAATACTCAGTCCCCTGGTTCTCAGTCCCCTGGAAAATTTAAAAGCGGGTGGACTTAGATAAATGTTTATTTCGTATTTTGAGATAATATTGAGTTAATTTAGGAGTAAGAAGGATATTTTTTAATTTTGACTCTTGTATTTTTTTATTTTTTTTTGTTTTTTTTTTTTGACTGGCCACATTCAGAAAAGTTGAAAGAACGTCATCAAGTTTAACTAAAACTAGTTGCCAGAACTTATACGCAAAAAACATGTCGTGCCGTAATTAGCTCCATTTTCTTCCCTCGTGTGTAGAACTACCCATATATTATTTTTGTATTTTTTTTAAATTGCATATCCTAACTCAAAACAATAAAAACAATAAAACAGAACTTTTTGCTTTTTTAAATAATCGTTTTTAATTTAAAAGGAAAGTCTATTTCATTTTAATTTTTTTATTAAACTTAAGTCCACACCACTTACACAAATTGCACAACTTACACAAATTGCTGTTCTTTTGCGGCAAGTGTTGCGTACAAAAATGCTGTTCACAAATGTACAAAAAACAAATTACACAAAAATGTTTCTTGTGGCAGAAAAAAAAATTATTTGTGCAGGTTTATTTTGACGTAAGTTATGTCAAAATAAATAAGTTATTCAGGTTATGTAAACAAAAACAAATTAAAATTGGTGCTAAATATTGTTAATTTATTTATAATTCAGACCTAATATAATTTTTTTAACAATTTCGATATATTTTGTTTAAGTTAGTTTGAAATTAGTTTAAACTTATTTAATTTTTGTACATGTACAATGTGTCAAATTTAATTTGAAATTTTGCTTGCACAAATGCTGTTCTTATAACCCTTCCACAAATTGCCCAAATTTTTAAATTGACAGACACAAATTATGTTCTACCTTGCACAAATTGTGTTAATTGTGTGGATATAAGATCGGTACCATACTTATAATGGATCACTCAAGTCAGTGAGTCACTCCGATAATATCATTAATTTTATGTTTACTTGATTCATAAAATCATTCAATTGTATTTCATGTTGACCCTTTTTGAAATATTGTATATCGAAAATTGTGGTTCTCTATTTCATTACGTTTATGTAGAATCGTAACACTATTTTTAATATTTGGTTTCTAGTTTAAAAGTGTAGTAGAGTGTGCGGATCAATAAAAGTTTTTCAGCAGCTAACTTCTGTAACTGTGAAGCAGTGAAGTGATAAGTTTTTCATCACTTCACCGCAAAATACGATTCCTCATCTAAGTGGGTGAAATTTTAAAATTAGAAAGTTAACACCGACTATTTGTTTGGTGATAAAATGAAATTGTTATCGCCATTATGCCAATGTGATTTCGTTTTTTAAAAATAGTAATTGTAATTTCTAAATTACAACAAAATTTTTTTAAAAAAATTTATTTCTGAAACATTTATATATAGTTAAATTTGTGAAAATATATGTTTAAATTGTGTGGTTCGAACTTATTTGTGTTGAAAAATGAAAATTAAAGATAATCATTTAATTTTATGTACTTTTGACGTTTGATAGTTTGGGGCTTGCTATTAGATTTTTAAAACTATTTAATTTGCATATAGAATCGCAAAAATGTAAAAATGATAAAAAGCGTGTGATAAAATTGAAATGAAAAGATCTAAAGAAATTTTTAACACTTCACTGCGTCACGTCACAGTTATAGAATTTAGCATCTGAAATTCGTACGAATTCGGAGGTGTGATGATCTTCTTAGTACAAAAAAAAAATAAAGAAAAATTTAAAAAAACACACTTTTATTGAAAATGAACTAAAAAATAAATTTTGCATTGACACAACACGACACGATGTTCCAAGGAAACAAAGGTTATATTCAAACGTTAAATCTTTTATTAATAACTATGTTTGCTTTCAAACTGTAATAAGGAAATAAATATTTAAATATCTTTTTAAACAATTTAACACAGATGGCAAAATTAGATGTACAGACTAGAACACTATTTAACTAGAAGTTTTGTTAGATAAATAATTTTCCGTTACAGTTTTTTACAAAAAATAAAAGTGGGTGGCGCAGTCAGCGTATTGAACGTATTACATCACATTTTGTAGTCATTATAACTAATTTATAATACTTTAAAATAGTTGAATTAAGTTTTAGTATTTATACTTATTACTTAATTAAGATTTAGAATTAGCACACTTTCTACATATTTATTGCCTTTCTATATTGACGCCACCCACTTTTATTTTTTGTATATATTATTGTTTAAATACGGTGTGCAAGCAAGACAGATTTATAAAAATGGCTACTTTAGATTTAACAATGCCAACATTAACCTTGGGAGGAAAAGATGATAATTTAAGGTGGAAAACGTAGTTTCGGGCATTTGAGATCATGATCGAAGCAAGAGACATCAAAATTTCAAAAAAAAGAAGGCGCATTTATTACACTATGGTGGAATGGACTAATGGAGCTTCAAGAAATTTATTATAGTTTGGATGAAGTTACTAAATTAAATCACGACGCTACTACACCAAACGACGACACTACTACACCAAAGGATGAGTATAATGAAATTGTTTCTTTACTAAATAAATATTTTTCACCAAAAGAATCCGTGGCGTTAGAGAGGAAAATATTTCGAGAAATTAAACAAGAGGCAGATGAAACAGTAAACCAATTTATGGTCCGTCTCCGAACTCAAGCAGTAAAGTGCAATTTTGCCGAGAAAACTGAACACATAAAGGAACAAATTATTACTAGTTCAAAACACAAAAATCTGGAAAGTAAAATTATAAAGAAAGGTGAGGTTGATTTGGATGAATTGATAAAAATGGTACAATCTATGGAAATAAAAGAACAATTAAATACGTCAAATGTGAACAAAATAAAAACATACGATAGAAATCCAAGACGTATGTCTAGATCACAGAATAGATCAAATTCTAGGGGAAAGTCAGAAGTTAGATCAAAATCACGGGTAAACCTCAAATCATTTAATAGTGGTCAATCATGTTTTAGATGTGGCGAGCTTGGTCATTTCGCTAAAGATTTTAGTTGTCAAGCTAGGTACAGTGTTTGTAGTCGCTGTGGTATAAAAGGCCATTTAAATAAGGTTTGTAAAACAAAAACTAGAAGTTTTAAGCGCAATATAAGATACCTTTATAACAGTGACGAAACTCAAGATGACAATGAACAAAATATTGATAGTAAAATTTCTGACATGATTTTAAAACATAAATGTGACACAGAGGATAAAATCAGTGATGAAAGTCAAATTTTAAGTGTGAAGAAAATAATAGGAGATTTTAAAAATGAGATTAAGGTAATATGTCAAGTAGGTGGAGTTAAAATAAGAATGATAGTAGACACAGGTGCCTCAACAAATGTTATAAATTGTAGCGTTTGGGAAAAAGCTGAAAGATTGGGTGAAAAATAATACAGGAGGTAGAGCCGAATTTAGGAGATACAAAAGATTTGAAGGGTTATGAAGGACATCCGATAGTTGTTAGCAAAGTGGTACGTGTCAAATTCGAATGTAAGGAAACGGGTAGAGAAACTGAAGCAGACGTACACATAGTAAAAGGAAATGGTATATCTTTGTTAGGGTGCAAGTGCGCATTAGAATTAGGAATAATAACGCTCAATATTCATTCAATCCAAACTGGCAAAAGTATTGAGACTAAGGATAACTCGAAAATAGGAAAATTAAAGAATATTGAAATCGCTATACAAATTGATTCATCGGTAATACCAGTACGACAACAGTATCGACGAATACCGATACCCTTAAAATTACTAGTGACTAAAAAGCTACAAGAATTAAAAGACAATGACATAATAGAAGAAGCTGAAGGTACGTCACCATGGATATCACCGTTAGTTGTGATACCAAAAGATAATGGAAACGATGTTAGTCTGTGTATTGATATGAAATGTGCCAATCAAGCCATAAAAAGAAGTATACATCCTTTACCAACGTTAGAGGATATAGTTCCAAATTTATCGCACAGTAATATATTTTCGAAACTTGATATTAAAAGTGCTTTTCATCAGGTAGAAATTGCTCCAGAGTCTCGTAACATCACCACTTTCATAACTCACGAAGGCGTATATAGATTCAAACGATTAATGTTTGGAATGAGCTGTGCGAGTGAAGTTTTTAAAAAGGTAATGGAAAGTTTGTTCATGGGAATTGAAGGAGTAATTGTATATATCGATGATATATTAATATTCGCAGACACTCAAGAAAAACATGATAATGTATTAAGAAACGTTTAAAAATCAGAAAAAAAAGTGGACTTGTCTTGAATGATAAGAAATGTATATTCTCAAAACCTGAAGTAATGTTTATGGGACACATTTTATCAAGCGAAGGTATAAAATCATCAGAGAGTAGAGTAGATGATATACAAAAATTTAGAATTCCTGAAAATAAGGAAGAGGTTCGTAGTTTTTTGGGGTTAATGAATTATGTTGGACGATTTTTACCAAATTTTGCTACTGTTTCGGAACCGCTGAAACAAATTTCACGCCTAAGTACACAATTTAAATGGCGTCAGGAACAACAGGAGTCCTTTGACATTTTAAAAAATGAGATTGTTAAGCAAACCACATTAGGGTACTATGATCCAAAGGATAAGACGATAATAGTCGCTGACGCTAGCCCAGTTGGGTTAGGAGCTGTTTTTATTCAAGAAAATAATGGAAGAACTAGAATTATAGCTTTTGCGTCTAAAGGTCTATCAGTGGTTGAGAGACAATATTCTCAATCAGAAAAAGAGGCATTGGCAATAGTTTGGGCAGTGGAAAGATTCCGAATGTATGTTACTGGAAAACAGTTTGATTTAATAACAGACCACAAAGCTTTGGAAACCTTATTTAAACCGCAATCAAAGCCATGTGCGCGTATTAAAAGATGGGTATTACGTTTGCAAGCTTTTAATATTCGCGTAATTTATAAACCCGGAAAAACAAACATTGCTGATCCTTTATCGAGACTTTGTCAAAAAGAAGAAGGAGGAATGATGATAAATAATGTCAAGAAATCACTAATTAAAAGAATAACAGTAAATGACATAAAATAGAATATTATAGAACCTTTATCATATTTATGTAAAGACAAAGATGAAACATTTGATAAAAGGGGTGAAAGATATATCAACAATATAATGAATTGTTCTAAACTAAAGGCAGTATCATGGGAAGAAATTAGACATGTTTCTCAAGACGACGAAACACTAATCAAATTAAAAGAAGCTATTAGGTCCAACACATGGGATAATGTTGATTATATCAAATACAAAAGATACAAAGATGAATTTTCGGAAGTTGATGGAATATTGCTACGATACAGAAGAATAGTAATACCAGAAAACTTGAAATTGAGAATCTTGACACTTGAATCCTGGTGGTACAATCAGGACAAAGATATCATAAGATTTGTAAAAACGTGCGAAAGTTGTCAAGTAGTATCAAAAAATTCTAATCCAGAACCTTTAACAATAACTGAATTACCAAAAAAGTCATGAACCAATATTCGAATGTACTTTTTGGGACCATTGCCATAGAAAGAGTATTTGTTAGTGATAATTGATGACTATAGCAAATACAAAATCGTAGAACCAATGATATTGACAACCAGCACCAAGGTGATTAAACTACTAAGAAAAACATTTACAAGGTTTGGATTGCCAGAAATAATAACGACTGATAACGGGCCACAATTCATTAGTGATAAAATGAAGGTTTTCTGCAAGGAATTAAACATTAATTTAAAACATAGAATACCATATTCACCACAATCTAACGGAGAAGTAGAACGACAAAATCGTTCGTTATTGAAAAGATTAAAATTTGCGCAGAAAAAATTTTTTAGAAAAACGTTCTGACTGCTCCAACAAACTTGTCTTTTAAACATAGGATCAATCAGATAATGGGAAGTTACTGAAAAATAGATCACAAAAGAGTAACTATCACAACTGTCAAAAGTCAAGTTAAATAAAAGTGTGTAAAAACATATAATTTTGTACTTTGCTTTCAAAAAGTTTGGGAATTGTGCACACTAAATATGAAATATTCATTATTTAGACTCTATGAATATCCAAAGATACCATGTCAACTAGAAAGGAAGAAGGTGAGGAAATTGGAAGGAATCAGGATATGGGCATAACTATACTAATTGTTTTAAATGACGATTGACATTTTTTTAAATGTTTGAGTGGCAAATTCCTGGGGAAAGACGGAGGCGGGCATTGAGTTCCATAATTTGGCCACTCTATTAAAATAATCGTTTTGGATGAACAGAGTTCTACAACGAGGTGTTTGGACAGCAAATGGGTGGGACAACTCTGAAGTTCTTGTTCGTCAATTGAACTGCACACACGATGGAAGGATATTTTGTATTTCCTTAAAGAAGAATCCGCTAAAGTCGTATTTATAGTAGATTAACAATTCAGCCACATTTCTTTGGTGCTGGAGTGAATCAAGCTAATTAGTTAGTTCAGTATTATCAATTAACCATAATGTTTTTCTCTGTACAGAGTCTAGACATTTTATTGTTCATTAACAACCACTTCCCCAAACATGACAGCAGTGTTCCATACATGGACGAATAAAGGACTTATAGATCAGCAAAATTTGATTGGGATTGAAAAACTTCTTGCATCGGCTCAAGAATCCTAATTTTTGCATTGCAGATTTAGCGAGGTTGAACACATGTTTATTCCATTTCAGGTTATTTTCGATATCCACTCCAAGAAGTTTTTACTGATTCAACCTGATGCAATTCCTCATGGTTTATCTTAATAGGGACGTTTTTATGTCGCTCTATTCGTGAAAGACGGCATAGTTTAGTTTTGGTTGGGTGAAATGCAACAATATTACGACCACCCCATTCCGTTATATGGGCCAAGTCCTCGTTGATAGAATTAATTAACA
Organism: Diogma glabrata; assembly: GCA_963693315.1. Lineage (NCBI taxonomy): Eukaryota > Metazoa > Arthropoda > Insecta > Diptera > Cylindrotomidae > Diogma > Diogma glabrata. Next base: position 197,903,357 of record OY856187.1, read on the forward strand.
GCTCTCTATCAGTAGTGTCTGCAGTTTGAGATCTAAATTTAGGAGATGCATGTGATGCATGCAATATGCTGTCATCAGCAAAACTATGGATTGGGTGCACTGTAGAAATAAGTAAATCATTTATGTATAGAAGAAACAAGGTTGGTGAGAGTACAGAGCCTTGAGGAATACCAGCATTGGTTGTGAAAGTATTGGATGTAATACCATTTAAAGTAACATGGAATTGGCGACCTGCTAGACAACTTTGAATCCATGAGACAGTTAGATGATCTATGCCATAAGATTTTGATTTAGCTATAAGATTTCTATGCCACACTTTATCAAACGCTTTAGAAATATCAAGTCAAATACTGAATATTTCACCGTGATTCTCCAGCGATTTGTTCCAGAGATGGGATACGTAGGCTAACAGATCACCTGTTGCATGACTTCTACGAAAACGATTGCAAATAAATTGGAAAAACTATGGGCTGGTCACCCATATGAAACAAATTGATTAAATTAACTCAAGTGAAACTTAACCATAAAATTGAGTGAATTGATAAAATTAATACAAGTTAGGGACACCTGTGTTGGACAGCCTACGTTCCTATATATGGAGCAAATACGGTACAAACAAAAATTCTAAACTTTATATACTGTAGTTTATTATGTTTGATAACATGGATGTTGTTGAATTGTAAACGGTTTTAAAAAAGTTTGTAAAAACATTACATATCATTTTTAAATGGTCGATTCGGAATTAGATTTTATCTTTGTGCCAATAAAATGCTAGTTGCAATGCTAGTTTGAGATTAGAATAAAGATTAGATTTAATGTCAAGTACATAATTATTATAATTCTGACAGTTAAACTCTATTTCGATAGATTTGTAAGTTCTGTTAGCCTTATGCATTCAATTCATTTTTAAATTAATAAATTCTTTGTTAAACCTAGTCTGGCATAAAGATGTGTTAGGTATAACCGGTTTTGTTGAATGAAATTTGTTTTTTCATTGTTCGATATATCCTGAACGGCGAGACGATTGTATTTAGATCTTAATCTTGATCTATAAAGTACCAATCTATAGAACCTAGAAAAGTGATCTCAATCAGAATCGCCATTTTTAAAATTACAAGAAATGTAGACACTGACTACCACCGACTGTAGAATTCTATCAACATTCGAGAGGACGGTCATACGAACAATTTATGGTCCATGTAAAGTTGTTGAAAATCAGTATAGAATCCGAATGAATCACGAAGTCAGACAACTGCTTGGAAGCTGCGAGATAATCAGATTCATTAAATCCAACCAGATTAGATGGTTTGGTCACGTAGGCTCATTAGATAGAGTGATGAAAAAGCGTCCTAACAACCAGCTAGTGTTCGTCGGAGTGGAAAATCCAGACAACAAAATCCTGACGACAGTCATGACATCGCGCAAGACCTTTGTGATATAGAGCGCCGAAACTGGGATCGACTAGTCATGGAACGAGATGAATGGAAGCTGATTGCACAGATGGCAAACTCCCTTCATGGCATATCCCGCATGGAGGGATCAGCGTTTATTGTTTTGAAATTTGTTTTTATTTTTGATCTACGGGTGTGACAACCCTGCGTACTCCAGTCCCTGCTATTGACATACGAGTTGACGTGAGATATCACACACCACTGGCAATAGCAGTGAGATATCACTAGCCAAGGTGACAACTTAGGGGTGGTGGCGGATGAACTGTATTCAGTCAACGGTAGCACCCTCAATCTTAGCTGTTAAATAATCCTTGGTGATGAGACGTTATTGCTTCCTTGAAGAAACGAGCCTTCATACAATTATGTGTGGGCTTTAATCTTTAAGAAAGACGGTGCGTCACAGGATCAAGGAATATGCAACCGACTGGATTATTGGCAACTACATTTTTGTTTTGTTTCAGCAAATTTTTGTAACAATTTGCTTTTTACTTGTTAGTTTACTTTTATTTTCTCTATTCTATCATAAAATATTGGCCTATGTCATATTTTGTCAGTGATAGGATTTTTTGTTTAGCTATCCATTCTTTAACAAAAAATATTAAAAAACAAAAAAAGAAAGATTTACGTCCATCAACACCTTTGAACGTATGTTGTTGTGGGACCTTGGTCTTAAAAGGTTTTTATGTGTTATTGTGACACATATTGTAATTCCTACTACACAACACATTTTATTAAAAAAAAAAAAATATAAACGCCAGATAGAGAGATAATTAAGACCAATTTGTTGCCATATATCAACCGTACCGCTTTTATCTCCACCGCTCCGTTCTAAGAGTACACTATCCGTTCCAAGAGAACCATGATCTGAAAGCAATTCATTATTTCTTCAGAATGAATTTAAATTTATTGTGTTATTTCCAGTGATTATTTAACTCAAATATTAAATAAAGACGCGAACAAATATTTAAGTTATGTAAATATTCTCAAAGTATATTTTGAAAATTTGCTGGCAAACTTTTTGCATTATGGACTAATTTATTTTAAACTGATAAAATATCAAAAATTATATGTTTGTTTATAATAAAAGCCAAAACGTCATTTTTCATTTCTTTTTATACAGTGAGGAAGGGAGGAAGAAACAATTGTTTTTTGTGGTATTGCGTTTTTCTTATAGATTTAAAACAAACTCCCAAAATTGTACAATTTTCACTAAGACAACGAGAGGAAAACAAAAATACGATTTGACAGATGTGGATGAACGCTAAATGTTAGTGGTGGTGATCGGTTGGTTTCGGGTAAACAAAACTTAAAGAAATTCTAAAAATTAAATTTTATTCATAAAATCGAAGTCTGCAGCTCTTATTTCTACCATTATAATACGTCCCTTATAATAAAAACAAGAAGCACTAAAAAAACAATTACTTCGGTCACTAAGTATTACATTCATGAGCCAAAAGTGAAATTCTTACCCCCACTTTTTTGGCATTTCTCGACGTTTTAGGACCTACTGATTCTAAAAAAGCAAAAAATAAAAAAATGTATGTCTGTCTGCCGGGCGGCCGGCTGTCCGTCCGTCCGTCTATACCTACGCTGCAGGGCAAACCGCTGGAGGGATTTCAAAATTTTTTTTTTCTAAAAATAGGTATACTCAAGGGACAGGTCCGAAAGGACGCTGTGTTCGATAGCTGTACCGGAAGTGTGTCAAAAAAATCATTGTGTGTCAAAAATAGCAAATTTTCATATTTTTGGCTTAAAAAACGTTCATTTTAAGTGATTACGAGTAGGAACATTAAATTTGGAGAAATCTTGATGGTAGGGATTGGTATGTGAGATCAAAAACTAGATTATTGCATTATAAGTTTGTCAAAAAAATGTTGTCAAGTGTGTCAAAATAAAGATTTTTATTTATTTTTTTACCCAATTTTTTGGAAAAAAATAAAATGAATTATTTGTTTGAATGTAATTTTATTATTATTATTGAGAATTATGGCATTATAAGTTTGTCAAAAAAATGTTGTCAAGTGTGTCAAAATAAAGATTTTTATTTATTTTTTTACCAAATTTTTTGGAAAAATTATTTGTTTGAAATGAAATTTTATTATTATTATTGAGAATTATGGCATTATAAGTTTGTCAAAAAAATGTTGTCAAGTGTGTCAAAATAAAGATTTTTATTTATTTTTTTACCTAATTTTTTGGAAAAAAATAAAATGAATTATTTGTTTGAATGAAATTTTATTATTATTTTTGAGAATTATGGCATTATAAGTTTGTCAAAAAAATGTTGTCAAGTGTGTCAAAATAAAGATTTTTATTAATTTTTTTACCCAATTTTCGGAAAAAAATAAAATTATTTGAAATGAAATTTTATTATTATTATTGAGAATTATGGCATTATAAGTTTGTCAAAAAAATAATGTCAAGTGTGTCAAAAAATAATTTCATTTATTTTGTTAGCCAATTATTTTTTGGAAAAAAACGTAGCTGTTTTTATGACGTATATGTAATTGAAAATGAAATTGGACATGGAAATTTTTGAATTTGTTATAGATTTTTAAATATTTTTGGAATTTTGAAAAAAGTTTGTATTTTTGATTTTGTAATAATTTTTTTGCAATATTTTTAGAATTTTGAAAAAAGTTATAAGTTTGGATTTTGTAAGAATTTTTGTAATATTTTTAGAATTTTGAAAAATTTTTAATTTTTGATTTTATTATAATTTTTAGAATTTTGAAAAAATTTTCAATTTTTGATTTTGTAATAATTTTTGCAATATTTTTAGAATTTCGGAAAATGTTTGAATTTTTAAGAATTTTTGAAATATTATTGGAATTTAGAAAAAGTTTAAATATTTGATTTTATTCTAATTTTTGGAATATTTTTGGAATTTTGAAAAAGTTTGATTTTAACAATATTTTTGAAATTTTGATTATAATTTTCCGGCAACGTATTGATGTTTCGTGTTAGTTTTGTAATAAATTTCTAAACAGAGATAAAAAAATACTTGTACTTTAACAAAGAGTTATGTTTGATATACATCGCTGCCCAAAACTAAAAAGCAGGTCCTCATAAAAGTTTTTTGCCGAAAGCTATATCAAAATCCTTAACCCAGACCGAAGTCTTGATATTTTTAAGTATTGCAATTATCAATTTACTTTTAAATTAAATTTCTTACTAAACTATTGTTCATATTTAGCTCTTGTTCTTACTAAGCACTTGTTCATATTAAAATTAAGTTTATTATCATTTATGTGGTGAGAAATGTCAAACTAAAGATTAGATAGGTAAACACCTACAGCAAACATAATAATTGCTATGTACCTAACTTAAATTCTAGGTACTTTTTTGATATCTGTGGACATTGTTCGTATACTTGACGTTTAAAGTGTAGTATGAAGTATTTTGCTATTAATGTAACCTCTATAACAACTCACATGCTATCGAGTTGGGCATTGAACTCAGTGTTGCGTTAAGTTTTGCAATGGGCAATTCAAATTTGATTTTCTAGATGTTCAATTAAAATTCTTTTTAAGGTGTATTTGTTGAAATACGAAAGAAAGCTCAATAGTGTCCAGCGACCAGCAGCTCATACCTCGAACACCAAAGTGAAACTTTTCGTATTAAACTCAATATATCCCAAAATTAATTAAGTATTCCACCCTGTTATGTAAGCTGAGATGTTATGGAATAGAAAAGGAGTTCATTTTTTAGATCCAAAACGTCATAACCTCCAATCAGTCTTAAGGTAATGTCAATGGGAACTCATCGAAAACATTCTCAACTAACATTTAGGCGACTAAGGGCAGGATTGTCTGAAGAATCAGCTCTAATTCCCATTATTTTTTAATAATGTCATTTTTAATAATGTCATAGATTTTTAATAATGTCATAGATATTATCACAACCATGATGAAATTCAAAATTTTCGGTTTTGCATTTTACTTTTTATTTTTGTTAAATTCTCAAATATTGTGCAACGTTAAAATAAACGCAGTCTCTTGTAGTTGATCTGGCTGTGCTCCATATGTGCGGTTGCTGTGCACTGTTTAATTCATATTACATGTTATAATGTATGTGCGTTCCCCTTAAAATTACTAAAATTCTAAAACTACTTAAACTTCTTTTAGATTCTTTTCTCTTGTTTTATTAACCAAAAATGTTGTACACATATCAATTTATATTTTCAGATGCCTTGGTACCAATAAAAATCCAGATTACATTATTTTTGAAGATTTAAAACTTGAAAATTTCGTAGCAAAAGAACGACACTTAGGATTAAATTTTCAGTTAACAGAAATGCTTATTAAGAAAGTTGCCCAGTTACATGCAGGAAGTGCAATGGCCTATCTAGAGGTATTGTTTCGTATTATACCTAAAATGATATAAAAAAATTATTTTCGTTCTTATATTTCTAGGATCAAACAATCTATAAAAACCATACTACAAAAATGTTTAATCCAGAAGTTCCAATACTTGCAATTTTATTTACAAATAGTATTTATGAATGCGCAAATGCATGTAAAACATGGGAAGGATATGAGAAATATTCGGTAATATTAGAAAAGTTAGCAAAAACAATTTTACAAAAAGGATTATCAGTTTATGAAATCGATGAAAATAAATTGAATGTTTTCAATCACGGTGATTTGATCCTTAGTAACGTTATGTATAAATATGATAAAGATGGAAACCCAGTAGATGTGGTCATGGTAAGGACAAAATTTAGTTGCATTTTAAACTAAATTGTGATATCTGATTTTTTTGTGCATCTAGGTCGACTTTCAAACAGGAGTTTATGGCTCACCAGGTATTGATTTAGGCTACCTTTTACTAATATCAACAGCGAACGACATTTACGAGGCCGATTGGGACCGATTGATTGCCATTTATCATAAGGAGCTCAAAACAACATTAAAATTATTAAATTATCCGAGAAAAATACCAACATTAACCGAACTACAAATAGAATTTTTAGAAAAATCCATGTTTGGGGTAATTGTTTCGTTTGCGTCATTAGCACTACGTTTTATGAATTTCAAAGAAGAGGCAAGCTTAGCATTGTTTATATTAAATACAGAATATGCGAAAAATTTCCGAAGAAAATTATATGAATCGCTAGAACTACGAGAGAGGATGAAATATTTACTAGAATATTATGAAAGAAAAGGATTATTGGAAGGATTAGATGACTAAATATAGAATATTAATATCGTTTGTTAAAATTGATTGATTATATTCAATAAATTGACTTAATTTCATAATTTATTATATAACGTTTATATAACGTTAATATAATGTTTATATTTATTATAAACAAATATTGATGTTCAAGTCTCCATGTTTGGAGTAAGTGATATCGAGGTCGACAGTTGATAGTTTAAGTTTCGTATATTTTATTATTTGATTAGATATTCTAATCTATAGTTGAGGTTTTAAGTTTTTTATTCTATTATTTCAAACGTGTTGGAAGAAATAAATTAAATTTTTTAAACAATTTTTGATAATTTTTTTTATAATTGCGTCTTGTTTGTGATCTAAACTCTCAAAATTAATCAACACACATATAGTAATGAATTAATTCAATGTCCGTAAAACCATAATCTTATCAACGAATAATAATAGAGTTTTCTATAGTTTTTGAAATTAGTTAATTTGTTCCTCTTCATCTTTGATTTACTATTGATAAAATTCTTTATTCTGAAGAGTTTTATTTTTTAATTATAAGATAAATGTATTATCAATAATAATTATCAATTAAAAAATAATCTGAATATAAACGTGTATGATAAGTTTTTTGGCTGAAGTGACTTCGTTATTGTTTTTATTAAATAAACTAAGACTGCGTTCCAATTGATGCTAAATTGTACTAAACGTGCTAAATCAATTTAGTCAACTATTTTATTTGACTAAATCAATATTTTGTTTCTAAATAATTTGGAAGAAATTCATACGTTAAACAATATCTGACAACTTGATTATATTAATTTGAATTAAAATTCGGTAATTTTGTAAAACTAAATATAGATTTAGCAGTTTAGTACAATTTAGCAGCTAATTGGAACCCAGTCTTAGTCGCCTAAATGTTATCTTTTAAAATATTCCAAGACGTTTATTAATTTTAAAAAAACTGACTAAAATATTTTGCTCTCATCATTGTGCAACCATTGTGCAATATTATAATTACCCAACCATTGTGCAATATTATAATTTCTCTAAATATAATCTGGACCACGACTATTTAACAAATAACTTAGCACGCTTATATCACACGCTTATATCAGTAATCCCATATTGGTCTAGACTCTATAAGTACCATGTAAATTCTGTTATGTAATATGAATATCGAAAAGACCTTGACCTGTCACTGTTAAGCTGTTTATAACTTTTTATCTTTCTGTCTGATAAATGTATGTATTTTCACTATAGATTTGAACTATGATTATGGAGCTTTCTGGTAAAGTATAAAAAGATTACTTATACAATTTTTTGTTACGATTAATATACAACTTTTTGATTGATGATTAATATTACATAATATACGGAATGTTTTAGTAAATAATTAAATTTTATGTTATCAAAGTTCGGTAACATTTCTTATCACGTTATTTGTATTTTGGAATCCTAATCATTGGTATGCAATTCAAGTAATAATCAGTGTTGTGCAATAGGGGTTACATTACAATATGTGCCTCTACAAATTTAAATCCCTCGGTATGCCAGTATACCTTATCTAGCAGTCCTGGAAACTGACTAGGACTCGATGGACCACCTATTAATTCGACGCTATAAGAAACAAACAATCTGGAAAACAACAAATACTGACCATTGACTATCGTTCCCGGATATGTATAGGAAACTGGAACGTCAGAACTCTAACAGAATAATCAAGACTAGAACAAGGTGAGAAATAGAACAATATAAGATTGAGATATTAGGACCTAAGAGACTGTAAAAACTGGAGAGGCATATTCCTACTTACTTAATGCATACCACAATGAAAGTATTAGCAATGATCATTCTTGAAAGGAGATATTCTTTCAAGAACAAAATCAATTAACAAAAAATTAAGAAATGAATGAGCTAGCTTTAGACTAAGTAGAAGCTGTACTGATCATATTAACACAATTCGTATCATCATAAAACAATCAAACGAATTGAATTCACTACTGTATCTCCTCTTTGTGGACTTCAAACGCGCCTTCGACACAATTAACAGAAGCGTGATATGGAGGGCACTTTGTGAAATTGCCATCCCTAGGAAAACAGAAACAGATTGCATTACAAAGGACCGTTGCTGTTCCTAATAGAACTAGACAATGTTATGCAAAAACTTGACGATACATGTTCAAATGGCAGACAACATCTGCCTGCTCACACATAGACACACAGACATGCAGCAGAAAATAGAAAAACTATAAAACCTTGCACATCCCAGAAAACACATTTACGTCATTGTCCTATCAAAATGACATCACGCTAAGTCACATCTTATGTAAGATCTGGGTCATATATAAGTCACATGAATGTCATTATTTCACGCTTATTTACGTAAGAACATGACATAACATAATGACATAATTATGACATAAATGTGATGTCTGTAGAGATATTCGTGACGTTGTTATGATATGATCAACCTGATATCATCAACCATAACAACGTCACGCATATCTCTACAGACATCCCATTTATGTCATAGTTACTATAGTAATATAAAAATTTTTTTGTGACGTATTCTTTTTTACTTAAAAAAAACAAAATATAATATAAAAAACACTTACCGGCCAGTCATTTATTGCTCACTACTTACCCACTATTCTATAGCCTGCTAGGAAGCAATAACTAACTATACGAAAAATTTTTCAAACTATTTGCAATTTAAATGGATATACCTCTAGTGAAATTTAACGAAATCATAATAAGGTCATATTTAAGTCCAAATTATGACATCATATCAAAGTCAAATTTAAGATCAGTGTGATGTCATGAAAGCATCATATAAATAAAGGATACCAGGTTATAGTCATGACGAGTGGCAGTTTTATGGCAGTCAGATAAATTTACGTAACAACTACATCACATATATATGACCTCTGTGTGATGTCATATTTACGTCTTGTGTTCACTGGGATGAAGTTGCTCTGAAAATCAACATCAGAAAAGCAAAGGCTATGATATTGAAAACCATTGTTAGTACACCAATCACCATCAATAATTAATAATACAACAATCAATAATACACAAATCGATAAATTTTTCTACCTTGGTTGTACTGTAGCAAAAATAGGTGGAACTGAAGAAAATATTAAGCAGCGCATTAACAAGGCCAGAAATACATGATCCATAAGATCTGGAATGCGGCCGTCCTATCACGAAAAGCAAAACAACGAATGTTCAATGCATGTGTAAAGTCAGTACTGCTGTATGGATGTGAAACATGGAAGCATGCAAAGAAGATTACAAACCATCTACAGGTGTTTGTGAACAAATGCTTAAGACGACTGATCAAATACTTCTGGCCTAATAAAATCAGTAACGAAGAACTTCTACGACAAACGGAGCAGATAGATATTGATTCATATATAAGAAAGAGAAAGTGGAGATGAATAGGACACACACTGAGAAAACCAGCCAAAGATGTTACAAGAATGTCTCTATAGTGGAATTCACAAGCAAAAGAAGGGTGGAAAGACCAGATATTAGTGGAAGAAAACGGTGCTTTAGTAGAAGCGAAACAAATTAGCAAGACATGGGGAGAGTTGTAAGCGATTGCTCCAAATAGAGTAAGATAGTCCAGTCTAAGAGACGCCATATGCTCCTAAATAATATCATCTGCGAGTACGTTATTTTAGCATCTATCTATAAAATGCAACGAGCTGGAGGAAGCCAAGATTTAAAACTCAATTTCTTTCACTCAAAATTATAAAAGTATATCACGATTTTTAGTCTAATGCTAAGATGGTAATAGATGAAACGCCTTCAATTGGACAACAATAGTTTATGCTTTATTATATGTAATGTAATCCTTGCTAATTAGCCTTAACTCAACATTAAAACCATCAGGCTATTCAAGTAGTTGATAGAAAATATTGCTAAATCAGATCGTGTTCAAGCCAAATACTGGTTAATTTTTTTATCGAGTTTCGAGCCATTGTTGTTGTAAGTTTTAGTTGTGTATCTGTACTGGAATTTTATTCTCTATTTGGTCCGTATTTTATAGAATTTGCAGAAATCTGACTTTTGAAAAGGTTATAAAATGCAAACAATGCTTCATGGTAATAGATCAAACAAAAAAAAAGTATTATAAGGAGGGTGTCGAAAAAGTCTTACTCATTTTTAAGCAATAACTTGTAGAGGTTAATATACAGTCAAACTTCCATAAATCGAACTTCTATTATTCGAATTTCTCTATAAATCGTATTTATATTTCGAATTCAAATTTTGAATTTCTTTATAAATCGTTTCTATATTTCGAAATTTCCCTAAATCGAACAAAAATTGATGGCATGTAGTGTTTCGAATTATAGAAGTTTCACTGTATTTAAATTTAAATGTATTATTTCTATACAAACATAAACGATCACCTAGTTCACTTGTGATACAAACCGTCTACACAATGAGCGATATAATTCTCATTGTAGCGCCATACGATTAATTAATAAATTAATTAATTAATATAAATATCGAACCAACAAATCGAATAATCGATTTCGATTCAATGCATCTTTTTTGTAATTTTTTGTTGGCGGCAAGATCAGAAAATAAAATTAAAAACTTCACTTTTAATCCGTTATTGGCGAATAACAACAAAAGTTTGCTAAAATAAATCGTTTATGATCGTGCAAAAGTGATGTCAGATGTAAAATGTTTTAGGGAATTAGACCACAGGTTATATGTATAGCTACATTTGACAAGAAATTTCAAACAAAGAAACGAATAAAAAACAAGCCAGAAACATGAATGTCAATGCTTGATTAGCTCTAACTAAACTTTTCTTGATCAACCGAGAATACAATTGTTTAACTTAACGTAAACATTGCTTAAATTATGAGAATTGTCTTTAAGTAAGATAATTAGGTTAACGGGATCTGTAAGGCCGAAATGGAAACTGCTGATAGTGTAGATGTAAAATTTAGAAAATATCTAGAAAAACTGGTTTAAGATTACCAACAAAGCAATCATTTATCAAACAGATGTATGTTATTGAAGACCTTGCAGCAAAAGGGCGGTATTCGGTAAGTCCAATTTTTAAAACTGTTGGATAATAGGAAAAACGGAAAAAATTAATTAAGAAAAAAGTAATTTATTTTCAAAACATACATTTTTGTGGGATGATCTCAAAACGAATGTTGACTTGTTACAAATGACGCAATCATTTCATTTGTTGCAAAAATAAGGCAGGGCCACATTTGTAGAGTTTTGCACCAAATGGAATAGGGTGGCAAATCCAAATTTTGTTATAGCGCGCTTGCTTTTTGCCGGATCTGCATCGTCCATGCGTCAAACGATAGCCCTAGTTTTTGTTTAAGTTGAATGTGGAAAAAGAGTAACGGCTAAAATTTGAATCTGACCCCATTTTACTGCAAGGTTTTCAATTATTCGCCTGAAAATATCATTCTTTTGTTTAGGGTGGGGCACTCTGCTATTGACGTTGTTGTGAAAGGGTTGTGAGGGGACTATCTACTGTGAAGTCAGTCGCCTTAATAGTTAACAATATTTATTAATTAACTTATTTTTGATTATAATCTTAATATATTTTTGAATGAGAACATGGTTTAACGGATCTAATAAAGGTAAGTATAGAAATGGCATCATATTTGGTCCTTATCTGTGCATGTTTATTAATTTGTTACTTCTAGGACTACCTGATTTGCGTAAAAAACCCACTACAACGCGCTTCACGTAAGTTGTATGTCGAAGGCTCCATCAATGTTTAGAAAGGCACATTTCTCACTCCACTCCCATTTCTCAACTCTCAACTCTCTAGCCAACTTGGAACGCGTGTTTTTTTGATTTTGTCAAAGTACTCGTTCGTAAATGGTTGTCGATTACTTTTACATTGTTTTTTAACCTTAATAATGTTAAACTGATGGGTCTATTATACTAAGATTGGGTGAAATTTTCTTCTCTACTTTTGCAATGAATATCATTTTTCCGTTTTAAATGGTTTTGGAATATGTTCAAGTGCCAGACAGTTTCTAAAGATCACCATGAGGTGCGGCAACAGCCACTTCTGTATCCTCTCGGGAGGAGAGCTTTTACTATTTCGTGCTGTTACTATTTCGTTCACTCCTGGTATGGCTGGAAGATGTCTATAGTTCTCTTAATACGGTCCTCCACAAAAAGTAAATTTAACCTTCGAGTTCTCTAAACTGGGTATTTCATTCCTTTTATTACTCGAACTTACAGCGCATGTCCCAAAAATTGTGTTTCTAGAAGAAGAGCAGCTCTCTGTAAACTTACCATCCGGTCTTCTCAGCTTTGGTTAAATCTGAACACCTTCCTTCGCGAGAGCCTTTTGTAGTCTATACTATCCGATGGCTAATTTAACGGAAAACAGTTTTATTGAGTAAATAAAATATTTTAATTTGATGTACATTTCGTTTTCTTAAAGGACTTTGCTAGGAATTATGATCTCAGTTAGGTACAAAATCTTAGTTGCATTTCTTCAATCTTCAACATCTTGTTTATACAAAATTTGAAACAAATGCATACCTAACCGTAGATAATAAGAGAGGCGTTAGCTTTACAAGTCTCCAGAGTTGTGAAGCTAACGCCATGAAGGAAACGTATTTTTTATCACCTGAAAAAATGTCACATAAAATTTAATGTTTAATTAATCAAAACAATGTTTTTTGAAAAAAACCTAATATTCGAAACTACAACCAAGGTTAAATAGTAAAATGAAGACACCATTGTAAACGCAAATAACACTTAGTGCCTAAAACGTTTAATTCTTAAAATACTTAATAGATTCAAATAAATCGATCTAAAAAGCCTTTAATCGAAATATATGGTAGCGGAAATTGAAAATATTGATATATGGTAGCGGAAATTGAAAATATTTTCAAAAGAATACGTAAACAAATCTATAGCAGATATATGACCCTTATTAAATATCTGAAACTACTTTTAAAACAAACATATGAGCATACGAGTATAGTTGTGGAGCAACTGTTTTAATAATAATCTCGCCTGAATGCCTTCTAAATTTTTTCGTAAAGTTTTTCATTTTCGGTATGATATGGTACATATTTGCTGCACGAAAATTGTTTTAGCTTACTTTTATAGTGAATGGATGTCAAAGATTTGGAAACAAAAAACAATCACACAATTTTGTTTTATTTGTATGTAACACTGCATTATTTCTATGGACAAAAATAACTACATAGATCATTAACTATGTAGTGTAGATCACCATGTCACCACTAGCAAACATACAAAGTGAAATATTAGAATGATGTGAGCGGTGTTATCTTTCTTCTTTTATAATGTTAAAACAAAGTATTTGTAGGTAAGTAATTGATCTCGGAGCCCGAAATTTAAAACTTTAATCACTTTTCTTTAATTTTAATTTTCTAAAGAATTTTCTCCTAAATGTTGCTAACTATATTAATTTTCATTTTTCGTTCAAATGTCATCTAGTTAGATTGATTTTTGTGATCCATTTTTAATAGGAACACTATCTTGGTGATAGTAATTTTTTGGAAAGTTTGATAAATTTTTAATGAAAAATATTGCGAAGTGTCAAATAATTTCATTTCTGTGTTTTGAAGGGATGTTAGTAGGAAAGGATAAAATCGCCTTTTAAACATAATGAGTATAGGGTGTGATTTGAAACAAACAATGGTAATATTTTAAATAATTTTGGATTACACAGTGGAATTTTTGTTAATTATTATTAAATTATTATTTGAAATGATAATTTATTTTCCAATTTAATCCATTTAGAAGCTGGTGTATAATTGAATCTCTCTTTAGTTACCATAACCAGCTTGGATAAGATTTAACATAATGTAACATTTTTTAATCATTTTGTTCAAATTTCAATATTGACTCTACGAGGAAAAATTCGTTTTTTATACAATTTTTAAAATAATGCAATTATGTGCTACATAAAATTTGCTATAAATCGACAAAACTCAAGCAACTGCCATTTTTCCATTTAAAACGAAAATATCCAATCAACATGATTGTATTCTTAGACTGGTTATTCGATTAAGCTCAAGTTTCAGCGCTATGTTTATTTTGGTTTTCTCTTGCAGTTTATATGTCATGTGCCATTGTGCCAATATTTGTGACAACTTACTTCTTACCGACAGGCGACAGTGGTTCCCACAGGATTTTACTGACAAAGAATCTCAAATATAAATCAACTAATAGGGAAGGAAAGCGACTGTAAATTCTGTCAATTGAGAGAAGAATCCTATCAAACTTTCTCAGATGGTGGATGATTTAATATTCTTAAACTTACATGGAATCCTAACCAAATCTTGAAGTTTCTAAAGGAGGCGGGCTTAGATTGAAGCCCATAAAATGAAGAAAATTTGGAAATATAAAAACGGTATTTTTTCCACGGATAAACTCCAATTTATTATATCTTTTAGTATAGTTTTAGTTAAGGAATGCACAGCATTTCTGTATCGTGTCATATCATCGAAAAATCATACCATCGAAAATTGTTACATCGAAAAATATCAATAAATCGAAACAGAAAAATCATGCTATAGAAAAATCAAACAACTGAAAATCCTAACATCGAAAATCATACCTCCGAAAATTTACACTGTTGAAAAGTCATTTGCATTTCGAACTTCAAACATTTTCGATTTTATGAAATTTCGATAACATGATTTTTCGATCTTAGGAATTAAAGTTTCGATTATATGATTTTCGGTGATGTGATGATTCGATGCAATAAATGGTGATATGATACTTCGATCTAATGATTTTTCATTTTCAACTGAGCTGGTCTACGGATTTTCGGTTCTAAAACATGATTCAATGATTTGATTTATCGATGCAATATGATGCGGACTCAATATTTCAAATTTTTTCTTTTCCTCGTCATTTAAAATGTAAACAAAACAAAAACTAAAAGCCAGATTTGAATCATCCTCCATCTAAATAGCCAAAAAAAGAGTGCATGTCTGTGAGTGGACGTGTGTGTTTAAAAAAAACGCATAGGATCTTGATGAAACTTTGGTATATAATCCAGGTTAACCCCAAAATGGAAGATCTGGATTCATTTCAAAATTGGACAAGATGACGGGAGGTCTCCCGAACACCTGTAAGTTTGAATCTTTAATGAGAAAGGTTTGGTGTAAAAGGTTTTAGTACGGTTGCCAATGTTTATGCATACCAACTTACGGTTTATCACTTTATCACTTACTATAGTCTACAGTTTCTAATCGATTTTCATGAAACGTTTCTAAAAGATTTGAATCAATATGAGAAAGATGTCATTAGTGTTTCGAGTACATTTGACAATGAGTTGGGGGTCCACCATACAACAGGTTTTTGTTTCACTGTTTTTTGGGAGCTTACAACATTCGATCTTAAATTAATTGTGATGACACTTTAAAAAAAAGATGCAAATAGGTATGGCAAGGAGCTGATTACTTTCTGAGCGATATTGAACAAAGTGGTGGTCGGTTTTTTGAAAGCTGAATAGCATTTGTACATGATAATCGAATTGGATGAAACCAGGGATGCGGAGTCGGGGTTGGAGTCGGGACACATTTTCTAGTAGCTGGAGTCGGAGTTGGAGTCGGTAAAATAATCAAAAAAAAAAAATATCTTGAGTTTGTTGTTAGTTGAAATATACGATGATTTAAGAAGAGGTTTATTCGAGCCGTTGTTTCTATAATATATAATGGGTTATATATTATTAAAATTGAGCAACTCTTATATACTTATAATATTATATACATTGATAGTATTATAATATTATAATATAATGTTGCTTGTTTAAGTGACAGCAGATAGCCGTAGCTGCTTTCGCTGTGATTTGCCCTAGAGCGTTGTGTACTCTCTTTGCCAAAGGCTGAAAGCGAGTACACTCGGCTGATGATGAAATTTAGGCAATATTTTCCAGAGGAAAATATTACCCAGCTACTATACTTACTTGTTTTTTTATGGCAAGATCTCCAGCAGCCTAAGCTTTACTAAATCTCTTACTTTGATGTTGGCTCCTTCTCTTGGACGATTTTTACTTGAACTTTCGTTCAAGGAGAATTAAGTAAAAACAATTATATTTAAATGCAAAACTTAATACTGAATTTAAATTTCATTATCATTTGTTTATATACAAAATTAGTTTTAATATTACACTAACAAAATTTTATTATTACAAAACAAAATATAATAACTAATATAAAATTTCGACGTTAGCTTAAATAACTAGAACAATTATATGTTACATTTATTTCGATATTGCAAAGCATAATTAGTTATCCCCACATGTATACACAAGCTTTTTGTAAATCATTTTGCCTTAATGTATACTATAGTAAAAAGCTGTTTTAAATATTTTCTTTAAATTAACTCTAATTAACATTTAGTAACATCTTGATATGTTATATATTACATTTCAGTCAAGCTTCGATTACAAATATTAAAAGGATTCAACTCCCTTGATTCCTTTTTCGCTGCACATCAAATCATTTTCCTCAACAGCTCTTGAAAAAATCTTATGTTTGATTTTATCATAATTTTTTGGCGGAACAAATTGTCTATCTAATTGCCCGTCACAAGCGACTTCAAGTCTCACTTCTTAAAGGTTCACTTCTGCCAAGGATGACAATATCATTAGTGTACGAGATCATATGTACTGATTTTAATGACAAGATATTGTTGTTAGTTGTTAGTTTTATTTTACTGCCACATATTCCAAAGCCCGTTTTAAAAGTGTAGAGAAAATGGCATCATCTTGTCTTAAGCCGGAGTCAACTTTAGGAAATTTTGCTACTCTGTATTCTATTTATGCACAGCATTAAGAGTCCATTAAGTAGAGACGGTATATTGAACTCTAGACATTTTTCCAAAATCATCCTTATCGATAAAAATACATCGGTGGTACCGATATTGTCGATCAGTATTGCCTTACCGATCAGTATTGCCTGATGTCAGCTGTCACACTGATATACTCAAAACAGTTGTTCAGCAAAATGATTGTTTTTGGCAAGAAAACGGGACTTGCAACCGTCCCATTTTGAACATAATAGACCATTTTTGTAGATATTCATTTCGTGTCCCGATATTACTATAAGCGGGACGGGGTTTCACCCGTTTCATTAAAATAAGTTTTTTTTTGTGTGAAGATGTTGTCTAACAACAAAATATTTATAGAATTCATAAAAATTGGATTATTTTTGTGAAACGAAGTACACATAGCAAAAATGAATCTTTGATTTCACAAATCACATTAACTCCATTTCCATATGATGATGAGATGGCATGGCAAAAAACTATTTAACGATTACAAAAAATAAACATCAAACAAAAACTGAAGCAACTGTAGAAAATATTTTGGCTGCTTTTTCTGTTGAGAATATTTTATTTATCTCGTTTGTTTTTTCTGTTTTCTTTCTAAACATTGAAATCATAATGAAAGAAATTCGATGTTTAGGTTTCAAAAATTCAAAAACTTTGTCAAATGGGTGAGGTTTTATAAAGTTTCAATTGATTAAATCCTTTTCATTTTAATGTGTTACTAGACTTGGCAATGTAAAGCCGAGAGTGTTAACGCAAAAGACGACTCATGTCCAGGATCGACGGATCTAATCCCAGTTAAGACTATATAGAGCCGATTTATAATACTGAAGTCTATAAGTTAGAGGTTTGAGCTAACATGATAAGTTGGTGTTCAGTAGACCTAAGCATGGTCTAAGCCTAACCTAAGCGTGGCATATGACTGCTTCTGTTCGTAACCTAACCTATCCTGATATAGTGTTTATTTTGTTGCGATAATCTTTTGTTAAATTATATAAAGTTTGAAGGTGGTTTTAATGATATTGGCATCAAGGAGTTCAAATGGACGTCACGGGTTCTGTTAAAAGTTCATCGTCGTTATTCAAAAACCTCGCATAATTTAATTTGTTTGTAGTAAAAATCATTTGGGATTTTGTTAACTTATAGTCTATAAATTTATTACCAAATTACGATATAACTTATTTTTTTTTATTCAAAGCTAGGCATGTTTAGTGTTGATTATAATAAATTATAAATTAACGTCTATAAATATCCAAAGACATCATGCGAACTAGGGATTAGGATTATGTTCAAATAAATTAAGTTTCTTTAAGAAATTTACTAACGTTAACTTTAAAATTTTGAGGATTAAAGCCATCGGGGAAAACCCAAGAAGGTAAGGCATTCCAGAAGTGAGATACTCTGTTGAAAAAATCACGTTGAAAAGAGACAGTCTTACACTTTTTTATTTGAACCGTAAATGGGGGCACAACACTTCCTCTGGTCCTCCTGAACTAGCAGGTAAAATTGATTTTATTTCGATTTTGTTTGATTTATAATGTATTTGTAGAAAATTGTCATATCAGCAACATTTCGTCTGTGCTACAAAGAATCAGAGTAAGAGTTGTTTTGCCAATCAGTTGACAGCTCTGCGCTTTACTATTCAAAATACGATACTATAAAATTGATTCAATTTTTCAAATTTTACTGTTTGTTTGTATTAAAGTGAATCTCTTCGCTCATTTCGCTCAGTGTAGAAGAGGGTAATGAAAGTTGGTGATATCAATCATGTACCGTTTTGGAAATTTGAAAAGTTGGTTGGTCTACTAGAAAAATTTATAAGAATCATATATAATATGTGGGATAGTAGAGCAATTCACCTATAATTTTCACATAGGTTGCGTTTATCATTTTTGTAAATTGGTATCAACGTAGCTGAATTCCAGTCCTATGGCATATAGTCCCTGGGTCGGCGTCGATTTCATGTGATGATTACCACATTTTTTATACTTCGTGAGGCGCCTGTCCTTAAAGAGCAAGAAAACATTTGTTCTGAGATTTTTCTCAAATCGGCCGCTTTTGCATTCGGCAAGCTCCGAAAAATGCCGATTTCCCGGCATCTTGAAAATTTTTGTGTTTTTTTAACTATGGTGGTTGGAAATTTGATTCAGAACATGAGGGTAACCTTGTCCGACAAAAATTTGTCTGCTATTGTCTAGTCCAGCAACCCAAACATCCAAAATGTCAGCTGTCGGACTCGACAATAGCAAACACATTATGGTCGGACAAGCTTACCCTCGTGTTTTAAAACAAATTTCCAACCCCTACAGTTAAGAAAAAACAATGTGGTAGCAAATTTACAAGATCGCGGGCAATCGGCATTTTTCGGAGCTTGCCGAACGCAAAAGCGGCCGATTTGAGAAAAATCGCAGAACAAATGTTTTCGGGCTCGTCAGGGACAGGCGCCTCCCGAAGTATAAAATACGTGGTAATCATCACATGAAATCGGCGCCGGCCCAGGGACTAATAGTTTCAGTCCTATACAGATCATTTAACAAGCTGAAACAATCTTGAAGATAGAGTTTCACCACCCTGAACAATCATTCCGGATATTTTATATCGTAGTCGATACCAGGTGCTATATTACGTTTTGTAGAATTTATTGTTTCGAAATTAAATTTGAATAGTTTCTATTATATATATAAATAGTCGGAGTCAGAGTCGGAGTCGGAGTCGGGAGTCGGAGTTTTAGTCGGAGTCAGAGTCGGAGTCGGGGCCGGGGTCGAAGTCGGAGTCGGATTTAAAATTTAAAATCTTGGACTCGCAGTCGGAGTCGCTTAATTTTGGCACCGCGGAGTCGGAGCCCTGGATGAAACTTGGTCCATAAGCATACATCTTCCGGTTTTTAAATTTTGATAATTTTTTTTTTGCAATTTTTTGCATTTTTCTTCAATGCATTTTTTCACACTATCACACTACAGCATACAATAATGAAGTGATTATGATGAAACTTATGAAAAAAGTTTGAATGAGTGTGAGAAGATAATGATCAACTTTTGGAACACATCGAAGGGTTAGAAGAGCAAATCGAACTTGCAGGCTGAGTTAACCAAGCGCTAGCGTTTAAAAACAAGAGTTATGAAATTTGAAATATTTCACTTTTCAAAAATCGACCAATAGTCTTCAAAGATTTGGTCAAGGTTTTATTTTTGGTCGTTATTGTTTTTATACTGACGATGTTAATGTTTCTGTTTAAAACTTTACTGAAACCATTCAAATCGATATAAATCAATGGTCTTTCCTCTTATAAATCCAATACAAGAGTCTTAATTAATTAAAGCAGTTTTGTTCCTACTCTATTTTTAATTTTTAAAGGAACTTTTGAAAATCGTAACCTAATAAATAGTTTTGCAGCAGATAGTAGACTGCACAAGACGTTTATCATAAATGTAAACGAGGATCTAGAAAAGCAGCCAATTGGGGTAACAAATATTTAGTCTTTAGCCTCTTCGTTGATAGCCGATACCGTTGCCAACAGAGCTCAAATTAAATCAAATCCGTCATGCCTTTAACAAAACATATATTTTTCCCTTTTTTACTCCTCAATATCGAAACAGCTTAACTCTAAAAATCACTCACTGTCGTAGCGACATAATGCTAAAGGATTTATTTTCCAAACATCATATAAATGGAATTATCTACTGAAGTCAAAAGTCTCGGTTGGCTTCAATCCACAAAAACCTAACAAAAACGTCCATCAACAACGCCGAACACACGTTGCTGTGGGATCTAGGTCTTAAAAGATATCTAGGTAATTTTTGAGCAAGAACCTTCGCCAAATCAACTTTTCTTTTACGTTGCGTACCACCTTTTGTATCGAAAACAAATGCGGGTGTGTGCGTGTGAATAGATTTTTATTTCCGACTATTTGTTTGAGCATTTTTACACTTAAAAGTTTAATCTGGATGCTTACATTTTGTCATAGAAGCGAAACGTTTCTTAGGGACCATACAAAGTTGGAAGCTTTAAATCCTTGTAGTTTGTTTTGATCAATTATTCTGTCAGCGAAAATGTATTTAGGATAAAATGATACTTTCATACTTTCAATGGGATTAACATATAGCGATTGATATAAAATCTTTGCTAAAATGCTAAAATCTTTGATGCCATTTTTTAAAATTTTTGATTTTTTAATTTGTGAAAGGTACATATGTTACTAACATTATATAAAAAATTCAGGAGGGGAAAATTTTTTGTTTTTTTTATTAATTTTATTGCAACACGCCTTAAAATTTTTCATCATAAAAAAAAGTGGAGTTAAAAAATTAAAAGTTTTTTTTGGATTTACATATATGTTTTTATAATAAATTTTTAATTTTAACTCAAAACAAATATTTTACACATTTTTTATCATTTATTTAATTTTACATTACTAAATTCCGTAGAGTTAGAATAATGTCTAGCTAAGATTTATCCATCATTTGCAGGAATGTATGAGTGATATCCTCGTGTTCCAGGAATTGTTTTTAAATTGGCGTATCTATCAGCTAGTTGTTTCGTTTTGCAATGTAACCTGCCTCCGTTACATAGAAAAATTGCACGTTATCTTGAAAATTGCCTGGAGCTGCTGCCCAGTTATATAACTCCAGAAGTGTTAATATAACTTTGTCGTATTCTTTCTTAAGACTCGCTCTAGTTGCTTTTCTTTTTACTTTTCCTCCAATTCCATCACATCAGAACTGCTCTAACCAGGTAACGAGGAGGTACAGTTTACCAAGGAGTAGTTAGTTGAAGACGTACAAACGATTTGTTTGATCGCAGTACTGTAGCCACTCTATATTCTGATATAATAGACTAAGAGCCCACGACGGCTTGACCTTCGTTATTTTATAAAAGCTGAAAGTTTCTCTGTGCATACTCCCTACTCAGGTATGAACGATTAGCGACATATAAAGTTTGGATCATCGTGGCTTTGTCAGGGAGCAGGTAACAAAGGGGCCTCCAAAGTTTCGTGAAAGTATAAAAGGTAATTTTTTTATATATTCTTCGGGATAGTATTAGAAGTCACGTCACCCATTGCCAGACACTTGCTATCGTGGCAACCCCCTACCAGACGCCCTTAAACTTTATCAATTTGTTAAAGTTTAAGGGTGTCTGGCAGGGGGTTACCACGATAGTAAGTGTCTGGCAATGGGTGACGTGACTTCTAATACTATCCCGAAGAATATATAAAAAAATTACCTTTTATACTTTCAAGAAACTTTGGATGCCCCTTTGTTACCTGCTCCCTGCCAAAGCCACCATGATCCAAACTTCATATGTCGCTAATCGTTCCTACCTGAGTGCGGATATGCGCAGAAAAACTTTCAGCTTTTATAAAATAACGAAAGTCTGGCCGTCACGGGTTCTTGTTCTACAAGCTATAATCTTATCTGGTAATTGAAGTACACAAAATATATATTTTTGTGTTAAAAATAATATAATATTTGCTGTGATAAAATATACTATATCGAATATTAAGTAATCTCTCTGGACTAAAATTGCCCAGCTTTATTTTTTGAGAGTCAACAAAACATATATTGTGATTAAAAATTAACTAAAAGTCAATTTTTCTCCATAAAACAAAAACAGTACTTCCACTACACCTAAGCTAACAAAAAATAGAAACTAGGGAAAAGTATAATATGAGTCTAAGCCAGGGATGGGGAATCTTTTGATCATTAAAGGCCAAATATAATTTTGCAAATCGTTAACAGGCCGCATTATGCCGAGTATTGTTACCAAGTTTGGGGGGCTGCATATGTTACTATAATGGCTCTGACGAATTGTTAATTTTTTCTGATCTCGTTGTTTTTAGGGTTCCGTTTTTTATACGGAACACTATTGGTAAGAGTACAACGTGTTTTTCACATTATTTCGATTATCTCGTGAACCATTAATCCGATGAACTTAAAATTTGAGGTGCTTATAAAACTAACTTATCCACACAAGATGGTGGGTTAAAAAATAAATAAAGTTGTGTTCATTTGTTTTAAGGAGGTACGATGTAAAGCCTTTGAAAACATACATTTTTTTATCGAGACGAGTAGGGTATCATATGAAAAGGCTTCATTTCAGCATTATTTAAAAATATATTTTGGAATTTTACACTTCACCATTTTTTGTATAGTTTCGAAAAATGACGTTTTCTAGATGTTTTATTGCCCCGAATAACTCCAACCCTACTTCATCAAAAATCTTGAAATATATTTGGAATGATAGAAAATTGAGTAGGTTTTTAATGAAAAATATAGAAAAGTGACAGATACTCATAACTATATTTATTAAAGGTGTGGGAATGTTAAGGGGTTAAAACATCATTTAAAACCAGGTCATGTGGGGTGTCATTTGAAAGAGCACTTGATTTTAGAAATATTGCCATTTTTTTTAGAATTTTGCAATGCATAGTTTTTGAATTATTATCAATAAAGTGACACAAAAAGTTGGTCCCCCCCGTGCATTTCGAGCCTAATTAACAGAAAAATCTGAAAAAATTCACAGAGACAGGAAGTTTGATAAACTCTGAACGAAAAATATAGCGAACTCTCAAATAATTATATTTTTGTGCTTTTAAGGGATTGGGGTGGGGAAGGGTGAAAAAAACTTTTTTGACCCAAGCAAGTGGGGTGTCATTTGAAAGAACTCTGAATTTCCAAAACATTGCAATTATTTTTAGAATTTTCCGGTACACAGTTTTTGAGTTATTCTAAAAAAAGTGCAAATTCCAGACCGCCCCCCCCCCTACGTTTCGACACTGATTGACAGAAAAAATTGAAAAAATTCATAGAATATTTTGAACGAAAACTATAGCGAACTCTCAAATAATTATATTTCTGTGTGTTTAGGGGATGGGTGTAAGGGGGGTAAAAAAAACTTTTTTTGACCCAAGTGAGTGGGGTATCATTTGAAAGAGCACCGAATTTCAGAAACATTGCAATTTTTTTTAGAATTTTCCGGTACACAGTTTTGGAGTGATTCTAAAATATGTGCAAATTCCAGACCGCCCCCCCCCTACGTTTCGACACTGATAGACAGAAAAAATTTAAAAAATTCATAGAGACAGGAAGTTCGCTAATTTTGAACGAAAATTATAGCGAACTCTCAAATAATTATATTTCTGTGTGTTTAGGGGATGGGTGTGGGGAGGGTAAAAAAAACTTTTTGGGAACCAAACGAGTGGGGTGTCATTTGAAAGAACACTTAATTTAAGAAACATTGCAACATTTTTTAAGAATTTTTAAGAAAGCGATGCACAGTTTTTAGTTATTGATAAAAAAAGTGCTATTTTAAGTGTATGTATACCACCCTATATTTCGACGCTGATTTATAGAACAAATATTCCCTATTTAGACCATTAAAATACTGGTTAAATCTTTCTTTAGCTAACATAAACAGCTATGGATAAGATTTAACCTCAAGTAACATTTTTGATCAATGTAGATGTGATTGACATTTACTATTGACGTTTACGATTAAACATTTATTCTGTTATGCGTCCATAGTTTGGCGATATAAAGACTTTACAACATAACTTTATGTCATTTATTTTTGATATTGTGTTCTTTTACATTCACGGAACCCTTGGCCAGCGAATTTTATTCGCACTTGTCCTCAGCAGTGTTCGGATGAAATCAAATCCATTATGCCTGCAAACAGTCAAGCTGTTGAGATCACTCACTCACCACTGTCATATAGTGACAGAATGCAGAGGGGTTTCTTTGTTTGCACAACAAAATCAACTAGCTGATAGATACGCCAATTTAAAAACAATTCCTGGATCACGAGGATATCACTCATACATTCCTACAAATGATGGATCAATCTTAGCTAGACGTTATTCTAACTCTACGAAATTTAGTAATGTAAAATTAAATAAATGATAAAAAATGTGTAAAATATTTATTTTGAGTTAAAATTAAAAATTTATTATAAAAACATATATGTAAATTCAAAAAAAACTTTTAATTTTTTAACTCCACTTTTTTTTATGATGAAAAATTTTAAGGCGTGTTGCAATAAAATTAATAAAAAAAACAAAAAACTTTCCCCTCCTGAATTTTTTATATAATGTTAGCAACATATGTACCTTTCACATATTAAAAAATCAAAAATTTTAAAAAATGGCATTTCTAGAAAATCGAATTTGAACTTTTTACCGTTATTTTTCAAAAAGAAAGTGTTCAAGGTCATATAATGTGAGTTATTATTTTGATTAGCTCTGTTCAATACCTACATTTTGAGCTATAAGTATAACATTAAAATCAGTCCAGTAGTTTTGACTGTAGAGCCATTTCAATACACCAGGGTCGAGCAATTTTTTGATTTTTCATCACCCTGTATCTTTAGATAGATTAAAAAAAAAAAAACAAAAACGCAGAAATTTTTTTTTTATTGATGTCAATGAATTCCAATACCTATATATACAAAATTAAAACCTCATTTCCAAAATTGCATGTTTTTTGCTGATTTCACGTGTTTTTCACCGTAAGCAAAACAATCGAAGGAGTTTGTGTAATGCTACTTGTTGGATATAGAGCGGCTATTAATTATAGCGTAGTTGTGTAAATTTTACTATTCGACTGATATTTCTAATTTTGCGAAATTCTAGGAAATTAAATAAAATAACACAAACATTTTCAAGTCTATACGGTTTTTATTTTTTCGTTTTTGTTTTATTTCTTATTATTATTATTATTATATATATTTATAATTTAAGCTATCTTTTTATCATTATACAATAAATAAAATTATTTATTAATTCATTTTTCAATCGTTGTCTTGTTTACATTATTAGTTTTAATTTTTGTTAGTAAATAATTTAAATAAATAAAACAAATGTTATGTTCATATAATGCAGATCATCGTTGTACGTTTTACTATTCCTTAAAAAATATATCAAGAATATAATTAAATTCATAAATTTACATACATAACAAAACGTTAATCAAAAATATTTTATTTAAAACTAATTATTTATATTATTATGTTTAAATTTTAAAATTGGGGACAATAAATATAGGATAGTAGTTATAATAATTAAAATAAAATTAGTTTTCTGTCGTTCTATGAAAATACATATTAATTGTCTTCTTTACAAAAAAAATTTAATTTTCTTTTCGGTTTTTCATAAAGAAAATAATTATTTACAATTTTCATTTTTGGAATGATATTTGAGGTTGATCGATCATAATCGGGATATCGCAGTTTATGTATATTCAACAAACGGGTAAAACATTACAAAAATAATTTTTTTCTCTTTGGTTGTAAATAATACAAAAAATTTGTTAAATACATAAATTTTGATCAACTCAAATAAAATATTTTAAAAACAAGAGGAAGGGATGTTAATCGAAAAATGTGTTTAATTTACTTTTACAAACTCTGAAACATAAGCGGCAGGCGATGTTTTACCGTCGAAATGTCGAACACGAACAAATAAAAATGCTGCAACTAGCGATGCAACAGCTAATACTAATAATAACATAACAAGACCACCAACAAAGCTTGGCACTGACATACATATCGTTTCTGGATCAACAGATCTAGCAGATTGTATCACAACAGTTTCGTTACCAGATTGATTGTTTAATGCGAAATTAACATCACCTGGTGCTACAACTTGAATAATTCGACTTGTGTTGACATCTGTCATTTCTTGTGCTTCACGTTTATATATTCTTGGGGTGATTATAACGTCCATTGTTTCCCGACGTCTTCTCACACCACGTAAATCATCTAAACCTTCTACAGAGCGTGGACGTCCACCGAATGTTACGACATTAGCACCTTCAACAACATCAACATCTTTTCGTTTAACGGTACTGTATCCTGAATGACCAGGTGGTGGTGGAGGAGGTAAATTTATATCATTATCACTAGGATTCTGTTGGTTATGTTGTGGTGGTGGTGAACTTTGTCCATTATTGTTTTGATTTTCATTGTTTGTTCCAGATCCTGAAGTTTGAGCTTGTGGTGGTGGAACAACATCAGCTTGGTTTTCGGAATAAGCTCCTGATGCATCTGCTGGATGACGAGGATCTGGATAGCCTGGTGGAATTCCATACTCAGGTGATGGAGGTGGACCATACTCTCCATGAGGGCCGCTATAATCAGCACCAATATTATTTGCAATATGTCCTGGTAATCCATATTCCCCTGCGATACTTAGCCCATGTCCACATTTCGGTTCAGGACAGTTATACCGACAAACTTGAATAACACATTGGAAGTGAACATTCATTGAATCAGGGAATTTAAATGCTTGGAAGTATGCAAATGAAACAACTGATGCTGATGGTCCAAAGTTTTTGATTTTCTGGAATCTACTCATAATTTTGGGGCGAACAACACAACCATGTTGATCAACTAATTGAATTGGGGCACGTTTACCATCATGAGCGACACAGTTTCTGACTAACATATCGAATTTATTTTCATCATCTTTGATGGCTAATACCATTGTCATTGTTTGTCCGATTTTCACAATTCCCGATACCTCTGAAGCCCATGGTCCTTTACCAACTTGAATCTGCATCCAACATTGTAAATTATCACCTAAGAAGTTAGCCGTAACAGCGTGTAACATATCAACTTGGAATGGACGGAATGTAACTGCTTTTTCGTAGAAATCGTACCACGTACAACGAAGTTTTCGAGCTTGATCCCATACTTCTTGAACGTATGGATCGTATTGAATGATGATAGTATTTTCTACATAGCTTCCAGATGGTGTTGGTGCACCATATGCATTTGCGTTATGATTAGCTGAACTTGCCATACCACAACTATTTAAAAATATTTCAAATGTTGCACTTAAGTGTCCAGTTCCAGGTTTCATATGTACACAATGTCCATCGCTGTAATATCCTTTTGAGAAAATCATTCCGTAAAATGGACGATCAAATTCTATGTTAACACGCATATGAGTTTTTTCACATTGAACTTGTAAATGTTTTATTTGTGGACTATCGTTCGTTGATGCCAGTGGCCATGGATCACCTTCACCACCACCACCGCCTCCATCATGTCCTCCTTGACTTATCAAGCTTGGTTGTCCATAAACTGGGGATGGCAGGGGTGGTCCATATACTGCTCTATGTTCAAGTGGAAGAGCGGCTGAGTCAACAAGTGGAGCTTCACATTCGACTTTCTGAAAAAAAAAAAATAATTCTTCAGTAAAAATGTTCAAACGAAAATAAAGTATTAGTTTATGTTTATATAATTTGGTGATGATTGTCAAACTGTATTAATCTAAAATCTAAAAACAGTATAAATTAGCAAAATTTGACTAGATAGTGGAGCTGACCGGAAGGCCAATCATAATATTTGAAATCGTCCACAAAGTCTGTTTCGGTCGAAAAAACTGAATCTTTACTAACTTTTTAGCTAAATTATCAAAATCATTCACAAATATAAAAGCACATGGTCAAAATCAATATTTATCATATTCCATTACAATGAATTTAATAAAACGAAAAAGAATATAGGTTCGTCTTCTATTATTACGAAAGACTTTCTTATTCTGAGGTTAAATATTTGTTTAGTTGCAGGTTCGTCACTTTGACTCTTTCGTTCATAAATAGAAATAGCAGATAATGGAAAAAATAATAACATGAACTCTGGCTAAATCATATAACTATATAATTTGAGCAACCACAATCATCCATTCAACAATAGTTTTGCAAACAAATTATTTCAATTAAACCAAATATAAAAACCAATTGAAAAAAAGTTGTACATTAAATTGAATTTTACTGTACACATTAATTTTGTGTTTTTATTTTTTAGTTTTACAGTAAGATATAACTAAAAATTGTAACAGTTACGAAAAGAAAATAGTTTTGATTTCAAAATGTTTAATTTTTTTCTTTAAAGATTTAAACGTTATCCGTTATGCGCTAAATTTACTTTTTATTATTTTTAATTTCAAAAGATTTAAAAATTCCATTAAAAGTCAAAAGCAAACAAAAAAACTTATTTTTGAATGTCAAAACGAAAAACTTTCATTCTCATTTCGATAGAAATTTATTATTCGTTCGTTCTAATTTACAAGTTGTCACTTGTCATATTTCACAATAATGCACAACGATAAATCTAATAAATATCATTTTTATTCTAACACATTCTAACAGCTAAAAATATTTGTATTCAATTTTTTTTGTGATTATCATGGTAATTTCTTAGTGATGTATAGTTTCTAGGTCAGTAGCAGCAAACAGAAATTGCAGTTAAAATAAAGAAAAAAAATAATTAATCAAATAATTATTAGGTTTTTTATACATAGATAATAAATATTAATTCATATGAATTGTTTCTAGTTGAAAAAAAATTATGGTTATAATTCTTTTACAACGGTACATTATTTCGACATGAATAAGGGTATTGTGTTGAATTTGTATTGTTTAAAAATTTTGTGTAAACCCTTTAATTTTGTAGTTAATTAATCCATTGTATTGGAACCTTAATAATCAGTAACAGTTAGACGAGAATTCGATTTTTTGTGGAAAAATATCGTTTACTAATTTTATTGTAACTTCTTTGGTCATCTTTACCGTTGTATTTAAGCCACATTTAAACCAAGCTCAAAGCGTAGAATGCTGGTGTAAAATCGAATGGGTATACACAGTAGCATGAGGATGGATACTCAGTAGCTGCAACTGTGGTGAGTAAACAAGCAGGCTCGCAGTCGTCGAAATTTAGTAACTGTATTGATACAGTGATGTTCATATGGGCCAATGTATCAGCTACTACGACATACTCAAATTAAAATGTGAGTGGACAGCCAAAACTATATATGCTGCAACGATACAAAAAAACTTTCGTACATTATTCGTAAATTAACTCAGGAACCAACTAATTGGTAGCATTAGAAGGTACTCAGCAATGACAATGATGCCATATTATTGATTGATTGTAAAATCGAAGAGCACAAGATAACGATGAACAAATAAATTTGAATGAATGTTATACTGTCGATTTATAATTTAATAATTTATAATAAATATAGAATTACGGCGAATTTACGGAAACACATTAAAAATTTTCTAAAGGAGTTTTTCTAAGAGAAAATGAAAAATAATTTCGAATTGCAAAATTCAAATGATTTAAAATAGGTGGATAAGCTTAATCGCTCACAAAAAACCTCTTCAAATCGTTTATATATTTTCAATGGTAGTAAAAACTGCATTTCCTACTCGAGATGGTGAACAAATTTTCACTCACGAAAAACAGCAAAATGTATAATTTATTTTTAATATCGTTCTTACTAGTAAGAGTAACATTTTTATTTCGATTTTATTTTTTTTCTCATTCCATATGCAGAAAATGAAAATTAGAATTTATTCGTCATCCTCTTTATTTATTTTAATAACAATACTTGCATAATTGGACGAAATTCAGAAAAAATAATCTATTTTATATTTAATACCAAGGAAATCATCAAATTTGAAGCAATGATTAACTGTGTGAGTATTGGAAAAAAACTTTAGTACAAATAGGTTTATTTTTGTTTATTTACAACCATAATTGTGTGCGTTATTAGTCTTAATAGAATAAAATAAACAGCTGTTAAATTTATTCGGTTGGTCGATTGATGCGTAACACAATATTAGTATGATTAAGTCAGTGTTTAATGATATATTTTGCAAATTTACGAGGGAATAAAATTCATTAAACACAAACCCAATACAACGTTTTATCCTTTCGACATAACTTGTGTTAATTTAAATTAAATTATTTTAAAATTCATTCATAAAACAAGTAAAACGGATAACAAAAAACAATTATTTTATTGCATTTTTTGTATACCATTATTTCAAAACAATTAAATAAATTTTATTCAATTTCGAGAACTATTTAATTGTTTGGTATTTTGAAAATGAAATGAGACATACAATGAAAAACATCAAATTTTACACAAATAAGAATTGAGAAACTAAAATATCATAAAAAAGTTAGTTTGCATTTATTGTTTTTTTATATAATCCAAGCGAAAATGTTCTTTATGATGTTTTATAAAATAAAATAAAATTATTTATAAAAAGAAATCAAAAAAATTTATTATGGTTCTAAAAATAAACCTATATTTATAGTTGCCGGAAGGATAAAACAATTTATTTGATTGTATTGAATTCTGAAATAAATATTTTCGATTATGTTTTATAAAACACTGAAAAAAGCATTTTCACTCTGATTATATAAAAAACAATAAATTCAAACTAATGCGCATGTTCCTCTCTCGAATATTGAAAACGGCAAAAGCCAATACGATTAAATTTTTATTGTGAAAAAATTAGTATTTTCATGATGGTTTTTCGGTTAGTCATTAGTATTAGTAGTTAGAACTTTGATGTCTTTTATTGTAGGTCATTTCAATTATTGTTTATTACACATTTATTGTGTTTATTACACATTTAAATTCATTTTTTTCTTTTTTGGTTTCTCTAAACTTTATTTCGTTCATCCCTGTTGTTTGAAATTACATTATCTATGATAGTGTGAGCAAGATATAACCTGCACTTATATCCATTTAATACGAAATATTTCGCAAGGTCCGCAACAGAATCTTAAGATATTTTGGAATTCCGAAACTGTAAAAGGAAAAGCGTCCTGATACGACGACGCAATACAAAACACTTAAGCGTAAGCAAAGAGCAGAGCAGTCAAATGCTATAATAATATCTAGGTTTGGTTGCCGCTAAGTGCTAAAAGATGTGAGTGTTAATATGAAACTGAAAGACGCCGGTGGTTGTGCCACTAAGACCATAGGAGAACTTTAACAAAAGCTTAAAGGGTACGCAGAACTAGACTTTAAGGAATCGAGTGTCAGGTTGGTAGGTCTAGAAACTTTTAGAGAAGTCTCTTGTTTCTGAAAAAACTCTTGCGTGTCTTCGTTCTAGCTCGATTGTTAAAGCGCTAGCTTTGTAACTCAATGGTACCGGGTACAATTCCCGACGGGGGTCGCTTTTCCTATACATTATTAAAAATGTGTGTTTTCAGACCTGGATCAATAATTAATCATTCTGAATGTATAGTAAAAGAAAATGGTCAACATGGTATCTGGGAATATTTAAAGCTATTGAATCAAATGGTTCAATTGTTGAATCACATGTTAAACATGTGATTGGATTAATAAGAAAAATTAAAAAAGTGTCGTGATATAGACGAGGTGAAAATGCGAGAGGATCTCCGCTTTACAATGCAGATCCATTTTTCTACAGGTGGGACTATCTAGACTACTGCAATCAAATTTTTGAGAGCAATTTAAGACCAAACTTAAATGGCACTAATCAGTCTTCCTAAACAATTAGCCAAAACGCTTGTAGCGTCTGAGCAGCACATCTGAGTCAGATGGGTAATTTGCAAACTACGTAAACCACTCTGCGGCACTGTTTCAGATGCTTTGATTACGGCTAAGAAGTCACTGATTACGAACACGTAGCAAGGCACTGAAACGGGAATATGTTTTAATTGTGGAGCAGAAGGACTAAACAGAAGAAAATTTGGTCTTTGCCAATCAGTAAGCACTGGATTTAGTGGGTATCCTATGGAAGGCAACATATTCTACAAAAAAGCGTTAATGCTGACTACTGCCGTATTGGCTAAATACATCCAAATCAATCCTAATCTCTCTGAGGCGACACAAAATCTACTGACACAGAAAGCTAGAGACTGCACCCGCAAATAAATGCACCTGGTATTGATCTGCAAACAGCATAGAATACCTGTTGCTGAGATGAAGACTCGAACAGCAAAGTTGATATTTAAACCGGCAATGCTCTACCAATACGAGAAACTCGTATATGCCAAGTTTTACAGTGTCCACTTCTACAGCTACTACATTTCTCTCAACATTCAGACGTTGACTGACTTATAACAGACGTCGAAAGATAGCTATCGACTGACAGGGTACGGTTTTAACGGCTGATGAGTGAGGAATTAGTGTTAATACTTCACTTGAAACATTTGCCAGATTTGATATGGTACTGCTCCACCGTGGCATGACGGTGAAATCAAGTAAAGGTAAAGCTTGTTAAATTATTAACATCACTTCACAAGTGTGACTCTCTCGATGGGTATATAAGTATATGAGTATATGAGTATATGAGTATATGAGTATATGCGTATATGAGTATATGAGTATATGAGTATATGAGTATATGAGTATATGAGTATATGAGTATATGAGTATATGAGTATATGAGTATATGAGTATATGAGTATATGAGTATATGAGTATATAAGTATATGAGTATATGAGTATAGGAGTATAGGAGTATATGAGTATATGAGTATATGAGTATATGAGTATATGAGTATATGAGTATATGAGTATATGAGTATATGAGTATATCAGTATATGAGTATATGAGTTTATGAGTATATGAGTATATGAGTATGTGAGTATATGAGTATATGAGTATATGAGTATATGAGTATATGAGTATATGAGTATATGAGTATATGATTATATGAGTATATGAGTATGTGAGTATATGAGTATATGATTATATGAGTATATGAGTATATGAGTATATGAGTAATGAGTATATGAGTATATAAGTATATGAGTATATGAGTATAGGAGTATAGGAGTATATGAGTATATGAGTATATGAGTATATGAGTATATGAGTATATCAGTATATGAGTATATGAGTTTATGAGTATATGAGTATATGAGTATGTGAGTATATGAGTATATGAGTATATGAGTATATGAGTATACGAGTATATGAGTATATGATTATATGAGTATATGAGTATATGAGTATATGAGTATATGAGTATATGAATATATGAGTATATGAGTATATGAGTAATGAGTATATGAATATATAAGTATATGAGTATATGAGTATAGGAGTATATGAGTATATGAGTTTATGAGTATATGAGTATATGAGTATATGAGTATATGATTATATGAGTATATGAGTATATGAGTATATGAGTATATGAGTATATGAGTATATGAATATTTGAGTATATGAGTATATGAGTATATGAGTATATGAGTATATGAGTATATGAGTATAGGGGTAGAGGAGTATATGAGTATATGAGCATATGAGTATATGAGTATATGAATATATGAGAATATGAGTATATGAGTTTATGAGTATTTGATTATATGAGTATATCAGTATATGAGTATATGAGCATATGAGTATGTGAGTATATGAGTATATGAGTATATGAGTATATGAGTATTTGAGTATATGAGTGTATGTGTATGTGAGTATAATAGTATATGAGTAAATGAGTATATGAGTCTTTGCGTATATGAGTATATGGATATATAACTATATGAGTATATGAGTATATGAGTATACGAGTTTATGAGTATATGAGTATATGAGTATATGAGTATATGAGTATATGAGTATATGAGTATATGAGTATGTGAGTATATGAGTATATGAGTATATGAGTATATGAGTATGTGAGTATATGAGTACATGAGTATATGAGTATATGAGTATATGAGGATATGATAATATGAGTATATGAGTAGATGAGTATATGAATATTTGAGTATATGGGTATATGAGTATATGAGTATATGAGTATATGAGTATATGAGTATATGAGTAAATGAATATATTAGTATATGAGTATATGATTATAAGAGTATATGAGTATATGAGCATAGGAGTATAGGAGTATAGGAGTATGTGAGTATATGAGTATATGAGTATAAGAGTGTATGAGTATATGAGTATATGAGTATATGAGTATATGAGGATATGATTATATGAGTATATGAGTATATGAGTATATGAGTATATAAGCATGTAAGTATATGAGTTTATGAGTATATGAGTATATGATTATGTGAGTATATGAGTATATGAGTATATGAGTATATGAGTATGTGAGTATATGAGTATATGAGTATATGAGTATATGAGTATATGAGCATATGAGTATATGAGTATGTGAGTATATTAGTATATGAGTATATGAGTATATGAGTCTTTGGGTATATGAGTATATGGGTATAAAAGTATATGAGTATATGAGTATATAAGTATTGAGCATATGAGTTTATGAATATATGAGTATATGAGCATATGAGTATATGAGTATATGAGTATATGAGTATATGAGTATATGATTATATGGGTATATGAGTGTATGAGTATATGAGTATGTTCATGAAAATATGCGTATATGAGTATTTGACTATATGAGTATATGAGTATATGAGTATTTGAGTATTTGAGTATATGAGTATATGAGTATATGAGTATATATGAGTATATAAGTATATGAGTATAAGTATATGAGTATATGAGTATATGAGTATGATATGAGTATGAGTATGAGTATGAGTATGAGTATGAGTATGAATATGAGTATGAGTATGGGTATGAGTGTGAGTATGAGTATGAGTAAGATGTTTGAGTATTAGTATGAGTATGAGTATGAGTATGAGTATGAGTATGAGTATGAGTATGAGTATGAGTATGAGTATGAGTATGAGTATGAGTATGAGTACGAGTATGAGTATGAGTATGAGTATGAGTATGAGTATGAGTATGAGTATGAGTATGAGTATGAGTATGAGTATGAGTATGAGTATGAGTATGAGTATGAGTATGAGTATGAGTATGAGTATGAGTATAAGTATGAGTATGAGTATGAGTATGAGTATGAGTATGAGTATGAGTATGAGTATGAGTATGAGTATGAGTATGAGTATGAGTATGAGTATGAGTATGAGTATGAGTATGAGTATGGGTATGAGTATGTGTATGAGTATGAGTTTGAATATGAATATGAGGATTAGCATGACTGAGTATAAGAAAATGGGGCACAGGTATAGTTGAAAGAAGCTGCGTTATTGTTTATAGTTATAAATATGAGTATGAGTCTAATGGTTCTAATGAGTCTAATGGTTCGACAAGTGGTAGTATTGTCTCTTATCAAATAAACGATGTGCATTCGACCATTCCACAAGCAATTAAGAAAAGTTACTTCTAAAGTGAATGATATCGTTTGAATATTTTTACAATATATTATCAAAATGTTCATTTTTGTGGCATTATTAGTTCAACAATAGTCGAACAAAAAAAATGTTTTAACTCTAAGCTAGTTCCAAAGAAATTAAATATTTTATTAGAGCAGATCCAGAATGAAACATCAATAAAGTTTAAAGATTAATTTTTTGAGATAGCTGCATAAAAATATTCTAGTCATTATATAACAACTGGACAAAGTACTAAATTATTTCAACAACAATGTCAACATTCTTTAGACTTAAGAAACAATTTTTAATAGAAAAGTGAAGACAAATGGTTATATAATCAAGAGATAGAAATCTTAACTCCAATAAATAAAAAGGAGGATGATATAAAAAACAACAGCAAAAGGAAATATAAACATTTTGTATAAAAATATAAGAAATGCTTTTAGCCATTTTGTTTGCAAAACCACAAAAATAGTAAATACTATAGCAAACAGAAGAAACAGAATTTATCAAATCAACTGTTGCTGAAATCTGGAGCAATGAAACATAAATGAACGCAAACTGCAGATTTTAAATATAAAAATCTAGCTTTTGATTTATTTAGTTGAATCATGCCTAGCTACAGTAAACAAGTTGTTGCTTATAAAACCTTTTATATAGCATTATGTTAAACACTTGTTCTTTTACGCAGGATAATTTTGAATGCTGGGAGATCAGTTTATGTAGTTTGACAATACCGCGTTCTCCAGTCTCTACTATTGTGGCATACGAGTGAACGTGAGTTATCACATACGTCTGGCAAAAGTAGTGAGACCTTACTCTCCAAGGTGGTATCTTAGGAGTGCTGGAAGGTGAACTCTATTCAGCCAATGGTAGCACTTTCAGTCTTAGTTATGAAATATTATTTGATGTTAATGCTCTAGCTTGCTCAAAGAAATATGCGGCCATTAACATCTTACACCGAATACAATTCTTAAAAGGATTTTATATGTTATACACTTTCCCATCCATTTAATTTTTTTGTGCTGTTGTTCTTCATATTTTCATAGGAAAGCTAGAAGATACATATAAGTCTGCAATTTTATTCCAAATAGTTTAACTGTTTTAAGTCAACCGCCCTATCCGGTGAGATCAAAAGATGCCCACCAAAATTTCTAATCTTACTTTGAAGCATATGTGCTGTCAAAAGAAACGTATACATATTGCAATACTTGGTGTTGAGGTATAAAGACAATTGGAGAAAAAAAGTAACAGTTAAAGTAATAAGTGAAAGTTTAAATATGTGTTTGAAAGTAATATGTAACAAAAATAAATTTAAGTTTTTAATAAGAAAGGTTGTGTTGTATGTTTCTCAATTGTTTGAAGCAAGTCATGCTTTTAAACAGTGAAAATTACCACATGTCATAAACTATTTAAAGGTTTTGATTTAATTTCTATGAATCTCATTTTAATAAATGTAATAAAGCTACACTATAATTGAATTAACATAACAATAAATAGACAGATAAATCAATTCCAATCAATCAAGTCTATTTAAAACCACTTAAATTATAATCTTTGAGCAATCATTTAGTTTTTTTTAAAGAAAGGGAGGGGGGAGTAGAAGTTACAATGTATACATCAATTCAAATTTTAGAACAGGATTATTTTATATATAAGCAGCAACGGATAAACAAAACCTCTTAAATTGGCGACTCCGACGTGTTATTAGTCTGTTTAGATTTATCAGAATTCCTCATGTTATTAGTAACATAGCATGAGATTTTAAGAGTTTTATGGAATTAATTATTAATTTCTGTACAATACAACATCAAAACCATTTACGCAATATTTTCAAGAACTTTCTAATCAGAAATGACATAATATTTAAGGAAAAAACTCTCACCAACTTTGTTCACAGTACACATACATACCTCGTAATACTTACAAAGCAAGGTAAGAAGATAAATTTGAATACTCTTTTGAATTTATTGTAGTAATTGACCTTTTTGACAAGCACTTGACTACACAACACTTTGGTCACATTCATAACAACACATGTTCCTTTTTATCAACAAATGCATTAGGTATTAAGTATGAGTATGACTAGAGTTAGTGTTACAATGCAGAGAAATGTTGGCAGGTATAAGTACTTTTTCTGATTGCTGATAAAAATATTCTGCTTTCACTGTTGAGATTAAATCAGTTTTT
Source organism: Diogma glabrata (assembly GCA_963693315.1). Lineage (NCBI taxonomy): Eukaryota > Metazoa > Arthropoda > Insecta > Diptera > Cylindrotomidae > Diogma > Diogma glabrata. The sequence continues at coordinate 197,941,982 of OY856187.1, forward strand.
GCCGCGATTAAAAATTCATTGGGGGTGGTAATTCCAGAGTTCGCTGACCGAAAACTTTATAGTGCTGTTTTTAAGCAAATACTAAGCACAGCTCAAAACAACACTGACGTTTTGAATTTGTGGCAAATATGGCTACACTTGATCATGTCTTCCTTGTCAATAATCAAAAGTGTATCGATCAAATATGATTTTGATTTTAGGTGATCTTTTCTTATCTAAAGACGAAACTTTAAAATTTCAGATAATATGTCAGAGCTGACCAGCGTTGAGCTGGGGCTTTTCAGCAGACTTTGCCCCCCCTCCTCCTTAATCGTATTGATAAAACAAAACTGTTTTATCGATATATAAGGTAAAAATAACATTACATAATCGATATCCAGAGAAATATAAAAATACAACATCGGACTCCTTTAAGTTGCAGTGAATAAAGGACCGGTAAATATTATGTATGCAAGCTTGAAGGGGGAGGTGTTAATTTTGTCTTATTTGCTGACAAAGGAAGGAATATCAAGATAAAAAAAATTATAAAACAGAAAAAATAATTTTTCTAAAACAATGGAGATGTAAACGAAGAGACCGAATGGCTAAACGAAGATGGCATTAATAATTCAACCGATTCAATGAATTTTAACCTGAATTGTGAAGATGAGCTACCAATTGTTAATTATGTAGAAACTTGAAAACAACGGAGCGCGTGGATAATAAATGACTTTTTTATTCACCTACATTTTAAAGTGTTGCTTTATTACTGTAATTTGCGGTCATAAAGGGTTACTTTTTAACCGTATATTTTGTTGTCGTACGTCCAAAAATGTAAAATAAATTTAAATTATGTAAAAAATTGTATCAAAGCAAACTTTCAATTCATAATTTCATAATCCAATCAAAATATTTGTGATATTTTGTTGTTATAGTTATAAATTTTGTTTGAAAAAAAAAAATTACATATATTTTGATAAAACTTGTTCAATATATTTTAATTTCAAAATTTATGCAAATTTTCAATTTAGTTAAAAAATTTTATATTTAATATTTTGTTTGCGGCCAATAAAAAATAGTATATGACGCACAGACCTAAAGTATTTTGGACTTGATATGGGTGCAAATCTCGGCGGGCGCCTTGATTTGCAAACTTCACATGCATCCAAAAACCTTTACTTTACGTCCTTGCATCATAATCTACTATTATTATATTAAAACACTAATACTATAATTTTAAAAACAATTGAGTCTTTTAAATTTTAACTTAAATATTTAATAAAAGTTTGGAAAAAAAAATTGTTAGGTCTTATCATTTGATGGGAGGGGGGAGTTTGCAATTTTCTTATTTTTGCTCATACAGAAGGTGAGGGTCTAAAATCATTGAAAGTTTGCTTACGTAGTACTTGAACGGGGATAAGGGAACAAGATTAAATAGAAAAAAAACTGCACCGAATTCAATAGCGAGGTAAATGTTTACTTTTTTAAAAGGGCAAATGCTGTATGATGCCGATACTAGAGGTTAAGCCCTAAAAACTTATAACCCTCCTCAACGAGTCAAGTTAACTCTAATTAAGAATCGAAATAAATAGAAAAATGATTTTGCAATTTTTTTCATTAACTTTTTAGAGATCACTTGGTTTTATTGATATTCGAATGGAGGTGAATAATTTTCTTTCAGTCGACGTAACGTAAACATGATTTAATAATTCAAACACAAATAGATAAGTAATTTGTTATGACTAAACTGATCTCGTGTTGGACACAAGTATATTCAACAAGTGGTACAGATGAATTTCTCTTCAAATCATGCACGAAATATGAAAAAATTGTCACGCCCGTCGATTAGAAACTAACAAAAAATCTATAAATCAACAAAAAATGATATTTTCATTTATTACTCAAAAAATTAATTTTCATAATTATTTTATTATTGCCCTTGAACTTGAGAAACTATACGTTGTATTACGATTTAATTTACTAAAGCACATACGAAATATTAATTAAACTTTTCAGTTAAATCTAGAAAGTAAAATCAATAAATAAAACCATAGAAAAAGGCGTTCACACATAATTTAGGCCCATAAAAAAATAAATGAAAGTTATAATAAAATTATATTAATTTTACTTACATATGATAATATCGAAATCACTGATAATATTGCGAATATATTTCGCAAATAAATTCCCATTTTTATATAATTATTGCTTTTTTATTCCTATTTACAAAACGGCACACAATTTGAGTTGAATCCAAATTAGATGGTTTCTGTAATTAAAATTAAAAACAAAAAAAAAATTATTAAAAAATATGGATCGTGAAAAAATACTGTTAATGTTAGAGATGAGATGTTATAGGTTAAGTGGTTTTTGCCTCGTTAGGTTAGTGGATTGCTGATATTTACTGTTCTTTATTTTTTTTAATGATCAATTGAAAGTTTTAAAAAACACTATGATCGAAAATTCTTAACTTTAATAGATGGATAAAACTTAAGTGAAAGTTTGATAGGGTTGAAACTGAATCTGCACTATCGACAAAAGTACATTCAAAAATTAAAAAAAAATTCAGTTATTCGACTGTTGACAAATTACCTTAATTTTATAATTTCATCCAATAAATATATAACTTTACAACAAAATTTATTCCACTTTTATTTCAATATTAAATTAAAATCTTAAACTTAAATTAATTTTTCCAATCTTAACCTACAAAGACAATCAAATTAAAACTATTAGCTTCGATCACAAATTAAATAAATTAATTAAATCTTTTCACTCTATTTAATTTTTTTGTTATCCATTATTTCACCGCTTATATTAGCACTAACTAACACAGTTAAAAATAATTATTGCACTTAGTCCTGAAATTAAAAGTAATTAAAATTTTTCTATTAATTTTTTTTATTTTTAATTATTAGTCCAACTTAATTCAAACCTACAAACTAACTAAAATTTCTTTTACGAATAGTTTTTGTTTCTTTCTAAAACTCCATTGCGGTTGAATGCTGTTTCTTAACTATTCTCTCCTACCATTCATTTTAATTTTGGTTTTATATTTTTGAATGTGTAACGTCTTACATCCATACTTTACTTAATTAATAAAAATACACTTGTAAAATTATAAATAAAATAAAAAAGAATGTGCGCGGTCATAATACGAAAGCGAGTTCTCTTAAACAATTTCTTTAAAAGAAAACAAGAAGAGGAATGAAAGAATTGATTGTGTTCCAGTAACCTACTGATATAAAACCATTCAACTCTAAATTTGTTTTTGTTTATTTTTTGTTGTTGTTATTTTCAAACAGTTCTTTTATTGACTTTGAATTACATATGTTATTTTATCTTCTCAATAGATGGTGTTGGTTTTAGTTTATGTTTATTGTTGATCAAGTTTCGTTTTATCAGGATTGAATTTGCTTATTTATATACTCTAGAGTATATATTGATATACTCTACGTCCATATTATTTTTTTAGAGAATTTTGGAGAAAATAATTTTTATCATACCATGATAAAAATTACCAAAAAATTTATTGTAACCAAATGGAGTAACTAGTTTTAGACAGTTGTTGTAAAAGAGAAAGCATAATGAAAATTACGATATGTATAAATCAAGTAAAATATAGAAATAATTTCTTTTCTTAGATCAAAATCATAAAAACAAACTATAAAATTGTGTTGCTAATGGATTAATGAAATATCAAGAAAAAATTTAACTTGATTAGAACGTCCTTGATATTGTATGAAATTCAATTAAGGTTTCTTGTTTTCTTTATTTTTGCTTTAAGAAATGTTAATAGTGAAATCAATTTACATTTATATTTTCGCGAAAAATGAAATTAAATTTTGTCGTAAACTTACTTGGGTTACGTTTAGATTAGAAAAAGGGCTTACGTAGCACATGCTTGTTGTTATTCGTTAAACACGTTATGTCAATATGGTGTTATATTTGAATGGAAGAATTTTGAATGTGTTTTTAATTTGTCTGCTAATTTAAAAATTAGAAAAAGAAGTTTTCTTATTAATAAATACTGTACCTTAATGAATACTTACAAGATAGGTAATTTAGGTGTTAAGCCAAAGTTTTTGCCGGAGAATTTATGAGCTCCACTAGCTTGCCATTTAAAAACTGTTCGCAAATAGTGCCATTTATTTTCGGTAATTAAAACATCGTGTTTTGACTAGGTCACAACCGATGACGTAAATTCATGAAGGGTTGAAGTGTATTTTTATTTTATAATATTTGGACTACAATACCTGTCTAGCGATGGTGTATTCATTATTATGAAATTAGTATTTTGGGTGGGAGAAATACGCTTTTATACTGTGGAACTTTTACTCGACTTTGTTTAATCCCCAACATCAACCAGGAAATTAGTTTATATATTTCAAAAGGAACTAGTGAGTAAAAGGTTTGGTATATTACGAACATATTTGCAACACTTTCAAGACAAAGAGCATTCGCGGGTTTGCTTAATAATTTCAGTTTTCATGCTATTTATTACTTTTACTACTATATAGTTTATAATACAATATAGTTTATAATACAATGTATTGATTTTCATGATTTCGTCTAATTTTTATTTTTAATTTGCTGAAAGGGTTAAACAATAAGGTTTGCCGTTAATTTTGTATATGTGTAGATTAAATCAGGATTATGATCCAAAAAAGAATTTAGGATCTAACACTCACAAACTTTCACGCCCTTATTGGGTAGAAGTAGTTATAAAACAAAATTACATATTGCAGTGACCTTACATTGGAAGAAATTTTTCATCATACCATCGATATACACGATAAAATAATTTAAATCAAAAGTAATTTATTAAATTTTTATTTTTTTTTTCCACAAATTTTCAATTCACCAATTCTGGTGTCCTGTCCTTTGTAGCCAGTGAGCATTTTCAATTATTAAACATGAAAGATGCATGGAAAACGAATACAACTGTTTTCGTGGCTTTATGTTCAAAAATTTTCGGTTCATATTTCAATTTGTTTCAAATATATTGTTCAGTTTTTAAATAATCTTGGATCTATAATATGTGGCTGGGAAACGACAACTTGCCTATTAGTATGTCGTACCCTTTTTTGTTTTGAGTAACTTTGTCTATCAGTTGCGAAGAGAAAAATCGACTTTCTGCTACGTTGTTCACAGTTTGCAAATCTTATAAATAGAAATTTAAATTTTTCGAATTAAATTATTGTCACCGTTACATTCGTTACAGAACCTTATAGTTAAAAAAAATCAGTATTAACAGCCATAAAACCTAGACTGAAGAAGTGTTCAATATTCAATAACTGTAACAAATTAGTATATTATAAGAACTAATTTGCCACGTTATGTGCTCAAGTATCGAACAAACCTTCATGCACCTGAAAATTTATATCGGAAGCTGAAAAACCTGCTTCACAGTTTAAAACTAGTAAAGATAAAATAAGTCTTCTTCTCGGCGGAAATGGCTCTGGCGATTTTAAATGTAAGCCTGTTTTAATCTATCACTTTGAAAATGTTATAGCTATGAACAGCAATTCAAAGGTAAGATTATCATTGCACTGGCGGTCGAATAAAAAAGACTGGGTAGTTACTTGTGCTATTCTTGAAATTAAAGCATACTGTACTAAGAAGAACTTAGATTACAATTCTTTAATTTTTCTAGATATTGCTCCTGGTCATCCGTTATACATTGAAGATTTGTCGGAAATTGTGAAATTCGTGTTTTACTACCAAACACTGCGTCACTTATTCAACCGATGGATCAAGGAGTAATATAGAACTTCAAACGTAATTACTCATGCCGATCATTGAAGTTGCTTTTAAAATGAGTTTTGGAAAAAAATTTACATAATAAAAGCTATATAAATTATCTTAGATTCATAAACTGTGATTAAACCATCTTGTTTGAGTGGTGCTTGCTGTAAAATTTGGCCAGAATGTATTAACGTAAACGACTGATTATACTAATGAATAAAAAGATATTTGAGCTGTTAGGGTTGACATTGCCAATTTCGTCATAAGCTCCAATTTTGAAGGTATGAAGTAGCGAGATATTGATGAATTACTAACCTTAAAAAACCGAGAAAATTATTGATCAAGACCTGATGAACCCAGATTTGGAATATGCCTACGAAAATATAAGCTTACAAGAAATTTCGAACAACCAGAATTGTCATTGCAACACCTTGTCAAAGCAATGAGCTTAATTGACGATGCATAGAATTACAAAAAAGTTGACCATCGAAAGATATTTCGTTAAAAAAAAACTGCATGAAACAACAACATTATAAGAATATCTACTCATACAATTGAATAATATGAATAATAAGTTTGTTTTGTTTGTTTCTGTTACTTTAGGTTTAACTTGGTGATTGCTTCGTATATTTTTTATGAATTAATTGAAGCTCTTTAATTTATAAATTCGATAGATTTTACCGCTCGTACTTGGCGAAACATGATGAATACTTTTTGTAAATAAAATTTCTTGTTGTAACTCTGCGAAATAACAACAAGAAATTTTATTTACAAAAAGCATTCTTTAATTTATGTTTTTTAAATGATTTATTTTATAAGTTTTTGTTTTATGGAGTTTTTTGCGGACCTATCTTTAATATTCTCATAGTTTCTCATAAAAAACGTTTATTCACTTTGCTTTGTTTTAGTTATCGTCGTAAAATTTTGGAACTTATCTACGACCCAAAGCTATGCCTAGGTGTATTTATATACTATCGTAGAAAAAATTCATTTCCTATTTGAGATGAAAACATTTTACGTTCGTAAAATTTGTAACGACGGGCCTATTTCGAGTTTTACTCTAAAACATGAATATTCATATCTAAAGAGATTCTCCACATTATTTACATTTCAGCGCCGGCCTTATTTCAATTTATTATCTTAAAATAATCTATGTCAAACAAACACTTATGTGTGCTAAAGGTCAATCAACCAATTTTTAACCTTTTCTCAGTTAATTGCTTTATTACGTCACACCAGCAGTTGTTTTTATTTACATGATAAACATTTGTTTATGTAAAGCTTTCATATTTAATGTAGATATAATATGGTTGTTCGAATTTATAAAAAGTAGAATGGTTGTCTGTATGTTGGGATCAGTCTTAAGTCGTTTGATGTTGTTCTTGTGGTTGGTCATCCTTTTTCCTAGTTGTTGTTTTGTTTGCCCAATGTACAAGCTGGCGCATGTCTCATTATAAGTTACATTACCTACACATGGAATTTCATATATTTCATTAGTTTTTTGTAATTTTTCGGTGGAATCTTTCAATTTCTATATGAATGCTTGATATTTTGGGTGTTGGTTAGTCCAAGTTTAATGTTGGGCAAAAAGTATTTGTAATTTTCTTAATTTTTTCCGTTATACCGTGAACATAGGTCATTTGTTTGTATCCATTAGTTGTTACTTGATCAGTGGGGTTGGGGTTGTCGTTGTTTGTCTATTGAGGTTTGTTATTTATCTATAGAGTAATTTCTGTATTATTGCGTTTGGGTAGTTATTGAGTCTAAGGATGTTTTTAATTAGGTGAGGTAGTAGTTTTTGGGGTGATATTTTGATGAGCTAAGAATCCACGGATAAAAATAAAGCTATGATTGCGGGTCATAAGTTTTGTACAAGATAATTATAAATGTTTATTGCTTTATTATGTTTATTGAAACTGCTTATTTCTATAATATTGTTGCAATATCCATTACTTTGAGGCATACATTTTTATGAATATTTAGTCATGGAATATAAAACCCTGGCATAAAATATTGAAAGAAACGAAACTGTGATTACTAGTCACAAACAAATGAATAACAAAATGATAATTGTCATGCCTAATAATCATTTTATATTTGAAAATGTGCATGGAATAGATTTAGAAGGCATAAAATTTTTCGACAGCAAAAATAATTTAAAAAATAATAGAAAAAAAAGCATTTTTTATAATTTACTAGACCTTTTTGTGGAATGTGAGTTGTATATATACAAACTTTGTATTTACCATTCGAATGATATATAAATATAAACATAAGAAATATGAACAATGAGATATGGTTACAGCTTATGATATATCATGACCATGAGGTTTATTCGGTATTAAGGTTTATTCAGTATATAGTACACCTGGCTTATTCACGGTTGAAAATTAACGTAAGTTAAGCATGGAACATACCCTATAAAGCATAAAAAAAACTAGATTTCTATCTGTGTTAATATACGGTTGATAAAACTGATTGCTGTGTTTAATTTCTGTTACTGTGGGTGTTGGGTATAAAAGTTGAGAATTGTATTGGATGTGGTATTTTTCCTGTATACCAGTCTGTATTAATAGTTTCAGCATGATCACGTATCGTCATACATCTAAATGGGGTTGTTGGCCATTATATTCTTTTTCTACCGTAAATTTCAATCTAGGGTGGAAACTGTTGAGTTTGTTGAGTGTATCATCGATATGTGTTGATGGAAGACTGGAGAATGCGTCGTCAACATATTTAACAAAAACTGTTGGTACAAATATTAGTTGGTTTAATGGGGTTTTTGCATGGCATGCCAAATATTTGTATATAAAACGTCTTGTTGTATACAAAATAGTTTGCCTGGATTATTATTTTGTATACAACAGGGCGTTTTATAAACAAAGATTTGGCATGCCCATGGGAAACCCACTAGAGTTTCTGATTTCTCGACCTTTTATGAATCTCGAGATTCGAGAATCCCGAGTTTATCAGCGATTGTGTTTCTCGAGAAATTGGGAATAATTATTTGAATTTCTCGAGATTCTCGAGAATTATTAAAAATTAATTTTAACAAGAAAAGTAACCCTCCGTTTACTTTCAAAATTTCCAGATACAGAAAAATTTCTCTCGTTTTCAGTGTCTGTAGGTTTTATCAAAATTAGAGTGTTTCTTAGAAGTTTAAATTGAAAGTGACCTTACCAGTAGCTTAAAATATATTCATTTCCTTAGATAGTGAGCGGTAGTTGTCATTTATAGTTGACTGCATTCTCAAACTCTCACGAATACTTTTAAGTTTAATTCAACGCAACCCTTTTCCTCTAATTCTGAGTCTGATGGCTATATAAGCTCTTCCCTTTCGTTGATATCATTCGTCGATATATGTACTGCTTTCATTGTAATTAGAAGAATCAATTTCTGGTTCTTTAAATAACCTTCGAGAGATTTTTTTTGCAGTTTTAATAATTTCGCTTTTAGAGCAAATAGAAAAAAATCATTTTTCTCGGGTTGACTAACTTTGGATTGCGAAGAAATTTCAATAACGAATTTATTGAGTTATCTCTTCCTTTAAAAATTTGAGATTGTATTTCAAATAAAAAATTTAAGCTTATTTCTGAATTCTTTTTCCGAAGAGATTTGAATAGAAATTTTAGCATTCCCTCTGCAGATAATAATGAGCCAGCCTGACGGTTGAACGCTTTTATTGATTTTGTGGTTGGTTGAATGGCACTCAAAATATTTAAAGCAACTACATAATCTTATTTAGTATTCCAAAAATAATTTAACTTTAGAAGATTTAAAGTTTTTTAAACTGCTTGCTTGACTGGCAAAAACCGTTCAACCATGGTTTCAATAGAATTCCGTTTAGCTTTGCAATCCAGGAGTACTAGCAACTCGTTTTTCTCTTCATTTAATTTTTTTATATAATTTAGAAAAATAGCATTGCGCACTGGCGAGTTTTTAAATAATTTTACAATAACCCAAATTTTTGAAAACGTTTCTCGTATTTTGATTCAATACTAAATTGGCAGCTAAAAATTCATTTTGTTGTACAACTGAATTGGAATCACTATTGGAAGCTTCACTTTCACTGACTTTTTAACTGGTTTCATTTTCTTTTAAAATATTGACATTATCGCTTGGTTTTTTCCATGACTGTAACATAACTGTTGGTAAGCTGGAGATATTTTGCCGTATTTCAACATTACACTGGCTCATCGCTTGGAGTGAAAACAATATCTGGCACATAATTTTTTTAGGCTTTTTCAGCTGGAAATGAACCTTCAATTCGCATCAATCTAGATTTCCTTTTAATGTAATACAAATGTACGTTCAAATATCTACGCTTGCCGAAGCTTGTTCATTCATCAATTGCTATCGTAAACATTAGATTAAAAGCCTTCATTTTGGTGATCTTAGGTTATTTTACCATCGAAATAAAAATAGGTTTTCCCATTACATTTATAACAAATAATATAATATTATCCCAAATTCGTATTAGGTATCAATTCAAGATTTTATTAAGAGTTTAGCAATGGATCTAACCATTATGTAGTTTAGAATTCTAAGACACTAGAAATGAATGTATTCAATTGAATAGAATGAAAAATTGCTTTGAAAAGTGAAAGATCCGTAACAAAAGTTTTATCTCAATTCCGGTCGGTTCGGGGAATCGAACCGGCGTCCCTCTGATCAAAGTTTATATGGTTAACTATTTAACCAACTCGACCAGCGACGAGATAAAATTTTGTTTTTGGACGATCGACTTAACATCACAATTATTTAATTCATTTTTAATGTCAATTTTTTGTCTTATTTATTTATTCTACGAACACGTTTTACCGTTCTTCATACCTCAACTAAGTTGACATTGAATGAAGAACATATGGATCTACGAATATGGGAGACAAATCCCAACTAGTGGAGAATGGCCACTAACCAATTTAAATTCAAGATTTTATTAAGAGTTTAGCAATGGATCTAACCATTATGTAGTTTAGAATTCTAAGACACTAGAAATGAATGTATTCAATTGAATAGAATGAAAAATTGCTTTGAAAAGTGAAAGATCCGTAACAAAAGTTTTATCTCAATTCCGGTCGGTTCGGGGAATCGAACCGGCGTCCCTCTGATCAAAGTTTATATGGTTAACCATTTAACCAACTCGACCAACTCTTAATAAAATCTTGAATTTAAATTGGTTAGTGGCCATTCTCCACTAGTTGGGATTTGTCTCCCATATTCGTAGATCCATATGTTCTTCATTCAATGTCAACTTAGTTGAGGTATGAAGAACGGTAAAACGTGTTCGTAGAATAAATAAATAAGACAAAAAATTGACATTAAAAATGAATTAAATAATTGTGATGTTAAGTCGATCGTCCAAAAACAAAATTTTATCTCGTCGCTGGTCGAGTTGGTTAAATGGTTAACCATATAAACTTTGATCAGAGAGACGCCGGTTCGATTCCCCGAACCGACCGGAATTGAGATAAAACTTTTGTTACGGATCTTTCACTTTTCAAAGCAATTTTTCATTCTATTCAATTGAATACATTCATTTCTAGTGTCTTAGAATTCTAGGTATTAATGTTTGCATCGACATCTAGATTTAACAATCAGAAAGTGATGCAGATTGACATTAACAATTTTTGTTAAGTAAAAAAATACTCAAAATAATAATATTGAATGATTTATGGTGGTTTGTTAAATCTCGAGATTCTCAACAATTTTTGTCGAGAAATGGGAATCTCGAAAATGTGGAAATATCTTTTCTCGAGAATTCGAGAGTTCAAAATTACAATTCTTTCTCGAGAATCTCGAAACCGGATTTCTCGAGCAGAAACTCTAAAACCCACTATCTACAGTGATACCTGACATCGTCACACAGAAATTACTCACAGTAACATTAAATCAAGTAATATTTGTACCCAAAATTTTTGTTAAATATGTTGATAAGTAAAGTGTTTACAAATAAATACTAATAAAGCATCTGGACCAGATTGCATCCCTCCAATTATTCTTAAAACGTTTGCTAAGGAATCAGCACCAGTTCCCACTAAAGTCTTCTATTTGTCATACAAGAAAGGAATATTTCCTGAAATATGGAAAATGGACAGTGTACAACCAGTTTCAAAGAAGGGTAGCAAAACTGATTCAACAAACTATAGACCCATTTCGATCTTATCAGTTGTTGCTAAAATATTTGAGAAATACATTAATTTTAAAATTATGAGGTGTTGCACTTGATATTTCCAAAGCATTTGATAAGGTTTGGCACAAAAATCTTATATGCAAGTTGAGATGCTATGGAATAGACGAGCAACTTATTTCTTGGCTACAGAGCTTTATAGCTGATCGCAAATTTCGAGTCAATATTGATGGTGCATCATCGGACGTCTTTTCGACGAATGCAGGAGTTCCTCAGGGTTCCGCTTTGACACCCACGCTTTCTCTTATCTATATTAATGATTTGTGGGATTCAACAGTCCATCTTATCCATAGTTTTGCTGATGTTAGCGCACTTCTTGTGTCTCACAAATCATCAAATCACTATTCGCCCTCGACAGTTAATGACACGAGATCAAGCTTAATTAATTCTTTAAATGTTGATCTTAAAACAATTATAAATTGGTGTTTAACTAACAGTGTTGAATTTGATGCTAGTAAAACACATAATTGCCATTTTACTAGATTGTGATCACCTAGTCCGTTTCTTTCAACGTTTGGTGTGAAAGATCTAGTAGAGAAAGAGTCTGTCAAACTTCTGGGGGTTGAGGTTGAAAATAATATGAAGTGGAATTCTCATATTTTTAGCTTAGCTAAGAACGCCTCTCAAAAATTGGGGTTTTTAGGACGATGTTAAAGATTTTTAAATAGCGAACGGTTCTTTTGGTCTACAAATCCGTACATGCATGGAGTGCTGCTCTCATATTTAGGGTGGAGCGTACGTAATGAGTTTGAAATGCCTTGATGCGGAGGGTTATTAAATTGATTAGTAGCTCTAATCTTACTAAGGAACTTGATTCATTACAGCACAGGAGAAATGTTGCTGATTTAACGATTTTTTATAAATATGTTATACATGAAAGAGTTTCTGAAGAGATCAAATCGATTTTACCGAAGAGTGCATTATTCTTCATAGCGTCATATCAGAACTGCAACAGTGGCCCATCCTTTTGCGGTTCAAATAACAAAGAGTAGAACTGTAGCCTTCCAGTGTGATTTTTTTAATCGAGTCTCACACTCTTGGAATTCCTTGCCGGCGTGAGGTTTTCCTGATAATTTTAATCCCCAAAATTATAAAATCAACGATAATAAATTCCTAAAGGAAACATAATTTAAAATCCCAAACCTAGTTGGCACGGTATCTTCGAATATTCATGAGACGTTAATTTATAACTCGTTATTATTAACACTAAAAATGCCTTACTTCCAATTAAAAAATGACAAAAAAAAACAGAAAGCAAAAAATTCAAATATTTGCCCAACATATAAAAAATAATAATAATTTTTCAATATTTTTCCGTAAACCGACATAAAACAAAGCAAACAAGATATACAAAAAACTATAACAACATTTTTAAATAACTAAAATTACTTATTTAAAACGCCTGTTTGTTTTTTGAGTTTGTTTTTATTACCATCACAAAAAAAATTCTTTCGCACATAATTTCAAATGAGGTAAGATGAAATTCATCAATTTAATATTACGAAACTCATATTATATTATCTCACAAAAAGTTAAATGAAACGAGCCCTTTTATTAAAATATAAAAAACACTTTTTTATTCTTCTATTCATCCATTCATTCATTCTTTTGTTTATTATTATTATCATTAAATAAATTTCGTTATCAAATAATAAATTTTGTCTCGCTTCGTTTTTAATTATTCGTAAAACATACGTCTAAAATGTATGTCTAAATATGCCTTTTTTCGACGTGTGCATGGCATGGTGCAAATTTTGTGCATGGGGTTTTGGTATCTTACACAATTAATGCAAATTTCAAGTATTTTTTTCAAAATTGTTTTACGGGCATGTAACTATATCGGAAAGATAAAATGAATTGTTATGTATTGGGTTCGTGTTTAATGAATTGAATTCTCTCGCAAATTTTTCTCGCTCGTGTCTCTCTCACATTTTTTCTTTCATATCAATAGATGTAAAAAATATTTTACTCCATATAAATTACTCCACATTTAAAAGTCCTATATTTGTCCCTGTTCAATAATACTCCATTATTGTTAAATTTGGAACGCTGCATCTGCTTCCATCCTACCTATATTGGACCCTATTCAAAAGCATACTATACGAATTGTGGGTGATCGAAATTTAACATTAAATCTTGATTCCCTACAATACCATCGCACTGTTTATAAATAGCATCACCAGTATACCTCAACCATATTATTATCCCCGTTTTACTCCTCGTCAATCGGTTTGCGCAGACAGTCAAGCTGTTGAGATCACTCACTGTCATAGTGACAGAATGCAAAGGGATTTCTTTGTCGGTACATCGTACAAATGCAATGCTTTCCCCGAATCAGTAGTCTCAGAGGCGTTTGATTCACAAAAATATAAAAAAAGCATCAATAAACATCTCAGAATGCATGTTGTTGTAAGACCTATAGATTTTAAAAGATATTTATGTATTGTTTGGACACATATTGTTATTCCTAAAGCACAAATTTTTTTTTATAAAAAACAAATAGTTATTTATGTACCAAGGGCGTAAAGTTAGAGAATTCAGCCCGAGGGCTGATGTTAACTTTGCACCTGTGGTACATACAAAAAGGCGTAAAGTAATAAGAGGGTGTAAAGTAATAAAGAGAGGGTGTTTAGAGCTCGAACAAGCAAGTTTGATGCGATTGGCGAAAACTAGGGTGTTCTTGTGAACGAACTTTTCCTGTCAATGTTATTTTTTGATTTAAGAATCTTAGTTCTAATTGTTACATTGATTGCAAACCAATTGCATTTTAACTTGATATTTATTTTTAATTTGGTTTAGCACTAAAATAAAATAGTAGATTATGATGCTATGACGTAACGCAAAGGTGATTAAAAGCAAAGCTTTTTGGATGTATGTGAAGTTTGCAAATCGTGGCGATAGCCGAGATTTGCATCCACATTAAGTCCAAAATAGCTTACGACCGTGCGTCATATACTATTTTTTAATCGCCGCAAGCAAAATATTTTTAAAAAATTGTCTAATCTAAATCAAAATTTAAAATTTGCATAAATTTGGAAATGAAAATATGTTGATACCCTTAACCAAAATATTTAGGATTTTTTTCAATCAAATTGAATAACTATGACAACAAAATTTAACAAATATTTTGATTGGTTTATGAAATTTTGGATTGAAAGTTGCTTTGATAAAAAAATTTATTTTTTATATACAAATTTAAATATTTTTACTTTTTTGGACGTAACTATTACAACAAAATATGAGGCTAAAAAGTGATACTTTACGACCCCAAATTACAGTAATAAAGTAACACTTTAATATGTACGTGAATAAAAATTTTTTTGTTTGACCTACGGTCTTAAAATTTAACTTTATTGCCGCTTGGGAGAAAGGTTAAATTCCTACTTTTATCATATATAATCAAAGAGGCTGCAAACCAAACCATTATTTTTATGGCGGCCGTAAAGTAGCTTTCATATTTTTACGGCAGCCGTAACTTGTTGCCATTTTTCCATATCTTTACGGCGGCAGTAAAGTAACATAGCATGAAATTATGAATTTGTTCAAAACAGCATGATGGGTGCGTTTTTAATAAATTAAAATCAATAAAAATTAATTTCAGAAGATTTATTACCTATACTAAATCATATTTATAAAAATTTATTTTTGATGTATTAATTTCATACTTATGAAAAAACAATTGACCTGAGAGCAAAAACGGGCGTATCGGAGCACTTTTTTAGACCAAAAAATTCGACATAAAGCATATTTTCAAATGACTGGTCGGTGAGGAAATATTTACCGATCATTGAGACGATAAATAATTACTTATGTAGAATTCGTTTTGTCCAAAAAAGGGCTCTAACACGCCCGTTTTTGCTCTCAGATCAATTTTTTTGATATTACGTGTTCTATTTGACCAAAAAAGTGATCTTTTTTGGCTCTAAAACGATTTGTTTGAATCTAGATTTTTTTGTAGATCAAGTTGTAAATACAATAGAGTAACACAATAGTACTTTGTGTATCGAGGTGCACAAAGTTGATTTTTTCCACACGCGTCGTAATTTTGTCCAAATTACAACAAGTGCGGAAAAAATCAATTTGTGCAACGAGTTGCTCACAACGTTTTTTGCGTTTTCAATTAAACAAAATTACTCTGCATCCAACTTTTTTACGCTCTACATTCATATTCAGATAAAAGTAAATATTTCTTTTATCAACTTAGCATTGAGAAAATTTTCCATACGTTCTTATTTCTTACTTCTACAAAACAAAGCAAAACGTTAAAACAGTGCGGAAAAAAAAGGAAAAATCAAAAAAAAAAGTTAAAACAGTGTGGAAAAATAAAACAGTGCGGAAAAATAAAACAGTGCAGAAAAAACTTACTTTTTGACAGTGTTGACAACATCGAAAAACGTCGAATTGTGATTCGGAATTGCAAAAATACATTTATACAGTCATCAAAATTAGTAAACAAACAAGACGCCATTGATTTATTATTTTTTGGGTTTAGTAAACTAGTTATTGTTTAAATAAAACTTTTGTTTAAATCACTTTTAAATTAAAAATTAACAAAAAATCAATTAATTAAATACAATTAATTACAAAAACATTCAATAACAGTTCACAAACACAACTACAAAATTAGATCATTTTTTCTTATTTGTGAAAAAAATCACTCTTTGGCTCTGGGCAAAAGTTAATTTTGTTACAAAATAAGAATGTAATCAATTGAGTAGTTCCATCCAACCAGGGCCGGATCTACCATGGGTGCAATGGAGCGACCGCACCCGGCGCCAACACAAAAGGTGCCAAAATTGAGTTTTGTTTTAAGTTCGATTACTTTTGGTTTTCGTTTTGGTTTTTAATAAATTTTAAGGCAAATTAAAATTTATTTTTCTATATAAATAACAACAATTTATTTTTGTATATTTGTTTTAATTTTTGATCTACGGGCGTGACAGCCCCGTGTACTCTTTTCGCTGCTATTGACATACGATTCAATGTGAAATATTAGATACCACTGGCAATAGCAGTGAGATATTACCAGCCAAGGTGATATCATACGGGAGCTGTCGAATGAACTCTATTCATCCAACAGTACTCTCAATTTTATATGCAGTTTTCCTTTTTCTATAAATTATCGTCATAAATTATGAGGCGTCATCTTCTGGAGAAACTCTTAATTTTTTTCAACTATATTTTATTTTTTTCAAGTGCATATACGCATATTTTTCGAAATTCGTTTGTCGTGTCGTTTTGATCTTTTTAGGCAGCAAATGAAAAGCTTAGTTTAAGGCCAGTAATGAAACTTGTTGGGAAAACTGAAAATCAGCTGTAAGACCTTTTAGATTTTAAACCGTAGAATTTTAAAACACTTTAATTGAAATTCCGAACACGCAAAACTATATAACACAATTTGGAGCAAAATGTTTAGCGAAGATAATGCTTCTTTAAATATCTTTGCAGTTTAATTTTGAAAAACGATCTTCTCTCCAAAATTAATGTTGTTTCTAAAATGATACAAAGTCTGAACTTCAATGTAATTGAATGTATTTTATTGAATGTGTGTAAAAGCTGACGGGTTTCTTAGAGAGCGATTCGAATATTCCGCATCCTAATCAAATACGAATTCATCGTACAGGAAAGAGTTTTGAAAATGAAACACAAGATAATATAATATAAGATCCAGGATCCTTCACAAAATTTCTTTTTCTTCTATAGATTTTTTTTTAACGGCGTTTATGCTCCATGTAGGAGCGTTGCCAGGCTAATCAGCTATGAATATTCACAACGGTCATTCGCAACAGCGACATAATTATCATGGCTGCCGATTTTTTTAAGGTCGTTTATTACGTCAGTCTTCCATTGTAGTTGTGGTCTACCTCGCGGTCAACCACTCTCTGGGGTACTAACGAACATTTTTCTAATCATTCTAGACTGTGAATCGGCTCGTAGAACATGCCCAAACCAAGCAATCCTATTAGAACGGATACAACCTGTTATATCAGGACCCTCAAGAAGGTTTCTGATCTCAAAGTTATATCTTTATTGATATTGCTATTAATTCATTAGAATGATTTAGTCTTACGGATGACCAGTGCACAATGATAGATATGGCTTTTTATATAACATATTTTAATTAAAAAACTAAGATAGAGATTAGATTTTAAAATATTTGAAACTTCTATAGAAAATTTTACACCTTCTATATTTGCAAAACATGCAAGATATTTTCCGAATTCATTTAAAGCCAAGATACTGTCATTAATAGTGGCTCCCGCTGAAAGGAGCTTTTCTAAATTATCCCAGGTGATGGAGCATGTGCTGGGAGAGGTTAGTTGCCTTTTCTCTTATATCAATTGAATCTGAAATTTTTTATTTATGAAAATACGAACCGGCAATAAAAGAGTTTTCTGAAAATAAAGCCATAAAAGTGAGCATGGGTGATTCTTTATCTACTACAACTTTATTTGTATAATATACGAATGTTATAGTATTTTTGATTTTCATATTATAATTATTCTTTCTTACAAATTAATGTTATTTTTATTTTCACATTTATTCATAATTTTTTTAAATAATTTTTATTATATTGTAACGTTGACCAACTCGGCCATTGGATTTTCTTTACGTTATAAATATTATTCGTCCATTTATCTTATTCCTCTTTCTTAATCAGTTTACTATTATTTTTTTCACATTGTATAAATTATTTATGACTATCTCATATAATTATACCGTATCACTGCTATATTATCAATAACTTCTGTCACCGTTAATGTTCAACTAACTGTATCGTTTATTTAGAACTAATCTATCGCCAACGCAACCTTTTTTATGTTAGTCAAAAATTAAATAGCAAAAAACAACACAATCTTCGAAACTTGAAATCTACAATTTTTTATTTGTTTATTTACCTACTCTATCATAGACTTTGTAGTTTTTATTTTATTTTCGTATAAGATAAAATTATTTAATTCTGTTTTTATCTTCAGAAACTTATTTAGGTGTTATTCAGTTTGTATTGCGTTTGCAGAACCATTTTCCAGTAAGAAAACTATTAATAGATTTTTTTACATCGCACTCCATAATCTTTACAATATTTAAAATAAATTCGTATAACATTTTTTATTTATTACAATAAATTTTTATTTACTGTGCAATTGCTTGCTCGAAGATATGCCTCCTCTATATATATATATAACTAACTCTATTTGTGATCTTTAACCACGGGAGTACGTCAAATGAATGAGGAGTATTCCATCAGCTAGATTATCAGTAACCTAGTTTTAATTCTGTTTTTCAAATTTAGAAAAAAAAATTTTTATTTTGCTTCTATTTTCCACATATTATCATGAAATTTTGGCATATATCATTTTTTATTATATGATAAGATTTATTGTCTAAATATCCAACATTTGAAAAGCCACAAAAGAAAATGTTGATCCAATTATAAAAAGCGTTTAATACTTGAACGTATGTTGTTGTGGGATCCAGATCTTAAAAGATCTTAACACAACAGATCTTAACACAACACTTCGTATTAAAAGAAGTATTGCATTGATTTTTGAATATATTATCTAACAATATAATTTAATTTGAGGGCGCCATTTACCTAATCTGCACCCGGCGCTGAAATAGCTTGATCCGGCACTGCATTCAACTATAAATATATTCTTACAAAAACATTGAAATTTCAAGATAGATTTTGAAAGCATATTCAAAGAAAATAAATATTGCAACAAAAATAATATAATTATCTATAATGAAAAGCAGAACTTACTATTTTGATTCGAAAATTTAAAAATTATATTTAAAACATTAAAATAATAATAGTACATTATTTAAATAGGAGCTAAAGTTCGACGGCCTAACGTATGGATTATAGAGATACACAATAAGTCACTTTAGCTTCAAATTAAAAACACTTTTTTTTCGGCAAACGTTTAAATTTCTTATAAATATGAAATTACAATACATCAAAAATTTATAAATATGATTTATTACCGTCATAATTACGTCCAAAAAGTAAAAAACATTTCAATTTGTATAAAAAATATTTTTTATCAAAGCAAGCTCCAATTCAAAATTTCATTATCCAATTAAACTATTTGTTATGTTTTGTTGTCATAGTTATATACAATTTGTTTGAAAAACATTTGTTTAACAAAATAACAAATGCTTGTTTACTGCTTACTTATAAATAAGTCAAAAAAGTAAGACTAACTAACTCCCTAGCGGCAGCAAAGTTAAACTTTACAGCCGTTTGCCGAAAATAGTACATTATTTAATTAGGAGCTAAAGTGATACTTTTTGTGTTGAGTCTATAGTTTGACAATTATAGACGAAACACAAAAAGTCACTTTAGCTCCGAATTAAATACACTATTTTTTCGGCAAACGTTTAAATTTTTTATAAATATGAAATTAATACATCAAACTTTTTATAAATATAAATTTGTATCGTCATAATTACTTCCAAAAAAGAGAAAAAAACATTTAAATTTGTATGAATAAAATTGTTTTATCAAAGCAGCCTTTTCAAAAGTTCATAATATGAGAATCAACTTATTTTTTGTTGTCATGGTTATACAATATGTTTGAAAAAATAACAAACTAACAAATAACAAATGCTACTTTACAGCCTCCGTAATATAAAATAAAAATGGCGTTACTTTTGCTGTCGCTAGACGTTACTTTTGCAGTCAGGCTAAAAAGTAAGACTTTAGCTAACTCCCTAGCGGCAGTAAAGTTAATCTTTACAGCCGTTTGCCGAAAAAATACATTTTACGCACAAACGAATCGTAAAACAAATTTTACATCCTAGTTGTCGTGGCTGAAAGTTGAACTTTACATCCGTAAAATAAAATCCCGTTGCTAAATGAAATATTAATATATTTTTCTACTTTACCGCCCGTAAAATAATCACCCGTAAAATATTAATAAAATTAGAACAAACAAATAAATTAATGTATGAAGTTTATAGAGAAAATCACGGCATGTTTAGCATAATTTTCAAAATGTCTAGCGAGTTTAAAAAATTCAAAAATTGATTTATACTACAATAAAGCTGTGCAGTTGTGCGTAAAACGTTGTACATACACTCAGGCTGAAAGGAAGATTCCGCCCTTGGTTCAATAAAAGCCGTCGCTTCGCGTCGGGCTTCAATATAAACCGCAGGCGTAATCTTCCACTTTCAGCCCTCGATATGTAAATAACTATTATTAATTTAAATGATTTTAGTTGAATTTTTATCAAGCGTGCAAAAACTTGCTTTAAGGTATTAGCGATTTCATATATATTTGACTTTGTTTCGATCTCTAAACATATATCCTCAATCAGTACTTAATTAGTAGTAATAGTAAGAGTACTAGTATACCCATAGTTTCTTTTACATACGTTTAAAAACTGTTATTCTGACCATCTGCGTAGAGAAATTGGAATTTATTTTCAAATTTGAATTTTTTTATAAAGTTGGTCATTAGAAATCAATTTTTGAGCAAAATCAATCATAACCCAAACTTTCATTTATTTGATTTTGGTTCATATATAAAACAGTTATATAAGTTCTAATTGTTTGATATCACATCCAAATTAGATTATAAATTCCAATCTTTCAATTTCCCAACCAACATCCATCATCGATGAACTTTATCTTATATTGATCTTAATGACAAATCAAAACACCCATTTTTCTGTATGCTATACCTTTTCTTTGTTTTTCAAGGTTTTTAATTATAATAGTAATCTTAAAATACAAACAGACAATAAATAATTGATTATAATTTTTTTTTTGAAACAAAATAAATACAATCAAATATTTGTTGTTTAAAAAAACCGAATCTTAATAAAAACAGGTGAAGCGGAAATTCAAAGTCATTGAAATCAGCCAGCCAGACATTAAAGAGAAGACAAGATTTTTGTTATTTTATTTTTTCGCTTTCTTATCTCTATTTTTAAAATTGAAAAAGAAATAAAAAAATTAAACTTGACTTATTTGCTTTTAAGTAAAAATTAAAATAGACATATATATTAAATACTACATAGACAACTTTCTTTGCACTGAATAACGTTTTCGAAGTGTAAATTGTGATCATGTTTATAGATTTTGCCAATTTCAAACAATAACAATACTGAGAAACGAGAATGAGGTTTTTTTATTACCTATAAAAAACCATCCCAAATATATTTAAAACAAGTTACGAAGGATAGTTTAATATAAAATTTATAAAAAATTAATTTGATCTTTAAAATCCATTAATTTTTTTTTTTTGTGGAATAATAACAAAATAAAATTTTTATATATCCAAACTCTTTGAAGATAAATTATTAAATTAAAATCATTGTTCATATATACATCAAACTGTGATTAAGTGAAATTATTAATAAAAAGGAATCAAGCATAATTGTTTTCCCTTAATCATAATCGACATGAACAAAAAAAAGGTTGTAGCACACATACACATTTTCAGATTCGATCAATTACGGAACCAAAATCTTTGAAATTACGATTTTGGTTTTAAAAAATTAAAAAAAATCTAATTAATAACTTTTTGATAGGATTACAAAAAGATACTTGTATGAGAATATTTCTTTGTAACATCCTGTCAGGTTAGAAGATTCAACTCATTCGAAACCATTTCTGATGTTATTAAGTCATCATAAGGCATCGGAAATATCTACAATAGCAAAAATTAATCAAAATAAAAATTTGTGAGAAAAAAATTACCGAAAAGAAAGTAAAAGAGAGTGAGTTGGATGACAGATTATGAAAGGTTAAAAAACTGCTTACGAGAAGAACTTGTTTGTGGTGATTTATCTGTTTTGCACTGACTTAAACAAGATATTGCTTGGTGCTAAATTTGCTTGCAAATAGAATTCATCGATCACCTTCATCTGTATTTGCTAGAGTTAGAGTTCGATGGTAAGCATTCAAAATTTTATTTTAATACGCTCAGTTAATATAGTTATTTGCATAACATCATTTTTTTTAAATAAAATGTGTTCTGTAATAGGAATAACAATATATGTCACAACAACACATAAATACATTTTAAGACCCCACAACTCTGCGTTCTGAGATGTTGATGGGTGACGCGTTTTTTAAACCTCTGTGGAATGAATTCCTTAAAACTGTCTGGCATGAACAGAAAAGGTTTTGAAATTGATTAGATTTTCAGTCAGCGCTGCATTACTTGTTTTGATTAAGTAATAATTATTTTCCTAACAAGTGCGCTACGCTCGTTTTGGTAACATCCTGCTTTCGTTATGGAATCACCAACTTCGCGCGCATGTTAGGAACAACGTTTTTCCTACAATCGAATTACTATTTCCTATAATCGTCTAATTAGAATCGTTGAGTTTTGTCAAGATTTGAAACTGCTAATTTATCGTGAAAATCAAGTTGTAATGGTCGCTATACATGAAACTTGTAAACAAAAAATACGGAAAACAAATTGTGCATTTGTGAATTTTTGTGGCAAGAAAAATACTGGGAAATAACGAATTAGATGACGAAAACTGGATTGCGGAGGACATTTAAGCAGCCGCAGACTGGGCAACACTCAACTTACTTCCTGAAAAATCAAGAAAAAAATACGAGAAAACGTATGAAAAAGTCGTGACTTGGTGCCGTCAAAATAAGGTGAATGGCTACTCGGAAAGAATTGTTCTTGCCTATTTTGCCGAATAAGGTGAACAACTGCAACCTGCAACACTTTGGGCATGGTATTCAATAATAAAAAGCACTATGATTTTAAAGAAAGGAGCTGCGATCGATATCAGTAAATATTCTAAATTAATTGTATTTTTGAAGAGGAAAAACGAAGGGTATCCTTACCCAAGAAATCCCAAATGTTTACGAAGAACCAACTATTCTCAATAACGCTGATGACATGGACTTTCTTATGATGAAGGTACCTAATTGTAAAATTATGAGTGTAGTGTGTGTATGCAGCAAATAATTTATTATTCTAAGTCGTGGTTATTTTTGGAATAGCAGGAGCTTGTCGTAGAATTGAATTGACTAATATACTTCATCTGTATTTGCTAGAGTTAGAGTTCGATGGTAAGCATTCAAAATTTTATTTTAATACGCTCAGTTAATATAGTTATTTGCATAACATCATTTTTTTTAAATAAAATGTGTTCTGTAATAGGAATAACAATATATGTCACAACAACACATAAATACATTTTAAGACCCCACAACTCTGCGTTCTGAGATGTTGATGGGTGACGCGTTTTTTAAACCTCTGTGGAATGAATTCCTTAAAACTGTCTGGCATGAACAGAAAAGGTTTTGAAATTGATTAGATTTTCAGTCAGCGCTGCATTACTTGTTTTGATTAAGTAATAATTATTTTCCTAACAAGTGCGCTACGCTCGTTTTGGTAACATCCTGCTTTCGTTATGGAATCACCAACTTCGCGCGCATGTTAGGAACAACGTTTTTCCTACAATCGAATTACTATTTCCTATAATCGTCTAATTAGAATCGTTGAGTTTTGTCAAAAAAAATACTGGGAAATAACGAATTAGATGACGAAAACTGGATTGCGGAGGACATTTAAGCAGCCGCAGACTGAGCAACACTCAACTTACTTCCTGAAAAATCAAGAAAAAAATACGAGAAAACGTATGAAAAAGTCGTGACTTGGTGCCGTCAAAATAAGGTGAATGGCTACTCGGAAAGAATTGTTCTTGCCTATTTTGCCGAATAAGGTGAACAACTGCAACCTGCAACACTTTGGGCATGGTATTCAATAATAAAAAGCACTATGATTTTAAAGAAAGGAGCTGCGATCGATATCAGTAAATATTCTAAATTAATTGTATTTTTGAAGAGGAAAAACGAAGGGTATCCTTACC
The DNA here is from genome assembly GCA_963693315.1 of Diogma glabrata. Taxonomy (NCBI): domain Eukaryota; kingdom Metazoa; phylum Arthropoda; class Insecta; order Diptera; family Cylindrotomidae; genus Diogma; species Diogma glabrata. The sequence goes on from OY856187.1 coordinate 197,966,750, forward strand.
CAAGAAATCCCAAATGTTTACGAAGAACCAACTATTCTCAATAACGCTGATGACATGGACTTTCTTATGATGAAGGTACCTAATTGTAAAATTATGAGTGTAGTGTGTGTATGCAGCAAATAATTTATTATTCTAAGTCGTGGTTATTTTTGGAATAGCAGGAGCTTGTCGTAGAATTGAATTGACTAATATACTTCATCTGTATTTGCTAGAGTTAGAGTTCGATGGTAAGCATTCAAAATTTTATTTTAATACGCTCAGTTAATATAGTTATTTGCATAACATCATTTTTTTTAAATAAAATGTGTTCTGTAATAGGAATAACAATATATGTCACAACAACACATAAATACATTTTAAGACCCCACAACTCTGCGTTCTGAGATGTTGATGGGTGACGCGTTTTTTAAACCTCTGTGGAATGAATTCCTTAAAACTGTCTGGCATGAACAGAAAAGGTTTTGAAATTGATTAGATTTTCAGTCAGCGCTGCATTACTTGTTTTGATTAAGTAATAATTATTTTCCTAACAAGTGCGCTACGCTCGTTTTGGTAACATCCTGCTTTCGTTATGGAATCACCAACTTCGCGCGCATGTTAGGAACAACGTTTTTCCTACAATCGAATTACTATTTCCTATAATCGTCTAATTAGAATCGTTGAGTTTTGTCAAAAAAAATACTGGGAAATAACGAATTAGATGACGAAAACTGGATTGCGGAGGACATTTAAGCAGCCGCAGACTGGGCAACACTCAACTTACTTCCTGAAAAATCAAGAAAAAAATACGAGAAAACGTATGAAAAAGTCGTGACTTGGTGCCGTCAAAATAAGGTGAATGGCTACTCGGAAAGAATTGTTCTTGCCTATTTTGCCGAATAAGGTGAACAACTGCAACCTGCAACACTTTGGGCATGGTATTCAATAATAAAAAGCACTATGATTTTAAAGAAAGGAGCTGCGATCGATATCAGTAAATATTCTAAATTAATTGTATTTTTGAAGAGGAAAAATGAAGGGTATCCTTACCCAAGAAATCCCAAATGTTTACGAAGAACCAACTATTCTCAATAACGCTGATGACATGGACTTTCTTATGATGAAGGTACCTAATTGTAAAATTATGAGTGTAGTGTGTGTATGCAGCAAATAATTTATTATTCTAAGTCGTGGTTATTTTTGGGATAGCAGGAGCTTGTCGTAGAATTGAATTGACTAATATGTTGACTAACCATATCGAAGATAAGCAAACCTATCTGATTGTGAGAGTCCCGGATACGAAAACGAAAATTGATCGATTAATTACTGTTATAGATAGCAATTGTGGAAATATAAATTTGCTACAAATTAACCATAATTATGTTTACCTTCGTCCAGTTAACGTCAACCATAACCGTCTCTTTTTAAATTATAAGAGAGGGAAATCTACTTGTCAAGCTGTCGGGGTAAACACATTTGGAAAAATACCGAAGCTAATAGCAGAATATCTGGAGTTGCCAAATTTGTTTTTCACTTATTATTTTGTTATTATTTCTTCATCTTATCATGAAATATTGGCATATGTCATATTTTGTAGTATGATAGGATTTTTTACTTAGTTATGCATTTTAAAATAAAACACAAAAAAATAAAATAAACATTTTGATATATATATGGCAGTACAACCGAAAAAAAATAAGTCTGCAAGTGGTAAAGCAAACTTGCGCAATCCACCCGCCCATAAAGCGGCATGTCCACGGAATTTGCAGGGACAAAACATATATGAATCAATAAAAAATTTTAAAATACATGTTCAAAACATCTGCGGATTGAACGCTAACCATGACCACGTGCAACATCATCTTGAGCACGACAAACCGAACATTCTATTCCTTACAGAAACACAAGTTTCTGAAAATTTTCTCTTTATAGAATCGCTTAATTCCAAATATAGGCTCGAATCAGCTTTCAAACTCCATCAGGGCGTATGCGCATTCATTCATGAGAGTGTTGCGTACACGCGCTTTCCAAATTTTGAACTACACGGTGACGGCTTCAATACATTGGTTTTAAAGATTTGTCTTCCAGAAATGACTTTTTTTACAATAGCTTTATACCGGTCCCCCAACAAACGTAACCCAAACTTTTTTAATATACTGACAAAAATTATGGACGAGATTAGAGCAAAGTCCCCTAATTGTGAAGTTATCGTTACCGGTGACTTCAACGTCCACAACAAATCATGGTTGGAATTCTCCAAATCGACCGACGATGTTGACAATAGTGGAAAACTGGCAGAAATTTTTGCCGCGTCTCAGGGCCTATTCCAAATTGTAAAAAGCCCGACTTTCACTCCCCGTAATGGCGGTGATAATAGTTTTCTACTAGATCTCTATCTTACCACAATGCCAGATATTACGAGTGTCGATGTTGCGAAAGGTAGTATTGGAAATTCTGATCATTATTTAATCTCATCAGTTATCAAAACTGATTTACTTAAAACTACAGCTCCCAAACCCCGTAAAATATTTCACTACTCAAAAATGGATAAGAGTGGTCTTCAAAATTTTTTCCATGGTTTCCCTTTCGACCGTCATTGTTTTTACACTGACAATGTAAATGTTTCTGCTCAAAACTTTACAGAAACCATCCAATTTGCTATAAATAAATTTGTCCCTTTCTCCATAGTAAAACCCAAACAAAAATACTTGTATTCGAAAGCTGCCAAAACGGCACTTAGAAACAAACGTAGATCATTTAATATTTGGATTCATAACAAAACTCCCACTAATCGATCCCAATATCTAAAGGCCAACAAAATATCTAATCAGATTATCTCAAACGAAAAGTCCGAAATTGACAGAGCGAAAGCCTCAAAACTTACGTCTATGTCTGTTTCTGACAAGAGTTTCTACAGTGCCATTAATTCTTTAAATTCTGGTACAAAATTTTCTATTCCCCCTATTATTGATGGTGATTTAATCGTCAATGATCCCGCAAGAAAAGCTAACTTGTTCGCTGAACGCTTTGCTCTGAACTCCACTGTTTTGGAAACTCCTAAAGAAATACCCCAAATCCAGTCATCAGGAGTTAATATGAATGAACTTCACTTCAAACCCAAAATAGTCGCTAAACTTTTAAAGGGGTTAAACATCAACAAAGCATCAGGAATGGACAATATTCCACCCATTATTTTAAAAACCTTTTCCAAAGAACTTGCACCAACTTTAACTAAAATATTCTACCAATCCTACAAATCTGGTATATTTCCCTCGTGCTGGAAGTTGGCAAATGTCCAGCCCGTCCCCAAAAAGGGACCAAAATCCGATATCTCAAATTATAGGCCAATAGCTTTACTATCGGTCCTATCCAAAGTCTATGAGCATTATATTAGTACACATATTTCAAAATTTCTGGAAGAAAATCATTTAATATCCGACAGCCAATACGGTTTTCGAAACAAAAGATCAACTACCGATCTATTAAACTATGTAGCGCATTGTTGGAACAGCATACTTGATAAAGGTGGTGAAACATACGTTATCGCTTTAGACATCTCCAAGGCATTCGATCGAGTCTGGCATGCCAACTTAATCAACAAGCTCGTTGCGTACGGTTTTCATCCCAATGTTGTGAAGCTGATTCAAAATTTTCTATCCGACCGATACATTTCGGTAACCTTAGACGGATATTCTTCTGAGTCTAAACTAATTAACGCTGGTGTACCCCAAGGCTCAGTATTGTCCCCAACCCTATTTTTGATTTATATCAACGAATTGTTGAAAATCACCAGCAACCCAATAAATAGTTTTGCAGATGATAGTACTCTGCACAAGTCGTTCGAGCCCCTTCCTTCAAAAGGTAAAATGCACGAACGAATTAATCCTGCCCGGAGAGACGCTGCCATAAACGTGAACAAAGACCTGAATAAAGTCGCCGACTGGGGTGACCAAAACCTTGTCAATTTCAACTCCACCAAAACACAGTTGTTGATTGTTTCCAGATTAAAGACCGAGTTCCCCAAAGATATTTTATTTAGTATGTGTGATGAACCAATAGGTGAATGTAAAAACATTCGTTTATTGGGTGTCACAGTTTCAAATGGCCTACTCTGGAACGATCATGTAATGGCGATGGCAAAAAGCGCGTCTAAAAAACTCGGCCTCCTAAATAGATGCAAAAAATTTTTCACTCCATACCAATTGCTCCATGTTTATAAGTCCTATATTCGTCCCTGTATGGAGTACTGCTGTCAAGTTTGGGGTGCTGCCTCTGTTTCCATCTTGGCCCTCTTGGACTCTGTTCAAAAGCGAGCTATACGAATTGTAGGTGATCGAACTTTGACATCACAACTTGATTCCCTACAACATCGTCGCACTGTTGCTGACCTCGTTGTTTTTTACAAATATCGTCATCAGCAGTGCTCAGATGAAATCAGCGGCATCATGCCTCAAACTTATTCTTACCCCCGTTCCACTCGGCAATCGGCTGCCGCAACCAGTGAAACGGTAAAGATCCCGCGCTGTCATACTGGCAGATCGCAGAGAGACTTCTTTGTCCGAACTGCGTACAAATGGAATAGTTTGCCGGAACACTTAGTCTCAGGTGGCTTCAACCCACAGATGTTTAAAAAAAGCGTTAATCTACACCTCAGAACGCCAGTTGTTGTGGGACCCAGGTCTAGACCTAGGTCTTAAAAGGTATTTATGTGTTGTTGTGACACATATTCTAAACCCTATTACACAACACATTTTATTAAAAAAAAAAAAAAAAAAAAAATGCAAGTGAATACATAGGGCACTGTTTCAGGCGTTCATCTGCGACTCTTTTAGCAGATATCACGAATGTGAAACGTCACGGAGGATCCACAAGTGCTACATAAGGATACATATGCTGTGTGCCTCACACCAACTTTTTGAGGTAAATCAGTGACTTTTCATTTCATACCCAAGTAGCGCTATTGACCACCAGGTGGCGGACGAAAAGTCTCCTCGTCAGCTTGCTTTTCAATTTAGTTGTCAATTCATTGAAACGTCAATATATTTGAAAACAGTTATTTAAAAAAAAATGGAAAATAATTCAAATTTATACAAAAGAGAATATTCGGTATGATGTAAGTATTTTAAAAAAACAATCTCCCAAATACAATTTCGTTATCATTCTCCATTATGACAATGTTTACAAATTTTGACATTTAAAAAGATTCTAATTTAAACAACCTGTGCCGAGTTCAGGCACAGGTTGTACGTTTGATACGAGTGACATCTATGAATAGCATATGTGCAGTAGCAATTAATTTAGAAAAGTCAGTGATTTAGCAAAAAATACTAGTGTGAGGCACACAGCAATAGAATCATCGCGATTGAAAATAAGAAGAAATTGGAAAAGTAGATTTTTTGTACCGAATCATCATCTACGGTTAAGGATGATACGCTCTCTACGGTGAAGGCGGGTTCATAATCTACGTTGAAGGAGATTACTTTTTCTTCCTCTTCTATTTCCTTAAGGCTTAAATGAAAATTTAACTGGAGTACAATGTGATAATTTAAGTACCTGTTCTATGAATATATATAATAATAATAATAATAATAAATCAATTAATTTCACTTGTATTCCGTACTAATGCGGAATTGATCACTTTCGCACGCGATTTGCGTGCGGGAATGGTTAATTCTTAAACGATTGTAGGAAAATTTCTTACCCGAACCAAATTTTAATTGAAATAACAAAAATCTGGGGTGTCTTAGAATATTATCCAACCACAAATTAAATTCAACTTTTAGTACACTTTTCCTACATTTTGTGCACTTTTTCTACATTCATATTTTTGGTTAATTTTAAAAGAAACATTGCAAAAAATTGTGGGTTAGGGCAAATTCTAGGTTCTAATTTTATTTTGAATTTTTTACATTTAAGAAAATCAATTATAAAATGATTTCTAAAAATTCTGATTCATATTTCATACAAACGAAAAAAATGAAAAGAAAATTCGGACATTTGGCCTAGAAATCGAAAAATGTTGTAAACATTTAGGCAAAATTTTAGAAGTTATTAATTTAAATAAAAAAAAATCTGGTGGTGAATAGATGCGATATTTTTGAAAACCGTAAAAGAAAATTATTAGTTTGGCAAAATTTTACGTTTAAATTTTAATTTGAGTTTGTTAAATTTAAGAAAATTAATTAGATATTAAAAAATTTCTGAAAATTGTAATTATGATTCATGCAAAATGAAAACAATTAAAGAAAGCTGGACTGAAATTTTACATTTAGACTAGAAAAAAATTCTAAAAAAATCCGAAAATTCTTACAAAATTAAAAATTGATTCTTTTTTCAAAATTCTAAAAATATTGCAAAAATTCATAATTTACAAATTCAAACTTTTTCCATAATTCTAAAAATATTGCAAAAATTATAAATAAAATCAAAATCAACAATTCAAGCTTTTTTCAAAATTTCAAAAATATTTAAAAAATTATAACAAAATCAAAAACACAAACTTTTTTCAAAATTCCAAAAATTATGATGAAATCAAAAATTTAAACTATCGCAAAATTTTAAAAATATTCCGAAAATTTTTACAATATCAAAAATTGAAAATTTTTGCAAAATTCAAAGTTTATTGCAAAATTTCATAATAAACAAATTCAAAAATTCAACCTTTTTCAAAAATTCTAAAATGTTGCAACAATTCTAAAATGTTACATAACAAAATCAAAAATAGTTGGTATTTTGCCAAAATGCCAAAAATATTGAAAAAATTATAATAAAATCAAAAATTGAATCTTTTGCGAAATTCTAAAAATATTCCGAAAATTCTTACTAAATCCAATTTTGAAACATTTTTCAAAATTCTAAAAATATTGCAAAAATTATAACAAGATCAAAAATTGAAACTTTTTTCAAAATTCCAAAAATATTCCAAAAATTAGAATGAAATCAAAAATTCGAAATTCAAAATAATTTTTCCAAAATACTTAAAATATCGCAAAAATTAAACAAGATTAAATATACAAATTTTCTTCAAAATTCCAAAAATATTCCAAAAATTATAATAAAATTAAAATTTAAACTTTTTCAAAACTCTAAAAATATTCCGTTAGAAATAAAATCAAAAATACAAACTTTTTTCAAAATTCCAAAACTTATAACAAAATCAAAAATGTTCATGTCCAATTTCATGCTCGATCACATTTTATGCCATACAAATAATTAAATATATTTTTTCCCAAAAATTGGGAAAAAAATGAAAATCATTCTTTTGGTATACTTGACAACATTTTTTTGACAAACCTATAATGCAATAATCTAGATTTCTTACATACCAATCCCGACCATCAAGATTTCTCCAAATTCAATGCTCCCACTCGTAATCACTTAAAATGAAAGTTTTTTAAGCAAAAAATATGTAAATTTCCTTGTTTTGACACATTTAACGATTTTTTTGACATACTTCAGGGACAGCTATCGAACACATCGCCCTTTCGACTCTTACCATTGAGTTTTAATATTTTTAGAAACAAACATTTTTTAAATCCCTCCAGCTGTTATCTAGATTTCGTCGGTTGTGATGGCTGGCCGGCCGGCAGAATGACATACATTTTTTTTTGCTCCTTTAGAATCAGTGGGGTGGGGGTCAGAATTTCCCTTTTTGCTTGAGAATGTGTATTACATTCTTTTAGGCCGAAGTAATTATTACTAATACTAGATTGTACTAAATAGGCTGGGGCCGTTACCTTTTTGAGATGAAAAAATTAGTAGCAGGTAACGGCCGGCTGGAATATATAGTTGAGGTCATAAACAATGAAAAAAAAAACTTTCGAACTTGAGATGAAGGGAAGTAGTGAAATGGGGTGATGTGTAAGGGGAGAAAACAGTTTTTCGTTATTTGTAACGAAACGAGGCCTCCTAGAGAAAAGTGTTTCATACAAAAGTTGTAGATAATAAAAAAATCTAAAACTTTAGTGAACACATTTTTCGACATAACCTCAAAGTTTGCGAGAAAATGATGAAAAACCTATTTTTCTGTTTTTTATTTTTTTTTCGCGTGAAAATTATTTAATTTTAATGAAACTTTGTGAAAGTACGTAATTATTTGCGCATAATAAGCATGAATTTTTTCAATTATGGAAAATAAATATTTTTCGCGATTTTACCATTTTTCCGAAAAAACACCCCTATCTCCGGCGAACAACTTTATTGATGTTTTTTTGGATTTTGATGTTGTTCTAGTGCTTATTTTTTTTGTCAAGATGTCTACTCTCAAATAGTATATCGATTTTAATCATTTATTGTTATTTAGCAGCTTAAAATTGAGAAAAACCGAAAAAAAAAGTTTTCGAATCTCGAACTTGTCGATTTTTTTAATTTTTTTCAATTTTTTAGCATATTTATGTTAATAGTTCATAATATTTTTAAAAAAAAACTTTCTTTGGTATAAAATAAATAAAGTTAAATGAATTTACTTATTGGAAACAACGCTAAAATTGAATAAAGTAAAAAATAAAAAAATGCTGTTACGTATTCAAACAGAAAAAAATTTACAAAGTTTAAAATTTAACAGCATACTATACGGTTGCCACGTGTCCTACATTCGGTAGGACAGTCCTACTTTGGAGCAAGAATATCCTACGTCCTCCTTTACTATAAAAATGTCCTACTTTAGGCAAACTGTAATACAATATCTTACACTGAAAAAAATAGATTTTTTTTCTTCTTATTTCTCTCAATAAACGCGCTAGCAAAATAAGTAATTGTTATTGCACCTTTACTTATATTAAAATTGTAACTGATTATTTAACTTTATGTCGAAAGGTTAGTAACAATAGCAAATAATTTACATTGCTGACATATGTGAATATCGATGCTTTATTGCACGATTTATTCAGGTTGTAAACCACCATTGTTTAAATTTTGAAATAAACCCACCGTTAAACCTCTGTTTTTTTAAATAACTTTTGTTATAAAGTACCTGTTCTTAGAATTATTAATTATTATTAAAATAAAATGACTGAACCGAATTTTGTTATAAAGTAAAACCTTTGGCTACAGAAAGCTAACGATTTTGAAGGAATATGTAAATACACAAAACTACTACTACTTATGAGTAACTTATACAGTTACTTAACTACTTATGAGTAACTGTCTTACAACATAAGTTTATTGATTTTTTTGAAAGTGCCAATGAATCAGCAGACGGCATGTTTGGCTGTATTTCTGAGTTCTTAAAACTTTAAGTTTAAGTTTTTCGAGTGTTACCGCATTGGAGGCTAATAATATCAATGCGAATTTGTATGCCATTATTCATTATAAATAAATAAATTAGCATTACAGAAATAACGCCCATACATTCATTCATACTTACACCAAACCGAAACCGAATTTTTTCTAAAAAAATTTATTTTTAACTGAAAATTGATGTGGCACAAATCCAACGAGTTTTTTAGGTTTGAGACATTAGGGGCAGTGTGTCCTAGTGTGTGTAGTAGTTTTGTGTATTTACATATTCCTTCAAAATGGTTAGCTTTCTGTAGCCAAAGGTTTTACTTTATAACAAAATTCGGTTCAGTCATTTTATTTTAATAATAATTAATAATTCTAAGAACAGGTACTTTGTAACAAAAGTTATTTAAAAAAACAGAGGTTTAACGGTGGGTTTATTTCAAAATTTAAACAATGGTGGTTTACAACCTGAATAAATCGTGCAATAAAGCATCGATATTCACATATGTCAGCAATGTAAATTATTTGCTATTGTTACTAACCTTTCGACATAAAGTTAAATAATCAGTTACAATTTTAATATAAGTAAAGGTGCAATAACAATTACTTATTTTGCTAGCGCGTTTATTGAGAGAAATAGGAAGAAAAAAAATCTATTTTTTTCAGTGAAAGATATTGTATTACAGTTTGCCTAAAGTAGGACATTTTTATAGTAAAGGAGGACGTAGGACATTCTTGCTCCAAAGTAGGACTGTCCTACCGAATGTAGGACACGTGGCAACCGTATAGTATGCTGTTAAATTTTAAACTTTGTAAATTTTTTTCTGTTTGAATACGTAACAGCATTTTTTTATTTTTTACTTTATTCAATTTTAGCGTTGTTTCCAATAAGTAAATTCATTTAACTTTATTTATTTTATACCAAAGAAAGTTTTTTTTTTAAAATATTATGAACTATTAACATAAATATGCTAAAAAATTGGAAAAAATTAAAAAAATCGACAAGTTCGAGATTCGAAAACTTTTTTTTTCGGTTTTTCTCAATTTTAAGCTGCTAAATAACAATAAATGATTAAAATCGATATACTATTTGAGAGTAGACATCTTGACAAAAAAAATAAGCACTAGAATAACATCAAAATCCAAAAAAACATCAATAAAGTTGTTCGCCGGAGATAGGGGTGTTTTTTCGGAAAAATGGTAAAATCGCGAAAAATATTTATTTTCCATAATTGAAAAAATTCATGCTTATTATGCGCAAATAATTACGTACTTTCACAAAGTTTCATTAAAATTAAATAATTTTCACGCGAAAAAAAAATAAAAAACAGAAAAATAGGTTTTTCATCATTTTCTCGCAAACTTTGAGGTTATGTCGAAAAATGTGTTCACTAAAGTTTTAGATTTTTTTATTATCTACAACTTTTGTATGAAACACTTTTCTCTAGGAGGCCTCGTTTCGTTACAAATAACGAAAAACTGTTTTCTCCCCTTACACATCACCCCATTTCACTACTTCCCTTCATCTCAAGTTCGAAAGTTTTTTTTTTCATTATTTATGACCTCAACTATATATTCCAGCCGGCCGCTACCTGCTACTAATTTTTTTTATTTCAGCTATAAAAATCCATAACGGCCCCAGCCTATAAACTGCAAGCTCTGAATTTGATTTCATAAAGTCGATCAATTTTAATTTGAATTGTCCGATATTTACAAACATGTAACACATGTAACACAAAATTTTGATTTAGTCGAACAAATAGTTTAAATAAATAATAATAAAATATAAATAAATTTTAAAAATTTAAACATAGCAATTCGACAACAAACAAACTATCAACAGTATAATCTATTATTCGAAATTTTAAAAATATAAATATAGTTATCCATGTAAAGCATTTTTTCAAAAATATTTTGACAACTGATTTGTATTTTGAAAACTCAAAATAATCAAGAGACGCGGTAGTGTCTCGCGCGCCATGTTTGAAAGACACTACTAGTATATATACTGTGCACCGGATAGGTTTTAAAGGTTAAAATTTTCATTTCGAATAATTTGCATTTTTTCTACAACTGCATTCAAAGTTATCAATAAAAGTATATATTATTTAACTATATGTTTCTCATTAGTAAAAAAAAAGTCAGCATTCATGCTTTTTTATGAAAGTTTATAAAATCAAAATTTTGCTTTCCCAAACTTTTAGTAAAATTAAAACATTTTTACAAATTTTTATACCACGTTGGTAACATTGGAATATGTAGTAATTTAGTATCATTTTGGCGAATTTTCAAAAGCAAACCAAATGTACAGAATTGCAAAACACAAAATTATGCGAATTGAAATTTATTATCCCTCGATATTGGTAATATTTAACAACAGTTAAAAAACTTAAACACCAACCCAGATTAGTTTGCAAACGTGTAGTTGTTTTCGAACAAATATTTTTTATTTGTTATGTTTCTGTGGAAACCCAGGAAACCCATCAAATGTTTTATTAATATATTAAATGGAAGTTGGTAACTATAAAGATATTAGAAAAATGAATATATTAAGAATATGCTTTCAGAAAAAAGACCTATTATTGATGTGTTAAGAAAACGAAGTTGTGAAAACATGTGTTTGGTCTCTGATGTTAATTTGTTATCTAAGAGAACCCAACAAATGTTATATCGATGATAAATTTTAATTTTTATTTCATTTTATTTTAGAACGTTGGTAGTTATTTTGAAGTGATGAGATTAAAAAATAATTTAGTAGGCTTTAAAATTTTGTGTTTTTATTCTTGGAGATATAAAGAAAAGAATTTGAGAAATTTTTATTATTATTTTAAGAGTTCCGTACTTTAAAATAATAGAACACTGATAGCACTGATATAATATATATAATAATATGTAGTAAGTATAGTAGTAATTTTGGGGATCTAACAAAAACAAATCAAATGTACATTGAATTAAATTTAAAAAACACAAAATTATGAATGAAATTATATATGAGTGTTATACATTTATAACAAACAAAGTACCTATTATATTAATAATTAATAAAAGCCTATGTGTAACCCTCGACAGTTATAAAAATAAAATAAAAATGTATTTCACCATACCCAGGGGGGCCGCCGGGCGCATCGATCTCACGATCTTCAAATTCTTGACCAGTCAAATTAACGACCACGTTTATTTGACTTAGAAAAGGTACTTATAATATATAAAGTACAAAATTTTATTCACAAAAACTTAGTGTAAAGCCGCAATTAGACTATTGCAGAACTCTGCAATATTTCTGCAATGGTAGTGTGTAAAATATTCATTGCAGAAAAGTTTGGCAATGACCTCATTGCAAAACATTGCAATGGTCATTGCAATGTTTTGCAATGAGTTCATTGCCCAACTGTTCTGCAATGAATATTTTACACACTACCATTGCAGAAATATTGCAGAGTTCTGCAATAGTCTAATTGCGGCTTTACGCACGAAAGTTATAAAAAAATGTTAAATGTTAAATTAATCTTCATTTACAAGAAATTTATGTAATGATCCTTCGTATTCTTGACCCGTTGATTTAACAACCATGTTCATTTGCTTCTATAAAGTAGCAACTAATTAACAATTAATTAACCATTTGTAAATAATGATTGACCATGATATGATATTAATTTAATAACGTCAAAAATTTCTAGTTTTGTCAGATTTGTGTATGGAAACATTGCTTCGTTTGTTATTCCTAACGTGTTGTTAAAAAATTTTTTTGATTTTATTTGTTTAGATTTTAGGATAAAAAGATAAAATACTTTAATAAAAACAAACAAAAGTTTGTGGTTTAAAAATCTTCGACACTTGTTTCGTCAAAAGCCTCCTTTTTACCTGCAGCGCTGCCTTTACATAAGAAAAAATTGAAAAATTTTAAATATTTTTATAAATAAGTTACACAAATTCATGTGAACGAAGGAAGAACTTTTTTATATATAAGTTACACAATTCATGTGTACACCAAAACCACACACACCACACATATATTGTTTTCATATACATAGTTGCTCATTCATCATATGAAGATGATTATATTCAAATTTTTACAGATTATTTCAAATTTCAAATTATCTATCTATTTCATTGTATTTGTAAACCACACTCAAAATTTTTATTATATACTCATTTTTATTTAACCTTTTGATTTCGTGAATTATAATTCTTTACTCTATATATGACGTTAATAGTTATTTTAGAAGTCATTTAGGCGAACCAAATATATAATATACAAAAATGTATTTTTAAGAAAAATTGGAAGACAACCAACATAACAACCAACCAAAACAAGCAAAATCAGTTGATTTCAGTTTTCAATTTTCGAAAAATTTAAAATTTATTCGGAGATTTATCCGTATGGTAATTGTTATTGTTTATCTTTGGATTTGGGGATAAGCATATAGGGCTAATGACAAAATTACAAATCTACAAAGAAAAGTTGGATGGATTCATATCGATGATTTATACATTGACAAAACACGATGGCCTAATAACGCTAAAAGTGCGTTGATGTTTTTCTTTAAAGAAATTAAATGAAACTAATTGTATTTAAATAAAAAATGATTACCCAATGTGCAGCCGAAAATGATAACCATTGGATCCATTTGTATTAAAATGTATTTCAAATCTGTTGCCATTTCAAATAAATAATATATTTTTATTTTAATACAACTTTAAACTTAATATAGTTTTATTTTTATTAAAAAATAATTTTAATTTCATAAATAATAAACTATAATATTCTACGGTTGTTTTGCACCTTTTGAACAAAATATTTTATTTTTAATGCCGTTCATAAATGAAACATAAACTCTCAACTCTATTATAATAGTATAAGCAATAAGTGATTCATACAGAAAGATTATTAAAAATAAACGCGTAAACTGCTTTTCGTTTATTAAAAGATACTATAGTGTGTAGTATTTTTGTTTATCTATTAGTTTTACTTAACAAAAATTAGTCAAATCGTCGCAAAAACAACCAAAAGGCTGTAAAAATCCCGCGCCATGTTTTTATTTAGCTTGAAAAGATAATTTTAACTATTATTAATTACTTTTTGTGTTTGGCACTTTACAAAAATCTGTTAAATCATTAGGCAGGCACATGTTTATATAATTTTGTGATAAAATTTTGATTTCAAAACATCAATAAAATTGTTCTATGAGACTAAATACAAATTACATAGCGGTTTTATTTACTTATCCAAACTCCTATCCCCCACATATAAAATAAGCCATATTAAATTATTTGATTATAATATTAGTACATAGTTAAAGTATGGTCCATAACACTACATATCATAATTCTGAACATACAATAAATATACACATTTTATTTAAAACAAAGCAAATATTATTTATTGTTTTCTCTGTAAAAAATGCTCACTTTCACTTACATATTTCTTGAACAAAAACCTTGGCGCGACCTTTTCTAAATAAGCCATTAAAGCCAAAGTGAACAAATTTGACTCATAGTATAACATTGATACAAATTTTGAGAAGATTTTGTGAGTGATTAAGTATTATTGGAATTTATTTGAATTTTGTAATTCGAAATTATTATTTTTTATTTTCTCTTAGAAAACTTCTTTAAACATTTTTTTGTGTTTCGTGTTGGGATTGAACTCACATTCATCACAGACACCATAGTTTAATTCCCGGTGTCTTATACATTCAGCCACAGAGGCGATAATGAAACATATTTTAATTATGTTTAGATTACTTCCTAATTTACTTAAAATCAATCCTTCATCTGTGATTACATAATTCTAAATTATGGAAACTAAAAAATTAAATAAATTAAATAAAAAATTAAACAAATGAAATAGTTTGCCGGAATCCATAGTCTCAGGTGGCTTCTATCCACAGAGTTTAAAAAAAAAGCGTTCATCAACACCTTAAAACGCAAGTTGTTGTGGGACCTAGGTCTTAAAAGCTATTTATGTGTTGTTGTGACACATATTCTAAGCCCTATAACAAAAAAATTCCATTTTTAAAGTTCTATTGTTTTTTTCGAATAAAATATATTTCAAATAGAAGGACCAGTCCTTAAATTTTAAAAATACTTAAGCAATTTTAACGTTAATGAATACCACAAGAACATAATGGCCAAAGCTTATATTCTACAATTTAAACATATTAAAATAAAATGGTATTTCAAAATTAATAACTACTAAATTTGTATAGAAAGAAATATATGTATGTAATTGTAGTTTTACTAGCTAGAGATGGCAGTGATAAAGTTTGCATAAAAATTTCAAATAAAAGAACTGGTCCTTCTAATTGAATAGGTGAACCGGCTATTCTTTTATTCGTTTAAAAAAACCAGCTCTTATGTTCGCGGTAAGACGGTAGCTCTTGTTATAGTTATTGCTTGCTAGACATTATTCCAACAATTTCATGTCGAATATTAAATTTTGCATAAAGTAATAATTTATAGTTAGTTTTATATATGCATTTAGTTAGTCAGTTTTATATATGAAGTTTTCAAATTTTGGTTTTTATGAAATATTGCTTGTGGACAATATAGATATGCGATCTTTACACTACTCGCGATTTTGTTAATAATGTGGAATGTCTGTGGAATGTTAATAATGTGGAAAGGCACATCTTTGGTCAAGATCAACTTTATTATACGTTGAAGCGTATTTGCAATTTAAAATAATTCATCGGATTAGCTGCACAGTCAACCATGGTCCACAGTCCACGTAATTTATCTCACTACTGACATTATTGTCTTTATTTAGAAAAGGTCGCGCCAAGGTTTTTGTTCAAGAAATATGTAAGTGAAAGTGAGCATTTTTTACAGAGAAAACAATAAATAATATTTGCTTTGTTTTAAATAAAATGTGTATATTTATTGTATGTTCAGAATTATGATATGTAGTGTTATGGACCATACTTTAACTATGTACTAATATTATAATCAAATAATTTAATATGGCTTATTTTATATGTGGGGGATAGGAGTTTGGATAAGTAAATAAAACCGCTATGTAATTTGTATTTAGTCTCATAGAACAATTTTATTGATGTTTTGAAATCAAAATTTTATCACAAAATTATATAAACATGTGCCTGCCTAATGATTTAACAGATTTTTGTAAAGTGCCAAACACAAAAAGTAATTAATAATAGTTAAAATTATCTTTTCAAGCTAAATAAAAACATGGCGCGGGATTTTTACAGCCTTTTGGTTGTTTTTGCGACGATTGTTATTTCTTGCAAGTCAGATTATTTTGGATTGTGTTTTATTTGTTTTTACTATACATAGTTAAATTATTATTATTATTACAATAAATAAATTATTGATTTATACTTCTCATTTTTTAATGATTTGAAGTTTCAAATTTCATATAAAGATGATGTTCTTAGTTTATAATTAAAATATGGTGTCATTCAAATTTTTATTCACATGCAATAAATATTTTCGCATGCGAAAACTACTATTTCGAAGAATGAAAAATATTTTTTAGGTCTATGTGTAACATATATATTTTTTGGTATTTTTATTTCAGAACACAATGGATCTTTTTGTGCATGTATTATAAAAAAATATTTAGTGTCAAAAAAAGGTCAGAAATGTGTGCTAAAAAAGATGTTAAGTTGTAATAGGAAAAAAAACTAAACACCTAACATTTTTGTCGTTCCATTTAAAATTTGGTTCGCGTAACAGGTTTATCTAAAAGGAAAACTAGTAATATATATTTTTGACAAAAGTTGAAAAACAATACTAAAAAGTGGGGGCCTAGAGGAGAAAGAAAGAAAATTTTTAGTTGGACAAAACTGGATGTTTCAGTTTTATTTTGAGTTTGTTAAATAAAAAAAAATTTAATATATATTAAAAGATTGCTAAAACTTCATTCAAAGAAAATAGTGAAAAGCAACAAATTTTGAACATTTGGCCAAACATATTAGAAATTATTCTCCTAAGTGATAAATAAATAGCAAGATCCGAAATTCTACTTCCCCGTCGTGGTGCCTGTGTAATGGTGACAGAATTACGTGTAGAGTAGTTGAGAGGTGCAGAGTAAATGCTGCTTATACTCGATGAGTTTTTCTAAAAACTTTAAGATTAGAAATGACCCATTCAAGAAAATTTGGCGAAAGGCTAACCTGTCATTTCCGTAAAAAAACAATTTGTTAGAACTCTGTACGGATGATCTCGGATGATCTCGAACTCATTACGAGAATGACATCAGAAACTGTACCCAGACTACCATTTAAAAACGTGAACTTGGAACGTGATAAGCTTTGAAAGATCAGGAGATTCCCAAAAACTCACAAGCCAAGTCGATAGTTACACACTGGATTAAGTGGCATTACAAGAACTAAGATGACTAGGCTAGATCGAGGAATCCATGAAACGGTGAAAGGATACACTTTTTACTATAGCGGTAATCGAAACAGGTAAGCATTTAGGGTTGGTACTCGAACACAAACCAAACAATTTTCGCAAATTAATGTAAACATACATGGATATCATATAAAGTAAATGAAGAAATTTTAGCCATTTAACATTATTTTAACAATTGGTCTAATTTATTTTAAATTATTGAAGTTCTACACATTTAAACAATTCGTTAAAAATTTCTTTTCTTTCGGTCTTTTACGAATAATAAAAAACGAAGCAAAACAAAATTTATTTAATGATAAAAATAATAAACAAAAGAATAATGAAAGAATGGGAAAGTTGAATGAGTTTCTTTACATTTTCTAAAATATCTGGTTTCATTTATTTTTTTTATGAAATAATGCTTTCGTAATATTAAATTAAGCATCTAAAATTATGTGTGAAAGAAATTGTTTGTGAAGATAATGAAAACAAACACAAAAAACAAACGGGCAATTTAAATAATTAATTTTAGGGATTTAAACAAATTATAATATATTTTTAATATATTTTGTTTGCCGTGTTTTATGTCGGTTATATTAACAAAATTATGGAAAATTATTATTATTTTTTAGACATAAGGCAAATATTTAAATTTTTGATTTCTCATGTTTTATCTTTGTATCATTAAAAAAGTGTGGAAAAATGGAACCCGATAAAGAAGGCTCAACTTTCTTCAAGTGTCCTTCACTTGTATTACTTTTCACAATTTAATCCAAGTTTTAATTGAATTTCACATAGAAACTTCTTAATCGATAATTTATTTAAATCTTGGAACAGCAGCTAAAGTGCAAATATAGGCGTTATATTGACTGACTTTACCGTTAATTGGCCAAATGGAGTGTTGCCATGGTTTTAATAAAAATTCTTCGACTTGACTGAAAAATCGTACATAGATCCAACAAGTTTCAATTCAGGTACTTTACCTACTCGTTTTTCACTATATCGCTCAAAATTTACATTTAGAACAATTCTGACCACTTTTACGAAAGAAAAACCAATACGTGATAAGGTAATTACGATTCGATTAATTAAATAGGTTATTTTTATATGGATAAACAACACTTGATTGGTTTTAAACCAATGTCTCAACTATATATTTGCGTTTTCTTATTAATATTAAATTTACGGGGAGGGCAAACCCACGATAACGTCAGATAATACTTATTCACATACCACTGGCAATAGCAGTAGCATATTACTAGCCAACCTAATTTTTTAGCTGGCTGATGAACTTTAAGCAGTTAACCATATAGCACTCTCAATCTTAGTTATGGAGTATTTCTTGGTGACACCGCTCTATCAAAGACACCAGCTGATCGAAGAAATGAGTCTTTCTAAAGAAATTTGCTATACATTCTTTGAAACATAATAAAAACAAAAAATTTAGCGTCCATCAACACCTCAGAATGGATGGTGTTGTGGCCTGTGTGATTCAGGTCTTAAAAGGGTTCTTTGTTGTTGTGACGCGTATTGTAATTCTTATTACACACTTTGAACGAAAGAAACATATAAGCTTACGTTTGGTTAATTGGTTAAGAGTTTCGCTAGACCTATTTATAAAAATTTTCAAACTTGTAAACTGACTATTAATCGAACTCGCGTCCTTAAATAAAGAATCGGTCCAATAAACTAATTATTAGGTTATGCAACATAAATTACATTAAGTTTCAAATAATTTATCAAAAAACAAGAGGGAAAGCTTTAAAGATATTTTATTACAAAAACAACATAAAAATTGTACTTACATTTTATTTATCTCGTTTCATAGATATAATTTTTAAGGTTTCAATCTAAAAGTAGAAAAAGAAGATTTAAATTAAAAAACTATAACTACTCAGTCATTTTCTAAAATGATATTTGTTGCATGGTTAGTATTGTTAACAAAACCGCTTATGATATAGACTAGTTTGTTAGACAATTACTAGACAATTTATTGTCACTCTATATCACTCTCCGATTTTATTGTCACTCAACAAATTTTTTTTTCTAATTTGTGGTTGCATAACTATTTTCGATTTATCAAAAATGTGTTTTTGTTCAGAATTGTTTACGTACATCAACATTAGCATAGTTTAGAATCTTCTACAGTGTAGCATATTCATTGACTGTTTTTTACATATTTTACATTAACAAATGAAAAATTTGTTCCTTAGAATATATTTCTGAAGAAATTGAATTTGCATCAAAACAATTATTTAAACTAATTATATGCTGCAATTATAGTGATAGAAATATTGAATAGATTAAACATATATTGACTCAATGAACGCACTCATATGTCGGTGGAGTAGAGTAAAAGAAAATAAGTTTTTTAACTTAACGACATTATAATGTGTGTCTTAAACAAATAAGTTACCATTTTTACCGATCTTGAATACTACATATACAAAAAAACTAAACGGTTATCAGAGGGATTTGCGATTATATAAGCATATTCTAAATATATTCTTTTTTCTAATACCTTTATAATTACCAACTTCCATTTAATATATTAATAAAATATTTGATGGGTTTTCTAACAAATATTTATATCGAAAACAACTATATGTTTGCAAACTAATCTGGGTTCGTGTTTAAGTTTTTTACTGTTGTTAAATATTACCAATATTGAGGGATAATAAATTTTAATTCGCATAATTTTGTGTTTTTCAATTCTGTACATTTGGTTGGTTTTTGAGAATTCGCCAAAATGATACTAAATTACTACATTCATATCAATGCTACCAACGTGGTATAAAAATTTGTAAAAACATTTTAATTTTACTAAAAGTTTGGGAAAGCAAAATTTTGGTTTTATAAACTTTCAGAAAAAAGCATGAATGCTGACTTTTTTTTTTACTAATGAGAAACATATAGTTAAATAAGATATACTTTTATTGATAACTTTGAATACAGTTGTAGAAAAAATGCAAATTATTCGAAATGAAAATTTTAACCTTTAAAACCTATTCGGTGCACAGTATATATACTAGTAGTGTCTTTCTAAACATGGCGCGCAAGACACTACCGCGTCTCTTGATTATTCGAAATTTTAAAAATATAAATATAGTCATCCATGTAAAACTTTTTTCGAAAATATTTTGACAACTGATTTGTATATAGAAAACTCAAAATAATTGTTTTTTCTTGCAAGTCAGATTATTTTGGATTGTGTTTTAGTTGTTTTTACTATACATAGTTAAATTATTATTATTATTATTGCAATAAATAAATTATTGATTTATACTTCTCATTTTTTAATGATTTGAAGTTTCAAATTTCATATGAAGATGATATTCTTAGTTTATAATTAAAATATGGTGTCAGTCAAATTTTTATTCACGAATCGCATGCAATAAATATTTTCGCATGCGAAAACTCCTATTTCGAAGAATGAAAAATATTTTACGCACAAACGAATCGTAAAACAAATTTTACATCCTAGTTATCGTGACTGAAAGTTGAACTTAACGTCCGTAAAATAAAAGCTCGTTGCAATATAAAACATTAGTGTATTTTTCTACTTTGCCTCCCGTAAAATAATCGCCCGGAAAATAATCATAAAATTAGAACAAACAAATAAATTATTGTATGAAATTTATAGAGAAAGTCATGGCATGTTTATTATAATTTTCAAAATGTCTAGCGAGCTTAAAATATTCGAAAATTGATTTATTCTACAATTAAGTTGTGCAGTTGTGCGTAAAACGTTGTACATACACTCAGGCTGAAAGGAAGATTCCGCCCTTGATTCAATAAAAGCCATCGCTTCGCATCGGGCTTCAAAATGAACCGTAGGCGTAATCTTCTACTTTCAGCCCTCGATATGTAAATAACTATTTAGTACGAGTAAACCGTAAAATGCACTTTTGGGATTCAAAAATAGATTGTAAGGCAGGCTTTTTTTTCCTATTGAAATAACAAAGCCAAAACTGAAATAACAATTTAAAATAAATTTAATAATTTTTTTGCTTTAACAACTTTTTTATAATATTTTGTTACATGTTTTTTTTTTTTTTTTTTCATTATTTTAAGTTAATTAACCAACTTAAAATTTTTTTAAAATGAAATAACAATGCCTAAAATTGAAATAACAATGCCTAAAGTTATTATTTCGAAAAACTACTTGGATAAAATAATTTTCTAAAATAATATTTTACTATTTTGTGTAAATATATGCATTTCTTTTTATGCAAATATTACAGAATCTTACTCGTACAAAAAATCTTGTATGCAATTCAGGCATAAAGTATTCAGGCGTAAAGTAAGGCTAACGCCTCGAGCAACAATTTCACTCTCAAGCGGAAAAGACATACTTTATGCCCTTAATACGTAAATAGCTATTTTAGGTCTATGTGTAACATATATATTTTTTGGTATTTTTATTTCAGAACACAATGGATCTTTTTGTGCATGAGTTATAAAATAATATTTAGTGTCAAAAAAATGTTAGAAATGTGTACTAAGAAAGAAGTTGAGTTGTACTAGAAAAAAAAACTAAACACCTTACATTTTTGTCGTTTCTAAGTCTAAAAGGAAAACCAGTAATACATATTTTTGACAAAAGTTGAAAAACAATACTAAAAAAAGTAGCCTAGAGGAGAAAGAAAGAAAATTTTTAGTTGGACAAAACTGGATGTTTCAGTTTTATTTTGAGTTTGTTTAATAAAAAAAAATTAAATAAATATTAAAAGATTACTAAAAATTCATTCAAAGAAAATAGTGAAAAGCAACAAATTTTAAACATTTGGGCAAACATATTAGAAATTATTCTCCTAAGTGATAAATAAATAGCGAGATCCAAAATTCTACTTCCACGCCGTGGTGCCTGTGTAATGGTGACAGAATTAAGTGTAGAGTAGTTGAGATGTGCAGAGTAAATACTGCTTATACTCGATGATGTTATATCATGACGAGTTATTAACGCATTAAAAATAGTAAAACTCAAACGTCTATTCGCCATGTTATGGGCAGATTGCAGCGGGCGTCTTTCTTAGATCAATCGGCTCGTTATACAAACGTGCAAAAAAGTTTTTTCTAAAAACTTTAAAATGAGAAATTACCCATTCAAGAAAATTTGGGTTGGGCGAAGGGCTAACCTATCATTTCCGCAAAAAAACAATATGTTAGAACTTTGTACACTGATCTCGGATGATCTCGAACTCATTACGAGACCTCATTACGACATCAGAAACTGTACCCAGACTACCATTTAAAAACGTGAACTTGGAACGTGATAAGCTTTGAAAGATCAGGAGATCCCTGAAAACTCACAAGCCAAGTCGATAGTTACACACTGGATTAAGTGGCATTACAAGAACTAAGATGACTGGGTTAGGTAGAGGAATCCAAAAAACGGCGAAAAAATACACTTTTTACTATAGCGGTAATCGAAACAGGCAAGAATTTAGGGTTTGTACTCGAAGACAAACCAAACAATTTTTGCAAATTAATGTAAACATACATGGATATCATATAAAGTAAATGAAGAAATTTTAGCCATTTAACATTATTTTAACAATTGGTCTAATTTATTTTAAATTATTGAAGTTCTACACATTTAAACAATTCGTTAAAAATTTCTTTTCTTTCGGTCTTTTACGAATAACAAAAAACGAAGCAAAACAAAATTTATTTAATGATAAAAATAATAAACAAAAGAATGATGAAAGAATGAGAAAGTTGAATGAGTTTCTTTACATTTTCTAAAATGGCTGGTTTCATTTATTTTTTTTTATGAAATAATGCTTTCGTAATATTATATTAAGCATCTAAAATTATGTGTGAAATAAATTGTTTGTGAAGATAATGAAAACAAACACAAAACACAAACGGGCAATTTAAATAATTAATTTTAGGGATTTAAACAAATTATAATATATTTTTAATATATTTTGTTTGCCGTGTTTTATGTCGGTTATATTAACAAAATTATGGAAAATTATTATTATTTTTTAGACATAAGGCAAATATTTAAGTTTTTGATTTCTCATGTTTTATCTTTGTATCATTAAAAAAGTGTGGAAAAATGGAATCCGATAGAGAAGGCTCAACTTTCTTCAAGTGTCCCTCACTTGTATTACTTTTCACAATTTAATCCAAATTTTAATTGAATTTCACATAGAAACTTCTTAATCGATAATTTATTTAAATCTGTGAACAGCAGGTAAAGTGCAAATATAGGCATTATATTGACTGACTTTACCGTTAATTGGCCAAACGGAGTGTTGCCATGGTTTTAATAAAAATACTTCGACTTGACTGAGAAATCGTACATAGATCCAACAAGTTTAAATTCAGGTACTTTACCTACTCGTTTTTCACTATAGCGCTCAAAATTTACATTTAGAACATTTCTGACCACTTTTACGAAAGAAAAACCAATACGTGAGAAGGTAATTACGATTCGATTAATTAAATAGGTTATTTTTATATAGATAAACAACACTTGCTTGGTTTTAAACCAATGTCTCAACTATATATTTACGCTTTCTTATTAGGGCTATTATTTTGAAAACGTACATTGAAAAAAAACAACTATTTTTTAAAAATCTGAAATTTTGTAATTTGGTTGGTATTGACGACAGGAATTTTTCATATACCAAACTTTAAAAAATCGTAAGAAAAAATCCATATTGAATTGCTGACCTTTTATTTCTCAATTTCATAGCTGCATATGTTTACTTTAAAATTTGTGAAAAACAAAACAAAAAAAAGGGATTTTTTGAGATATGAGCTTTGAAGTAAACCAAGGTTTTACGCGCCGCCTAGCGGAAAAGAGAAAAGTTATTAATTTTAAACTTACTTATTTCAATTATTCAATTATTTTCCTTTTTACTTGAAAAAATATACTTAAGTCGGATGAAATTTGTGGCAGCTATTCACAAAACATTGACACCATTACCAAAACTACGTGAAAAAGCCTCAAAAATTCAACCGCGCACAACTCCGATTCAGAGTACACAAAAAATAAAAGCAGAAATCACTTTTTTCCTTTCGTCAATACCAAAAAAATATCAAAATTTCAGATTTTTTAAAAATCAAAAATATAAAAATCAACAAAAAAATGTACGTTTTCAAAATAATAGCCCATTAATATTAAATTTACGGGGAGGGCAAACCCACGATAATGTCAGATAATACTTATTCACATACCACTGGCAATAGCAGCGGCATATTACTAGCCAACCTAATTTCTTAACTAGCTGATGAACTTTAATCAGTTAACCATATAGCACTCTCAATCTTAGTTATGGAGTATTTCTTGGTGACACCGCTCTATCAAAGACACCACCTGATCGAAGAAATGAGTCTTTCTAAAGAAATTTGCTATACATTCTTTGAAACATAATAAAAACAAAAAATTTAGCGTCCATCAACACCTCAGAATGGATGGTGTTGTGGCCTGTGTGATTCCGGTCTTTAAAGGTTTCTTTGTTGTTGTGACGCGTATTGTAATTCTTATTACACACTTTGAACGAAATAAAACATATAAGCTTCCAGAATAAATTCCAATTACTTCTTTACTTACTTGAGTTTAATTGATCCCAAAAATCCAAAATAAATGTAAATTCCCTTAATGTAGTCTAATGTTAATACATATAGGACTACAAATTGACCAAGTGTCAGCCATTGATTTCACATTGATTGGAAACAATCAATAATGACTAGTCACGATTGTACTTAGGATGTTAATTAGAATAGAAATATTCGCTATTCTATGAATTCATAGAAAGTATTGTCTAGAAATTTAATGCAACAAATCCCATATAATGTAAAAACATTTCCATAATATGGAGTCTAATGACAGTGGAAAAATTCATCTTAAGTAAAACAAATAAGTGATGAAGAAGTTTCAACTTTGAAATTGTCATCGCCTCAACGGCGTAATCGATAGCGTGTCTGCCCAAGGATTCGAGCCGGGCACTGGCGAGGGTAGGTTCGAATCCCATCCGAAACACGAAAAATGTGAATTGAAGTTTTTTTCTGAGAAACTTCAAACCATACCTTTGAATTGAAAAAATTCCAATTACTTCTTTACTTACTTGAGTTTCATTGATCTCAAAAATCCAAAATAAATATAAGCTTACGTTTGGTTAATTGGTTAAAAGTTTCGCTAGACCTATTTATAAAAATTTTCAAACTTGTAAACTGACTATTAATCGAACTCGCGTCCTTACAGAATCGGTCCAATAAACTAATTATTAGGTTATGCAAAATAAATTACATTAAGTTTCAAATAATTTATCAAAAAACAAGAGGGAAAGCTTTAAAGATATTTTATTACAAAAACAACATAAAAATTGTACTTACATTTTATTTATCTCGTTTCATAGATATAATTTTTAAGGTTTCAATCTAAAAGTAGAAAAAGAAAATTTAAATTTTATTAAAAAACTATAACAGCAACAAAATATTCAATTTAGAAAGTGATGAAAAAAAATAGTTAAAATAACTACTATTATAGTTGTTGCCTGTACCAATTCATTATTACTATTATTAAATTGCATTTCCATTAAACCAAAAACAATAGAATTAAAATGCGTTCCGACTTTTGTCGAAAAAATAAAATCTTTTCTTCACAACAATAGTTGTGAAATTTCAAAAATAAAAAAAAAATAAATTAAATTAACAAAAGCGAAATTAGAAAATTACAACAAAATGTCATTTGAAATTGTGAAAGTTGTTTCTGGATAAAGCACGACAATATTCTTTACCCGCATTATTTGAAATGTAATAGATCGATAATGTAGTTTTATTTGTTACATTGACCGACAGAGTTATGTCGAAATGTTGGGTCTAATGTTATTAATGAAATATCTTTGATTTTTTAAATTATAATGCAATTAGAAGAAATTTGTTTTTAATTTTAAAATAAACGAAACTATTCCATTAACTACTTTCAATGTTGTTAATAGATAATAAATTTATTTTTCAACACATCTAACTAACCATCAATTTTTCCATTACAAATCAACTTTCTAAAGTCTAAACTCTAAAATAACAAAACTCAAATTTATCTTAATTTATTGTTATAGAATTTTCTTTATGTTTAAAATAAAATAACTTTTTAATTTTGTTTTATTTGATGTAAGAAAATAGATTTAGAATATGATTGACGGGAGGAGCGTCTTGTTTTGACAATTAAGTATGTGATTTTTTGTTACTTTTTCAAAACTTTGAAGGAATGTAGTTATGGAACGTGGCATATAATGAATTATTTGATTTTTGCTTGATATTTTCTGTCTAATTTCATAAAAGCCTTGATATATTTTATATATTGGCGAACTGTAGTCGGTGTAGTAGAATAAAAAAATTAATTTGATAACATTAGATTTGAGTTTTAGTACGAACGAAGCATGGCAGTGCGTTCTCAAAATGATACACTATGTTTTTTATTCAACCAGTGTAGGTTTACTTAGGTCACTGTATGTTTGGAAAACTCAATATAAATTTACAATGATGTTCAGCGTTTTATATTTCGTACGGTGTGATTGTGACCCCAAATTTCTGGCGAAACTAAAATTTAACCTTGAATTTAAAGATGTGTGTGTATTTAGTGTGTAGATGTATTATGAATAAAGGGACAAATTTGAGAGATTTCAAATAGAATTTTCATTGCACGTCAACCCCTTTAACTCTAAACATTATGTCTTAACAAATCACGAGTATAGGAAACATTGGTACGATTATTAAAAAACTATAACTACTCAGCCATTTTCTAAAATGATATTTGTCGGATGGTTAGTATTGTTAAAAAAACCGCTTTTGACATAGACTAGTTTGTTAGACAATTACTAGACAATTTATTGTTACTCCATATCACTCTACGATTTTATTGTCACTGTACAGATTTTGTTTTCTAATTTGTGGTTGCATAATTATTTTCGATTTATCAAAAATGTGTTTTTGTTCAGAATTGTTTACGTACATCAACATTCGCATAGTTTAGAATTTTCTACAGTGTAGCATATTGACTGTTTTCTACATATTTTACATTAACAAATGAAGAATTTGTTCCTGAGAATATATTTCTGAAGAAATTGAATTTTCATCAAAACAATTATTTAAACTAAATAAATGCCGCAATTATAGTGATAGAAATATTGAATAGATTAAACATATATTGACTCAATGAACGCACTCATATGTCGGTGGAGTAGAGTAAAAGAAAATAAGTTTTTTAACTTAACGACATTATAATGTGTCTCTTAAACAAATAAGTTGCCATTTTTACCGATCTTGAATACGACATATACAAAAAAAACTAAACGGTTATCAGAGGGATTTGCGATTACCGCAAGAGCTTTTCGCTTTCAAATTTGTTTTGACATTCTGATTCTCATTTTGAATAAAACTTATAATTGGGCTAATGTGACACACCCTTCTCAAATACTTTTTTATTATTTATATAATCGTATCGCATGTTTTCTATCATGTTTTTTTTTAAAACTACCCAGACTCAGACTCTTTTGGCAATAAATGAGTAACACATATAGTTAATTCTTCTAACATTTTTTGTTATTTAAATTATATTCAAATAAACGATTGCTCAAAATAATCTGCATTATCAACAAATTAAACAACCGTAAATTAAACATAACCTATCTTGATTGTAACCTAAAACCGCGTTGTCATTAAGTTACGACATATTTTTTATGTTTTTACTTTTTATTTCTAATCAGTCTTATTCAAAAAAAAAAAAAAAAGAAATACAAAATTTATATATTCATCAACTTAAAATGTAAATTCAAATCAATTTCTTTTTTTTTATTATTATTCAATGAAATTAAAATCAACTTATATTTTTATATTATTATTGTGACCATGAACTTTAGATATATCCAAAATTAACGGTCATTGCTTTTTACTACATAATAATGAAATAAAATACAATAAATATACCAAATATACCATAAAATAAAAAAAAAGTGGTTGTTCTAATCAAAAACATATCTTCTTTCTTATTAAATTATATAGGTACATGAAACAAACATAACACAGAAAAAGCTACCAATAAAAAATATAAGAAAATAACAAAAAAATCGTATAATAAAATTGAAAAGAAATTCAACATTCCAAAGAGTGTATCCCACAACTATTTCTTATATATCTTTTATTAACTCTTATTTTAGAATTTTATTTTCACTTTTCGACCTACTTAAAGGTTGCTGATTTTTAAAAACAAAGAATCATGACAATCAAGTGATATATATATTTAAAGAAATGAAAATTAAATATTTTTGCGGTTTAGTTTTTGTCGATGTGTCTGTATTTCTATTTTTGGTGAGCTGCTATACAACTTGTTTTGATTTCTTTGGTAAAGTGTGTAGTCTTTTCTGCTATTTTCGGGATTCGTATTCTAAGCTCAACACGTTAGTTTTTACTTGCAGTCATACTTCCACGGATCGTTAATTAAATGTCTAAACCTGGTACAAGAATACAATTTTAAATAGCTAATACAATCGTTCAAATTTGGTAAAAAGTAAAAATTGGTCCTTCAAGCCGGATAGACCCAAAAATTGATCCTTAAAGCCGGATATTTGGATTATTTCGAATAGGAGTTTATAATATATTCATGTTTTTGGCATTCAACGTACCGTGGCTTTTAAATAAATTGTTTATAGTATAATTGAATTACCCTATGACAATATTTAAGCATGCAATATTATTGAAGAAACTAAATTCGTTGATTAAATTATTTAAATGAACTTAGAGCACCGAAAATAAAGTTTTAAATATAACTATAAAATAAAATCATAAAATGTATAGATTTACCATATATGCTTAATTGAAACAATTAAATTATTTATATTTTGTAAATTTCATTTTCATGGTAATAAAATACAGGGACTGTTTTTTAATTGGAGCGAAGAGAAATTATTCCGTAACTATTTTGATTAGTGTAGAACATTTTAACATAACGAACTATATGCAGAGTATTTCGTGTTGAAAGTTCGCCATCTTGACTTTAATAAAAAAAATCATCATTTAACTTACCGATAAAAGCTATAATTTTTTAACAACTTTAATTTACAATTAATTTAGTAAATTGGTTGAGATGTAACATCACTCCGATGAAAAATTTCCCATCATGGATATAAGAACTGGATCTAAAATATCATGGTGCAAATTATGAAATGTTTTGCAATCCATACAATTTTCGACCGATCGTAAACCAAAGAAAATTTTAAACTTTAAAATAGTTTATAATTCTCATCAGGG
Organism: Diogma glabrata; assembly: GCA_963693315.1. Classification (NCBI taxonomy): domain Eukaryota; kingdom Metazoa; phylum Arthropoda; class Insecta; order Diptera; family Cylindrotomidae; genus Diogma; species Diogma glabrata. The sequence continues at coordinate 197,996,573 of OY856187.1, forward strand.
CCAGCTGACTAGATAAAATACCAAAAAATGTCAACGCTTATAAACCAATAATTAGTCTACATTTCTAGCGACGTATAAGAAAACAAAAACTTTACATAAACATATATTTAATAGATTCAGGTTTAGTCAATTAGTTTCCGATACGCTTGTTATTCAATACTAGCATGGCTAGAGTATAACAACAACAGTGATCACCAGAGAAACTAATTGACTAAACCTGAATCTATTAAATATATGTTTATGTAAATTTTCTCATTGGTTCGAAACTAGATCGGTCGATAATTGTATTGATTGCAAAAAAATTTCATAATTTGCACCATAATTTTTTAGGTCCTGTTATTTATAGACCGAGAGCCCGCGACGGCCAGACCTTCGTTATTTTATAAAAGCTGAAAGTTTTTCTGCGCATCCCCCTACTCAGGTAGGAACGATTAGCGACATATGAAGTTTGGATCATGGTGGCTTTGGCAGGGAGCAGGTAACAAAGGGGCCTTCAAAGTTTCGTGAAATTATAAAAGCTAATTGTTTTATATATTCTTCGGGATAGTATTAGAAGTCACGTCACCCATAGCCCGATACTTACTATCGTAGTAACCTTCTGCCAGACACCCTTAAACTTTAACAAATTGCTAATGTTTAAGGGTGTCTGGCAGGGGGTTACCAGGATAGTAAGTGTCTGGCAATGGGTGACGTGACTTCTTATCCTACCCCGAAGAATATATAAAAAAATTACCTTTTATACTTTCACGAAACTTTGAAGGCCCCTTTGTTACCTACTCCCTGCCAAAGCCACCATGATCCAAACTTCATATGTCGCTAATCGTTTCTACCTCAGTAGGGGGTATGCGCAGAGAAACTTCCAGTTTTTATAAAATAACGAAGGTCTGGCCGTCGCGGGCTCTTAGTCTATTACTTTAATTTAGTTTATTTTATTTTTTGTAACTAATATTTTAAAATTTACATTATTTTTAAATATTAGATGTAATAAATTAATTAAACAATACAAATTAATTTCTTAGTTTTGAATTTTTGCAATATTTTTAAAATAGCATATTTGTTTAGCACTTGTTTTATACGCATGTTAATATAAATTAAAAAAAAAATAAAAGATTTAATTTTATTTTTATGATCACTCAATATATTTCGTCTTTTTAGGACATCCTCAGTTTGATTACTCCTGAGGATGTCCTAAAAAGATGAAATATATTGAGTGATCATAAAATAAAATTAAATCTTTTAATTTTTTTAAAATTTATATTAACGTGCGTATAAAACAAATATGTTATTCAACGAATTACGCCAAGAGCTTACGGTAAAAAATGTAAACTATAATATTTTTAGAATTTTGAAAAAAGTTTTAATATTTGATTTTCCTATAAATTTCACAATATTTTGGGAATTTTGAAATAAATTCGAATTTTTGATTTTTTAATATTTTTTTGAAACGCTAAATGTAAAGGGTTTTTGAGTAGTTTGCTGATTTTCGTTAAATTTTTGCTTTTCACTAAATTATGTTATTTACGATCTGTTATAGTTTTTTGGCAACGTATTGATGTTTCGTGTTAGTTTTGAAACAAATTTCTAAACAGAGATAAAATACTTGTGCTCTTCTTACATATAGAGTTTTATGTTTGATATACATCGCTACCCAGAAAAAAACAATGTCATCATAAAATTCAACGTCGAAGCCCCGGGAATTGGGGGCCAATCAACTATTTGATGCACTTTTTTGACAATAATTCAAAAATTGTGCACCGCAAAATTCTAAACAAAATTACAATGTTTCTTAAATTAAGTGTTTTTTCATATGAGACCTCACTCGTTGGGATCAAAAATGATTTTTTTTCACCCTTCCGTTGGCGTAACTAAGAAATTATTCCAGGGTGGGCCTGGCCCCGTAATATTGCTGAGTAAAATAATAAAAATTTCCCGTATTTATTTCGTTTTTTAATACATATCGGGTGTTGCTATTTGAGGTTAATTTTCAATTTGAATGTCATTTATATTATTCTACTAGAGTGCAATATGTTATTTAAGTTATTTAGACATATATTTGGGTCAAAATAAATAAATCATTAATTAATCATATATAAATTGTTAAATTTAAAAATTATTAAATTATTAATATTTGGGCTATTATTTTGAAAACATACATTTTTTTGTTGATTTTTAAATTTTTGGTTTTTAAAAAATCTGAAATTTTGATATTTTGTTGGTATTGACGAAAGGAAAAAAGCTATTTCTGCTTTTATTTATTGTGTACTCTGAATTGGAGTTATGCGCGGTTGAATTTTTGAGGCTGTTTCACGTAGTTTTGGTAATGGTGTCAATGTTTTGTGAATAGGTGCCACAAATTTCATCCGACTTAAGTATATTTTTGCAAGTAAAAAGGAAAATAATTGAATAATTGAAATAAGTAAGTTTAAAATTAATAACTTTTTTCTTTTCCGCTAGGCGGCGCGTAAAACCTTGTTGTTTTGTTTTTCACAAGTTTTAAAGTAAACATATGCAGCTATGAAATTGAGAAATAAAAGGTCAGCAATTCAATATGGATTTTTTCTTACGATTTTTTAAAGTTTGGTATATGAAAAATTCACATGTGTTTTTTCATTAAGTTAATAATCCTGTACTAAATGTGGATCTAATAAATTAAACATTTCATATTTTAACACCTGCAATAAATTTTAACCATTTTCTGTGTGGTTAAATGGTTAAAAACTTATTAAAAATTAATTTAAGTTAAGTGGTAAAATAAAGAAATTTAAATTATTAAAAGGGTCTGTAAAATGTTTATTCATTATAAAAAATGTCTATTCAGCCCCTTTTTACTAATTAAAATCTCATTAGAGACTCATTTAAAATTTAAAATTTCTAATGACGCCCACAAACGGTTTTTGACCAAATTATGCTTGCATCCAATCAAAATATATTAAATTGTACCTACCTAATTTTACCTGATTCTACCTATGTCAAAACTATTTGAAGGGTATATATATATATTGATGTGATTGCCTTATAGCAAGTAAATTCAAAAATATTTAGAAGACATAACGTTTAGAAAAGATAATAATAGAAATGCCTTTCAAATTGTGCTGTAACTTGTACGGTCTCAAAAATCATAAGCGGACATCAAAAAATGTGAAACTGGTCACACCAGCTATTCAAAAAGCTGCGACCCTAAATTTTACTTTGCGTGATGACCAGTTTATATGTGAAACATGTCGCACTTATATCTATAAAAATAAGGTAAATTTAATTATTTTATTAAAATGAATAAAAATTCATATGCAACTAATATTTTCTATACAGCAGCTTTCATGTTCGGAAATTATCGATAGTGAAATTATTTCTATAAATCAAGATGTTGAAAATGTTCCAACGAACGAAAATATTCAAATACCTCCAGCATCTTTAGATCCATCACCAGTTTCGGTTGATACTATATCTCCACCAGTTCCTGAACTACTTAATGACATTTTAGAAGATATTAACAATGTCTTGGAAGGTTAGCCGAATCTCCTATCAAACAAAAACACATTACAACAGGAAGTTATAAAAAAATTGCAAGTGTCACATCGGAAATAAGTCAAAGAATATTTCAAGGAGATTCAGTTAAAGTGTTATCACCAAACGAGGAATGTGAATGAATATACATCATGGCTTATGAACCTTAAAAAGAATTTAAAGATGCCAGCTGTAAATCAAAACAGGTGTTTTTGTTGACAACTCTACCACGTAAATTTTGGTCAAATCAACGTATCCAGGATGAATTTAATGCATCAAGACGACTGGTAGAATTCGCCATGGATCTGTTGGAAACAGTAGGTCCTTACAGTTGGCTTTAAAGCAAACAAGTGCACAGTTTGTCACAAAAGATAGTAAAACAAATTCAAACATACTTCTTATCAGAGGAAATTAGTAGAACAATACCTGGCCTTAAAGATGTTGTTACTATTACAGAAGGATCAACAAAAATTAGGAAATCAAAGCGGTTGATGTTATGGACCCTCACCGACATCTACGAAATGTTCTTGGAAGAAAACAAAGATGTCAAAATCAGCTTCTCAAAGCTCACTACGTTGCGACCGAAGGAATGTATTTTAGCCGGACCTACCGGAACACACAATGTCTGTATATGCATGATACATGAAAATGTACGTTTAATGTGTAAGCGGCTCTTAAATTTAGTAAAAAATGGAAAAGATCTGCTTAAGAAACTAGGTTGTTCTAATAATACAGTGGATTGTGCAACAAATATATGCAATGATTGTAAAAATATCGTGGAAGCTTACACAGAAACAATTTTGGAATCTCTTGAATTTTACGAAGAAATACATTATGAGAAATGGTTAATGCAAGATAGATATTCATTAGAACGCATGGAAAAAAATAAGGAAGAATTGGTAAAAGATTTAGTACATACATCGGTAAACAAATTAAAAATTCATGATTTCATCGCAAGGCAGCAACCAAAGTTTCTTAAGGATACGAAACAAAACTTACGTCACGGCGAATACGTATTTATTATGGATTTTTCAGAAAACTACTCAATGATAGCCACAATCCACCCAATCGTAGTTTACTACAAATCATGTAATGATAAACTAGAGGTGTTATCTTTTGTCATTATATCTGATCATTTAATGCATAACACAGTTGCAGTTCATAAATACCAGGAAAGGTGTATTGAATTCATTGAAAAACAGGCTTCGAGTGTGAGTCTTAGTTAAAGCAATTTGTTTTTAATGAACAATTAACAACCATTATATAAATGACGATATGACGTTAGGGAGTACGATAGAATACAATACAATAGAACATCGTTCTAGAAAATACTCTTTAGAGAAAATAGTTCCACTAAAAGAATATAAAACCACCGAAATGACGATCAACAAAAACAAAGTAATTTGCAACAGAAAAAAATGCTCGTTAGGTCGTAATAACTCAAAAACTATTCGACTGCTTAGTTTTTGACTGCAGTTCATTAATTTTTTTTAAAAATATTATTATCATTTTCAATTTTTCTAAATTAAACCCGATTCTTTACAAAAAACTTTTGTTTTGCTATCTCCTTTTCTATATCCATAAAATATAGATGAAACAAATACATATTTGAATTTTTTTTTATTATCAACAGACGTGGGAAAACACATTTAATAACTGTAGAAAATTTCAAGTTGGTAGCACTTATAGTTTGTGAGTAAAGCGATTATGTAGAAATTCGGACGAACACCGAAGTCTCACCAATAGGGTACCGTTTTTACTTTTCCAAAGTACGGAACCCTAAAAATGGCAAATATTTGTTTGTATCTGTTTTTTATAGACATAGGGAGATAGCAAAACAAAAGTTTTAAGGAATTGGGTTTGATTTAGAAAAATCCAAAAAGATGAAAATATATAAAAAAAATTCAAGGATCGACTGCTTAGTTTTTGAGTTATTACCAAAAACGTGATTTTTTTCCTGTAACCGGGATATCGTGATACCACACAAAAACCGCTTTTGGGATATCGTGATACCGCACAAAATCTTTCGTATAAAGCGCGTTTTGACGTTAACGTTCTCTTTAATTTAAATTACACAATCAACAAAATATAACAACAATGAGACTTGTAACGATAACTCCAGTTCTGCAGTTAATAATAACAATAATTCCAACAAATTAAAATAATTAAAGTTTCTTTAGCACTGCATCCCATTATATTGCGTTGGTTGAGACTACCTTAATATAATAAACACAATAAACTCCTGGTTAAGAAAAAATGAAAAAACTGCCTAGGAAAAATTTGAATGTATTAGGCTTAAGTCTTAAGAAATTAGTTTGCTTTTAAAAAAATCACTTGACATTTCTCCATTAGCAATTTATTCTAATTTAGTAATTTTTCTTTTCAAAAAAATTGATTATTACTCAAGATTTTGTATTCTCATACTTCATGTTATATATATAAAAAATTGAATTGTAATGTTCTTCAATAAATACATCTAAACCTTATGTTCCAATGTTATTATTATAAAATTTAAACAAATATATGTATTCAAACAGTTGCATACAATTTTGGATTAATTTTATTATTTGTGGTGTAACTTTAATTGTTTAAAATAAACAACAAATTGTGTGTTGCTTAAACTTTGAAACTTAGTTTACACATTAAGGGGGGGGGGGGGGGGTATGGTTTTAAAGACGAGATTTAATTTTATTAAATTTAATTAAATATTATTGTACAATTTTTGAAGTATGTCAGAAAAAATTTTCAATGAAAAATATTGATAAATAAGCCGGTGACGTTGAATCTCCAGAGGCGCCTTGAAGAAAAGTGGTTTTGCGGTGAACATCATAACTAGTTACCGGATCATCTGAATCAACAAAATTGATATGCATTTTAAAGGTGATGTATTTCTCGAGATAATCAGGAAGAGTTTTTTTTTTCTATTTTTTGCAGCACTTGGAAGTGAAAAACGCGATTTTAGCTAAAAAAAATCGCGGTTAATTTGTTATAAAAAAATAGAAAAAAATGAAAAAAAAAAAAACACTTCCTGATTACCTGTTGATTTATGTGAAGAAGTAATGTTCAAATTTTCAAACGGATCGGTTCAGTAGATTTTGAGTTCTAATGTTCACGAACTTCAAAAATGACGTTTTCGGGAAAATCAGGTATCACGGCCGGTCGTTTGAAACACTGTAACTCCGTTAGTTTTACTCGGATTGACCTAAAATTTGTACACATTATTCTCAACATATTGTTCATTCAGAAAAAAAAATAAAAAAAAAATGCAAAAAAATAATTTTAAAACCATACCATATCGTTTGAAACGCTGTAACTCCGTTAGTTTTACTCGGATTGACTTAAAATTTGTACACAATATTCTCGACATATTGTTCACTCAGAAAAAAAATTAATAAAAAAATGCAAAAAAAATAATTTTAAAACCATACCCCCCCCCCCCCCCCCCCCCCTTAATTTCAAAAGAAGTATTAACTTAATGCGTTTGATAATTATTCTCTTCATTAATATACACAACAAGAATCAGTTTATGGAAGTTTTCAAATAAGCAACTATCGGTTCAAGATATTTGGGTGATATAATTTTATATGGCTGATACTAATAATATTTCTCAATTTTTGGTATTTGGAAGCAGGAAAAGAGTTCTCCATCAACTCCAACAAATATCATCATCGCCGTAGCAACTCGTTGAATAGCAGCATTTCCTCCGGATTCACTACCTGAATTTATTTGGACAGGTCTACGTGGCAACTACTAAAGACTAAACAAAATATAACTAGCTATATGTAAAAAAACACAACACACACAAAGTGAAAAATTAAATGGAAATCACAATTAAAATAATCAAAAAACAATAAATATTGTAATCATTTGTTCAAATTAGAGTAAAAAGTTTGTGAAAATTAGTAAGCGAAAGTAAAGTGATAAGATTACAAAATATATTTTCGATTAATGGAAAAACTGTTGTTATTAATTAGTAGAAATAGTGAAAGAAGAATTTGAATAAAATTTTGTGTTTTAACTAAATTAACTGTTTTTGTTTACACATAACGGAATTGATATAAATGTATATAATTTATATTACAACCAAGCATAATTTTATATTTAGTTTGGCGGCAAGAAAGTGATTTTTACAAATCATACCAACAGAGAACGAGAAAGTGATGTACATCTGCAGCTAATTTTTTATTTATTTGTTTTCATATTTCTGTAATCAGTAACAATAAAAACAATAACAAATGTGTGAATTTGTTAATATAAAAACAATATGGTTATAACTATTTTGTTCTCCAATCCAAAACTGAATTTAATTTAAACGTTTTGATGGTGTTTGCACATCTTCAACCATGGTCGAAATACAAAAAAAAATTCTTTTAAAAATGTACTCAATTAATCTGTCAATTGCTATTTAAATACATTACTCAATATTTTTTATTAACTACTTAGACATTTTAAATATATTATTATATTTAATATAACATTAAATCTTATTACATACATTTTGTAATTTATCATAAAAAGATTATTTCTGCTTTCGCCAATATTCTATTCAGAGTAGAAAGTATGTTACATTATAATATGCACTAAATAAATTACAAATAATAATAAATATAATAAAATTAAGACAAGGCAGTAGTCATCATCTATCTGTTCGTTATTTATCTATTTCAATTTATAATAAAAATATTTTTTTTCTCTATTTATAATTATCATTTTGATACGGGAAAATATTTATTCTAAGAGGAAACTAAAAACTTATTAAACCGCGATAAATAAAATGTAAGTTCAACAAAAAAAAAAACAGAATAAAACTAATAAAACGAAATAATCAAAGTGCAAAATTTTAAAAGAAAAACAAGAAAATGAATTTCCCTTTTTAAATTGTACTTTTAAAAAATAATACCGGCAGTTTTTAAATTTTTGCTGTCTCAACTTTCACTTACGGAAAATGTAATTCATGATTGTTAACAAGTTGAAATTAATTATGCTAATTTAATATTTAGTTTATTCAGTTAAAAATTTGTTTTTTGATATTTTAAATAAACTTGTAAGATGATTGACGTTTTATTTTCAAGATACGAAAACGGAATAAATTTTAATTTTTGTTTGAGTTCATAACAATAATCGCTTGTCTTGATCCAAATATCACGAATAAATGTTTTGAAAATATTAATCATTCGCCCGCTTTTTCATTTAATCGTTACTCAATTAATATGGTCGACAAAGTTCATATCGCACTATAACATGAGTCTTCAAAGGGGCAACGATTAAAATTCTGAAAGGGATCACTCGACTAATACAGGTGTTTTTTAGAGATCCGTACTTTTGAAAAATTTAAAACGGTACCCTATTGGAGAGACTTTGGTGTCAGTCCGAATTTCTTTCTACACGACTACTGAAACAAAAAAATTATGAATATTTGTTTTTCGGCTAACGGCTGTAAAGTTTAACTTTACTGCCGCTGGGGAGTAGCTAAAGTCTTACTTTTTAGCCGGCGGCTGCAAAAGTGACGTCATTTTTACTTTTTCTGCCGGCGGCTGTAAAGTAACTTCCATATTTTTACGGCGGCTGTAAAGTAATTTTCATATTTTTACGGCGGCTGTAAAGTAATTTTCATATTTTTACGGCGGCAGTAAAGTAAAATAAAATGATATTATTAATTTGTTCAAAACAGAATGCATTTCAGTTCATTTTAATGAATAAAAATAAAAAAAAATTAATTTCAGAAAATTTATTACCTAAAACATATTTTTGAAAAATTTGATGCATTAATTTCATATTTTTAAACAAATTTAAACGTTTGCCGAAAAAATAGTGTATTGAATTCGGAGCTAAAGTGACTTTTTGTGTTTCGTCTATAATTGTCGGCCTCCCTACGGTCGGCCGCCAAACTATAGACTCAACACAAAAAGTACGACTTTAGCTCCTAATTCAATAATATACTATTTTATCTATATTTTATGGACATAGTAAAACAAAAATTTTTTTTAAGGGATCGAGTTTAGTTTAAAAAAAACGAAAGTAAATCGAAAAATTTAAAATAAAAAAGTTCAATGAATTGATCAGTTTTTGAGTTATTACCAAAAACGTGTATTTTTCTCTGTTAACCTCCTTAACTTCGAACATTACAAATGAAAAATTTAAAAAATTCAAGGTTGTAGGAAATGTTGTAAAGATTAAATGAAAACTATAAAGGTCTTCGTATCTTTTAAAATGTTATTTGAAAGCGGTTGAGAGCAGAAGCCTTGAAAAAAGTTGTTTTTTACCTTGACAAGTTGGGTTATGTCATATGAAAGGATAATTTTTTTCTAACCAAAAACAATTTTTTTTGTAATTTTCGAAAGCATAGTTTTTGACTAATTTTCGAAAGTTTGATGTTTGATGCTCGAAAGTGTATTGAATCCAGTTCAAGTTGGTTGACTTTCCTCATTTAAAGAAAGTATTTTTATAGTGTTCTAAGACAAGAAAACATCAATTCATCTCGTTTTGAAGCAACTGTGATTGAGTTGATGGAGCATGGTTGTGAAATTTTAAGAATGAACTAGATTAAGAAGGGCAGTCAAATATCGTTTATCAGGAATAGGGTGGAAGAAAGAACGGATCCTTGAGGAACACCAGCGTAAAGAATATGGGAGTTTGAGGTTGCACCATCGACAACAGAAAGCTTCTAATCCAGGAAACCAAGAAACTAGCAATTGCCAATGTCCTTAGTTTTACAAGCAACTTATGCCGAAACGCGGTCAAAGGCTTTAGAAATATCTAAAGCAACTATTTGCGTTTCACCTTTTTTAACAATATTAATTACGGTTCCTTAAGTCAGTCAAATTCATTAGAGAGGAGTTTGTTATTGACTCCATTACTTTGAAGAGCATGAAGACATTAGCAATCGACCTATAGTTGAATTGGTCTTATTTTCTTTTTTTAAAATAGGGTGTACATAATGGCGGTTTTCCAAGATGCTGGAAAAGTGCAAGTTGTCATAAAATCGTGGCATAGTTGGGATAATGGTTTAGCAAACGAGTGATGACAGTTCATAAGCTTAAAGTAGACTTAACCAACAGTTCCGTTTTGAACGGGACATACCACTTTTATAGTTTAATGTCCCGTGTCCCGACCTTATTATGTACGAGACGCGGTTCATCCGGTTTTCATAAAACTTTTTTTGTGACAAGTTTGTCTCTAAAAATCTAACTGATTGAACTTTAAGTTAAATTATTGTTTGTTTTAATTTTACACTAAAAACTTTACTACTTAATAACTTTTCTACAGGCAAAGTCGTATTTTTTATTTGACTATTTGCTTATGAACTAGCCAGATTTGATGGAAGAGTAGCGATAACACGCTTTTGGTTTTCTGCGATGACGTCAGTTAAATATAATTTCAACAAATCAAAGTAAATAAAAGTTTCTCTAGTTTGCGTCAATCATATTTTGTTTTATATAAAGTTATATGAAAATTCGTTTCTTTGAGCAACCAAAAGTGTTTCATATTCAAGGAATACCCCATAACGAATATTGAGAGTGCTACCGTTGCATGTATAGAGTTAATCCGCTAGGTTTAAGACATCACTTTGACCAGTAATATCTCACTTAGATTGCCAGTGCTATGCAATATTTTACTTTAACTCATATGTAGAGATCAGTGACTGCAGTACGCGGGGTTGTCACATCCGTAGATCAAAAATAAAATAATTTACAAATCAAGCACAACTTATCCTGAATTTACAAATCAACTAGATTTGAACTGATATATGGAGTCGAAAGTAACTATCACATATTGTTTATCACGTATTTGCCGACTCTATTTCGGCATTTTACAATAAAGGCAAACAAATTCATTGATATTTAGAAAATGCTCTATGTGAGAGATAGGGTTGTGGTTTATACAAGTACTTCTAATCAGGAAGGTATTTTGGAAATTGATATTTACTACACAATAGTTTTGTACGGAATCGCTAGAGACATTTAATTTGATAAATTGAGTCGTGTCGAAGACTTATCAGCATATCTCGAGAATACGCTATGAATTACTTAAAAAAGCTACCACAAAAAACAGCGCAGTCAAGTTGTCCTCTTTATGAACAACAGTTGGAGAGGTCAATTAATACATTAAGAGGGTTTATTTACAAACCCAAATATGAGTTGCAACAAAAGTGTTTGTTCGACTAATTGGGAGTGGATCAATAATGAAGGAACTTTAGGTTCAATTAAAACTTTAAGTATATCTTCACCAGAATCGTTACTTAACATAAAATTTTATAACTTCAATAAGATGCAGAGCCCCTTGTCGGCCACTCTTTTCACTCAACATGTTACATGTTGCAGTAACAACTGCCAGAACTATAATGTACAATTTCAAAATAAATGTTATTTTCACAAAATAATATTTTTACAATATTATCGTTTTCTTTTATTTATTATCTGGTTTTTAAGGGGTAAGTTAGGTGGTTTTTAAGGGGTAAAAAGTTGAAATACATAATAAATTATGTTCGAGAATATAAAGAAGCTTTTTTTACATAATTAAATTAGATGAAAATCCATTAAATGTTTAAACCTACACTTGTTTTATTTTTTTGTATTTTTTTTCATTTTTTTTGTGCATGTTACAAAATCCTCGAGCACAAAATTGTGTATAATACATGTCATGCACATGATGTGCACCATACCGTGCACATGTCGTAAAACGCCTTAGCACATATGTGCATACATATGTGCCGAATGTTCCAAGAATAATAACAAAGTCGGACAGGTACGAATATAACTCGCTCGTCGAGGGTTTGGTGTATATATTAATCTACGAGAATAGTTCTTCTCCAAAACACAATTTTAGAAATAAGTCAAAAACGGTGCTTTCGAAAATTACCAAAAAAATTGTTTTGCACTAAAAAAATCACCTTCATATGACTTGACATGATCAAAATTATTTCAGAAAACACACACTCGTTTTTGGCGATAACTCAAAAACCAAGCGGTCGAAAATTTATTGAAATTTTTTTTAAAAATACTTCGATCTTTTTCGATTTTTCTAAACCAAACTCGATACTTATTCAATAAAACTTTTGTTTTACTATCTTCTTATCTATGTCCATTAAATATAGATAAAAACAAATATTTGAAATTTTTTTGTTATAAGTAGGCGTGGGAACATTTAATAACCGTAGAAAATTTCAAATTGATAGCACTAGTTTGTGAGTAAATCGATTATGTGGAAATTCAGACGAACACCGAAGTCTCACCAAGAGGGTACCGTTTTTACTTTTTCAAAATACGGCACCCTAAAGACGAAGTGAAACGAAAGTTATTTAACGATAAGAATAATAAACAAAGAATAAAAAAATGGAGAGTGAAAAAGTAGTTTAACATTTTCTAAAACGACTGGTTTCATTTAACTTTTTATGAGATAATATGACTTTCGTAATAATAAATTGATGCGAAGGAAATTTTTTTATGAAGGTAATAAAAATATACACAAAAAATACACGGGCACTTTGAATAATAGTTTTAGTTATTCAAAAAAATATTATATTTATTTAATATTTTTTGTTTGTCATTTTTCAGGTCGGTTTACTTGTATTTAAATTTATTTTTTTTAATATTAAGAAAATTGATATTATTTTTTATATGTAAGCTAAATATTTAAGTTTTTGAATTATGATTTTTCTTCATTTAAATTGGATCTTTAAGAAATTGGACGCTTTGTTTACAAATACAATCACACACATACATTTTCATTTTACGAGGTAATAAAAATATACACAAAAAATACAAGGGCACTTTGAATAATAATTTTAGTTATTCAAAAAAATATTATATTTATTTAATATTTTTTGTTTGTCATTTTTCATTGCGGTTTACTTGTACTTGAGTTTATTTTTTTTAATATTAAGAAAATTGACATTATTTTTTATACGTAAGCTAAATATTTAAGTTTTTGAATTATGATTTTTCTTCATTTAGATTGGATCTTTAAAAAATTGGACGCTTCGCTTACAAATACAATCACACACATACATTTTCATTTTACAAGTGAACAATACGGCCTCAATTATCATTTGTCGAAATGAAGTTACCAAAATTATTCGTCTAGGAAAAATTCATAACAGTTTCTATTCATAAGAGTCATACATCAAATATTTTTGTATTTATGCCCGAAAGTTGTTTGTACATTTTGTATACATATTTACATGGTTTAAAAAAGATAAATTAAAACAAATAATTATGACGTTAGCACTCAAATACTTTTAAACTTCAACGAAATTTAAAAAAACTTTAAAACTATTCAAATAAAAAATTGCACTAATTAAAGTGCATAGAATCGTGCACCATGCACATAATGTTTATCGAATAACCTGTTGTTTTAATTAATGCAGATGCTGCCGTGCATTCGAAAAATCTTTGAGCTATTTTTTACATGATGTACACTGCGCAGTCGTTTGTCTCACTATATTTGAATAGTAAAATTCATGATCGAATAAATCCTGCCTTTACGTTTCTGAATATCCAAACATGCCATCTAAACTAGGGATTAGGATTAAGTTTAAATCAAATACCTTTCTTTAAAATTATGAGGAGTAAAGTTATCAGAAAACCGCATGAAGGGAGGAAATCCCAGAGATAAAAAACTCTGTTGAAATAATTGTGCTATAAGACTACAGTTTTCCACTGTTTTATTTGAACCGTAAAAAGGGGCCACAACAGTTGCTCTGGTGTAACGAGATAGGTTAGCTAGTTAAGATAAAATTGATTTGGCGGTACTAAATGCATCCATAACTTATTTGTAGAAAATTATCAAATCAGCAACATTTCTTTTGTGCTGTAAGAAATGCTTTGGATATACCGAGAGCAACACTGAAAGTTTCAACATGATTCTCAAACGACTTGTTTCAGACATACTTGAGTGCCAAAAGCATGTAAATCTCTCGTTGCTCTTCCTTTTTGGAAGCCGTTTGTAAAACACGACATTTGTTTTGCTACTATTTCTACCAAAGTGTTTAGTTATTAATATTTAACAATATTAAAATCATAACATACTACAACTTGTTCTCTTTAAAAATAGAAAGAAAAACGAAAGATAAATAACCATCGTATTACTAATACACCATTCATATCACACAATTCAAAAGAAACATGCCGCTTTCAATAGTATGATTTTTAGACTTATAAATATACAAATTTCACAAAATAATTTCAAAATATAATTGTCTAAAATTAAAGATAAAGCAAAAATTAATGAATATGATAGCTAACTGAGCTTACAAAAAATGCTACGTAAGCAACGTATTGAAAGGTCAACTACTCATATACCAGAATAAAGGAACCCGTAATTCTTTGAATGGAATATATAGCTGAAATAACTAATAAAATTAAGAATAAAATTGCAATAAATTTTTTTACTCAAATAAAATTAAATTAATAACAAAAAAACATAAAAGCAAAATTGAACAGTTTAACAAATCCGGTGTGTATGAAATAAATGTGCAAATTGTAGTAATAAATATATTGGACAAACAAAAAGAAAATTACGTGATGGATTTAAAGAACACCAAATATCATCTTTTACATATCGATTGGGTGTACTGTAACAACTGTGAATGAATGATTTCGTAATTATTAACCATCTTTGGGTGGAATTAATTAACTAATTGTTAAATACTATTCATTTAACGGTTTTGCTTTCATTAATAAACTGGAATATTTGATTTTATCTTAATTATCAAGTGTCTCTAGAAGTAGAATATTTCTTGACTGTACATAGGTATTTTTCCAATTATTACAAAAATTTTAAAGCAAGTTTATTGCTGGAACTACTTGCATTCAAAATTTTGTTTATTTATTTTTAAAACTTTGTTAAAAATAGGACTACTAGCCAGCAAAATCGTGTCAGAAATCTGTGCTATAAATTACCTGAAATAAAAAAAAAATAAAATAAAATTCGTTTTAAGCATTACAAAAAATTAATAAATTTTATAAAAATAAAAAAATGTCGGTAAAACAGAATTTTTTGATATAATGTACTGCACCAGTTTAAGAGATTATCGGCAATTTATTACATTATAAATATAATAAATTTTTAATTTTATTTGATATCGTTCTGCAACTATATCTAATCATCTAGTTCACCTACATTATAATTAAATTGATAATAAGACAAGAAAATTATATGTAATGTACAGCAAAAAAAAACAAGTATTTATTTTTTTTTATTTTAATTCACCATATCACCATTATGGTAGAAAGAAAGAAGCTTGCAAGATTGATTAAACTACTTATTCTCTGATTTTAAATAGAAATTAATTTGTATTTTAAAGAAAATTTTATGTTAAATCAAAATACTATTAATTAAAAGCTAAAATGTTTAAAAAAAAAAACAACCGAAAACTTCTATATCGAAAAATTTGTGAAATAAATTTCACCAAAATAAAACTATTATTTTATATAAAGAAATTATATCAAAGATAAGTAGAAATAAGAAATTATTTTTATTATTCAATGATCCAAAATACAACTATTTGAAAGTAAGATCCAATAATGCGGTTATTACTGGTTCAAATTAAAATCAGGTCTCAAAATAATAATAATAATAAACGAATTTTTTTTTTTAAATTTTAGTTTTATTCGTTTGAATATTTTTAGGTTAAACAAGATAATATATAGTAAGCATATATGCTTATTAGTTCTTCACTTACACTCTCGTGCAATGCAGATTTATTTTTTTATATTATATTAATAAAACGTTAAAAACCATTAATTTGTTCTTAAATCCCTAAATTAGTGAGATTATTTTCTAGGCCAAATGTGATATTTTTTTCAGCAAATTTCAATTATTAAAATACTGTTAGTATAGAACAAAAATTTTATTTGCTTGTTTTTAAAGAAATTTATTAGTGAAAAAGGGAAGAGGTAGAAAGGCAGATAGATGATATTTTTGCAGATGATTTTGATTAGTCTTAGAATAAGAAAAGCAATTTTTGATGCACATGTTTTTTAAAGATTAACATTTCTGATCCAGTACCTCAAAAACAAAGTAAAATAACCTTTTAACAAAAAGCAAGATATAAAATTATTTGAGCATTCGGAAAAAAATTTGAGTTAGACTGTTTAGGGACAAATTCAGTTTGATCACTGTCAAATAAATGTAAATTTTCTGATATATCAAAACAAAAACCCTATATGTACCGATGGAACTAATTTTGTGGGTGTATCAATTAAGCATAATGACAGTAAAAAATAAAAAGCAAATTTGGTTTAAAAAATTTGTAGGAATAAAACTATAATGGTGTTCCAAAAATCTAGGTAGTGGCATATGCCTGATCATGTGAAGCGATGGCCCTTTTAATGATTGAAACCGACACAAAAAGTTATATGAAGGATCGTTTCCTCAAAAAAGAAATTGAGATTGAGGGAGCTACAGTTGACTGAATATATTTCATCCGCCAGCACCTCTAGGATACCACTATGGCTAATGATATCTCATTGGTATTACCAGTGGTATTTGATATCTCAAGTTAGCTTATATGTCAATACTAGGGGGTGGAGTACGTGATTTTGTGAATTAAGATTCAACAATATGCGTTTATACTTGTCATAAAAAAATATAACAAAATCCATCTGATATCTTAAACTTGCACTTGTGCTGATTTTTTTATGTTCTGTGGGGAGACGATTTAAAAATTCTGATTTTTTGTCTACACGCACCGAAAAGAGTGCACTATAAGACTGTAAAAAAGCAGACACATGTTTGTTAAAATTTTGACTTTTTTTTTTCTTTCGGTCTTTTACGAATAATAAAATACGAAGCGAAACGACATAATTTAAATATAACAATAAATGTAAAATCGAATCAACACGCTGATGAGAAGCCGATAATTTCCATTTTTTTGAAACTTCGGTGATCGTTTAGAATAACAAAAGAAATATTAATATGTGTTTTTTTCACTATTTTTAACACAGGATAACTCGAAATTTGTTAAGAAATTTTGTGACAAGCAAAGATTAAAGTTGAATTGTACCCGAACGGGTTATTCCATTTAAATAAGTTTTTTGGTTTGAAAGGTACTTAGTGAGGCTTTATAAAAATATTACACTGAGAAAAAATATTTTTTCTATGATAGCATATGAAAAGTTTATTTTCATCACGCTTAATCACCTGTGAAAATGGGTTCTTTTTCACTAGTGTAAAAAGAATAACAAAATGTTGCTATAGTTGCTATGGTATCTTCATATAATTTTACAAAGTTTTTAAAACTAAGAAACCATGAAAAAATAGAATATGAATTTTAAATGTTATTTTGTCGATTTCTAATTTGATAATTTCTAATAAATATCGTTTATATATTAACTATCATAGAAAAAATTGCATTTCCTACGCGAGATAAAAACATTTTACGTTCGTGAAATTGCCTCACTCGACGCTAACGCGTCTCGTAAATAAATTTTCACTCACGAAAAAGCAGCGTTTTCATCTCTTGTAGGAAAATATACTATATATTTTTTAGACGTTTTTTTAATTTCAGTTTTTCAAACGTTGAGATTTCAAGACGTATGTAGAATTTTTTTGCCAGCGAACACGAAATTTGTTTGGTATGCGCATATTGTTTGCACATGCGGATGCACATGCGCATATTGTTTGCACATTCAGTGTCTCGATTAAAGTATTAAAAAAAACTAGTGGGGTCCCATTGAAATGGAGAAAAAAGCCCATAAAATTAATAAATTACTATTGAAATTCAACCAATTATAATAGAAAAACAAAAACTAGTAAAAATATTAATGATTTTGTAGGCAATGTAACAAAATTTTGATAATTAAAAATAATTATAATAAAAATAACGACGCCTCTGGAAACAAATATCACAACAAACAAATGGTATTAACCAGAAGTAGAAATTTAACTAATATAATTGTTTTGAAAACAAATTTATCCCAAAATAAATAATACATCTCTGTTTTACTTTTTGTCTCATCTTTTATCTCTTGCTGCGTCCTATCTGTCAAAAATTCGCTGGCAAAAAAATTCTACTATACCTTTTATCCTTTGATTTTTTATACTTTTATTATACTAACGATTACCGAAGTTTCAAGAAGATCGAAATTGGTCGGGTTCAAATTTTTTATTTTATTGGTGTTTTGATTTCATTTCCTATCAATAGTAAACAAAAGAATAGAAAAACGAAAAGTGTTTTTTACATTTTCTAAACTTTTGTATTTAACTTTAACTAGTATTTAAATTTAATATAACGAAAGTGTTATTTTATAAAGCTTTCGTAATATTGAATTCATTAATTTTAAATTTATGTGAGAAACAGAAATTTTTTAGTGAAGGTATACTGAAAACAAACACATTAAACGTGCACTTTGAATAATTAGTTTTAGTTATTTAAAAAATTATTACATTATATTAATCTTTTTTGTTTGTCTTGTTTTATGTCGGTTTACTGATATTTAAATTCGTTTTTTCATTATGAGGAATTAATATTTTTTTCTACACGATTTTTCGATGTAATGAATCATTTATTATATCGAATATTTTCGATCTTTTGATATTTCTATAATGTTTAATAAAATGATGAAATGAATGAAGTTTGAAATGAATTAAATGAATGAAGTTTAATAATAGTACTTTGTGTATCTAGTTGCACAAAGTTGATTTTTTCCGCACGCGTCGTAATTTCAACAAATATACGACAAATATACGACAAGTGCGGAAAAAATCAATTTGTGCAACGAGTTGCACACAACGTTTTTTGCAATTCCGAAAACACAATTAAACAAAATTATTCTGCAACCAAATTTTTTACAAACAACATTCATATTAAAATATAAGTAAACATTTCTATTATCAACTTAGCATTGAGACAATATTCTATGAAACAGTGCGGAAAAATAAAACAGTGCGGAAAAAATCTCACTTTTTGATATTGTTGACAATATCGAAATACGTTGAATTGTGATTCGGAATTTTTTGCAATTTTATGAATTTAATTTTTGATTATATGATTTTCGGTGATGTGTTTTTGAAATGGATTTTCGGTGATATAATATTTCGATCTAATGATATTTCAATTTCAAAACCATTCGATGATATGAAATTCGGTGATAAGAACCGGATCGTGAAATATAATCGAAAAATAATGCCTTCGAAAACCGTTACATCGAAAATCACAACATCGAAAATCATAACGGCCAAAGTTCACAATGTCGATAAGTCTAATGATCGAAAGATTGTTGCACTGAAATTTTTAGATAAAAATATTGTAAACATTTAAATGTCAGATAGCCGCAGTATATATCAATATTTTTCTTTTGAAAATGTACATTTATTTGTTGATTTTTTTTAAATCTGAAAATTTTGTATGAAAGCCAATGGTGTGAAAGAATGAAAAAATTCTCCGAATATAAAAAAAGATTCAGCTCCACTCCATACTCTCGAATCACTCTAAAACCCTGAAACACTAATAATGGAATAGACATATAATACAAATCAATATTTTTTTTGAAGTGAAAAGTTCTTTAGGCGCGTTGTGCAATTTTGTATGGTTAGAAATTTATATATTCGAGTTACCATTTTTGCATACAAATTATCGTCACGCTTCTTTTTTATTTAAATATCGTTTTAAACGATAGTTTGCTTTGATCAATCTTTCTTTGTTGAACATAATTTTTTAATGAAACGAAAAATAACGTAAGAAAGAAAGTATAACCTGAAACAATTATATTTGTATATCAAAATTATATGTATTGGAATTTAACACATCATGATGTAACAAATTTTATTATCTACCCCAAATATGTTGTTGGTTTGGAATTGTATGTAATACATGTTTCTAAAATTAAATGAAGACTTAATACTTGTAACTTGATACTTGATCACATCGACTATATCGATTTAAAGCTCAGAATTACGAGACGGAAATCGCACAAATTCTCTACAAAGAAGCATAGCTTATGTATGATTAAACATGGACGGCAATCATGATAAATAAACTAATTAAAAATGGTGGCACTTAGCCGATTTCACAGTTTTAAGTTTTCACTTCTGTCAGCAATCCCAAGACTGCCTTGTTTTTTTTTATTGGAAGTTAGGCATGTTTAGTGTTAATAATAACCGAATATACCATGAATAGCCGAAGATACCATGCCAACTAGGATTGGGATTCTAAATTAAGTTTGCTTTAAGAATTTATAACGATAATTTTAAAATTTTGGGGATTAAAATTATCAGGAAAAACCCACGCTGGCAAGGAATTCCAAGAGTGTGAGACTCGATTAAAAAAATCACGCTGAAAGACTACAGTTCTACACTTATATATTAGTAATTATATATTATAATTACTAATATATACTGCCGCGGACCTAGAATTTTAAATTACAATATTTTTCTTTGTGAGGAGAGTATAGCCTGTTTTTCGATTATGAGATTTTCCGATGTAATGTTTTATTTATTATATTGAAAATTTTCGATCTTATGATATTTCAATAAAATGATTTTTTATTTTATTTTACGAATTTCGATCAAACGATTTTTCGATTTTATGAATTAAATTTTCAATTATATGGTGATGTGATATTTCGATACAATGACTTTTGGCGAAATGAATTTTCGGTGATGATATTTCGATCTAATGATATTTCAATATCAAATCAATTCGATTATATGAAATTTGGTTAGACAAATTTAAGATATTGTGAATACAAAACAATCAGAGGATAAAAAAGAATGGGCAACGTAATGTAAAGTTGAAACAAAATTAAAGTTAGAATTTGAAGTTGTTCCAACTCTGTGCTGGAAAAAAGATCAAACGGAAACAATAGCTCAAATCCACAAGACAGAATTTAATATGAAAATATGTTAACTACAGGAATAAAATGTTAATTGAAAGAAAGACTAATTGAAGTGTTCGAAGTCACAGACTTAATTTAATACAATTATATATTTTTTTTGAATTAATTTAAATTTAATATTCTCTGATAATATTAACTCATCGTTGATTCACGAAAACGACCAAATTGGCAATCGAGCCACAAGAGAAGAAACAATCCAAACAGTTCCAGAGCAAGATCGTCTGAGCAAGAAAAAACTTATGAAGGCTTTAAATAGCAATTTTAGCAGGTAGCAAAAAAATATACAGAGCTTGGATCAACGAGTTGTAGAAGGTTAAAAAAAGTTTTATCTGCTGTAAAGTGGCCTGTACCTCTGGTACATTCCAAACTATATACAGAATACGTGGAAATATTCAATACGTATCATTCTTTGGCAGAATTAGAGATCCTGAGACATGTAGGTCAATTGTGGAAGCACTAAACGCTGTATTCCAGAAAAGAGGCCCTAACAGAGAAATTTGCGATAGGAAACAGGACGAATCGGACGAATCGGAAACCGCTTAAAGAAAAAATGTTTCAAAAGTTGGGTATGTGATCTGGCACGTCACTTTGTATGAGAGTGCTCAGAAATAAGTTGAAACATAAAAGATAGTCGGTTCAATGAACAGATGTTCTATATGGGAAGAGATGGAGGAAAAATCGGTGTTAAATTTGTGATGAGTTGCAATCATATCACACACATCAAAAATGGGAACAAATTGGAGAAGGGTATATACGCAAAAATTCGTACAAACCAGAAAACATAAAATCCCGTTTTCAAAGGGTTACTAAACAAAATGTCAATGTCATTCATTTACGAAGCAGATAGTTAAAATAGAAATGATATAATAGGAAATCAATAATAACAAAACAGTTATACCGACCTAAAATTGAAAACAATACTCCATGTAGGGACGAATGTTGGACTTATAAGTGTTAAGTAAATAATATAAAGTGAAATATTATTTGCATCTATTGTGGAGGCTGAGTTTTACATACATTACTTTTAACAGTACAGCCCCTAAATTAGAAGCGAAGAAAAAATTGGTGTATACCAAAAAGTTAGTCCGAAAGATTCAATTTGTTTGTTTTTATTTAATTTTCCTTTGATGTTTCGACGCGCAACAGCATTAAGGAAATTTTTTTCTATAGGTTAGGTAACAGTATTTGTTTGTTATAAAATAAATGAAATTAAATTTATTTAACAATGGAAATCATTAGAGCTTCAAATCGTATTCGCTTAAAACTTTTGAATGAAAATTATTTAGAAATATGACTTTATTTATAGCGGGTGCTATTACACATGTTTTATTAGGTGGAAGTTTTCAGTTGTTTACTTTCTCTTTTATGTTTATGTCATTTTTAAACAATGCTCAAAACTTAAATATTATGTATAAAAAGTATAAAGTTTGGATTGGAGTTTTTGAAACATGTAATTTGACAAAATTTACTTAACGAAATAGATTTACAAAAAGTTTATTTGATACAATTTAAATTCTTCTAAAATTAAACTTTTTAAAATTTTGCAAATTTAGAAAAAAATACCACAAGGAGTCAATAAACCTGCATAATTATTGTTAACTGCTTCTTTTTAAATTCTCAGCACGTGTTTACGATACGATTTTTTTTAATATAATAATAGTAAAATAAAATATCGTTTATTTGAATTAGGTAACAGAAAATAAATATTAGATAAGTTTTTAAATAAATAATTTATGTCAACCTAAACTGGGTTAACAACATATTATCAGAAGAAAAAAATTCTTTTGTGGTAAGTGATTATTATGCAATTTTCATGCTGTCAGAAAGACGGGTACGATGTTAATGTTTTTTTTATATTAACATTTGTTTAAACAATTTTTATTTCGTGACGTTTTTATATGAAAACTATCTATTTAACCTAATTTTACCTCAGTTTTTTTACTTTCATAATCTACAGTTCGACGGAAATTTAGAAAGTGAAACTACTTAGAATAAAATATTGTTTTTAATAGAAACAATTTTCAAGATAAAACCAATTGTTATTATTCTTATCATTTCAAATTTATTTATTTTTTCTTTTAAAAATTGAATAACGTGCGAATTTGTCCCTCATATGAATCGAAATTGGTTGAATTTATAATTTTCTTTTATTACGGTTTTAAGACCGTAAAATTTTTTGTTCAATTTTAATTGTATTTTTATTTCATAAATTGTAACAAATATCGTGATTGTTCAGTGATTTACTTTTTAAATTGATTAGTTACTTTGAAATTTTAATTTGTGTTTTATTGATATAAAATTACCTCATAAAATTGCAACAAAATAGAACAAGAAGAAAAATAAAAAAATTGGAATTAAGTATTGTAATGATTTGATAACGGATGTATTTTATTATATGGACTACATAATATTAAGCACTAATGAGAAATAAATGAAACGCATTTAATGGTAAAGGTACAGCTACAGAGTTTTTTCAACTATGGTTAACCCATTCTCTAAATATTACTATTGCCAAGTATACAAAATATCAACATCTAAATATTAAATCATGAGAATTTCATATATCCGGATTTAAAACAAAAACAATAACATTAAAAAGTAACCAAACATAAAATTTCCATTAATTTTAAGGTTAAATTAATGTTTTAAAAAAATACATTTGTCACTTTTGCTTTTAAATTAAAATCGGTTAAATAAATTATGTGCTACTTGAATTAATTTATGTTATATATACTGTCGATAACGAAGTTCCAATAAAGAAACATTTATCATTAAGGAGAAATCGTTTCGTCAATAAATCGGTTTTCATTAATTATTTAATTTATTAATTTTTGTATTTTGTTTTCAAAATTTTGTTTTTAAAAATAATAAACTTACTTTTTATAGAATATAACCATACTTGAAACTGGTTAATGTTTTCATTTCTTTATAAAAAAAGAAGCATTTGTTGGTAATTTCTTAAGAAAATCAAGTTTACGTCTTGAGTTTAATTTTAAAAATCATTATCAATGTATGATCATTATAATTATTATTATTATTATGATTATGATATTGAATTTTACATTAAGCATGTAATATGTTGGTCAATCTTACTCAAGGAAAGCGAGTCAGTGTGTCAGATAATTAACTTCCGGAGGCAGACGATGATATTGTTTTTTGTTTGTTTTTTACTTCTTGTGGTAGTATAAAAATGATAATCATTTTATTATGCTAAGATAACAAATTTAATTATGAAAATGAATTTCTATTTATTTTGTTCATTTGATATTTTATGTAAATACATATAACGTTATATTAAGGCAATTAAAGAAACCACAAAAAGCGGTAAAATATATATATAGTGACGAATCATCAAAAGTAAGAAAGGTTGAACTAACAACTGTTAGCGAGTTCTTCCATTAAAACTGGTGAGCTCAGTTTAAATTGATAAATTAGGAGGAATGGAATTTTTGACTTCAATAAACGCTCGAAAGAATACATCTTTGACTTCATTTCACTATGAGTCACTTTATGCATCTACAGTATGATGTCTCAGATTGATTCTATGTTCATTCGGCGAATCTACGTTTCATTTGTATAGTGAATATCTTGTAAACTTCACAACCTCTTCTATTCCTTCATTGAAACAGACCTTATTGTTTTGCAGAAACAATTTTATTTGTCGCCTTAAAAGAGACGGGTTGGTTCTGGTTGTAAAAGCAAATACCTTGTTCAGAATAGAAAACTAATATGGAAACCATATAGCAGAGCGTGATATACTCATACAAAAATATAATTAATAAAAGATAAGGACTGGCAATCCATGCTATTCAATTCTAACGCAATTAAAATGAGGGAAAAATAAAAAAAGGCTTGACGGAGGCTCAAAATTTAAAATGATCAAGCAACAAAAGATTCATCGACTGCATCCCCAAAAGATTTCGAATTTATTTGAGGAAGCTAGGCCTTGCAGAGGAGAATATCCTCTATATATGAGACCTTGTATCAGATTCGGAAGCTATTGTATACCCAGTGAAACTTGTTAAAGTAAAGGTTTGGTGGTCTAAAATGCAATCCAATAAAATTTCTTTAATTATTAATTACAAACAAATATAACATCTGGTTAAAATTGTATAACCAAATTGTATATGAATTTATTGGCTTAATACAATATCTACAAAAATTAACTTGAAACTTGAAAGCATAAAACTATTCAATTCATAAAAATCAAAGCTTGGAGAACGTTCTGGAGTTTATAAAATAAATTGTGTTTCTTGTAATATATTTTATAAAGGCCAGACAGGCTAAGAATTTAGAAACATACTCTTAGAACATACTCCTAAAAGCAAAACTAGCTAAACATTAATTTTTGCTCAACTTCTTCATAGTGATAGTAATTCATATAAGCAAAATTTGAATATATTGTTTGACCATTTTGATTTTGACCTAGATAGGACTTGGATTCTCCAAGTTCGATTCCAGTAAATAAACAAAAATAAAATCTTTCTTGTTACACACAACAATTTTTTTGATTTGTTTTCTAAATTTTTCGAATGATTTTATAGCGCCGTATTTTTATCACGAAACCTCTTCAAATCTTAGAGCATATATAAATATAGAGAGAACTTAAGTACCAAAATTTATGAAGGCAGACAAAACAATCGTGATGGCCAATTCAATTTCTCTTCTCTCTATTTTGATTTATTTTTCAATGTTTATATTTACTACCACAAACTTTTTTATTAGTTTATTAATTAAAAACAATTCTAAATTTAAAATTTCAAAAAATATTAAATGTTTTCTTCATATTTGTGTAAATTTTTACAAAATGAATGAGAGTAATTTTCATTTATTATGTTATTTTCAGCGATTATTTAAGTAAAATATTTTATAAAAGACAAGCAATATTTTCTAACGACATGAAGAAATATTTAAGTTATGTAATCATTCAAAATTCATTCATCGACTAAAAACCGCAGTATAAAAATTAAACAGCTTTGCAGAACTCGTTTGAGTTTACAAGTATTATACTTAAGTATTTTTCTATACGTTTTGCACAATAAAATCCCGTTTCATTAGACATTTAATTTGTATTTTACGGACCAATAAATATTTTAAGACTCTATTGCAGACCTTTTTTTCTTTAGCTTGAGAATGAAATGTTGCTCTCGGACTTAGCCGATGCCCATAAACATTCGAAAGTAAAAAAACAACTTTATGTCCGAATTACATACAAAGTTTTTTGTACGAGTGAAAGTCTGTATTGTTTGCAAATACATGTATATTTACATAAATTAAATGTGTATGTTTAGTAAAATATTTTTTGAGAAATTGTTTATAACAGTTAATTTTTTTTTGTTTTTTTTTTTTTTGTCTAAGTTGCACTATAGAAACCAATTAATTTTTTTTAGTTTCTATATTAATTTATTTACAACATTTTGATTACTCGATTATCCTATTTGTATTGCTTTCATTCTCAAAAAAGGTTAGTATATAATATGAACAAATATCCCATTCTCAAAAATGGAAAGTAATTCCATTCCGAAATTGATTTTTTGAGAAAATTGTTATATTCAAATAGTTTTTTGTTTTTTTTTCAAATTTCTATAGCAAACAACTTATTTTATTTTATTTTTATACTAATTTACTAAAAAACCAAAAAATGCTTGAATTAAACAGTTTTCTCAAAAGAAAATTCACAAAATACATGTCTGTTAGTATAAGTATGTTTTATTTGTAAATAGGCATAGAGAATCTTTTTTCTTTTGAGTGTATGTTGTCTCAAATGTTTACGCTTTAAAGCGTAAAATAGTAATCTAACGCCGTGTTATTTCGATAAGAAAACCTTCAGAAAAATATTTAATTTTTATTTTTAATACGAAGAAAAGCATCAAATTTAAAGCAAAAATTAAATTTGTGAGTATTTGAAAGAAAATATCAATTTAATTTAGAAGTAATGTTATATTTTTTATGTTACTCGCGCTGAAGGAACTAAAGAATAATTTATTTTTCTGAATAATTTGTTCAAAAAGTTACATTCTTTTAATAAAATAAATAAAAAAGATGACGAAAAAGTGCTACCTAGTTTTTTTTTCTGAAAATGAAAATAAAATCGACTGCAAAAGGGGAAAAACAAAAAAAAAATACTCCCACGAGTAAGAACGATATTAAAAATATAAAAATTTTAATTTGTGAATACTATTTTGAGGAGTGAAAAAACCAAAACTCTGGTAATATAAAGAAATTCTGGTAATAAATATAAAGAAATTCGGGATACGAATAAACTATCTCTGTGGAACTTTAATGAGAAACATTGAGTTAACATTAAATACTTTTGAGCAATGTACAACGTATTCTTGTACTAACACATAATCGTCTTCTTTTTGTGACTAGAATAAGAATATATCGATATAACTGACTTATATTGTGAACAGTGCTACGAACCTGCATACAGTTCGCTCAAATATTGATTTATTGCGTAAAAAATCCAATAGACATTCTTTCAAAAAGTCAAAAAGGTGATGTCGATTGGCCAACTAAACTGTGCGATTCATCGGGAAGTACAATTCTACTTTGTTATATCTCTCGTTAAAAGTAGTAATGGTTGACTTCCATCACTCTATTCTAATAACAATAACTCTTTTCAGTCTGCTTAAGAAAGTTTCAAACAGGTTGAAAAACGTGTAAATAATGAAAACATGTTTTGAAATAAATCATTTTATGAAAAATCACTTGTAAGTCAGGTGTGGTGGATTCGTTGAAGCAATTGCCTAACTCACATATTAAAATATTGAAAAGCAAGGATACCCAGGTTTTTTTCAAATTGTGCATGGATGATTCAGACAATTATGTGAGTCAACTGATGTGTGGAAAGAGTGTTAGATAGTTAGAAACGCTAGTGTTTAAATGGTCTATCACTGTCACTAGAGCGATACTTGAAGTAATGGCTTTTATAATACGTCTAATGTTATTCTCTTTACGCAAGCCTTTTTCTAAGGATTTCTACGTTTAAACGTTTTGTATGTCAAAACTATATAAACATCCAAAATGTTCGTAAGAAACTCAAAACTTTACAAAACGTTGAAGTATGTTTTAACCACAATCAACCCGGTTTGGCGGCAGTCGCATCGATTGTCACACATTTGTATTTGATGTTTTAAAAGCTTATATGTAATCCATACCTTTATAATTAAAACTTTCAGACAGTTTAAATCTCTAATTTAGACATCCCATTTTATTCTAGCTAACAAAAATAAACATATTTAGAACAACAAAAACTATGTTGTCTTACTAAAAAAAACGAAACATATATGACTACTATCAAAAATATTAAAAAATTTGTAAACATAATTTTAATAATTTAAAATTCGGATTAATCAAAACTTAAATTTAATGAAGGTTTAAAAGGTTTCATCTATTTAAGTATACCTGTTTCTTCTCAAATAATAGACTCTAATCAACTAAAAAAATTATTTTCATTTTTCGAAACCATTAATTAATACGATAAATTATTATATATCAGAATGTTAAATTACATTTCTTTTTTTTAATATTTAAAAAAAAATTGTGTTTTTTAGATGTGTACACATATTTTGTTTTTTTTTTTCTGAAGTAAAAGTTTTGAAAAAAAATTATCTAAACAAGTTATTCTAATGTGGTACATTCGTTCCTTTATATGAAGGTTAGCCACTGTTTTTCTTATTGCATTACATAGTAAGGTGAATTATTACGGTGAGGATGGTGTGTTGAGTTGCCTAGTGGTTAGCACGCTCTACTACGAACTCGGAGGACCCGGATTCGACTACCACCTAAGGCAAAAGATATTTAAACAAAACATTAACAACCACCAACACACCGGTTCTCCATTAACCGAAATTCAACTAATATTGTTGATAAATTAAATTAAGTCTTAAAGTGAAACTGGACCATAAAATTGAGTGAATTTAAATTGATACAGGTGAGGGAGTTACTAATTGGAACATATAAGGCACAAAATAAAAAATAATTTCTAATATGTAGAGTCTGTTTCGAATGACCTGAGATAATGTTCTTATTCAAGAATAAACGTTAATCTGCCTAAATATGTCTTTACGTTGACAAATCTAAATAACTTGTTGAATAAGTAATAATGAGAGGAGTTTGCGTAGTCAACATACTTTAAAACACAACTAGTTATGTTGCGTGTCACAGGCACATATATAGTTACATATTTTGCCTTTTTGCAACTTAAATTGCACAATGTTTCATTTTGTTTCAATTTTCATTTTTAACACAAAGAATGGGCATAATTGTATATGGTGCAATAAAATTGAAATTGGTGGCGTAATAAAGAAAAGAATAACGAGGAAAGAAGTTGTGAATTGTTAGATAAACCGTAGCGTTACCTAATTTTAAGTAGAATAAGTACGATACATTTTGATTTCAGTATGAAAGGAAGTAAAATTTTGGACGTTTTTAACGTGTAATCTGTAGTACCATTAAAGGTGATGGGACCATATTATGCTATATATCCGGTTGGCCTTTCTACTAATTTTAGTTTATGGGATTTTGTTGAAATTAAAAATCATCTTAGATGGCGTAATGGTTCTATATTAATCCTGTATCGTCTTCGTTATAATTATTATAATTATATAAAAAGAATTACTATATAGAAATATGAATTAATATATATCGTTACATTTTTTAACAGGTTGCTCGGAAAGTAAGTTTTTTTCCAACAAAGGACCTAATGGTATTTTTCACAGCAACTTCACACTTAAACCATATTATACACAATGCTTGCTTGTGAAAAGTTTGATTTATTTTACGCAGTAGTTTTGGATTGGTACCCTTTCAAATATGGAGAGTGAAAAGCAACATTTTCGATATATTTTATTATTGTAAAGATAAAAATGATGTTCAAGCAAGAAAAAAATTATTTAATGTGTATGGAAAGGATGTATTGCCAGAAATCCACTGTCAAAGTAGTTTGCAAAATTTCGATCTCGCAATTTTGATGTTGAAGATGCACCACGTTCTGATAGGCCTAATGCAGATGAAAACACAAGAAATAACAACTCGTGAGATCGCTCAGAGATTAAATTTGTCAAATTTGACCATTAATGATCATTAGTGATAATGATCAGTGATAATGATCAGATTTTTATCTTTTTACGGGTGCCCGCACCTATTTTAAAAATAAACCATGTGTGCTTTATTTTTATGTTTTGTTTTTTGATCATGCTCTCAAGATAAAATAAAAGAACTTACGAAAAAATTTTTTGTGAGCAAAATAAAAGATTACAAGAAAAAATTTCGTTAGGAGATAATTATTTGACAAAAATAAATATAATCCTCCTATAGAGATCTTTTTTATAATAAGTTTTTTGTAAGATAATAAGTACGTTCGATATGATTGAAAAAATAACTGAGTTTACTGAAAAAAAACAACAATTTTAAAGAGTTTTTACATTTGCATCAGATAATGCAGATGTTATAGTTAAATCTAACGCGGCTTATGTTTTGGGGTTTTAATTAAAAAAAGACAAATGTGTATCGTGCATGAATTGTAACGTGTATAAATATATAATAATACAATATATTAAAAATTAATCAATTAATAAAAATAATAATCGGAAAAAATTAATCAAATTGTATTGTTATATTTTAATTTTAAATAAATTCGATGATTCGAATTCGAAATATTGACAATACACAATTTTTTTAACTTCATAATTAAATTCATTAAAACATTATATAAAAATAATACATTACAAAAACAGGAAATCATTATCTCACTGTCAAACAGGACAAAAAATACCTAAAATAAAGCAAACAAATAAAAATATGTATAACACATAGTTCGGAAAAAAATCTAGAATTTATTCTTTTTTTCTCTTGAACAAAATAAAATGAAACACACAAAAGTTTATTTTTAAAATAAAAAAATAAAAATATCTGAGGGTGAAAAATAAGAAAAAAAATTTAGCTGGTTGAGAGCGGCTTTTTATTTTTATGCATTTTGTTTTGGAAGATAAAAAATTTTTGAGGGAAAATTAAGTAAAAATCGCAATAGAGCATTTGAAATGTCTAGGTTTAATATCAAAGCTCGATATATGGGTTTCTCATGTTCGGACAGAAAGAAATTTGTGTTAACGTCAAGAAAATGACCCATTTTTAAAGCGTTTTATCACTGGAGACCAGAAATGGGTTATCTACAACAATGTTGAACGCAAAAGATCATGGATTGAAAAAGATGAACCGGTTTAAAGCACCCCGAAAGCCAATATTCATTAAAAAAAGGTGAATGCTATCTGTTTGGTTTGATTTTAAAGGAATAATTTTTTTTTGGTTTCTACCAAATAAATCAAATCAGAAATGTACTATAATCAACC
Organism: Diogma glabrata; assembly: GCA_963693315.1. Taxonomy (NCBI): domain Eukaryota; kingdom Metazoa; phylum Arthropoda; class Insecta; order Diptera; family Cylindrotomidae; genus Diogma; species Diogma glabrata. The sequence goes on from OY856187.1 coordinate 198,028,266, forward strand.
GGACAAACTAAATGATTCACTTAAACAGAAAAGGTCAATCTTCATCAATGAAAAAGTTGTTGTGCTCCACAAAGATAATGCGAAACCTCATACAAGTTTGCTAACTCTTCAACTCTCCAGGTCTTCCACCGAAATTTTTGCAAATATTTTTTTGAATTATTCTACTAATAGTTTAGTAGTTACCACTAATAATTTCAAATAGGTGAAAATAAAAACAAGATACTATGAAGCATTTTTCAACTAATAATTTTCGTTTGATTTAAATGATTTAAATTATTACATTTTACACCTCGGGAGAGAAAATATTATCTCCATCAGTGATTTACAATAATATTGAAAGAAAAACGTCGACCCTGATTCTACCTTGATGTATAATCTACTATTAATTTGAACAAATTTTACTTGAAGGCATAATATTGATGTCGTTAATTTTTATTGAAAGAATCGAATAACAAATATCACAAATAATTAATCAAATATTACAAATAATTTATATAAATATTATCGTTAACCTGTTAGTTAATCGACACGAAAGTAACAGGTCGAAGGCCAAAATGTAAGAATAAATAAGTAAGTTCAGTAAAAAATAACAACATACAAAATTTTAATGCAGAAAGAATAAATTGATGCTAAAATATTCAATGCTTAAAAAGATTAAAATAAAATACATTAAAAGAAATTTCAATTAAATCACATTCTTTGATTGGAAACGAACTAAAAAATAATATTTTTGGGACAAAATTTTTACCCTAAATTACATTCACACATCAAAATAGTATGCGATTAGTTGGTTGTTTTGCAAACCTTTCTATGCCATTTCTAATAAATAAAATAAATATAATTTTTGTATCACTATATGTGTTATTATGGTTTTCCATATTATTCACTGTTTGTGTGCTTTTGTCACTTTTGAATTAAAATGCAATATTTAAAAATATACTTTTTACTGTTTATTTTTAAATTTATTTATAATAATAAAACTTCCTTATAGTAACAATTTGATTTAATCAAATTGTTGCTATAAGGAAGTTTTATTATTATAAATAAATTTAAAAATAAACAGTAAAAAGTATATTTTTAAATATTGCATTTTAATAATTTTTGTGTTTCTAGTGAGAGTGAGTTATTAAAAGTTTTATTTATTTATTAGGAAGATTTCATAGAAAAATCTGCCTATGAAAAAGTTTTGGTGCCAAACAACTATATTTGATAAGCGGAGACGGAAAAACAAAAGAAACTCATGCATATGCCAGAAGCTAATTTCATGAAAACCTTACAGTTAAGAACAATCTACCATATCGGAAAAACAAATGGTAAAGAAGACTCCTAGAAACGTCTTCGAGAAAAAATTTCCTTGTCAGCATAATGTTATGAGCCAAAGCTAAATATATCTATATATCATAACATACGAAGACTGGCGTTTGTCAATAGGACGGATTCTCTTAGTGAGCAGAAGGAACGGAAAAGAAAGCAAATACAAGTGAGAACATTAAGCAGAAGTAGAATATTAGAAGAACGAATGTTAAAAGTAACACAGAAGTGAGTAAATTTGCAAAGTTGGGAATGGATGGAAAAAAACTTCGTATGGAGCGCCAATTTCAGACTTTTAAGAGCAGATGGTTTAGTTTTTGGAACTGAATTTAAAGTGAGATCTCTGGTTATTATGTAGCTATTAAAGTTAAGGATATAGACTAAGTAACCGCCAAAGAAAAAGTAAATCTTTTACTCGCAGTAGATGATTTCAATGAATTAGGTAATGCTTGTAATAGTCAAGTAAAATGGGACAAGAGAGGGAAGTTCTTATTGGCCTTAGTCTTTCTAAATGCTGGACGTCTCGGATTTTAATTTATTTTACATATTTAAGAGGTTCACCAGCTCGAAAGGGAACAAAATATAGTAAGTCTATGAGTATTATATAAATAGTGACCACGGTTTCATATGGTGTGAAATAGAGACCAAATATCACCCAAAAGTGGTTATAACATAAAATATTCTACTGTGTGGAGTACGAATGCATTCTATATTTCACCTCATTAATTATGTGCTAATAAAGTTAATGACAATATTAAAGCAAGCATATTCAACCGATCAGTTATAAGGAACCATTCACATATGGTTAGCAAATTTTGTTGAAGACTAGTCCAACGGTTCCAAAAAGCTGGTTACTCAGAAATGTGGAAACAGGACCGCCATGTGCTATGCTATGTACAAAAGTAAAAACATTCCTATTTTCAAATTTGTATGTTTAGCTCTCCTAGATGGGTCTTGCATGCGTATTATAAACAAAAAACGAGCAAGATAATGAAGAAAATATACTCTCACCCAGTATCAATTGGTTTAAGTAAAGTTCACTTACTGTTGAATATTACAGGTGAATTCAAATTTAGTGAGTGGATTTAGGAGTAACACTTTTCTAACTTCGGATATTAACGTACTATAATAATAGTTCGGATAATAGTTCTGAACTAAAGAATCGCAAAATGAAAGGACTCTACTTAGTTAAAAAAAACTAATCAAAACAAACACAGTTAAAAAATTATCCTGACCTAACAATATTCATTCAGGTAAATATTGAATAGAGAAAATAACATTCAGTTTGAGTAGAAGAAAGGTAGAAGTCAAATTACAAAATACAGTCTACTTAAATTCTGAAAAAATCATGAAATCATCTCTCGCCACTAGTAGAACAACCATATTTCTATTAGTTGATTAGTGTTGAAACTTTTCTTAATGCAATGCTGAAGAACACCGCGTTACGTTAGTCATTGCTTCATCTTTATTCTTCTGTAACTTCAAACATTTTCTTCCATTTAACCAATTTCTCGACAAAACACCATGCCACAATTGACATTTTTATTTTCACTTTAATTTATTCAAAAAACTGCCGGCAACTATTCTACCATATAACCTCACTCATACCATCACACAAACATTAAATTAACGACCTAAATTCACAAAACTTTAAAAACAATAATAGTATTTTTTTTTCGTTTTCTCTCTTAAAAAGATAAAAATTCTTTTAATCCACACCACCAACATATATTTTTTATCTTTCGTTTTTTTGTGTGTTGGGTAAATTAATTAACGTCAATAAAAATTGCAATAACCGGAACTAATTGCATATCAAATAATTCGAATGTAAACTATAAAAAAAACTTTCACCATAATCCATAATATTTTTTTTTTAAATAATCCACTATATCGATTCAGCCACTTAATCCAGATAGATAAACCTCACCTGTTAATTTTTTTTTGTTTAAAATCCGTTTTTGTGAAAAAATCCTAATTCGTTTGATTCTAAACCAATAATTTCACTTTCAAAACACAATTTAATTTCACTATTTACTGGTTTTCAGTTAGTTCACTTTGAATATTCGATTATTTTTTTTCAAGTTATATTAATTTTCTTAAATAAACACTTTTTTAAAAAAAAAATATAAAATAATTAATTAATTATGAACAAAATTAGTAATAAATAAATAAATAATTTTAATTTTTTTTTAGATTTTAACTCATCGAGTGTTCATTTGAAAATGAGCCTGTTTGTTGTTTTGTATCAGAATTTTATATTACGTGAAAGTTATGACCCCTTTCTCTAGATTGCTTTCTTAATATTATATATGATATTTATATATATTTTTTTATAATATTGGATGTGGTTTTAATATACATTTATAGAAAAAATAGTAAAAAATGTAAAAACACGAACACAAGGAAATAAATGAAGAAAAGTTAAAGGTGTATCGGGTATTTAAATTTTTTAAATTTAACGTTATTTTTAGCGGCTATATTGTTTTTAAAGAACTCATTGGTATTGATTTAATTAACAACAATCTTTATTTTGCAATTTTTGAAAATAAAATTTACTAATCATCAAGATATTTTAATTTTGAAGGTCGATTGAGGGTTAACATTGGTAAAGATCCGTTGTGAGGCTGTGTAATCATTTTATTGTGCCATATAAATTTCAATATAGTTAATCATTTCAGGATGTTTGATCGTTTTAGGTTAGATTAGATTAGATTGAATTCGGTGGTGATAGACTGTACTGCAACCAAAATGATCTATTGCACCCCTCTTTACTACTACCTGATGAATGCTCAGTTAGAGCACCTTCTCCAATATCCAAGTATCCCTTAGGAATTTCAAGAGAGTTAAGTTTACGCAAGTTAAGCCCGTCAATATTATACTCCATCAGATGTAATCTTTTCATGTAGATCAAGGCTCCACAATCTTTGAGAAGATGGGTTTGGGTTTCTTCTTTCGTCCGTATGGAGGGATCAGTTTTTATGTTCAGTTTTTTTGTAAATTTTATTTTTGATCTACGGGTGTGACAACCCCGAGTACTCCAGTCCCTGCTATTGACATAAGGGTTAACGTGAGATATCACATACCACTGGCAATATCCGTGAGATATCACTAGCCAAGATGACATCTTAGGGGTGGTGGCGGATGAACTATATTCAGTCAACGGTAGCACCTTCAATCTTAACTGTAAAATATCCTTGATGATGATACGCTTCCTCAAAGAATCGACCCTTCATATAACTATATCTGGACTTTAATCATTAAAAAAGGCAGTGCGCCACAGAATCAAGGAATGTGCAACTGGTTGAGTTATTAGCACTTACATTTCTGTTTTGTTTCAGCAAATTTTTGTAAAAATTTCTATTTACTTTTTAATTTACTTTTATTTTCTCTATTTTATCATAAAATATTGGCCTATGTTATATTTTGCCAGTGATAGGATTTATTGTTTAGTTATCCATTCTTTAACAAAAAATATTAAAAAAAAGAAAGATTTACGTCCATCAACACCTTTGAACCTATGTTTGGTCTTAAAAAGTTTTCATTTATTAGGTTAGTAATTCCTACTACACAACACATTTTATAAATAAAAAAAAAAAGAATCTTTATTCGTCCCTCAGCTCCACCCCCATATTTTTAAGCTGTTTTCTTAGTTTTTTCTCTCTTTTTAAATAACGGTCCAATCAACTCCTTGTCCTTAAGTCCGCTGGTTTGTTCCAGGTTTTGGAACGTTCTTCACCAATCTACAAAAGAGCTCCGGGTTGACAAAAGATGTTATAGTACCATGCCTTGCCTATTTTGCGGCTTGTGATACGCGCATGACCAGGTATACAGATGTCTGGACACCTTTCAAAAGCACACATTTGCCTGTAAGATGCTTGGGTAGGTGCTGATGGGCTCATATACTATAGTATATAGTATTTGGTCTTGGATCTAATTACTCCTGCACCCAACCCTGCCTCGGTATTTGAACTATGCGCATACCATTTGATTACATTGTTACTCAGATGGTACGTTGTAGTTTCACTGCTCTACTTCGTTTTTTTGCATAACTGCAATGTATATTTCCTACCGAAGTTGAAGTGCTTAAGCATTCCGTATTTATGTAAATCAACCAAGAGATTCTCTCTTTAAAGGCCTGACCTGGCGATAATGAATGACTATTTTCGAACGTGGAGATTAATTTCCAATCTAAGTAAAAACGAGAGGTCTTGTTCCCACTTAAACAACAAACTGGCAAAACACGAACTATCAGTGTTATTTAACGGCACTGTCATTAAATACAATCAACAGCCAAAGTACCTGGGCATTACTCTCGATAGAACTTTTTCTTTTAACTTCCACCCAGAGAATACGTCAAAAAATTTAAAACGAGAAACAATATATTGCATAAACTGGCAGGCTCGACATGGGTTGCTACTCCAGCTACCCTCCGCACAACTGCTTTAAGTCTGGTTTACTCAATGGCAGAGTACGGCGCACCAGTCTGGTTAAATAGCACACATACTCAAAAATTTGACTGCCAGCTGTTGCAATGCGTACTATAAGTGGTACTATCAGGTCCACTCATTTACCTTGGCTCCCTGTGTTAAGCAATATCGCTCCACATGCAGTCAGACGCTCGCATGTGCTAACGCCTGAAAACGCCATAAAAAGGTAACCAACAACATCAAGTTTCCCTTGCACGAATATTACGGTGACCACACTCGTCGTCGATTGAAGTCAAGAAAGCCTCCACATAAAACTGCCAGCAACCTGCTGGCAACTAATTTTAATTTCTTAGATGCCTGGGCCACCTCCTGGAATGATTACAACACACTTGGCCTTTCTATTACTAACCCGACTTCTATCCAACCTGGTTTCGATCTGCCACGTCATACCTGGACTACACTAAACCGAATAAGGACGAATCATGGACGTTGTGCTGATTCTTTCTACAAGTGGGTCATTTCCGAGTCCCCTCAATGCAACTGCAGAGCTCCACAACAAACCATAAACCACATTGCAGCTGTGTGTCCAATTCGATGATACAATGGACGACCTCAGACATCCATTTAGCAACTCCCGATGTAGTAGCATGGATAGACTCCATGTTCAAATGTACTGCCCAATGTTCAAATATTTTACTTTTTACTTTTTAACTAAAAGACGCACAATCAAATTTATTGCAAGCTCATTTAATGTGTATTCATGTTTTGTTTTAGGTAGATTTTATAGAAACATCACAACAAAAACCATACGCTAAATAAAAACTTAAAGTTTTGCTAACCACCGCTTGGTTCCATATGGTTTCTCCGCTGGCGTTTGCTATCGAGAATTACGCCCAGATGTTTAGTCTTCTGTTCAGATTCAGCTAAACAGCCCTTCATGATAAAGGGTTTCATGTTGTTTTCTTTTTTTGTGAACTGGACTACCACACTTTTACTTAGATTGAGATTTAGTCCCACAGAAGTGCACCAAGGGTCTTCCAGATTCAGTCCCTTCTATACAATATTACAGAGTGTTTTTTCGTACTTACCTTTGGAGGTAATGACAATATCGGCCGCGCACCCAATACATTTAATGCCCTAGTTACTTAATCCAACCAGAATTTCATCCACCACCAGACTGTATGAGGGGTGATAAGACCCCTGGCGGACAGCTCTTAGTAATGCCAAGGCTGATTTTACAATCACCAGCTTTGGTTTCTGCTGCTCTAATTCTCAACATCTCACACATTCAGTCAGTTGTGATGCTGTTAATCTTTTTTCCCCACTTGCTCCATCTGAGGTGTTATCAAAATCTCCTCCAATGTCTAAAAAGGCACGGACAGCAACTTCTTTGTTTTTCACTGCCTCTCCTAATTATTTTATCAACCGGAACAGCGCGGTTTCCGTTGATCTGTAAAAACGGTCTCACCAAGGTATTGGTTCGGTTGTTGTTGTCGATCTACCTTTCCATCGTTTTTAACATAAAAGATGTTAAACGGCTGGGTCTATGAGACTTTGGCTGAGTGATATTTTTCTTACCTACTTTCGGAAATAATATCACTTATCCATTCTCTATGGTTCTGGAATATTCCCAAGTGCCAGACTGGTTTTCAAAATGCCCTGGAGGTATGGTAATGGCCGTTTCTGTCCTATATGCAGGACAGCTGGGACTATGCCGTCCACTTCTGGTGGCTTGTATGGATGGCAAGTGCCTAGTTTATGAGATCATCCCTAAACAGAGAGGCAGCCATCTAGTCCTCTGGGTTTCTGTCTTTTAATTTTCAAAAACTGTTTTGTATCCACTATTAAAATTTTATGTTTTGTGGACACGTTATAAGCTTATAGTCAATCATTTGAACATTGCCATCTGGTACAAACTTATTTTATAAATTTTTTGTTAATTTTAATTAAAGAGAATATTTTTCTTTGTGTCAGTTTGACTCTCATTCAATTATGTTGACAGGTGAATGTTTATTTACGACTTAGTTATTAATGACTGGAATTTTAAGTCACTAGAACTGGTTATTCAATTGAATAGAATGAAAAATTGCTATGAAAAGCGGACGATCTGTAACAAATGTTTTATTTCAATTCCAGTTCGGGAATCGAACCGGCGTCCTTCTGATCAGAGTTTATGGTTAACAATGTAGCCTACTCGACTAGCGACGAGATAAAAATTTGGTTTTGGACGATCGACTTAACATCACTATTATTTTAATTCAATTTTAGTGTCAATTTTTGTTTTATTTTATTTATTCTAACGTAAAAATGAACGTGTTCGTAGAATTGGTTAGTCGCCATTCTACACAAGTTAGGATTTATCTCCCATATTCGTAGATCCATAATGTTGTTCATTCAATGTCCACTTAGTTGGAGTATGAAGAACGGTAAAACGTGTTCGTAGAGTAAATAAAATACGACAAAATTTGAATTAAAATAATTGTGATGTTAAGTCGATTGTCCAAAAACAAATTTTTATCGTCACTCGACGAATTGGTTAAATGGTGAACCATAAACTCTGATCAGAAGGGCGCTGGTTCGATCCCTGAACTGGAATTAAGATAAAACATTTATTACAGATCTTTCGCTTTTCAAAGCAATTTTTAATTCCATGTAATTGAATACATTCAGTTCTAGTGACTTATAATTCTAAACTACATAACGGTTAGATCCATTGCTATTGTATTGATAAAAATTTTAACCAAAAAAATCTTTAATTATTAATGAATGATTAATATTTTGTTTAAGACATTGCTCTTGGTCGAAATATCTTTTGTTATTTAATTGCATGCTACGTTTTAGAAGATTAGTTTTAAACAAATTTTTTGGTTTGGAACATTGGTACATTTAATACACATATTTATTGTATTTAGTGTTAGTCACCCAATAAGGAACACGACACAGATTTTAAGCAGTTGGGCAGCTAAGATGCAGAGGTTATTCTGGTTTGAATGTGTATTCTATCACAAAAACTGGCCTTTTGTTTTGCTTATTTAGCACCGGGTTGACTGTGAATTGTTTAATAAATTTTTTCTGTTTTGGTTATTTTCTCTAATTTCTGAATAAATAATTTTTGCATTGCAAACCAATATGAGGTTTTTCCAACCTCGTCGCGAGAGGAAACATGCCAAAACGAACTCCAAAATTTATTCAACATCTGTGCAGGATAGAATGGTGTATGTTAATGTGAAAATTGTAAACTTTTTTTCATTTATTTAGCGTATGGTTTGTTTGTGACAAATTAAATATAAATTTTTCTATGAAATCTACCTAAAACAAAACATGAATACACATTAAGTGAGCGTACAATCGATTTGATTGCGCGTATTTTAGCTAAAATGTAATTATAAACTGTACCTAGTTTAATCAATATCAAAGAATATTGGAAAATAAAAGATCATGATCATAACGTAATAAGTTAGGTTTATTATGCTTTAGGTTAGAAAATAATACAATAATATAAAGTTGATATTAATAGTTGGAAGAGGATAAACACTTTTATTGTAATTATTTCATATTCAGTAAAACTTGTTATGAATATGTAATATGTATAGAATGCATGGTGAACCGGGTGTGTTCTGGTGTTGTCCTACCTATCCTTCATGTTACATGTTAACTGTTCGATTCAGTTTCATTTTTTATTGTTATTGTTAAACGTATTTTTCTCAAAACTACTTTTTCGAGTTACTCGAAATGATATCTCGAGTTCTACTTGAACGATTCTTTAAATTTAGTGGAAATCTTCTTTGTTTATCCATATCCCTTTAAAGCTCGGCAATCTGATTTTAAATTAATGAATATAGATATACGAACAGACAACTTGGCTGCTTTTCCTGAGTTTTGCCGTTTTATCTGTTAACATGTACCATGAAAGATAGGTAGGACAACACAAGAATAGACCCGGTTCCAGTACACCAGGAAGTCTATATACATTATATATTCATAAGAAGTTGGTAAAATACAGACTGCAAACAAACCATACCACTTAAGTTGTTCCATTTCCTTGGAATATGTTGCACTGAAAAAAACATGTCCTATTTCCAATCGAAATGTAATTGTCTCAACCTCACCGTGCGGTCACATATGGCGAATCAAACTACGAAATTGCTTCAACAACTCTACAATTATAAATCGATGAAGTTGAGACAATCACTCGAAATATTTATGTGAAAATAAAATATAGTTCAATTAATCTCAAATACTTAATCTTTAAAATGAAAAATTCATGATATAAGGCCAAAGAAAATTTTGTTCAGGGAAATAGTTATTATCTTTAGTCAACTACTGTTATATTGGATATAACACTTTATATTTTAAATAAACCTCATTCTGTTGTTAAGGAAAATGTTATGGTGTAGTTGTCCCAATCACAGTGAAATTGTTTGCAAATAATTTTTCTTTGCATGAATAATGAACTGGCAACTTCGAGATGAGGTTGTCATGAACTTCAATTTTTTTTCAGTGTGGGTTATTCATTTTTACATTTGATTCTGAATCTTTTTCTAGAGCTTCACTACCACCTGACTCGTTCTTTTCATAGAAAACATGCACCGCCTGTTTTACACAATTCCTATCCCTGAGTATTTCATTCCATCCCATTTTATTTTTATCCGCTACATAGTTTGCTGATGCATGTAGAATATGTCCTCCTCAGTAGAATATGTTGGTCTGTCTGACGCAAAATGAAGCAACTTGTGTAACAATATTTGTTCATACTTGCGATTATGCACTCTACTTTCCTTGGTTAGCATTGATACTTTGAGACCATAAGTTATTACTGGAACAATTACCGTTTCATATATTTTTAGTACTATGTTTGTCGGAATTTTATAAGTTTTAATGTATTGCGATATCTGATGGCATCTAGTTTGGCGTCGTATGACCTCTTTGTAACCTATCTGTTATATTTGTGCCCAGATATCACATCGTTTTTACTACTTTAAAAATTTATTCCGCCTTACAGTATATTATATGAGGGTATTGGATCTTGGTTTGCAGGATTTTTTTAAGAACTGTTGATTTGGTATCATTCACTGTTTGACCAACTGATCCCAGTACTGTTACCAGTTCCTTGACAATTGCCTCTATATATTTTGGTAATTTCTTGTTATTTTTATGACATCATCTGCAAAAACTTGGATTGTTGAGATACCATCCATATCTGGTGCTGTCCCGGATCTCAAATATGCAATTGCATTTTCTACCCTGGATTTCGTTGGTAGCTGTTCCATATGTCAATGATCTTCTTCTCGTAGAAATGTATTCCAACTTTCTTCGGACCTCATTATACCAAGCTGAGATTGGTATATAGTGAGAATTAACCTGAGTTTGTCCTTTTCTATATTCTTTAAGGAATTTTGGTTTTTTTTTGTTCTATTTGCAACTTGTTTTTTGTTACCTATGTTGTTAAAAAATTCTCTACAGCTCTCCGCTCGATGTGTCTTGTAGTTTTTCGTGAGGTTTTTCCTTGCTGCCCTTGTTTGTTATTTGGATCCCTATTTTTATGAAATTGTACTTTCTTTAAGGCTGCCAAAGCTCTCCGTCGTCTAGGTGTAAGTGGAAGTTTCTTTTTCAAAACCTTTTCTGCTGTACTTTTAATACATTTAGTTATGATTTACCACTTACTTTCAATATTTCCTTCATTGAGATTATCATCAAATTTCTCTAATTGTTTTCTTATTTGTTCTTTGTACTCATATCTGTATTTTTTTTATAGCTGTTGTATCCAATCTCTATGGTTCATTTCATTAGTTACTTGTTGAGAATTGTTTTTAGCTCCTAGTGCTACATTACCTTGTGGTGTTCCTTTGGAAATTGTGTTTCGCTTCGATATTTTTGCTCAAATAAATTTATGATCAGTTATCTCATCCATAAATTTGGCGCCTTTGATGATTGTTATAAATAAAGAGCAATTTTGTTTTTTTTTTCAAATACGATCCAGTTGAGATGAATTTGCGCCTTTTTCTTTCCATGTTTTTAGGATGGATTACTAAAACCCAGGTGCTTGCAATTTTTAAATTATTGGAGGTTGCGAATTGTTCTAATACAAATTCATTTTCATTTGATCTCTCATGATGGAGTGTCTGTCCTACAGCGTCTTTTTTGTTCCTGGCTTACATTTTTTCTATTCTGGCATTGAAGTCTCCCAGAATGATTATATCTCTTGTATAGCTCGGAGCTTGAATTTAAAAAAAAATTTTTTACTTTTATTAAAAAATTCGGCAAGGTCAAAAACCAGATTTAAAAATTAATTTTTAGCTCGTTGATTACGTCTTTTTGTAAAATTGTATTTTCCAATTTTTAAAAATCTTTTGTGAGAGGCCATTGCAAGGGTTGAAACCACGTCGAGCAAGACGCAACTATTTTTTAGGACTAGCAGGACACTCCTGCCTATAACTTTTCGAATTTTTGATTTTTTTTTGTGATTTATTTTTGTAATCTTGTAAAATTGATACTAAAAATGTTTTTCTATTTTTTAATCTTAGTCTTAAAAATGCCTAAAATTTAGGCCTCTAGACCAGAATGCTCCCTTAAAATGTGTAAGTTTTTCTGAACTTTCGAATTTTTTTTTTTAACTAAATAAATCTCTTACGAAAAACAAGATGTTGCACTAATGCAACAAAAGCAAAACATTATTGTAATTTTTTTTAGTTTAGTCAGTTTTTGTATAAGGAGATAAATTTGATTTATATGTGTTAAAAGCACGTGCCCTTCAGTTGATGAATAGACATATAAATTAACGTGAAATATCTATCACTAGTAATACCAGAGAGACTTCACTAGTCAAAGTAGTATCTTATACAGCTGTTACCTCCCAAATTTTAATTGTTCACAGGTATAGAATTCGCAATTTAGTAGGAAGGTACTCTTTGGTGATTCAACGAGTGTGTTTCATCAAAGAAATGAGTCTTCACGTAATTTTATGTTAGTTTTTATTGTTGATAAAAACCTGACTGGTCAATAAAATATTTTGTTAAAGTTGTTTTTAAATTGACTGGTATATTAAATATTTCTTGGGTTTTTAAATTAAAAAAGTTAATTGCACCTTTTTCCAGTCTGGTTTTATTTAAATATTAATTTTTATCAATTAAATATTTTAAATTTAATCACACGATATTTCGCCAAATTGTGGCATTTTCAAGTGTATTATATGTATATCATAAATAATTAATAATAAAATTTTTTTTACAAAATATTAAAGCACAAACACAAAATATTTGAATTTAAAAATGATTTTAAAAAATTTTGGAAATGACATTAGAAATTATAATCTGTTTAAAAGGTAACTAGCAGTAAAAATGAAATTATTTTTTCTTTTTGAATTTAAAGGTATTTAAAAGGTGAATGTAGGATTTTTTTAAATTTTCGGTATCTGTTTTAAAATTTATTGAGTTCGGTTTATCCAAATGAATATATGCTTATTCAATCATTTCTCTCTTTTTCGTGTTTTTTTCTGAAGAGATAATTGAAGGATGTTCCATGTTCCAAATGTGTTGTCAATTGAATGTTGAGCGAGAGCTGTAGTTTTTTGTTTTAATTTAACATTACTTATGTGACTATAAATTCTTTCTTCCAATTTTTGGCTTGTTTGTCCAATATATGATTTTCCACAACAACAATTAATTTAGTAAACAATATCAAATTTTTTCTTCTTATTAATTTTGTCCTTAAGATTAGTAAAATATATTTGTTGTGATTTGTTTATAATTTTAGTTGAAATTCTTATTAAATTATTTGGTTCATTTAAAATTTTTTTGATACTATCTGTCAGATTTGGAATATACGTTATAGAGCCAAAAATATTATTATTTGTAATAGTTCTATCAGAATGTTGGTTATTGGTTAATTGTGAAGATGATGGTTGTTTTTCAAAATTTGTTAATTTGTGATTGTGTTCAATAATTAATTTTTTAATTAGCTCTAAAGGATAATTGTTATTTTCCAAAATATTTATCATTTCATTTATGTTATTATTTATAAATTTAGGATGTGTTAATGAATAAACTCTATTTATGAATGATTTTACTACATTCAATTTCATGATTTTCGGATGTAAAGAAAAATAATTTAATATACGTCCTGTATTTAAATCTTTTTTGTACCAACTTGTGATAATTTTGCTTTCAAATCTATATAGAGTCATATCTAAAAAATTAATTTGTCCTTGATTTTCTTTTTCAACAGTAAATTTTATATGATGATCAAAAGATTGAAAAATATCTAACGTTTCTTGAATTAAATTTTCTGGTAAGACTAAAAGAACATCATCAACATATCTTACAATGAATGTTGGTTTTATATTAAGTTTTTCAAGGCAAACTTTAAATAATTTATCCAAAACTAAATCAGCAAGACCTGGAGAAATTGATCGACCCATAGCAAGTCCACTTTTTTGTTTATAAAATTTATTTTCAAATGAAAAAACATTGTCTATTTCTATACAATGTTTTAATAAAATTATAAATTCATTTAAATTAAGTTGAGTGTGATTTTTTATTTCATCCCATCTGTGTTCAATTTCTTGGATCGCAAGATCTCTAGGAATATTTGTAAAAAGTGAAGTTACATCGAAAGAAACTAAAATATCATCTTCATTTAGAGTAACATTTTGTAGCATATTTTTAAGTTCGAACGAGTTCTTTACAGTGTATGGACTAATTTTGTTAATTTCTATTAAAATAGTACTCAAATATTTGGATATATTGGAACTAGGTGAATTTATTGTATTTACTATGGGTCTCAATGGTATATCTGATTTATGTAATTTCGGAAGTCCATAAATTCTTGGTAAATATGGATGTTTAACTTTTAGTTGTAAATGCAGAGCGTTTGAAATAAGATTTTTGTTAGCCATCAAATCAATTTGGTCAATAAAATTCCAAATTCCAAATTCCGAGATCAAGCACATTGCAATCCGTAGATTTGTATATGAAATAGCATAATAAAGCCGTAAAAAATTATTAAAATTGTCTTATTCTTATAAGCCGTGGCAACAAAACAATTCCAGTATGAAGCTAACACGGAAAGAAAAATGAATAAAAAAGAGAAGAAGTTATTTATGAACATTTTGGCAAACATTTTCAGTGTTTACCTTAGACTAAGTTTTATAAAAATGGTGATCACCATTGAGAAAAATAATTGATGACCAGCTCCAGTTGTCACAATGCACGGTTGTAAAATAAATAAGCTTCACTTTAACTAACATTGAGTGGAAAAACAACACTTTTATATGCAGTTTTAAAAACATCATACACCAACATCATTAAGTCTAACTTGCCTATTAATTTGCCTTAGGGATATCCAATTACATAATAACAACCAAACATTAAAATTTTAAAAACTCACTTTCACTTTAGCAACCACCTAAACTTAAAATATCATTTTAATAAGTCATCGTTCAACTATTTCTTCACATCGAAACCATAAAAAATATTCCTTATGACCTAAATTTTATTCAAACAAACAATATATTATTTTTATTTTCGTTACAAAAAATAATTTCACTTTCTTTCGCGATGTGAAAAATACAATAAAACCGCATAATGTTGAAAAAGACAACTGAATATAACAATGGACTAAAGAAAGAGGAGAAATTTCCGGTTGTGAATCATTTAATTTTTATTCGTTTTTATTTTAATTTTTTTTTTGTTATTTTCAAGTTAACGAGTTTGCTGTTATAAATATTAATAAATAAAAACAAATTATACGAAATTAGATTATTTGAATTTTTTATTATTACGATTATTACAGAAAAACAACAATTTGTGAAGGTTATATTTATATAAATTTACGAAAGATAAATTTCTTTTTAGCTTTGATTTATTTACATCTATATACAGTTAAAAATTTTATAGGTTTAATCAGTTTGACAGAGACAAAAATAGACATCGAACTCGAGACGTTAATTAATGATATTTATTTATGGTTTTCACTAAAGTGACAGTTAAATGTTTAGATTATTTTTTGAGATTAAATTTAAGCCTACTTAATTTAATTCCAATAATTGTCTAATCGCCGGTGAAACATTTTTTGATTGCTAATATATATTAAAACCATATACAAAATTTTTAACATAAATGTTATCTAAAAAACATCAATCAAGAATCAGTTTTGCCAAAAAAACTAGCTCAAATAATTTTTTTTCTATTAAAAACATTCAAAACAAAAGACTTCCTTAAAACGACGAACCCAAAATTGTAAAGGAATTTGCAAAGAAAAAATTAAATTAAATTGTTTGATGTTTTTGTTTATTGCTTATAATTGATTAATATTCACAAATCATTTTTCTTGTTTACTCTCAAGCAAATAAACAATTTAAATCAATTATAGATTGATATATTTTGATAGATTGTAAAATAAAAAACTATTTTAAAGAAAGCTTGAATGAATGTAAATCAAATTGTATTCATGTTTCGTTTTCTTAAATTTTATATTTCATTTCCACTTTTTGAGACAGCAAACTCGAATGTTATTTTTAAATTGACAATGACACTAGAATGAAATGTACGAGAACCTATGTTTTTATAAAAGAAAATATATAAACTTTAACTTAATGCAAAATTTATTCATCATTATTATCGCTATTATTCCACCAACGCTAAAATAGAGAAAGTGTCTCCATAATATAAAAATATATCATGGATATAAAAAAAAATTAACTCATCTAATTTTTGACATCATCGAAATCGATTGAAACTAACCGGAACAAAAGCCTGTTTGTCTGTTTTATTACAAGTCTTGTATACTATATAGAATTATCAAGCACGATTTTAGAATACTTTGACAGTGGTGAGTTGCAATTGATGCTAAAGATTATCATTGTATCGTAAGTGAAGTATCACTAAGATAAAGGACTTTTTGATACAACAAAAGATTTAGAAAAATTAGGTCAATAATTGAGGCTGAGCATGCACAGCTCCTGGTTGGATATTTAAAATTAATTCTGTTGAGTAGAACAAAACCTTGGAAAAAACATATCCTTAAAGTACTTAGGGATATTGATAATTTGAATTAATATAAGATTTAAAGTTGCTAACAACTATGCTATTTTGTAGTTCTGAAGAGTAGACGAAACTGATAAGTATTGCTTCTTGTGTTTTATGAAATTTCAGTAGATGTTCAGCATTGCATAACTTGTCTCATAAACTTCTAACATTATAGACATTTAAGTAGAATAATTAATATTTATATATTTATTCTATTAAATCTATCATTTACATAAAATATAACAAGTATTGAAATTTAATAAAAAATTAAAGAAGAAACTTACAGAATAAATTGATTTTTTATTTTTAGTATAAATCATTCATGAAATTGATAGCAAATACTTTGAATTTTTATTTTTTTCTTCAAAAAAATCAGATCAACAAATTTTCGTCTAAGTAAATTAAACGCTAAAAATATGATGGCACTGAAGTCTCAAGGTTCCGAGGTATCAAGATTTCGATCGGTTCTAAGACTAGAAATGTATAACAAAACAAACACAAACCATCAATGCGTTGTTGGTAAATTATAATAAATAATAAATTAACATAATAACTTGAAATTAAGAAAATGAGAATTCTCCCCACAAACTTCTCAAAAACCTCTCCATTTAACATACAACAAATTTGAATTTTGTAAGGTATGAGATGAGCTGAAATTTTTTAGCCCAATTGTTCCTATTAGTCCAGAAAGTAAGAAAACTCCTCCATGTAGCGAAAACGCTTCTTCAATAATTACAACTTTTATGAAAAACGCTATTTAATCTAATAGATTATATAGCATTTCCCCATCACTAAAACTTTATGCAAAGCGAGCTTCATAAAAATCAAATAACATGACTTAAAGTTGTTAAAGTTTTAAAAAATAAACTCACCGTAACCTCTCCACCTCTTTTCAACTTTTTTCAAAATGTTTTCAAAACTATGAAAAACCGAAGTAAAATCGTATATCCCAAATTCCATCAAAATCAAGTGAAAAGCCTTAGAGTTGTTGGAGTTTTAAATAAACATTTATTTGAGAGGCTTTCCAGCCACGCAAATTGTCTATTTTTACCCAGAAGCTTTTCAAAGGATATACAATCACAACAAAAGAGTATGTACTGAGTTTTAACAATGTGCAATTTTGCACAAAACCATTTAGAACTGTGGAAAACTTCACTAAAGGTTTATGTATCAAGTTTCATTAAAATCAAGTGAGCCAACTGAGAATTATTGAAGTTTAAAAAAACATTTATATGAGAGTTCATCTCCAGTCCATTTTGTCCAACTTTGCCGAAATGCTTTCACACCGAAAAGCAATAACCACAAAAGATAATGTACTGGACTTTATCAAAATCAAATGATATAACTTGAAGTTTTTGAAGTTTTAAATAAACAGTTGCTCGGCAGTCTCCTTCCTTTTGTCGAATTTTTTCCACAAGATTTTAGAACTTTAACCGGTTTTTAAACCGGTAACCAAGCTTATGTACCAAGTTTCATTAAAATCGAAAGAAAACACTTAGAGTTAATAAATTTTCAAACTAAAATTTGTATGAGAGATCTCCCTTTCTATAACACTTTCTTCAATTTTACCCAAAAGCTTTCCAGATCACCAACAATTTTTGAAAAAAAAAATTGAAATCAACCTAGTAGTTTTTCCGTTTTCGGTAGACCTGATGACTGACCGACAGACAGCCTGGATTGTGATCCAAAAGTTGAGAAATGTCAAAAATGGGGGTAAAATGTTGAAAATTTTCTCGCTAATGTAGTACTTTTCGAAGTAATTTCCTTTCGAGTCATTCCATATGAAATCATCGAAAAAAACTTTTTGCTGCACTGCTTTAGATTTTGTTCAAACTTTTTGGCAATGTTCTTTAGGGTTCTAAACATCAAAATCCACAAGGATTTAGTTTTCGCACGTACCACTTCCAGTTCACACAAAATAAAGCAATTTAAAAGTCTTATTTTTGTGTTTTGCTAGAAGAGAGAGATATCTTTTCGACCAAGGCGGCATTATGAAGCTGAAAAATGATAGATTCCTCGTAAAATTCACATAATTCATATTCCTGAAAAATAACAGGGTATTGAAAATACGTGTATTTTATTGATTTGTTGTGATTTTCAATTGACACCAGTGTCTGCACTGTTGAATATAAAAGATTCTTACATATATCAAAAGCACATATCGTAAGAGAGAAACAATTAAAATCGAATCAACAGTCAACTCGTAGTGAAAAAAACATTTGCTTGAAATTTTGAAATTTTAGCAATTTGCATATTGCAGGCTACAACTTGAAATTTTTTGATAAGAGACAGAAATTTGAATTTGGCAGGATACTTAGTTCTTACTTTTTTATTTACAAAAGTTCAAGGTTCGTTTTGTTATTTCGTCCTTTTGCAGATCTACAGGAGCTTAGAGAGAAGGAAACATTATAGCCGTTGGTGGATCAGAGCTTAGTCTGACAATAGGGAGAGGCTAGGATTGGGACGTCATCGGGGGTTGGGACAAACGACTTTGTTGTG
This sequence comes from Diogma glabrata, assembly GCA_963693315.1. Classification (NCBI taxonomy): domain Eukaryota; kingdom Metazoa; phylum Arthropoda; class Insecta; order Diptera; family Cylindrotomidae; genus Diogma; species Diogma glabrata. The sequence goes on from OY856187.1 coordinate 198,047,527, forward strand.
CCATGATGATGGGCTGCGATGGGTGCCCTCTCGTCCCTATTGTAGCAGATTTGATCATGAATAAATTTCTTGACATCTCCATTCTTCGACTGAACTACATACCATCCTTAGTAGTTAAATATGTTGACCATCTTCTGCTCACCTCACACAGAAATCACTCATACCATCATAACTTTAAATGGCTACCACAAAAAGTTAAAATTTACCTATGAAGAACAATAGAACAATGAATTAAATTACCTGGACATGGCCCTCTACTTAAATACTGAAAACTCTGTAGTCACTAATTGGTTTTCGAAACCTACTAGTAAATACAGACTCCTAAACTTCTTTTCTTCATACTCATTCTCCCAGTAACGTAATATCATAATTAAATAATGGAACGAACTCTCAAACTTAGCTCTGTAGAATTCTGGTCTGAAAATTGAAACATTATTTTTGACTTTTAAAATTTTAAAACTTTTTAAATTATATATTGTATAGAAGCGGATGATACTACTTGGCGAAACATATTTTAATAATATTAAATTTTTAATATACTCCTTGTTTTAGTTTGCAAAAATTATTTTATTTTATTTATTAATATTTATTCATCAATTTTTTTATCAATATTATTTACTTTTATCAATTGCATTAACTCTATATACGAGATCTGAAGTTTCAAATCCATTAAAAATACAAAAATATATTGTTACGTTTTTTCCAACCTTACTTCGAATTGGCCTTACTTACAATTCGATAAACGCAATCCCCAATCTCTTCCTGAGTTCGATCACTGATTAGTAAGCACAAACACCAGGTTTTATTAAGTATTCAACACCTTAATTGTTTCACAACAACAGGAAAACAATACAGCAAACAATATTCCTAACTAGAATATTCTTCCAACAGCTTCAGAAACCCCAACGGTTTATTGTAGAAATTTCCAGTAATAGAACGTTTAAAATAATACACAAAATATTTCTACACAATAACACTTATAACTTTATTTACAAAAACTAATTCTAAATATCACTTTTATAATTTTAACTTCACTGTCACACGTTTAAAATAAACTAATTTAATTTCACTTTACTGTCGCAGGTCTAAAATAAAACTAATTTTACATTTAATTTCACTTTACTGTCGCAGGTCTAAAATAAAACTAATTTAATTTCACTTTACTGTCGCAGGTCTAAAATAAAACTAATTCAAAACTACAATAGGTAATTTTCTTATATACCTTCTGCAATACTTCTAGATAATTCGACATCACTTTCCAGAAACCTTGAGAAAATATTAGAATATTCGATTATTTTACGTTATGTTGATTTGATTCATAAAATCGTTTATGTTGACCCTATTTCTAAGAATATGTACAACAACAACAATATTCATTTCATTCAATTGTTGTGTTTTGTTGATTTTATTTTCCTGGAAGTGACCGTAATCGTCTAGATTATTCTGTAATCGTAACATTACCCTCCATTTAAGACTGTTCGTCCCGAACAGGATCTAGATCTCTCCTCCAATTGTTGAATCCAAACATTTCTTTTTCTATTTCCCAGGCTGTTTAGAATTACTTCCGGTTCCTTTCTAAGTCCTTGGCCATTACTTTGTTTTATATCAGCCCACCGTGATGAGTATGGATAATCATTATCTCTAAAGTGCTCCTTATCTCTTCCCTTTGAGTGTTTCACACTGCCATGTCCCTGAACCATTCTCATTTTCAGCTGCGATTCGTCACCGTTTGAAGCTATTTGAACCCCTTCATTTACATTGCTCTCTTCGCAATGGACCGGAACTTGTTTCCTTTTTAACTTTCGGCGTTTGTTCAAACGTCTGCGTCGGTTGACGTTTCTTTCACTCATCTGTTTGGATGATGGTTCTGGATTTTCATCTGCACTGCATAGTTTCTCATCGCTGCCAATATCTGTTGACTCTGCCTTATTCACAAGTAGTGGCATCTGAACATTATTAACCTTTAGGATCCCACATCCAAAATCGAAGACTAATCCCTTCGCCTTCATGAAGTCCATCCCTAAAATGACTTCATCCATAAAGTCTGCCACTAGCACCTCTTGTTGATAGCAATTATTTCCCAATTTTATTTCAGCGATTCTTTTACCTTCTATTTCAGCACACTCTCCAGTTACTGTTTGGAGTTTCAATCCATCTGATGGTTCCAAAACACCGTCAATTAAACCTTTGCGAACGAATGTTCGAGCTGAACCTGTATCCAGTGTCATGAAACAACCTTTACCTTCAAGTTGTCCGTTGATACCCAAGCTTTCACCATTTACCGCAATTCTTGAAATTGGAATGTAGGCTGCATTCTCCTCACTTTTTGGCTTTACAGTTGCACCTTCAACAGACTTCCGTTGAATAGGAGACGAAGATCTATCACGCTTCCTGTTCCAGCAGTCCTGTGAGATATGGCCCGATTTTCTACATATCCAACACAAGATTTTCCTACTGCTGCTCCTGAACCCTCCGTGCTGCTTGTCTTCGACTCCTATATTCTTCGCAGAAAACGACGATCTATCTGCTTCGTTGTTTTTCTTGCACTCCCGCGCCATGTGACCCTCTTCGTCACATACCCAGCATCTGACGTCGCTTCCACTTCTGTGTGCCAATACTTCTCCTTTGATGTTCCCCTCTACATTCCTTTTTCTGCATCCACCAGATGGCATACACATCCTCTGTACCATCTCATATTGCATTGCGTATGCGACTGTTTCATGGAAAGTCGCCTTAGGTGTAGTTATTACTTTGATCCTGGTTTCTGGATCTCGGATACCATCAGTAAAAGCCTCGATCTTCATTTTCTCCATAAATTACGGTGGAGTGTTCGAGTGTGCCAAATGTACAAGCCGTTCTACTGCCGAAGAATAGTCCTGAAGGCTTTCTCCATTCCGTTGCAAGCGACCTTTTAGCTCAATTCTGTATAACTCCTTTTTATGGTCGCTGCCATATTTACGTTCCAATGCATTCATCACCTCTGCATAACTTTTCCGATCATTTTCCGGCACTGCCTGTAATGCTTCAGCTGCTTCCCCCTTAAGAGCAACTATTAATGCAGCTAGACGATTTTCAGCGTTCCAAACATTTTGATCTGCTGCGGTTTCGAACTGGAACTTGAAGATGCCGAACGATGTTGTTCCATCATATGATGGTGGTTTTAGTTTGATATTTGCTACTTGATGTACCACATGTGAAGTGACTTTATTCGTTTCAACATCTTGCAACCGTTTCTCGAAATCATCTACTTTTGCAAGTACCTTTTTGTTTTCATCAAGTACTTTCTGCTCTGGCTCTTTCACCTCTTGATGAACTCTGCCTACTTCCTCCCGTAACGTAGTAGATATTTCGAGAAGTTTCTCGTCCATTATTTGCTTGACGTTCAAACTGATCTCTTCCTTGGTTGTAGCCATGTTATTGTTGACTATTTCCAGCTGTTGATTGATGTTGCTACTGATTTCTTCCTTGTTGGTAACCATATTAGCATGCATCTGATTCATATTGGCATTAATTTCTTGTTTTGTCTGGCTTATATTTAAATTCATTTGTTGTATCATTGCCATTAACTGCGTAAAATCGAAATTTACGGATGGCAATGAAGTTGTTGTTTCCGCAACAAAACTTTTGTCTTCATCAGCTACTGTTGAATCAGTATTTGTTGTAACTACCCCAAACTGGTAACTTTCCACTTCCGTTCCATTGGCTTCCATACCTTGTCGAAGCCGTAGCATTAATTCAGTTTTGTTTCCGCTTTTTACAATCCACGTTGTTCTAGTTCTTTCTTTAACTCAAGAACCTTCAAATCACTTAATAAAACCATTATTACCAGCTAACTAATCCCGCCGCTGTCACCAATGTTACGTTTTTTCCAACCTTACTTCGAATTGGCCTTACTCACAATTCGATAAACGCAATCCCCAATCTCTTCCTGAGTTCGATCACTGATTAGTAAGCACAAATACCAGGTTTTATTAAGTATTCAACACCTTAATTGTTTCACAACAACAGGAAAACAATACAGCAAACAATATTCCTAACTAGAATATTCTTCCAACAGCTTCAGAAACCCCAACGGTTTATTGTAGAAATTTCCAGTAATAGAACGTTTAAAATAATACACAAAATATTTCTACTCAATAACACTTATAACTTTATTTACAAAAACTAATTCTAAATATCACTTTTATAATTTTAACTTCACTGTCACACGTTTAAAATAAACTAATTTAATTTCACTTTACTGTCGCAGGTCTAAAATAAAACTAATTTTACATTTAATTTCACTTTACTGTCGCAGGTCTAAAATAAAACTAATTTAATTTCACTTTACTGTCGCAGGTCTAAAATAAAACTAATTCAAAACTACAATAGGTAATTTTCTTATATACCTTCTGCAATACTTCTAGATAATTCGACATCACTTTCCAGAAACCTTGAGAAAATATTAGAATATTCGATTATTTTACGTTATGTTGATTTGATTCATAAAATCGTTTATGTTGACCCTATTTCTAAGAATATGTACAACAACAACAATATTCATTTCATTCAATTGTTGTGTTTTGTTGATTTTATTTTCCTGGAAGTGACCGTAATCGTCTAGATTATTCTGTAATCGTAACAATATTTATTCTATCGAAAATCGTTTAGCATAGTAGATATATATGTTATTAGTCGAGACAATGAAGCACTAAAACAGCCAAAATCTCGGAAGTTTTTGCACTAAGACAGATCGGAATGCGATTTTTTGCATTCGCTTACAAAAATTATTTGTAAAAAATGTTTCTACTTTGTATCTTATACAAACCGGAAATTGCATTGCTGCAGCCAAAAATGCTTTCAAAAAATGCATTTTTTGACTTTAAGAAAACTAAATAACTTTATTGATAAGACTTAGAATTGGCCCAAACTGGGTTCCCGCGAGTTTTCAAGGTTGCTGATCACAATTATGATGTTCAAATTGACCCACAACCGACCTGGAGCTCAGGTTGAACGTCATCTCCGTGGGACTATCCCAAAATTCATGCGGGAAGGAGAGAAACTCGGCACACGGGAGTTTTTTGGGTTGGTGAATTCAAATATAGCATAGGCAAACACCCCTCGGATATCTGGTGCGCCGTAACCTGGATGTGGGCGTCATACCCGAGAGTTTTCCTGACAAGATCGCAAAAAATAAAACGAAAATCTTTGTGGGGATGTTTTTTTGGGGGCGCTGAACTCAAATTTTACGTCGAAAACGACCCTCCGAACACCTGGTGTACCGCAACCTGGACGCCGACGTCATCTCCGAGGGTTTTCCAGACACGATCGCTAAAGACAAATCGAAAATCGTTATGAGGGTTTTTTTGGGGCGCACCGGAACCTGGGCCTGGACGTCATCTCCAGTCATATTTGCAAAAAATGAAATGAAATTTTGAAATGATATATAATTAATTATGGACGAACGTTCGAATAATTCATAATGTTTAATACTTGCAGAAGTGATTGTCCAGTGTCAAAATATACCAGTTTCTTCTACATTTATTTATGAGAAAAGCGTACATTTCAGTCAGTTTCAATTAATGTAATCAGGGTAATGTAATTCACAAGTCTATCATTTTTATGAAAGATATGATTAACGGAGTGCGGTGCCAAACTGGATGAGTTCCTCATAAGTTGGATAATTAACTCTAAATTGGCGTTATTTTACTGAACGTTATTTAACAATTAAAACTTCTGATGGCTCCAGAATAAATAACTGTAAATATTTTCAAAAAGAAGAAGTAGCAACGAAAAATATCCAGTACCAATAGAATATAGAGACATTCAGAAAAAAGAGTATTTGGCTTTACTATTATAAACATATAGCAAAAGAAAATATCTATTGTTTTTTATCAAATAATAACAGTATACAGAATCAGTAAATCCGTAGGTTGAATTTTTAGAATATTATAATAAAATTGAATAACTTGTATGCAGTAGATTTTATATAATTGAATTTCTAGGCTCATAGATAATCGGGAGGCGTGCGTTATTTGCAAATACTTGGCAGGTTGGCAGAATCATTCCTCAGACAATTCGAACACCACAGTATTGGCTACAGGAACCGCTAACATGGTCATGGTTTTACGTACAATACGTAAAGATGATTTTCATAATATTATTGAAGGTCGTGCTGCACGGAGACCAGCTGACTATGGATCCAACGAAATGGGGGTGGAAAAAAGAAGGCAACACACTCATCCCTGTAGAAATGACACAAAAACCTGCACCCAAGAATATTATGGAACTAATATTCTGTGGATGCCCAGGAGATCTGTTGTTCTGTAGTTGCAGGAAGCACGGCCTCCCTTGCAATCTTGCCTGTAAAATTTGTGAAGGCTCAATTTGCAACAATACTAAAAGATGTTTAGTTAAAAACGTTATCGCGGCAGAGAGAGAGGCCTTAGATAAGGAAGATAATCTGCTTGCAAATACGTCAGTCGATGATGAAGAAAATGAACAGACTAGCGATGTGTCACTCGATGAAGAATTTGATATTTAGTAACACATTTAAAAATTAAAGTTATTAACGAATGAGTTAAGGTTAAGTAAGAGTTGGATTGTATTTGATTTGAGTTCAATAAAAAATTTTTAAACGCCAATTACATAAATAGTGACTTTCTATTCATTCGATTCCTTTCCTCATCACATAATTTAACTAGAATCAACAATTCCAAACAGCTATTGCAGTATTGGCGTCAGTCTCTAAGACATTAAAACATCAGGTTTGATTGACGTTCATGGGAATGACATCGATGTCAAGATAAAGGTTCCGGTCCTAGATAGTTGGAGTATGCTCGCGGATGCTGGATTCGAGGAGGGTAGCTAAAAAACCCGTTGATGTGAATTTCATTTAATTTTATTGCAAATGTGACACCTGGAGATGACGTTCAGGCCCAGGTTCCGGTGCAGCACCAGGTGTTCGGGGGGACGTTTTCGATGTGAAATTTGAAATCCGCGCCCAAAAAACCCCCATAACGATTTTCGGTTTGTCTTTAGCGATCGTGTCTGGAAACCCCTCGGAGATGACGTCCCCGTCCAGGTTCTGGTGCACCAGATGTTCGGAGGACCGTTTTCGACGTGAGATTTGGATTCAGTGCCCCAAAAAACGCCCACACAACGATTTTCGATTTGTTTTTGCGATCTTGTCAGGAAAACTCTCGGGGATGACGCCCACATCCAGGTTCCGGCGCACTAGGTATCCGGGGGGTGTTTGCCTATGCTATATTTGAATTCACCAACCCAAAACACCTCGGGCGCCAAGATTCTTTCCTTCCCCGCGTGAATTTTGGGAGAGTCCCACGGAGATGACGTTCATCCTGAGCTCCAGGTCGGCTGTGGGTCAAGTTGAACATCATAATCGTGATCAGTGACCTCGAAAACCAGCGGGAACCTAGTTTGAGCCAATTCTGAGTCTTGTTAACAAAGTTTTAAATTTTCTTAAAGCGACTTCGAAAAATGCATTTTTCTAATGCATTTTGGCTGCAGCAATGTAATTTCCGGCTTGTATAAGATACAAAGTAGATAGGGTTTTTACAAATAATTTTTGAAAGCGAATGCAAAAATCCGCATTCCGATCCGTCTTAGTGCAAAAAATTCCGAGGTTGAGTGCTTCATTGCCTCATTGCTACTATATGTGTTGCGTGTTTCGTTGACTTATAAAACATTGAATGAGTAGGGGTTGCGAAATCCGAAATGCAACGTCCACACCACTGCCTTGGTAATGCTGAAAGAATCAGGTTGGTGTGTCGGAGACAAGCAGAGTAAAAACTGGTTAGTCAAGGACGCCACATCACGTCAAATTGGTGCCTTAAAACCAATGCAACCCTTGCGTTTATTCTCCATGTTAGGGGTGGCTTGGAGCGGGCGTCTGTCTTGGATGAAGTGGCTTGCTATATAAACGTGTAAAAAGGTTATTCTGATGACTTTAACATCAGAACGGACCATTTCACGAAAATTTGGGTTGGGCCTGAGGTTGACACTCTAACCCCGGAAAAAAATTTGTTAAATTTAGAAATCAGAAAAATTGTATCAGACAACATCAATAAAATTTTACCTTGACGCGAAAAAGGACCAGACTACCGAATCACCTACCTTTGTCAGTTTTGCTACTTCAAGGTATGAGCTTAACCATTGCCGACCTTCCTTTGAGTTTTTTTTCTTTTCATCACTCAACATTACTGATATAAATATCCCAAAATTGCCGCCATTCCTTTGTATTTATCAGCATTGAACATTGAGTACAACACATCTACTGGTCTCGTCATCTATGGGACTAGTAGATTTTTTTTCTCTTTCCTACATCAGTCAACATAAATCATATAAATTGTTCAACAATCGCCTTTTTTATTTAGCGAAAGAAACAGCATCTATTTAATATATTCTACAATAATTGTTCAACGATCACCTTTTCAATTTGGCCCAACAAGTTCTTTGATTTACATATTTTACAATAATTGTTCAACTATCGCCTTTGCATTTGGCGCTACAAATTCAGTTGTCTAACATACGAAGAATGATATGCTAGAAGGGAAGCAGGTGGTGAGAAGTTGGATCTGGACTTATGGGGTGAGTGACGTCTATATAATTTTTTCTTATGTTTATATCTTTTTTATAAATAAAATATAGTATTGGTGTGGATTTGATGGTATTGGCTACCTCGATGATAGGGGATCGTCAGTCTCATCCGCTCAATTTTTCTTGGTCTGTATGTTCTTTCTCAATTGCGTGCATAACGATTAATTTGTGCTGGATTTGGGGGACGTTCATTTTTGTATCCACATGACTTTTGCTAGATAGAATATAAAATCTCAAGGCACGCAGTCCTCCGATTGCTTTCTGTTGGTACTATTGCCAACAGGTCCGGTCTCCATTACAACCTTAAAAATATTTTAGAAGCTTGGGCCACTTATTTTGGGAATCTTCTCAACTTAAATAAATAACAAAAAGTCGGGCGTCGAGCAAAGCTTGTTCGTGCGTCAATGATACATGTAGAATGTAGATGTACCAACCAAAGAGGAAATTCACCACTGTCAAAATTAAAACGCAATAAAGCACCTGCTATAGACAATATATTATCTGAAATGATTGTACGTTGTGGTGAAACTCTATCTTTAAGTGGTAGGTGAAACTCTATCTCTACAAAGTGGAAACTACAGGGGAATCGCTCTCCTCTGCACAGAAAATATGATCTTTTCTTTCTTTTTGTTAGCCAAAATCAATCCTTTTGCTGAATAACTGTTTGGAAAACATCAGTGTGGCTTTCGGAAAGGCCGAGGTACCATCGATGCCTTTTTCTCGATAAGGATGATTTTGGAGAGTGTAGAGAGTTCAACATTTCTGTGCACTAACCCTTCATTGACTTTAGGCAGACCTACGACTCTCTTGAACGAAAGACTCTATGGTCTGGTCTTGTGTCAAGGGTAATTCCTTGTTAATTGATATCACTATCTAAAATGACAGTATAGAACTCTCAATGCTGTGTACGACTAAATAATAAAATATCAATGTTTTTTAAAGTTGACTCCAGTTTTGGACAAGGTTATGCTACCTCTCTTATACTCTTTAATTTAGCCTTGAAATACGTATGCCGTCAAAAGAAACTACCGACTAACCACAATATATTGTCAACAAACTCAGTACAGATGATTGCGTACGCTGATGATGTTGTCATCCTCGGACAAAGTGAAGCTGTTATGAGTAAGACTTTCAAGTCGCTGAAGAGTGGTGCTACAAAAATTGGTCTACAAATTAACTACGATAAAACCAAATATATGAATGTTTCAAGAGAGGCGGAGAAGAAATATTTATGTGCGGCGATGAACGAATTGAAGAAGTTGAATCTTTAAATATTTGGGATCAATGCTTGACTCAAACAACAGCATACTTATACAGATATAAAAGCTCAAATTGCTGCAGGTGCCAGGTAATCGAACTTTCTACTCATTTAAACCTCTCTTTGGATCACCGTATGTATCAACTAACACCAAACTCAAGTTGTACAAAACGTTGATTAGACCGGTGGTGATGTATGGGTCACAAACATGGAACCTTACACAAAATGACGATTCACGTTGAGCGTAAGATCCTACGCTACATTTTTTGGTCTACTTAAGACAGACGATAGAAAAGTACAGAATATAATTTTAAAATATGTATTGGTCCATAGCATGAAATCAGTTGAGAAACACTGGTCTAAGCATTCACAAAATCTGGTGCAATCCGTTAGATGTTGAAACCAAGTTGCATTTTGAAGTTCATTTGCAAAATTTGACCTGTTATTGATTATTATTTGCACTTCAAAAAGCAAAAATGTATAAGTTTGGAGCCATCATATTGTGGAATGTTATGTCCGACCACTTGGAGCTTATAGACATAACCAATTTTTGTTAAAAATTAAACTTCACTTAATTTTTTGAATTACATTTTCTGATTCGTCTAACCAATTTTCTTCACTTAGAAATCTATTTGGAAGGTAAAAATTTATATACATCAATTGGACTGAACTTTGCGAAGTGGATATATAAGTTACATTCTGGTTTATGATACTTTTTCCTTGAAGTAATTCAAAATATTCTATTCATTTATTAAGTTTTACGCATTCATTCGATGTGGAACATGATCCAAACTAAAAACTTCAAATGTAGTGTTGGGTAAATCAATCTTTCAATAATACAAAATTTAATGCAATCTGTTAGATGTGAAAAATGATTTAAATTTGCAGAATCTTTGAGTAGCAGAGTTCTAGAATGTATATTAAGCTTTTGATGGTTGGTAGCATTTACAACACTAGAATATTTCGCCAAGATATAATTTTTCCAAACTGGAAAATTTAGTAAACTTAATTGAAAGAAAAATATAAATTGACTTTGTTTTTAGTTTGAACTTTTTAAGTATCAATTACAAAATGTTCTTCTTTTTAATATTAATAAAATTATATTCCAAAATTGTTTAATTTATTCACATTGCCAAAAAGAACATAATGAAAGCAAGAGTTTCTATTGAAATCGTTTAGTTTTCAATTATAAGTCAATCAACACGTCGTCTTCGTTGTCCATCGTAATATATAACAACAATTTTATTATTTTATGTAATTACTTTAAAATTAATTAACGACATATTTGGAAAATTTATAAATAAAAACGTAAGTGATTCATTTTATTATTATTACACACAGTTTTTGTTAGTTTTATTTATATTTTAATTTCAGATTCATGTCTTTTGTCATGTTACTTTTTATTTGTTATAAAAAAATTACATTACCGGATATTATACATAATATCATAAAAAATTAATTTTCGTTTATTTATTTTACTTCATAATAAAATAAGTGTAAATTATGTTGTATAGTGTTGAGTCAGACAATATAAGAAATATGAACATAAATTTACTGGTTTGTGTTAAAACCTACCGCAACAATTTTTTTGTTTGATATAACAAGATGAGCTAATAATTGATCTTGTGTAGACGCAAGACACAAGACTTGTCTACTTCTTGTGTAGACATTGACTTATCTCAAGGAAATTATGGTTTATTTTTATTCGGTGTTGTTGTTCGTTTATAAACAAAACATCCTTTTTACTTATTGAATGGCATGTTTAAACGAAAGTGATTCAATAAAATCCACCCACTTTTTATAACACCATAAAACTCCTTCTTAAACAATTAGTAGCAGAAGCTATTTTTCCAAATAAATGAAAAGACACCAAACAGAAGTGTGATAATTTTCCTTACAATATAAAATTTTATATACATTGAATGCGTCAGAACAACCGGATACTTTGCGATATTCACATAAATAATATTGTGCAAGGCAATAGAAAGTTATTACGTAAATGTAAATATTTTTTTCTTTTGCAAAAGACATAGCATTTGATGAAGTAAAATTTAAATGGATTTAAGTTATTTAGTACCGGGTCTTTGTTTTGAATTAGTAGAATTGGTTTTAACAAACAAACCGGCATTTATAATTATTTTTAAGGGTTAACTTTTACTTTTTTGTTTTAATTAAATAAAATTTTAGGTGTAAAATTTTAGAAAACGAAATTTATTGATACTTCGTAGCTATAACAAGATGTGGATAATGCTACGTTGTGAAATATTTATTCATTGTAATCTTAAAATCGCAACAGCTTCTGAATTTTGCATTAGGTTTAGCAACGGCAACTATAGATGACGCTCATTTGCTGTAAGTAGCGGGTTTGTTTATTTTTTTAAATCATCAGTTCTAGCACTTTGCCATTGCCGTAAATTATATGCTAGATGGAAAATCGAGTTTGTATTTTCTTTGAATCCCAGATCACCTTCAAATCCCAAGATAGGGTCAATTTGACGTGTTTTCTCACTTAAAGAGATTTTGCCGTGAGATTTAACGATTGTCTGTGATTGGTTTGTTTAAACTGTGGATGAATTATTTCCCTGGTTCGATGAGCATTATTTATTCAAATGAACTTCTTCTTCGACTTGATCGCCGAGATCTTGATCAACCACGTGATTTTTAACATTGGTGCCGTGTGAAATTGAATGTAAAAGTTGCTTCATCACGCCAAGATACGGATTCAGCTAGCACTGTAACAGTGAAATTTTATTTAAACGAATAAAATGAAAATTTATTAAATAAACGGATCCGTACCTAAGTGAATTTAAAAGCAGGGGAGATCTCTTATAAAAAAACTATATACTAACCAAAAATGAATCAATTTTGAATATAAAATAGTACATTATAGAACAAGGTTGAGAAGTAAGCTATTATTGACCGAGAACTTTTAGATCCTGAGGCGCGTAGCGCCGAGTGATATAATGTTCGAGGTCTGTATTAGTTTTCTCAACCGAGGTATATATAGAATTTTTTTAACTACTAAGACTAATTATCATATTTGCTTTGATTAGAATTTGATATTAGTCATTTTCTATTTCATTTTTTAAATATCTTAAAATATCAAGTAGCCTGGAAGTTTAGTTTCATACAAATAAAACGAAATAAAGGAATGCAATTATTATTTGTTTTTGTTTTTTTGTTCATTTCAATTAAAAATAAAGGAAAATTTGTCATTATTAACCTAGGTAATGTTTTGTTATTATTATTGACCTAGCTTGAGAAACATGACTTCTCATTGGAGCAACCGAGTAAATAATGATGATTTCTAAAGTTAGTAGTTAAAAAAATAATTTTTATACTTCTTATGAATAATGAACTATTTTACGCTTACTTATATTTTTTGGTCTCTATTACTTTACGCCCTCTCGTTATTAATTTACGCCCTCTTATAATTACTTTACGCCCTCTTAATGTTACTTTACGCCCTCTTTTGTTACTTTACATAACATTTTTAATAACTATAACATAACTACATAATATTTTAATAACTATTTTGAAAATAAAAAACAAACAAAATTTTATTTGTGTTTTTTAAAAATTTTTGCCAGTTAAAATTTTAATATAAAAATCTTCATAGAGTGCCACAAAATTTAAATTTAACACTGTTAGTTACTATCCTACCACTGTTAGGATAAACTACTTGTGGCACAATAATATTGTCATAGTCATAATATTGTCATAGTCATAATTCTAATTGTTCATTATTTTCTCGAACTTCGGTGGTTAAAATTTTTTAATGATATAAATTGTTCGAAAAAATAATGAACAATTAGAATATTAATCGGACTAAAAATCTTTAAAATTAAATATCTCAAGAACACGAATTAACGCCTCTTTGTCAATTTGATATATTTTAAAGTAAGGTTAGAGCTATATTTAAAAAAAAAAGTTAAAATTTAATTGATTTTAAAATATTTTGTTAATGGAAGTTGTTTGAAAAAATGAAGAAAAATTCGAATTTCAGTCGTACTAAAAATCTTTAAAATTAAATATCTCAAGAACAAAAATTAACGCCTCCGAGTTAATTTGATATATTTTAGAGTAAGGATAGAACTATTTTCAGAAAAAAAATTAATTAAATTCCAATTGATCTTCGACTCCAGCGCCATCTTTAAAAAAGTTTTTTTAATATTTTTATTTTTAAACTTAGCACTTTAAAAAATTTTTAAAATAAGTAGCATTTTTTAATTTGTCCATACTACCTATATGCCAAGTTTCAGGAAAATCAAAAATGGTCAAGTTTTCACAACTCTGTCTAGATAGAACACGTTTTTCATCAAATATGTATTAGAGCAATTTCACGCAAGTTCAGCAAATTTTTGGGAAATTTTGACTTGACCCCTTTTAATTTTGATTATTCTTTGTTTATCTATAAAAAAAAATTATTTCAAAAAATTAACAGGGTACAGTTTTAAAAACTTTGTTCTAATACCTATTCAACGACATATCATTTATGAAAATCGATTTAGTAGTTTTTCTACAATCACTCGTCAAAATGCACTCACATCACAAAATAACAAAAAATTGAGGGGCACCCTGCGAAGACCCCTGGTCGAAAAAAAATTCTAAGAGAACTTGTATTTTTTATTCATGAAAGACTATCTATAAACAAAAAATAATCAAAATTAAAAGGGGTCAAGTCAAAACGTTGTTGAATCTTCGTGAAATTGCTCATTAAAACTTGTGTGACGCAACGAATCAATCTAGTTGCATTTGCATGAGCTGAGCATACGACAGTTTTTATATATAAAATGTATTAGCTCAAAATGTTTATAAATTTGTTGATTGACATGTTACCCTTATTGTTTTTATGTTTGATTCTGATTCCCAATATAGGGTATGAGGTGAAATAAAACCGTTATAAGATTATTTTTAACAGCCAGCAGATGGATTAAAGCTGCCGAAAATAACTTGGGAATGCGTTGATGTAGAACGTAAAGTAGGTGCTGAAATATAAATAGGAAGGAAATTATATAAAGAAGAGGTGCTTGCGGCAGACGTTATGGATGAAGTCCTTTCGGGTACGGACTTCATGGAGGTAATAGGACTGTAGTTTTGGACGTGGGACTCTAAATTTTAATAATGACAGAAAACCGATAGTGAGAGAGAGAGAGAGGTCAAACGCCATAGATGAGAAATATTAAACAAACGACAAAAGTTAAAGAGGCAACAAAGGCGGATGCATCGAATTTTTAATATCAACATGAAATACGGCAATATAAATTTATATACATATTTTAATATTCCTAGTGTCATATTGCACCGAAAATTGGAAGTAATTGATACTACTGAAAATCGTATCTGAATATTCTCAAATAAAACCATGTGATTTAGGAAATACATAGAACGACGAAAAAATGACGACCATAGAGCTTTATAACAAATCGTTTGCAAAGTTTTTGAAACTGAAAAAAACCTCATTGCAACGTCCTTCTAGCTGGGAAGGAATTAAAACTACCTAACAAGGGACAACAGCTAAAAGAAAATACAATATGAGGAACAGAAAACGAAAGGCAATTGGATTTAGCGAGTGGAGATCCATTTTATCTGACCGCTATATTTTGTGATCTTAGAGCCATATAATGCAAGACTTTCATTTGAAAAAATCGTTTAACGCACTTTTAGAACAGTCATCGAACTCATTCAGGTGAAAGGACTCCGCATTACCGAAAAAATGTTTTTAAATCAAAATTTTTTGAAGCTGGTAGTTTTCTAATTTACGTACCGCAGACAACCGTATATTTTTCTTTTGCATATTTAGAATAGTTGTAACCTTAAATGGTGAGAAATAAAGCCAGGCATTCACATACAACAGAAACAGAAACAAAAACAGATTTTCATACAAATTTAACAGCAAAAAATTATGTTGCTGTAAATTTTGTATGGAATTCTGTTGTATGTGTTTTCAAGCCTTAATACTTAAGGTCTCTCAGACCAACGTAAAATAAATTTCTAACCAAATATTTCTCAAAACTGATCTCGCCCTTTTTTAATTTTCTTATGAAAAAAGTTCATTGATTCGAGTCAAATTGAAGAAAGTGACGATGAACTCTAAAGTGAATTAAAAAGAACACAAAATTGTATCATTCTGAACTATATAATCGTGCACTTAAAAATTGTATTAAAAATCTAAAATGAAAACAAAATGAAAACCTTAAAGTAGTTATACACCTTTATAAACTCATTGTTTCAAGGACAAATAGAACTACAAAAAGAAAAGAAAAACTGTTTTAACCGAGGAGAAAGTTTTGTTTTATTTACAGTATGTATATGCACTCTACATGAAACATTTGTTAAATAATTTTAATCCAATTTATTTTAAAATAAATGTATCTGTGAATTGTTAAAGAATTTTCTGACTGTTTTAATTATATTGCAACATGCTGTTTAAACAATTTAAGTAGATATTAGTTTTAATCAGTCAGTTTTAAATGCATTGACGCGGTAAATTAAAGCAATTACATATATCCATATTAACCTAAATGAATGAGATCATGTAAACAAGTAAACAGATTTTCGAAAATTGTGAGAAACCAGGTTTACACTATCTATCAAATTTGACATTGAATTAAACTTGACAGTTGTAACATTGATCTTAAATCAGAATATCAAAAGATTGATTTTGAATGATTCGTCGTGAGTTACAAACAGAGCTAATTTGATATAAGCGCCTCCTGTGCCATTAATATACTAAGTTAAGAAAACCAGGAGATGTGCTCAAACACAAGTCATGTTAACTTTTGTGAGCAATTAAACTCAAGTACCTAAGGAAATATTTTGATTTTTTTTTAATTCGAAAATATATTTAAATTTTTCTCAGAGAAAATTTTTCTCTACTTATTTTTTCGTGTTTTAGACTATTGGATTCAAACCTTCCTCATCAGTACATCAGTGAATAATAATTCTAAAATTAGTTAATGAACATGTCTTTCGTATAAATACAGAAATAAAAATTAAAATAAAATCTATATATATAGTACAGTTAAAAGAATAAAATCTAAAATGTGAACCAGATAACAGAATTTTACATTTTTGTTATAGTCCTTAGGCCCGCGCTGATTTCATTTGATGATTACCACATATTTTATACTTCGTAAGGCGCTTGTCATTGACGAGTCCTACAACTTTTTTATCTGTCATTTTCCCTGATTCGACGGCTATTTTCCTTGTAAAACTCCGAAACATGGTGATTTCCCGGGGTCTTGTATATTTATTACCACAATTTTGTTATTTATTAAAGGAGGTGGAAATTTGTTATATAAACGAGGGTAAATTTGTCCGACAAAAAAATGTCTGCTTTTGTTGAGTGTATGCAGCACTGACACAGTTTTTAATATATGCTTGGATGTCATTTGAAGATGTCAGTACAGACCTGAGGTATTTGAAGTTTTCCACGCGTTCTACTTCATAGTCGTCAGTATCCAGATTGCCGGGAGACATGTTCTAGGATGTTACCTTTGTTGATGCATAAACGATTTGGAGTTTAGCATTTTTTTCAAGCTGTGAGAGACTATATCCTTAATATCGCTTGGTCTACGTCCGTGAAGCGCAATATCATCTGCACAACCAAGAACTTGACTAGATTTGTTAAATATTCAGTTTTGTGTATTAATTCGGCTTCTTTTTATTTTGTACTTAAGCCCCAAATTAAATAGTATACGAGCGCGAGTACACCAGCTTGACGAACACCTGATGTTATATCATAAGAGTCAGAAACTAGCCCTTTGATTTATATTCTACAATTTCATCCCGATGTCGTGAGTTTGTTTACACAGAGAAATAAGTATCTTTTGGATACCAAGGCATATGAGCGGAGACAAAATAATATCATATGCTTGCTTGAAATCAACGTAGAGCTGGTGAATGCTGGTGTTGTACGCCCAACATTTTTCCAGAATCATCCTTAAAAGACAAAATATTGATCTATATTCTGTGGTTAAACGGTTGGGACGAAAACAACACTGATAGTCACCGATGATAGATTCGGCGAACGGGATGAGTCAAGCAAGTACGACATAAGCTAGTATTTTATATGCGTGTGTTCAGTAGTGCAACTCCACGATCATTCGCACACTTTAGGCGGTCACCTTTCTGTTTTCCTTTCAGCAGGCAGTTCTTCTTGGCTCCAGATTGCAAGAATCAGGTCGTATATATACGTGTTTTCTCTTCTCGCGGCGAGTAAAACTATCATTTATATTTGTATACTCTATCGATCGTAAATAGATTGGTGGTAATTACTATCGGTGGTAAATAGAAAAAATGGCAATATTTTCATTTGTTTCGCGCATGTTTTCGCATGTTTTTGCATGTTTTGAGCATTCGCTTAACCTCCTTAATTAAAAGTGTGTAAAGTGTGTTTTTCTCAACTGGGCAATGTTCTTCAAATTCTTTAAATTAATATTAAAACATGTTTTACATCATTTTTTAGGTACTGCCTAATTTTTATAATTTTTCTATTTACAATAAAAATTTTCTAATTTTATTTATACATTATTTTCTTTTTGCCATCTGCAAACGTTGTTTCTTTTAAAAAATATTACGTCATAAGTGCATGCATTAAATTTGTTCATGAATATTGGCAGCTTTAAGAAAGAAAAAAAAATAATGGTTCTCTTGAAATATTTTTCTCATTTTCTTGTCGGACTGGCCGCACGCGGCTTTATTTTTGCCGGACAATCTGATTTTTTATAACAAAAGGTTTTTTATCATGCTCCATTTTTGTCCGACATGTGTTAATCAATAAACATTACCCCGCCAGGATTCCGACTTCCAGTCGTTGGACTGGAAAAACGCAGCCGAAAATTTGTCGGACAATATGACCCTTCAATTTCACTAATTTTTGTTAAACAATCCTGTGAAAATTAGCTGTGTGGTAATTGATTTTCAATACAACGATATTTTGTCGTGTTTGAGTTGTCATACTCTACAAAAGCAGACATTTGTTGGACAACTTTGCCCTCGTTTTATAAAACAAATTTCCACCTCCTTTAATAAATAACAACATTGTGGTAATAAATATACAAGAACCCAGAAAATCACCATGTTTTGGAGTTTTCCAAGGAAAAAGGCGGAATCAAGGAAAATGGCAGATAAAAAATGTGTAGAACTCGCCAAGGAAAAGCGCCTTACGAAGTATAAAATATGTGGTAATCATCAAATGAAATCGGCGTGGGCCCAAGGACTGTTATTTTTATATTGAAAAATTAAACTAAATTATAAATATTGGATTAAATTATAAATATTAAATTGAAACGCAAAATATGGACAGTAATTTGAGGTATGTTGCTAGTTAATATTCACACCATTAACATGGTAGATGGACAAAATACCACAAACATTAAAGCTCCTTTAACTTTGAAGTCAGAAAAAAATTTAAATCAAGGTAAAATAGTAAATTAATGTTAAAATATTCAAGGATCAAAAAATATAAAAAAACTTTTAACTGACACAAAATTAAGCAAAAAGTACAGATAAACAAAACAAAAATTAAATTGTTTGAGATTTTCTTAAATAAATTCAAAATCATAAATCAAATTACTGTTTGAATAGTTTTCTTTAGTAAATCTTCCTAATCTATTTTTAATAATAAACAGAGGTAGAGGGTGGCGTATAATTATTATTATTATATTTTCAGCAGAACAGAAAATTAAATGAAAATTATGATTTATATTAATTACTCCAGCGAGTTTTGTTAATCATTTTAATGTGTAGATTGATATGCTTTAAGAAAATAACCAACAACTATTCTGGTATGTGAATTTAGATTAGGCAAATATTTTTTCGTCTAAGCAAATGTATTTATCAGTTAAATTAAATTATTCGTTAATTGATTTTTTTTTATTTAGTTTTTCTGTTGTTTCGATGAATTGTGTGTCATTTGCTGTCTCAAACTACCTCTTCTGAAAAGTGATAGTTAAACAATTTTAATTTATCAAAACGAAGAAACTCATATTCTCTTTTATCTACTGGAACGAAAATATTGATTTGGTGCTTTTTTGCATTTACGTTTTTATTTTATTAGTTGTCCTGTAGAAAACAAAATTAAAACTATATGCAAATTTAAAATAAGTGATAACATTTTGGTCCTTCGAGCCGGATGGGATATGAATATCTTAACCACTTAAGACCGTGGTGTACCTTCCAAGAATATTTACACAATAATTAAAGTGAAAATATTGTCGTAGGGACTGTTTTCATTTGTTTTGATTAAATGTAAGATAGAACATGGTTTGTCTTAAAATATTGGCTCAAAAAAGTAGAACGACTATTTTTCAAAACGTATTGTGAGTTTTTCTTTACATACTATGTTTTAATCGAGGGCACCTTTTTAATCAGTTTCTTCCAAAAAAAAGACCTCTGCAGTAGGAGGTTTCTGAGTGAGCGGCTCCAACAAAAAAGCTTGTAAAACACAAAATGCGTTTGAAACAACCGGCACTCTCACGGTCGCATTTGTGGAGCCAGATCAAAAAACTTGTTTTAAAAATGTGTGTCTTATAAGTATCTTGGACAAGTTCGTAAATCAGCTAAATCCAACACATGGTTAAGAAACTAGAGGCTTTATATTAGAAAAAAAAGTTGGTTGTTTAAATCCGTTATAACGGCCGTTTGGATACTAATATTTTTGAAAACTTCATAAATTTAGAATCTGTGGAAACATTTAATCCGTTTCTTATAAACATAAACCTCTGCAGTTAGAAATTTTTGACTCGTCGGCTTCAACAAAAAAGTTTGCAACAAGCCCCCAAGAAAAACGATTTGCAAAAACCTTATAACAGTCAGTGAAAAAAAAAAATAAAAAGATTTGAATAGAAGAAAAAAACTCTAAAAAGGTTTAAAATTTGTTCGATATCTGTTTGTAATTAGTTTGTTTTGTTTAAACTAATCTGATACATCAGATTCTACTTGTACACAAAACTGTCTGATCTCGAAATCTACCTATTTCTAGCGGACGTCCTGCCGCTCGGACTTTTTTTAATTCAAATCTTATTATTTTTTTTTCATTGACTGTAATAAGGTTTTTGCAAATTGTTGTTGTTGGGGATTGTTGCAAATTTTTTTGTTGAAGCCACCAAGTCAAAAACCTCTAAGAGGTTTATATTTATAAGGAACGGATTAAACTGTTTCCACAAAATGTTTCGGTGTTTCGGATTTCGCTGATTTACGAACTTGTCCAAGGTATTCATGAAACACACATTTTTTAAAAAAATTTTTGATCTGGCTCCACAAATGCGACCGCGAGAGTGCCGGTTGAGTCAAACGCATTTTGTGTTTTACAAACTTTTTTGTTGGAGCCGCTCACCCAGAAACCTCCAACTGCAGAAGTCTATTTTTGAAAGAAATTGATAAAAACGGATTCAAGGATTCTAAATTTATGAAGTTTTTAAAAATATTAATATCCAAACGGCCGCTATAACGGATCTAAAAAATAGACTTTTTTTCTAGTATAAAGCCTCTAGTTTCTTAACCATATGTCGAATTTAGCTGATTTACGAACTTGTTCAAGATATTAATAAAACACACATTTTTAAAAAAGGTTTTTGATCTGGCTCCACAAATGCGATCGTGAGAGTGCCGCTTGTTTCAAAAAAAAAAATTTTTGCAAACTTTTTTGTTGGAGCCGCTCATTCAGGAACCTCTAACTGCAGAGGTCTATTTTTAGAGTAAATTGATAAAAAAGATTCTAAAGATTTGAAATTTGTTAATTTTTTTAAAATATTAGTATCCAAACGGCCGTTATATATCTTAGAAAAAAGCCTCTAGTTTCTTAACCACGTGTCGGATTTTTTCTGTTTCACGAACTTGTCCAAGATATTAATAGAACACACATACACAGAGAACTTTTTTGATCTACCTCAACAAATGTGACCGTGACTCGTGAGAGTGCCGGTCGTTTTCGTTATATATATATGTAAACGATATGAGAAATAACGAAAACGACGATATATATATATATATATATATATATATATATATATATATATAAATATATATATATATATATATATATATATATATATATATATATATATAAATATATATATATATATATATATATATATATATATATATATATATATATATATATATATATATATATATATATATATATATATATATATACACATATATATACATATATATATATATATATATATATATATATATATATATATATATATATATATATATATATATATATATATATATATATATATATATATATATATATATATATATATATATGTATATATATATATATTGTTACGTTTTTCCAAACTTCCTTCGAATTGGCCTAACTCACAATTCGATAAACGTAATTCCCAATCTCTTTCTGAGTTCGATCACTGATTAGTAAGCACAAACACCAGGTTTTATTAAGTATTCAACAACTTAATTGTTCCACAACAATAGGAAAACAATACAGTAAACAATATTCCTAACTAGAATATTCTTCCAAAAGCTTCGAAACTCCAACGGTTGATTGTAGAAATTTCCAGTAAAACAACGTTTAAAATAATACACAAATTATTTCTACTTAATAACACTTTAAACTTTATTTACAAAAACTAATTTAAATATCACTTTTATAATTTCAACTTCACTATCGCAGGTTTAAAATAACACTAATTAAAAACTACAATAGGTAATCTTCTTATATACCTTCTGCAATACTTCTAGATAATTCGACATCACTTTCCAGAAACCTTGAGAAAACATTAGAATATTCGATTATTTTACGTTATGTTGATTTGATTCATAAAATCGTTTATGTTGACCCTATTTCTAAGAAGAGACAACAACAACAATATTCATTTCATTAATTTGTCTGTTGTGTTTTGTTGATTTTATTTTCCTGGAAATGACCGTAATCGTCTAGATTTTTCTGAATCGTAACATTACCCTCCACTTAAGCCTGTTCGTCCCGAACAGGATCTAGATCTCTCCTCCAATTGTTGAATCTAAACATTTTTTTTTTTCTTTTCCTATTGCCCAGGCTGTTTAGAATTACTTCCGGTTCCTTTCTAAGTACTGGACCATTACTTTGTTTTATGTCAGCCCACCGTGATGAGTAGGGATTCTCATTATTTCTAAAGTGCTTCTTATCACTTCCCTTTGGGAGTTTCACAATGCCATGTCTCCGAACCATTCTCATTTTCAGCTGCGATTCATCCCCGTTTGCAGCTATTTGAACCACCTCTTTTACATCGCGCACCTCCTCATGGACTTGGACCTGTTTCGTTTTTAACTTTCGGCGTTTGTTCAAACGTCTGCGTCGGTTGACGTTTCTTTCCGTCATCTGTTTGGATGATGGTTCTGGATTTTCATCTGCACTGCATAGTTTCTCATCGCTGCTAATATCTGTTGACTCTGCCTTATTCACAAGTAGTGGCATCTGAACATTATTAACCTTTAGGATCCCACATCCAAAATCGAAGACTAATTCATTCGCCTTCATGAAGTCCATCCCCAAAATGACTTCATCCATAATGTCTGCCACTAGCACCTCTTGCTGATAGCAGTTATTTCCCAATTTTATTTCAACGATTCTTTTACCTTCTATTTCAGCGCATTCTCCAGTTACTGTTTGGAGTTTCAATCCATCTGATGGTTCCAAAACACCGTCAATTAAACCTTTGCGAACGAATGTTCGAGCTGAACCTGTATCCAGTGTCATGAAGCAACCTTTACCTTCAAGTTGTCCGTTGATACCCAATCTTTCACCATTTACCGCAATTCTTGAAATTGGAATGTAGGCTGCGTTCTCCTCACTTTTTGGCTTTACAGTTGTACCTTCAACAGGCTTCCGTTGAATAGGAGACGAAGATCTATCACGCTTCCTGTTCCAGCAGTCCTGTGAGATGTGGCCCGATTTCCTACATATCCAGCACAGGAGTTTTCTACTGCTGTTCCTGAACCCTACGTGCTCCATTTCTTCGGCTCCTCTGTTCTTCACAGAAGACGACAATCTGTCTGCTTCCCCGTTTTTCTTGCACTCCCGTGCCATGTGACCCTCTTCATCACATACCCAGCATCTGATGTCGCTTCTATCTCTGTGTGCCAAAACTTCCCCTTTGATGTTCCCCTCTACATTCCTTTTTCTGCATCCACCAGATGGCATACACATCCTCTGTACCATCTCATATTGCATTGCGTATGCGACAGTTTCATGGAAAGTCGCCTTAGGTGTAGTTATTACTTTGATCCTGGTTTCTGGATCTCGGATACCATCAATGAAGGCCTCGATCTTCATTTTCTCCATAAAATATGGTGGTGTATTTGAGTGTGCTAAATGAACAAGCCGCTCTACAGCCGAGGAATAATCCTGTAGAGATTCACCATTTCGTTGCAAGCGACCTTTTAACTCGATCCGGTATAGCTCCTTTTTATGGTCGCTGCCATATTTACGTTCCAATGCATTCATTACTTCAGCATAGCTTTTTCGGTCATTTTCCGGCACCGCCTGTAATGCTTCAGCTGCTTCCCCCTTTAGAGCAACTATCAATGCAGCAAGACGATTTTCTGCGTTCCAAACATTCTGGTCTGCTGCTGTCTCAAACTGGAACTTAAAGATGCCGAAAGATGTGGTTCCGTCATACGATGGTGGTTTCAATTTAATATTAGCTACTTGCTGCACCACCTGGGAAGTAACTTTAGTCGTCTCAACATCCTGCAACCGTTTTTCGAAATCATCAACTTTGGAAAGTACCTTTTTGTTTTCGTCAAGCACTTTTTGTTCTAATTCTTGGATTTCGTTTTGAATCTTCTCGACTTTTCCATCGAATGCCGTTGACATTTGTAGAAGTTTCTCATCCATAATTTGTTTGACTTCATCGCGACTCATAGCAATGTTTGTGTTTATTGCTTCTAACTGTTGATTGATGTTGAGACTAATTTCTTCCTTAGTAGCAGCCATTTGTTGATTGATGTTACAACTAATTTCTTCCTTGGTAGCAGCCATTTGTTGATTGAGATTACAACTAATTTCTTCCTTGGTAGCAGCCAAGCTTTGATTCACATTGGAACTTACAACATCCAGTTTTTGATTCATATTGGCATTTACGGCAGCCAATTGCTGATTCTGTTGACTGATGTTCAAACTCATCTGTTGCATCATAGCCATTAACTGCGTAAAATCACAATTTGCAGGTGGCAATGAGGTTGTTGTTTCCGCAACAGAACTTTTCTCTTCATCAACTGTTACTGAATCAGCATTCGTACTAATCACTCCAAACTGGTAACTTTCCACAACTACTCCACTAGCTTCCATAGCTTCTCGAAGCCGTATAGTCAATTCAGTTTTGTTGCCGGTTGTTGCCAATCCACGTTGTTCTAGTTCTTTCTTTAACTCAAGAACCTTCAAATCACTTAACAAAACCATTATTAACAGCTAACTAATCCGCCGATGTCACCAATGTTACGTTTTTCCAAACTTCCTTCGAATTGGCCTAACTCACAATTCGATAAACGTAATTCCCAATCTCTTTCTGAGTTCGATCACTGATTAGTAAGCACAAACACCAGGTTTTATTAAGTATTCAACAACTTAATTGTTCCACAACAATAGGAAAACAATACAGTAAACAATATTCCTAACTAGAATATTCTTCCAAAAGCTTCGAAACTCCAACGGTTGATTGTAGAAATTTCCAGTAAAACAACGTTTAAAATAATACACAAATTATTTCTACTTAATAACACTTTAAACTTTATTTACAAAAACTAATTTAAATATCACTTTTATAATTTCAACTTCACTATCGCAGGTTTAAAATAACACTAATTAAAAACTACAATAGGTAATCTTCTTATATACCTTCTGCAATACTTCTAGATAATTCGACATCACTTTCCAGAAACCTTGAGAAAACATTAGAATATTCGATTATTTTTCGTTATGTTGATTTGATTCATAAAATCGTTTATGTTGACCCTATTTCTAAGAAGAGACAACAACAACAATATTCATTTCATTAATTTGTCTGTTGTGTTTTGTTGATTTTATTTTCCTGGAAATGACCGTAATCGTCTAGATTTTTCTGAATCGTAACAATATATATATATATATATATATATATATATATATATATATATATATATATATATATATATATATATATATATATATATATATATATATATATATATATATATATATATATATATATATATACAATGAAACCTCCCGAAAGCGACCATTTATGGGACTGTAAATTTCTGGTCATTTTACGGAGGTGGTCGGGATGAAGAAACTTCTCTGAATATTGACCAAAATTATATTTTAGGAGTTTGGTCGTTTTATAGAAGTTTTGACAAATGGCAAATAAAACAAACGTCTTTTTCTCAACTAAATATGACTGAAAAATATTTTCTGTTTGAACAATTGATGTTACCATTTGAGGACACTTATTTATTTTTTTTTTTAACAAAAAGTGCTGTATAATAGGGTTTAGAATATGTGTCACACCAACACACAGGTCTTAAAAGCCTAGGTTTCACAACAACTGGCGTTTTAAGGTGTTGATAAACGCTTTTTTTAAGCCTCTGTGGGTTGAAACCACCTGAGATTAAGGGTTCTGGCAAACTATTCCATTTGTATGCAGTTCGGACAAAGAAGTCTTTCTGCGATCTGCCACTATGACATCGCGGGATCTCGACCGTTTCACTGGTTGTGGTAGCTGATTGCCGAGTGGAACGGGGGTAAGAATAAGTTTGAGGCATGATGCTGCTGATTTCATCTGAGCACTGTTGATGACGATATTTGTAAAAAACAACGAGGTCAGCAACAGTGCGACGATGTTGTGGGGAATCAAGTTTTGATGTCAAAGCTCGATCACCCACAATTCGTATAGCCTGCTTTTGAACAGAATCCAAGAGGGCCAAGAAACAGAAACAGCACCCCAAACATGACAACAGTATTCCATACAGGGACGAATATAGACTTATAAACATGGAGCAATTAGTATGGAGTGAAAATTTTTTTGCATCTATTTAGGAGGCCGAGTTTTTTAGACGCTGCCATCGCCATTACATGATCGTTCGAGAGTAGGTCATTTGAAACTGTGACTCCCAGTAAACTAATGTTTTTACATTCACCTATTGGTTCATCACACACACTGAATAAAATATATTTGGGGAACTCCGTCTTTAATCTGGAAACAATCAACAGATGTGTTTTGGTAGACTTGAAATTGACCAGGTTTTGGTCACTCCAATCGGCGACTTTTTTTAGGTCTTAATTCACATTTATGGTAGCGTCTCTCCGGGCGGGATTGATTCGTTCGTGCATTTTACCTTTTGAAGGAAGAGGCTCGAACGACTTGTGCAGAGTACTATCATCTGCAAAACTATTTATTGGGTTGCTTGTGATTTTCAACAATTCGTTGATATAAAACAAAAGTAGGGTTGGGGACAATACTGAGCCTTGAGGTACCTTGAGGTAACCAGTGTTAATTAGTTTAGACTCAGAAGAAAATCCGTCTAAGGAAACCGTAATGTATCGGTTGGATAGAAAATTTTGAATCAGCTTCACAACATTGGGATGAAAACCATACGCAACGAGCTTGTTGATTAAGTTGGCATACCAGACTCGATCGAATGCCTTGGAGATGTCTAAAGCGATAACGTATGTTTCACCACCTTTATCGAGTATGCTGTTCCAACAATGCGCTACATAGTTGATCTTTTGTTTCGAAAACCGTATTGGCTGTCGGATATTTTTAAATGATTTTCTTCCAGAAATGTTGAAATGTGTGTATTAATATAATGCTCATAGACTTTGGATAGGACCGATAGTAAAGCTATTGGCCTATAATTTGATATATCGAATTTTGGTCCCTTTTTGGGGATGGGCTGGATATTTGCCAACTTCCAGTACGAGGGAAATATATCAGATTTGTAGGATTGGTAGAATATTTTAGTCAAAGTTGGCGTAAGTTCTTTGGAAAAGGTTTTTAAAATAATGGGTGGAATATTGTCCACTCCTGAGGCTTTGTTGATGTTTAACCCCTTTAAAAGCTTAGCGACTATTTTGGGTTCGAAGTGAAGTTCATTCATATTAACTCCTTAATGTTTTAAAGTTGCTAAACTGTTGGTGATTTCAGAATATATTGGCAGAGGTTTTTCATTTTCTAGCGGTTCTTCATCACTTTCCTCAGAACTACCTCCCACAACCGGGTCTGAATTTTCGGCTCTCACTTCATTAACAATTGCGTGGAAAATTCCATCTGTATCTGGTGGCTCACATACATCCAGAGATTCATCCATTACTGCAAAGTTCTTAGTTTCTTTTTTCAACAGCGATGGTACGATTATAACTGTATCACCGGCACTTACCTCAAGAAGGTGGATATGTGTTAGTATGTATTAGTATCCGTAAAGACAATAAAAATGTAAGTCAGGACAAGCGTATTCAATGACGATTTGACATGTGGACAGAAGAGACTAAAGAGTAAAAAAAGAAGAAGATGTATTTCTCTGTTTACATTTGAAAAAATATATTTTTGGTCATATTAAAGGAGTTGATTTAATTCGCATAACTCCAAATACACTGGTCGCTAAACAGAATAGGGAGGTGATCAGGTTAAAGATAATTTTTAGAACAAATTTGTATGGCTAATGTGTTGGGACTGTAAAAAAGTGGTCCATTTAAAGAGGTGGTCAGAATGAAGGGGAATGATCCAAATTTGTTTGGATGTTTTTATTTAAATAAAGCTAGGACTGCTAGTGATGCTTTTCAAGTATAAATATCACGATTCATGTCATTCTATGGCCATTTAATTTAATCGTTATAAAATAACGTTTTCATTACCCAAAATCAAATTTTAGAATTAAACTATTAAATCCATAAACCACCATCATCATAAACTCTTTAACAAAAACTTTGAAATTTATTTTATTCTCTTCCATTTAATTATATCAGCTTTATTTGTATATTTGTTCGATAATAATATAATAGTATGTTTTTACATTATATGGAATTTTTTGTATTAAATTTCTAGACAATACTTTGTGTGAATTCATAGAATAGGGAACATCTCTATTCTAATTAACATCCTAAGTCACGATTGTATAGTCATTATTGTCTAATGACAGTGGAAAAATTCAACTTAAGTAAAAATAAATAAGTGATGAAGAAGTTTCAACTTTGAAATTGTCATCGCCTCAACGGCGTAATCGATAGCGTGTCTGCCCAAGGATTCAAGCTGGGCACTGACGAGGTAGGTTCGAATCCCAACCGAAACACGAAAAATGTGAAGTGGAGTTTTTTTCTGAGAAACTTCATACCATATCTTTGAATTGAAAAAATTCCAATTACTTCTTTACTTACTTGAGTTTAATTGATCTCAAAAATCTAAAAATAATAGTATGTATTATTGTATTGTTTTCTAACCTATAGCCTAATGAACTTAACCTATTGTCTAATGAAAACTTTCCTATAAAAAATTATCATTATTCAATTGGTATGATTCCAATTGGTCAAATTATAATCACAATTGCTTTGATAAGTTTTGTTCAAAAATCAAATTTTGAGTAAAATTCTCTTATTTCGTTTAGTTGAACTTTATTGATTGTATGAGATGGGCGTTTTTTATCATCAGGGTTTTTTAATAAGAAATTTGATTTATCAATTAAAATTTAAAACAATAAAGATTTATTGTTTTAATTGAAGAAAATGTTTTTATTTTTTATAATACACATTTCTTTGTCAGAGAATAAAGTATTGTAATCGATTCGTGTTTAATGAATTTTATTATGCACTCATTAATCAATACACTCATCAATCAATCAACTACTATTGTGAATTTAACTAGGAATTAAAGTTGCATAAATTTAAAAAAAAATGTAAACTATTTTACTTATTTATCTTATTAAATGAAAATACACATTGAAAAGAAAGTATAATTAATTGTCGTAATGATAAAATAGTAAAAATATATAGTTGGTTGTTTTTTTAATTATAGCTTTCAACATCGTGGCGTGGTTCAGTGCGTTGTAGGAATTAGATTCCGAAACAAAATAATTTATTTTATGTATATCACATCACAATCAAGTTTTTTGTATGTTTAGTGAAATGAAGTTCCACTTTAGACGTTTTATTTTTTCTTTTCTGTACTGCATATGTATTTTTATTATTTTTTATTATAATACAATTTAAATATTTTTCTTAAATTTGTGAATGAAACTAAAATCTTTAAAATAGTTTCACTATCTGACTTTATGCTTGTCGTACTTTTGAGTAATTATATAAAATTGATGTCATTAAGATTTAAGTGTAATCATTTATCGGTAAATCGAAAATACAATTTTTATTTTATTTATTCAAGAATTCAAACTTATCCAAAAACACCTTAGCGTTTTGCTTTAACTGAAAAAACAATACAATTGGTTTTGGGTATTTAGGTTATAAATAAATAAATATAAAATCTAAGCAAATTTAAAAGAAAAATATTGTCATTGTTATTAAAAAATTATTTAAATTAAAACATCTTTATGAACGTATATACGACAGGCACACAAACAAATATTAGAAAAGAATGTTTTGTTTATTTTTTGCATTAATATATTAATTAATAAAGTCATCACTTTAAGTATAACAAACAATGATGAATAAATATTGGGTACACGATAATAATGTCAAAAATATAAATGTGAAGCGTATCTGTCATGGTTCAATATTGACAGAATTTTCAACATATCAAAGCGGTAGCACAAAAGTTCACTCCTTCTAGATAATGCAAATACTGTTATGTCCATCACAAGCTTATGAACCAGAAAATTCACATGCTGTTTCTGGTCACTCAATAGACGTTCAGGTCATTCAATAGAATTAGATTTGTTTGTGCTGACAGTTTGGCTCTCTGATAATTTAATTTTTGAGCGACCTTAGAATATATCAGTTCAAAAAGCATTGTAGCCTACAGGTCTATATAAATAAGCTCTACTCTATTTGGTTTTAGTCAGCTATTGTCAGTAAGGCTTCTTACTGAGAAGGATTTTGTAACATCCTTACAGTTTTAGATTGCTTTTACGATATAAGTTAATTTCCATCCTCCTAACGCTTGGAAGGAAAATTGTGAGAAATGGGCAGAAACATAGATTTGAGGCAGTCCACGGCAGCTATTGAATTATTTTTAGGCATACGAAACCAACAAGCAAGTAAAAATAAGGCTCACGTGGTTTATCTCACAAGTAAGGATGATCTTTCTCTGTCAGGGTGAACTTCTCCCTATTACATCCGATATTATCAAACAAATGGTCTAATTTTAACTAAGATGAGTTAAAAAAGTTAATAAATTTTAGTAAGGGGAAAGTTTTTAATTGCATATCCAAAACAAATGTTGTAAACAGTTAGTACACTATAATAAAATAATAAATAATGAAAGTAAATATAAAATTTTTCAAAGAAATGATCAAGGTTAAACGAAATCTTGTTTTTCTTTTTAAAAAGTTTTAGTTTTGAATAAAATTGTTCCATTCATTGTATTGAATTTTGCAAAGCAATTCAATTTCCATTCATCTCAATGCATCACTTATTGTTTCCAGTTTTGACATCCTATAGCACAAAGATCTTAAATAACGTGATCACACTGGCGTTTCCACCTTCGATAAAGTTGTTGGTTAATGTTGGGATATTTTTTTATCATTCTCTCTAATTAGGCTGTTTTTTAATAACCATTAGATGGGAATTAGTCCGGTTTCGCTGAATAAATTGTGTAATGGCATGAATTTGGTTCCCATAGAATTTTTATCATAGATTTAAAATTTTGGAGTAGTGACATCCGAAATTCTACGTGCTATTTGAGCTACATGGTTAACGCTAACAGTAGTAGGCAGGTGAGGTGTGGTAGAGCACCTTGCTATATAAAAATGTAACAAAGTGTTTCTGACAACCTTAAGATCGGAACGTAGCTTATTAATGAAAATTTAGATGGAGCGAAGGGTTAACCCTCCATTTCCGTAAATTTATTTTTTATGAACTCTTTACACAAGCCTTTGGATAATCTCGGATTCATTACAAGAACAACCTCGGCAACTGTAAAAGGATACAGTTGCTCTGGTGTGACGTGATAAGTTTGTAATTCACTTATAGAAATTGAATAACTTGCTGCCATCTCTACCCATATCCGGAAACAAGCCTCAATTTATTTTGAATAAACCTTCAATTTATATAATTCAAATCAGATTGATCATTAATTTATCTATTCATGTTATAAATACAGGTTTACTGGCATATCGAAATAATCGTAATCTATAATATTTGAAATAGTAAAATTAGAAAAAAAATTGAAGCCATTGACAAGTTAGTTTCTAACAACTTTCGTGGAATAATCGCAAACGAATAAAATCTTGAAATTAAAGAAAACAAATAAAGAAAAAAATCCACGAAACAGAAAGCGAATTTATTTGCTTAGAACACTTATTTTTGTGTGTTTGTTTAATATATATCTTGTTACTTCTATTTTGTCTTAATGGAATGTAATGGATAGAAAATAATCAATTCAAGTAAGCTATAATTTGTTACATAGTATTTAGGTAACTAATATTATTTGAACCGCAATATTTTCAATTTTAACCGAATTCTTAAAATATGTTAAGATAAAATATACGAGCGTGAGTTGATATATTGCTAGCGTTTTGTGAAGTTGTTTAGCTCTATGAGGATGTACTGATCATTTGATTGGGCAAGTGTTGTTAACTCAAACCAATAATGTCTAAATATTTGTAGAAAACAAATACGGGATGAAAAATTGTAAATACTAAAAGCAAGGCTACGATGGCCTACGAAAATGGAAAAAAAGAATTGCGGAACTCAATTGCGAACATGAAAATGAATTGTTTCTGGTCGAAAAGCCTTTAAGTTAACCCAGATAAACCAATTATCTCAAATGGACCTACATTTTGTGGCAGTGGAGGTGTTGGTCTTCCACGACCAAGTTGGTTGTATCTGCACTATGAAAGTTCAAGATAGTAGCAGACCCGACAAACATCATGTGCATGGTGCACGAGTAGGTGCACATTTCGTACACATTTTATTTTGACTAATTTTGTACTTTTTTGGAAATATTCTAGTGTATATTTAAAATTTAGTTGAAGTATAAATGTATTTGAGTGCTAACGTCATACAAATTTGTTTTAATTTAACATTTTTAAATCATGTAAAGTATACAAAATGTGCATAGAACTTTAAACAAAATGTTTTATGCACATTTTGTATACATGTATACATGTTTACTTTAAACAAATGTTCACCGTGTAATTTTATATTTGTGCATTTGTTTATATAATTCGCATGAAACATGTTTACGAAATGACCTATATACATGTAGACGAAATGCGCATATACTTGTGTACGAAATATATAAATTTCAGTTGGTTAAAATTCACTAGAGTTCTATCCATTTAGGATATACATAGTTTACAATATTATATAATTTAGTTATCGCTTCTCGGCTTAAAGACTATGATAACAGCGGCTGTGTTATGACTACACATTGGTTAGTATAAGGTTATGATATTTCTATTAACGAATTTATTCGATATATTGTAATATGTCATAAACATGTTTCTAAGAAGTATACAGAAAATTTATGTATCTTTTGTAAACTCATCGTGAACACGTAAATGCACAAGTGGTGCATTTGTGTCTAAAATGAACCTGAAAATTTCCTGAACAAAATACGATTTTCTGTAAATCTGGTGATGCACATGCCGTCAACATGTGTCTGAAAAATGTATACATTGCTGCAAAGCTGTGAATGAACATATTGTGAACATTTCAGTGCACATTTGATGCAAATGAGTCAGAAATGTCTGTGCATATATGTGCTAAGGCGTTTTACGACATGTGCATGGTATTGTGCACATCATGTGCATGACATGTGTTATAAACAATTTTGTGCACAGACATATTGTGTCATGCACAACTAGTGCACATTTCATGCATTTTTCCAAAATTGTTTTACAGGAGATGACGTGTTCCATCATTTCCGATTCTTGGTGGACGAATTGGCACCTGTCAGCAACATTAAGGCATATTTGATTGGGATGGTGGATTATACAACCATGCCCAGTGATGCATCACATTAACATCCTTAGGCACTTTCCTGTTTAAGCCAATTGCTTTTAAGGGTCAACCAGAAAATAACTAAAACCTTTTTGGAAATAAATATTAGTACCTCTCGGTTTCTCCATAACTCAATGTTTTGTTCATGTTCCAAATTGGATGGATTGTGCTTTTAAACCATTTCGTATGAGTTTCGTATGTGTTTGAAAATACAATAATTACACTGTATCATCGCCATCGCTTTATTGTGTCGACTATACGATCATCATAATCATCATTCGAATTGTATGTGCTTTTAATTAAACAATAAAAAAATACAGTCCACTTATTGTTATCACCCTAGATAATTTTGGTAGCTTCTTTCAGGACATAGAAAAGCAAAACTACTAATAAAAAAAATTTCGGCTTGAAACATTGTGGTGTTTAAGGCAACCGTTTGTTTTATTATTTGAGCAGACACTCCTGTGCTTGTACCCACATTTTGTTGAGAATCATATATAACCTGCTGCTTGCATTATCTTTCTGTGAGCGAGGTATCTGTCTTAATCTATTGTGTTTGGCATTTTAAGCTACAATTAGAGGGTCAAATATTCATTGAATAAAACAAGATACACAATTTTATAGTGTACCGATTTTAGATAAACGCAACGAAATACGAAATAATTGTATTCGATCTCAATTTTCGACATACAATCAGTGGCGTCATTCCGCCAAAATCTTGGGGGGGGAGGGCGAGAATTTAAATGACATAAAAAGATTTTTTTCGTAAAACATAACATACACATTTTTATACACACATATATTTAAAAGCATTTAAATGCATGGACTAAGAAATAAAAATAAAATGATTTTGAGCTACCTCGGTTACTCTGCTAGATCTTTGTCTTCTGTTGTTGTTTCATTGAAGCGAATGTCGCAACGTTCTGCAAAATCCCTTCATTTGTTAAAAATAATTTTAAATTTAGTATCATCTCTGCATTGTTTAAGCATCAAGAAAGTAGTTTTAATTAAAGCGCTTGTTCTAGAAATTATTATATCTTTGCTTTGTAACTGTTCAGAGAGTGAATTTGTAAACGACAGCAGATCGTGCAGCATAAAAAAGGATGGTTTTTCTATACGATCCCAGGCATCCCGGGATTTAAAATTTATGAGTCACGTAGTCCCAGGATCCATAAAACACCACGGGATTGCAATCCCTACGTGATTCCTCTTATGTCGAATCGTTTTTTTGTTTGTTTGTTTGTTTGTTTTCCTTTATTTGTCTCAGAGAGAAAGAGTTATGTCTACCCTAAACTGACCAGAGCCAAATCGTTAAAATGTGGGACAAAATGCAAACATTCTTCCAAATACTAGCTAATTAGAATTTCTATTGCGAGAAAGTGGGACGGTGAAAACGTGCTAACTAGTGTGCATAAATTTACTATTTAATGCTTTCCTTTACTATTTGTTTACTATTTAATTCTTCAAAAAATTCTTTTATTTTAATTGGACATTTTTCAACCGTTAGGAAACGTGCTTACAGTGGTTCGTACATTTTCAAAATTCTTTATAGTGCTGGCATTACCGCCAGCCAGCGAGTTTCACTGTATCCAATAAGTTGGTTATGTTTGACATTACTTTTGCCGCAGAACTCCTTCAACTTAAACCAGTAGATAGTAAAATATTCAAATTTGTTTAACCCTGCCATTTTAATCAGCAGCACTTCTTATTGCATTATTTAGAATACGGGCTGCGAATCCAATACCCAATACATTCTGGTTCAAATTCGCGTTTAACTTGCTTTTAAATTTTCACCCCTTGACGTGACACCACTAAAATTGGTGTTCGTGTTATCAGCGCAAATTGCAACTACCTTTTTGTCAATGTTAAATAACAACAAGAAAACAAAATAACAACAAAACTTGTTTAAGCTACTGGAGCTGGCGGCTTATAGCAACGCTTTTTTATGTTTATCTGTATCTATATGTCTTTTAATATCATAATGTCCACTGTTAATTTGCAAATTCACTCCGACTGGTAATACACTAAACTTTTGCGTCGTTATATTTTGATTTTTTTATAAAAGGATAGTCCAATTCAATATCGTATGAGAATTTACGTAAACGTTTTCTATCCGTCTTGATTTGCAGGAGAACTTTTTAAATATAATTTTAAAAATGAGCATAAATTTACCTTTTATAGTAGCTTAAAACTTTTGTTACACAAGTAAAGACTGCAAAACAATTGAAACAATTTATTTTAATTTTACTGAATAATTAATATCTTTTCTGTATTCTGTAAGTATAAGAGGTATATAGTATACCTCTCGTTCTATCTTTTGCAAATCTATACCATTTAACAAATTTTTATGCTGTTTACTTTGTTTGTTCTTTATTGAGAAAAAAAAAATTAGAAATTAGAAAGTAATAATTTTACTTTTGAGCTGCCTAGTTAAAGTGTGTTTAAACAGAGTTTGAAACGCTACTTATATCACTCCTTTACTTTGTTCTTTCAGAGTGCGTAGCTTAATAAAAATATAACACTCCCACACAGAGGAGTAAAAATAGTAAAATATCATTCTTGCTACTAAATTGAAATAAATATTTTCTTTCAAATACTCAAAACTTTTATGTTTGCTTCAAATTTGATGCTTTCCAACGTAAAATGCTTCGAATGGTTCGTTCAATTATTCATGTATTGTTAGAAAAATGAATATAAAGGATGACTAATTTTGTTCTTTTGCAAATCGAATAAAAGAACAGGAAAATGTAATCTGCTCCAAAGGAGTAAAATCGAAAAAACAAAAATTTTACTCTTACGAGTAAGAACGATATTCAAATTATGAACATTTTAATTTTTGAATATTATTTCAAAGGATTGAAATGAGTGCTCGAATAAAGTAAAATTGTAAACTCTGGTTTGAAAATTTAAACGTTTATGAATTTATACGGAAAACTGCGTCTTTTTAAGTAAAATATTTTGTATTTTATTTTTCATAATATACTTTCGATCTCTCGTATACTCGTATATACACCGGGGAGATGTTTCTATAAACAAAGAAACCTTTTCGCTGAGGTAGATGTGTTAGACATCAATAGATATTTGCAAAATAAAATGTAAATTATTGAAGTGAAAAAAACTGAGTTTAGTATTTCTATGAAAATTATAGTTAAAGCACTATTTAGTACATTTTTCATTTGATTCAAAATTGTACAATTATTGCGAGCTTCTTTTAAATCTATAAGAAAAACCTACCACAAAAAAAAAATAGGTTCTCCCTCCCTGTATAAAAAAATGAACAAAGATTGACGTTTAGGATACATTTTAGATTTTATTATAACCAACCAAACATATAATTTTTGCTATTTTATGTATTCAAAAGTCATTCATTCATCCATATAGCGAAAAGAATTTGTCAGCAAGTTTTCATAACATATTTTGAAAATATTTTTATATAACTTAATTTGTTCGTGTCGTTATAAAATATTGCTTGTCCATTATAAAACATTCACTATTACTGGCAATAGCAGTGAGATATCACTAGCCAAGGTGACATCTTAGGTGGTGGCGGATGAACTGTATTCAGTTAACGGTAGCACCCTCAATCTTAGCTGTGAAATAATCCTTGATGATGAGACGCTATTGCTTCCTTAAAGAAACGAGCCTTCATATAACTATGTGTGGGCTTTAATCATTAAGAAAGATGGTGCGTCAAAGGATCAAGGAATAGGCAACCGGCTGGATTATTGGCAACTACATTTTTGTTTTGTTGCAGCAAATTTTTGCCAAAATTTGCTATTTACTTTTTAATCTACTTTTATTTTCTTAATTCTATCATAAAATATTGGCCTATGTCATATTTTGTTAGTGATAGGATTTTTTGTTTAGTTATCCATGCTTTAACAAAAAGTATAAAAAAATAAATCGAAGGAAGATTTACGTCCATCAACACCTTCGAACGTATGTTGTTGTGGGACCTTGGTCTTAAAAAGTTTTTAAGTGTTATTGTGACATATATTGTAATTCCTACTACTCAACACATTTTATTAAAAAAAAATAATTAGGTTGTGTTTTCCTGCATGTACTTACTTTTATGTTTATATAAATTACCAATGGCCAATAACAATTGAAAATTGAATGTTAAATACTGCACTATGAACTCTCGAGGAGCCCTATACTAATGAAATATTTTGTATTCTCTGGCTCAGACACGAATATCTTATAAACAAAACACAATCGTTCTTCTAAAAGCGGTAATGCCGCGCAGCTTATAGTACGATAGAATTTTGTCAAAATACGCACCCACGGCGTTTTAGGAAGAACGATCGTGTTTTGTTTATAAAACTGATTTCATCAGAAGATTAGAAGCAATACGACCGCCTTTCATATCGGCGGCGCTCTAGTCCTTGATACAAAGAACGATAACGGTTTGAATATTGCGATGAACTGTACTTTAGTCGGGCCAAAATAATATGTAACGTAATAATAATATTATCAGATATATTTCAATTAATAGTATGCGATAAAATTGGTATATTAGTTAAGTAAATCTTCTAAAAATTAGACGAATTAACAAAATAACCGTACATTGAAATTTTTATAGTGTATAATTCTACCACGATTGGATGGTTTTATTGAATCGATGTATTGAATTATTGATAGTATCAGATCCTTGGGGGGCCAATGCCCCCCCCCCAGCCCTACCCAATTGACGCCCCTGCATACAATATGTATTTCGAAAAGAACAAGGTGTTTAAACAAGGGAACAAGGGTCAAAACATGAAATAAAATATATCGAAAATAATAACGCAGATTTCTGGGGCTTTCTTTGTAAAGAATAGATTTTTTTAGAATATACTACAAAATATGCAAAATTATATATAAGGAACGTCTTTTGTAGAATGATAATTAGTTTTAAATTAGACTGCGTGTGATGATATAGTTATGATAAGACAGCGATAGTTTAAATGGAATGTTAAATTATGTTAAATTTAATTTAATGGTGAATAAGGTACCACTCCACAATTCCTGGCTCCTCAATTTGACAATTTTTTCTGGGAGTTTATGCTTAAACAAGATAAAAATGTTGCAGCAGTACCCTAAAAATGTCCTCGGGCTTCAAGATACAGCCCTTCTAAAACTGACATTTTCATACAAAATTAAGATATTTTTTTTATGATATGACTTCAAATATTAGTCATTATTTTCACTAAAACCGTCTTAATTTTGTATGTTTTATATAAAAATGAAATAAAAGACTTACCTGATATACACAAAACA
Source organism: Diogma glabrata (assembly GCA_963693315.1). Taxonomy (NCBI): domain Eukaryota; kingdom Metazoa; phylum Arthropoda; class Insecta; order Diptera; family Cylindrotomidae; genus Diogma; species Diogma glabrata. The sequence goes on from OY856187.1 coordinate 198,086,748, forward strand.
CTTTTTTACACATATTCACTTCACTATCATTAATAATTTTAATTTTAAAAATCACCAACTTTTTATTGCATGTAATTTGTAAGTAAACAAAAATTCTTATTAGAATTCTTCACTGACGTCATAAATTTCGCACGTTTAAGTAAAAATCTATTGCCTCCCTCAAATTATTATATAGGCTATTCGTCTAAATGCATTTAGAATAACGAATTTCATAACGAATTTCCAAACTTTAAAATAATTTTCTTGCAATTATAAAGGTAAAGTAAAGGTGTTTTAGTTAAGTTATTTTTACTACAGTTAAATTATTTTATTATTATTATATTATTTGAATAAATTTTAATACATAATTAAATATTTCTAATATGACGATTTGAAGTTTAAGTATAAAACTCTACAAATATTTTGTTGGTTTAAGTATAAAACTCTAAATGTTTTGTTGGTATGTAGACGGATTGTTGCAAAACAATTAAATTATTTTACATATATTGAAATGAAAATGTTATATGAAATATGAATGATATTTGTGATACAAATAAAAACTTCAATCAATTTGCATGTTAATAAAAATCATACAAGCAGGATTTAAATCAAAAGCTCTATTATCAAACATAAAATACCAAATTCTGTCGGACTGTTTCAAAACAATTAAACAATTTTGGTACGTTACGTATTTTATGTCACACATAAAATCTTGTTTGAAAAGTTTGATTGTAAATATAATATTATTGGTTGAATACTTTTAAATGAACTTTTACATAAGCTGGCGAATCAATATAAAATATATCAAATTAAAATTTTTGTTTCCAGAAAATAACCTTTAAACTTTTTGTTTCTAGTAACTTGTCTTTAGTTTGTTATCATCCATAAGAACTAATTAGTTAGTGACATGAAACTATTTCTTCTAACGCCATTGGATAATTATATAGTTCGAGAAAAGTGGTAACTAACAATAAGACTTTTTCGCTTTATTTAGTCGGAGAAGACAGATTACATTGTATATAAAATATTTAAATAAATAAGCATTGATAATATCCCAGTGAACACAAGACATAAATATCCTATCACACTGACTAAGGTCATATATATGTGATGTACAGGTTTTGCAGTCCAAATTCAACATTTTGCAAATCAAATTCAACTTTTGCAAATCAAATTCAACTTTTTACAAATCAAATTCAACTTTTTGCAAATCAAATTCAATATTATGCAAATCAAATTCAACGTTTTGCAAATCAAATTCAATTTTTTGCTCTTCAATTTGATTTGCAAAAAATTGAATTTGATTTGCAAAAAGTTGAATTTGATTTGCAAAATATTGAATTTGATTTGCAAAAAGTTGAATTTGAAATGTAAAAATTGAATTTGAACTGCAAAATATTGAATTTGATTTGCAAAATGTTGAATTTGGACTGCAAAACCTGTAATTGTTCCGTAAATTGGACATAAAACTAACACTATAGCTCGATTCACGGTATTATTTAATAAAAATTCTGCATCTACTAATAATGTATCTTCGTTTTCTCTAAAAATTCTTAAAATTGCTTGAAAGTTAACCAACTACCACGATCTGAAATAATTCTCCTTGGCAATGAATACGTTAGTATATGTATGATTTCACATGTTTGATTACTTCTTTAGTGTTAGCAGTATTCGTCGCATATAACAGAATGTATTTTGTGAATCCATCTAAGGAGTAATGGACCCTCTTCAAGGGAATCTTGACATATGTACCCACTTGAAGTGCGAACGCCAGGTACTATGACCTACTACTTCTATTACCATTGTAGAAAATACGTTACTTTAAAATTATGACAAACGTCACTTTTTGATATGAATAGAAAAGGAAGTTTTAGAGATATTATTTATTTTATTAGAAAAACTTAAATTCTGAGAGCACATTCTTCTGCACAACAATCACAAATTTCCACAAGTTGATCATATTGGAACTGTTCAATTCCAGGAGTGGTGCTTTGTGTGCTTTGTGTAAGAGCATAACATCTAAAATGTACATACAGTAACAATAACACTAAAAAATTAACAAATATGTTACATCTAAAATGTACAGTAACATTGCCTTTCGTATAAAGTAAATATACATTCAAATCACATCTAGAAAAATGCATCCCCTATAATATATTTAGGTAATGGCTGTACCTGTTGCAGGTCAAAGCACATTAAGTAATTAAAAACGTGTTCGCTTTTAATTTATGTATCATATGCATAATTCGTTCCAGAATCTTTAACGTAAAGCAAAACACTCATTAAGCTCCATGTTCACATATTTTTATGTTTACGAAAATTTTTTTTAAATCCGGGATTTCATTGTGCGATCAACGTTATTTTTTACAATTTGTTTTGTGAATTACTCTTTATGAAAGGTGCTCGTTACTTTTTGGTGCAACTCGTCGATATCATAGCGGTATTTTACGAAATTTGACGCATTTTGTTGCAATTTCAGTCGAATTTTTGATATAATTCAGTAATTGGAACCGATTGGAACGTACATAACTTTTTTTCTAAGAAAATTGGAAATGTAACGTTTTGGGGTGGACCTCCACATATTATGTTTAAATATAGTGGGAAAGATAGTGGGGATACACAAAAATCGGATAAATCGGTGATTGTAAATCTGTCAAAATAACTTTTTTTTGTAGTTACTACTACAAATTATTTTAATAAATTATGATTTAAAAATGAATCCAAATGCCCTTATCACTTTTTCTTGATTTTTAAAATATTTTATTTTTTTACGGGCGTGACAAGCATATTCCTTGATGATGAGCTCACTTCTACTTGCTCGAAGAAACGATTCTGTATGTGGGCTCTAATCATTGGATAGACAGTGCGTCAAATGATCAAGGAATATGCCATTAATAGGAATATTGTCAATTTTTGTTTGGTCCCTGAAAAACCGGGCAACAGAGTAGTAAACGTGATGCAATCTGCAAAGAGTTAATATGTAGGTGTTCTAATATTTTGATCTATTCAACGAATCAGTACCTAGATACATATTTTCCTTTACCGAATACCAATAAATTTGATTTCTATTTAAATTGATCTATCGATTATAACTTCTTCGCTATCACCCTTTATATTTTTATAGTACATATGTTAAAACTTATACAAATTTATTTTAATTTACACAACAAAATGAAATTCTCTTTTTATTCAATACAACGACAAAACTTCTCAGAATCTTATCTCAGTTTTATTTTTCCGTATCGTAAACGTTTTTAAAAAAAGTTTTGCAGTATGGTTTTATTATATTAAGCAACACAATGTCAACAAACGATGAATACAACTTGAATTCAATTAAAAAATTTCCTTGGCTAACTAAAGAATTTCTTGAAAATATTTTAAAATCGTATGAAACAACGGTTCACCAGTTAGCAATTAAAAATTTCGTAATTGAACCGGGAGTGCCTAAAGGGGAGAACTATGCAAGTGATTTAATTCGTGTAAAAATTAAATATATCGGTATAGAAAATGTTTTAAAGTTAGTGAACTTAAATTAAATGTCTATATTTCAATTGTTTTGTATTAATAAGTTTATGTATATTTTAGGAACATAAGTTTTGTACTTAAAATAGAAATTAATGATGATTTCTTTCAAAATACGTTAAAAGAAATAAGTGTATTCAAAAAAGAAATAATTGTTTATCGGGATATATTACCAAAAGTAGAAGAATATTTGGAGAGGATTGGAAAAAGTGTACAATTGGCGCCAAAGTAGGTATTATATACATAGTACATACACAATTTGATTAATTAATTCATTAATCATGGAGAATATATTAAACTAAAAAATTGAGCATGTATTTAAAGTGACTTAGACATCAAAATTGTAAAATGGTTTATTATTGTTGCTTGATTTTTATAGTAATTTGTTTTTTATAGCCACCACATAGTAATCGTCTTTGAAGAATATTATTAGAAAGATATATTCACTAATCAAATAGTTTTTGGAAATTATTCAAATACCCTCATTAGTTTTTGGAAATATTCATGCCTCTAAACCTAAACTATATTTCCTGTACTGGCGAAATTTGACTAACATTAACAGCCAAAAGTTTTCACACCAAAACAGTGAGTTTAAAATAGAGAATCAAAATGTTTATTTTTATAACTTAGAGAATAATGAATAAACAGGTGAAATATCTATTAAACAAACTAATAAACTTTTACTTATCATTTTAATTTCTGGTTAGTTCTAGACAGTTAGGCGAATCTGTTTCTCATCTGTAGTTCATCTTTTTTATCTGTCAAACAGGCTGCATTAGGAAATTATGTCTAATAAAAGAGGCGAATTTTGTCTAAACAAAGCTTGGATACATTTCTAGTTGAATTTTTAGTCAACTTTACAAAACAAAACCTCCAAATAATCTATCTTTCTCAACGGATTGCACGAAATTTTACAAATGCTTAGAAGATTTCATATCGATCCAACATATCATGCTCCTCAACCGATGGATTCCATGAAATTATACAACCATCTAATGGTTTCACACTAGATATTTCCCATTTTCCCATGATGGATCCAAGTTTGCGTTTACCGTTACTGTTTATGAAACTAAGACCATCATCGAGAAAATTGTCTTCTATTCCTAAACATACATGATTTATAAACATCAGTTGGGTTTATTGCATAATTTAAATGGATATTAATTATTTCCAAAAGCTTGTTTATGAATTATTATCACTATGTAGATGTTGAGTAAAAATTAGTTTTTGGCTGGTTTTGATTTTAGTTTAGGACTATGTTTTAAAACCATCTTTCTAAATTGTCTGTCTCGTCTTTATAAAATTTATTAGAATAAACACAAGTTATTTTATAAACTACAAAATATATTTCAACACTTCTTCGACTTCTTTTTATTGTTATAACAATGATGAAAGTTTTATTCTTTCGACTTCATAGTTAGATCCAAGCTTAGAGTATTAATTCTTTCAATTTTATCACTGATTTGTAATCAAAAACGCCAGACTTTATTAAGAATGCAACCCAGCTATTGTTCCACAACAACAGGAAAACAATACAGTAACAATATTCATATCTAGAATATTCTTTCAATAGCTTCAGAAACTCTCAACAGTTGGTTGGAGAAATTTCCAATATAAACTCAGCGTCCAACACAAGATATTTATCTTTTCACAGTAAATTATAAATTACATCACACTATCCATGACATGTAAATTGATTATTTCAAATAGCGTGCGGTAAGTCAAAAAAAGCGTGCGGTAATGGATTTTCATATACATATTACCGCACGCTTTTAATAAAAAGAAAAATTTTTATTTAAAAAAAAATTTGATTTTTAAAAATTAAATATTTCAATTCATTTTGACACAGAATAATGCCAAGCCTACAACAATTTGTAAACTATTTGCATTTAATTTATAATTAGCAGTTCATTTTTTCAAGTAATTATATGCGTTTAGGCATTAAAACAAAGTCGTAGAAAAAGTATATAACAAATCTCGAGTTGTAAAGCATTTTCCATGCTCGGGAAGATACTGCACTCGACGCTACGCGTCTCGTGCGCAAAATTTTCCCTCGCATGTAAAATGCTATTTACAACTCTAGATATGTAATATACTAATTAATAACACTCAAAACTTTATTTACAAAAACTTCTATTTACACGGTTTTATATTTACAATACAGCGTTTTGTCTACAATTCATTTTCATTTAACATATTACATAATCACAGGTCCACTTAAATTATTTACACTATCGTCGTCTAATTTAAATTAACTTTACATTATCGCAGTCGAATTTTAAAATATCTGTATTTGAGCGTAAGATCCTACGCTACATTTTTGGTCCACTTAAGGCAGACGATGGAGAGTACAGAACCCGGTATAACTTTGAGATCAGTGACCTTCTTGTAGGTCCTGATATAATGGGTTGTATCCGTTCTAATAGGGTTGCTTGGTTTGGCCGTGTTCTACAAGCCCATTCACAATCTGAAATGATTATAAAAATGAACGTTAGTACCCTAGGGAGTGGGCGACCGCGAGGTAGACGACGACTGGCAATGGGAGACGGACGTAATAAACGATCTTAAAAAAAATCTGCTGCCATGGTAATTATGTCGCTGCAAACGACCGTGGTGAATGTTCGAAGCTGATTAGCCTGGCAACGCTCCTACATGGAGCATGAACGCCACGAAAAAAAAAATTAAACTAATTCTCATTTCGCATAAGGAATTCCTTATATATAATTCTGCTTAATTTCTCAAATATTTTAGGCAAATCCAAAAATTTCTATTCAACGAAAACTCAAAAAATTCATTTAATGTTTTTGCTTTGACCCGTTTTCTTGGAAACGATGTTGACTTTACTTTTGAAATATGTATTGTATATTGGAAATTGAGGTTGAATACAGCTTTGTTTTATATTTTATTGCGATTATGTAGAATCTTAACAGTATTTATAAACCATTTGGATCTATTCAGTAAAATTTTATAGAAGATTACGTCGTAGCAAATCAATCAATTCAATTTTAGGTTTGAAATTTAATATTTCTGAATAAGGTGGAATGTTATTAGTAGAATGTTTGAAATTACGATAATCTAATAAGAAAATGTGGAGGGGCTGAAAGCTCACAGCTCTGAGATATCAAGACTTCGGTCTGGGTTAAGGATTTTGATATAGTTTTCGGCAAAAAACTTTTATGAGGACATGGTTTTTAGTTTTGGGCAGCGATGTATATCAAACATAACTTTTTGTTAAAGTACAAGTATTTTGTATCTCTGTTTAAAAATTTATTACAAAAATTTATTACAACACGAAACATCAATACGTTGCCGGAAAATTATAATCAAAATTCCAAAAATATTGTTAAATTAAATAAAATCAAACTTTTTTCAAAATTCCAAAAATATTCCAAAAATTAGAATAAAATCAAATATTTAAACTTTTTCTAAATTCCGATAATATTCCAAACATTCTTAAAAATTTAAACTTTTCCAAAATTCTAAAAGTTTTGCAAAAATTATTACAAAATCAAAAATTAAAACTTTTTTCAAAATTCCAAAAATCATAATAAAATCAAAAATTTAAAATTTTTCAAAATTCTAAAAATATTCCAAAAATTCTTACAAAATCAAAAAATGAAACTTTTTTCAAAATTCTACATATATATATATATATATTTATATAGTAGTATAGTATATTTATATATAGTATAGTATATATATATATTTTTTTTTTTTTAATAAAATGTGATTAAAAGGCATTACAATATGTGTCACAACAACACATAAAAACCTTTTAAGACCAAGGTCCCAGAACAACATGCGTTCCAAGGATGTTAATGGACGCAAATCTGTTTTTTTTTTTTTTTAATATTTTTTTGTTAAGTAATGGATAACTAAACCATAAATCCTATCACATATAAAATATGACATAGGCCAATATTTCGTGATAGGATAGAGAAAATAAAAATAAAATAAGAGATAAAAAGCAAATTTGTTTTAAAAATTTGCAAGAACAAAACTAAAATTGGTTTGCCAATAGTCCAGCTAATGGCATAATCCTTGATTATGGGACGCAGTATATTTTTCAATGATTAAAGCTCAGATATATAGTTATATGAAGGCTCGTTTCTTCTAGCAAGCTACAGCGTTCCAGCATCAAGAATATTCATTAGCTAAGATTGAGAGTGCTACTGTTGACTGAATTGATGTTGGAATTGATGAATTTTATGGAATTTTTTCAATAGAACACAAATAGATGATATATTTACAACCTTAAATTCCATACATCCAAACATACAATTTACCAAAGAAATAGAAGAGAACAACACATTAAATTTTTTAGATACAAAAATATTTAAATTACCCAACCAACAAATTAAATTTGGAATATATAGAAAACCTACCAACACAAAGCGATTCATAGTTGCAGACTCATTTCACCATATAACACATAAGAAAGCTGCGTTTCACACAATGGCACACCGTTTATTCAATATACCGATGGATATAGAAGAATTTAAAAAAGAAGAAATGTATATTATAGAAACTGCAATAGCCAATGGATATACAAAAGATTTTGCAGAACAAATTATAAAAACCCATAGGAAAAATTTTTTCAAAACACAAATATCTACACTGACACCTCTACAAAAAGAAAATAAAATTAAAAAAAGAATTAGCGTTCCATATTACCCAACCATAACCAATAAATTGCAAAAAATCTTCGCTAAACATGATATAGAACTATGTAGTAACTCGCCCTTTAACAAGTTTAAAAAAATATATACATAATTACAAAGACACAAAGATCCAAAAAATACTAAATCGGGAATTTACCAAATAGGTTGTGAAAATTGTGATGCAATATACGTAGGCCAAACATCTCGAGAGTTCAAAACAAGGTATAATGAACATAAAAAAGCAGTAATCAAAAACCATCCGAACAAATCTAGCGTAGCAGAACACATGTTGGAAAAACAACACAATATAGACGAAAATAACTCTAAATTAATAAAAATTGTACAACAACATTGGAATCTAATTTCATACATACATTGTGCATACAAATCATACTATATGACAAATCAACCTAACTTGATGAATTTAGAAGAAGCCAAAATATTATCACCATTGTTCAATTTAAATCTAGCTTATAAAATTTATGTAATATTTAAGTTATGTTTAAAAAAATTGTTAATTAGGTTTTTCCATTTTTCAATAAGTTTAATTTATTTTTTCTCGTTGTTTGTTTATTTTTACATGATCTTTATTTATTTTTATCTTTGTTTATTTTATGGTCCAAATACATGTGCAGAAAGTCTGCACGCAGTGCTGCATGCATATCTGCATCTAAAATAAATGTGCAGAATTTTTATATATTTGACGTGCAGAATTTTCGTAACAATGACAGTTTGTGTTCTTACGTATTATGAAATAGTTATAAGTGAAAGTTGTGAAAGTGAAAGAAAACTGTCATTTTAATTAAAAAATTGAAAAAAATAATTGAATCGTTGCCTGTAAAAACGTTTATGTCTAAATTAAAATTTAAGTTCAAATAACATATACCACTGTTTCCGATAATCCTTTCCCAAAAATTTATTTATTAACAATATTAGTTTTTATAATTTGGATTATTTAGAATATTTGAATATCTTTATAAACAAATAATCATTACAAAAATAATTTCATTTTCAAAAAAATATCATTCATTTTTATTTGAGTTATAAAAAAAATAATTCATTTTCAAACAAAATGTCAAAATCATCCATTTTCATCTGAGTTTTCCAGTAGTTTTTGTTTTTTTGATTGTGGTAGCACTGCCTCTGTGCAGCGAAATTAGAATTAGAGATATCTTGCAGAATTTTTCTGCATGCAGAATTTACATGTAATTGCTCTCATATAACAACACATGTTCTAATTTCGCTTCATGCAGAATTCTGCACATGTATTTGGACCATTAATTACTTTTATAACCATTTAAAATATAAATCACCGCCCTCCCGTAATTAGTAATTACCCCTTATTTTGTATAGTTTTTTATTTTTTTACTTTTATATTTTTGGTTTAAATACATAGTTAAATTTTAAGTTTTACCCCTCCCCCTTGTTTATTACTTAGCTCTTAATTCTGTTTTTATAACTTGTAAATTTAGTATATATAGTTGGTAATTTCATTATAATTTTTAATTGCAAATTAAACCTGTCGATGATTTTTTGAAAATCGAAACCGGTCGTTAATAAAAAATAAGTGAATAAAAATTGGTGTTTTTGTAATTATTAAAAATATTTAAAACATATTCTTTTTAGTATTACATTTTAATGCAAATTACATCATAATTTCGAGTTACTTTGATTATTACACACCTGCCTAAATTAATCAAATTAAAATAAAAAACTTACAACGGAAAAAATTAAAACATACGTACCACTTTAATCACTATTATTATAGACTTTCAGCTGAGAAGCAATAACTAAAACATACATGAAACGATTTTAACTATATATTTCTAAAATGGATAATACTCTAGTGAATTTTGAAATTTCATTAAATTTTTAATGTATTAAATTGTAGCAAGGTGTATTAAAACGTCTAGTTGTTAGTCTGGGAGCCCGCCGACATAAACAGCAACTCATAAATACTCTTCTATAATTTTTTGAGTGGCTTAATTACACCTAGTCTACTACTTTTTTTTCTCTATCATAATTTTCTTAGTCGCGGCTTTTTCTCTCCAGTAATTTTTAAACTTGTCAATACCGTATTAAGCTAAAAATTTATAGATACTCTATTTTTAAAAAATTTAATACCAAGAGAAATTCATGAATCGCGAGAGAAAAAGCTTGTCCGACAAAAATTTCGGTACGTTAAGGGTGTCTACCGAGTGAAACATGTAATAATAACAATTTCGAAAAATTTATGGATAACCACCTGATTTATATGAAAAATGCTTCAAAAAGGTATGTAAAATCACGTCCTTACATCGTCCGACAAGACAGATTTACCAATTTTCCAGTCCGACAAGCGGACATTGACATTTTCACGGCGACCTAAAATTTATTCATAACCGTCGGACAGAAAGAAATTAACATATTATAGAGCAGAACTTACCGTGTAGTACAAGTGGCGGACAAATATTTTGTACCAGATCGATAGTCCGACAAAAAAACATCGATCGACAACATCATTTCAATACTTTCTTTTTTCCAAGTTCATAAATAATTTTAGTTTAATTAATTACAATAATAAATCAATGGTAAGGAATGTGAATAGTTAAAAACATGTATTAAACTAATAATAGGAACTTTTATTAACAATTTCATTAAAAAAATATATATATGAAGAAGTGTGAAAAAATTTTTTTTCTACTCTTCATCAGAGTCATCATCAGTTGAACTCTCTTCATCTGTGGTACTGTTATCGTTTGCCTCACCATCCTCGTTATAATCATTGAAATCTGGAAAATTATTGATTTTTAAAAGCTATAGTAAATGAAAGATTAAATAGTGAAACGCATATTAACTCTTATCGACCAAATCTATCCGTTTTTGTCCGTTAACTTTAAGCACAGACAACTTTGTTACTGATGCTTGAAAATATTTAATAATCCATAGGAGGGTATTTTCAAGAAAGCTCTTACAGAATCTGGCCAACAAATTTCGAAAAAACCACCCCTTCCTACCCTATTTTTTAATCTAAAAATTAAAAAGGTGATTTTTTGAGGTAATTTTCTCGATAAGAAATGAATTTTTTAAAAATTGAGAAAATCTGTGAGGAACTATGAAAAACGTTGAACGAAAATGAACAGGAAAAACTGAAAAATTATGAAAAAATGTGAAAATCTATGGAAAACTATGGGGTAAAAATGAACAGATTGATCAATAAGGGCTTACTAAAATTTATAATTTTCATACCTGTTAAATTTGAAGATATATCTTCAAATGAAGGACTTTGGGGACCATCAAACCAATAATAATGAAACTTATTGTTAATCAACGTCCATCCACAGTTTTCAGGTTTGAGATTGGTGGGGCATCTCATATGTGCATTACACCAAACGCTGGATATGTAGATTGTTCGCTTAATTTGTTGCAGCAATTCCTCTTTTGATGGTGGCATACTAGAAGCACACTGAAAAAAACATGTCCTATTTCCAATCGAAATGCAATTGTCTAAACCTCACCGTGCGGTCACATATGGCGAATCAAACTACGAAATTGCTTCAACAACTCTACAATTATAAATCGATGAAGTTGAGACGATCACACGAAATATTTATGTGAAAATAAAATATAGTTCAATTAATCTCAAATAATCTCAATTAATCTCAATTAATCTTCAAACTTTAAAATGAAAAATTCATGATATAAGGTCAAAGAAAATTTTGTTCAGGGAAATAGTTATTATCTCTATTCAACAACTGTTATATTGGATATAACACTTTATATTTTGAATAAACCTCATTCTGTTGTTAGGAAAATGTTATCGTGTAGTTGTTCCAATCACAGTGAAATTGTTTGCAAATAATTTTTTTTTTGCATGAATAATCAACTGCCAACTTCGAGATGAGGTTGTCATGAACTTCAATTTTTTTTTCAGTGCATCTAATCCTTTCAATTTACTCTTGATAATTTTATCATCATGATTTTTATTTCTGAATGCCTTCTCGAAGAGTTCGAGTCGTCCTAGGCTTACATCTTTGCTTTTCAATGAATATAATTTGCAAACGAACTCTTCGATAATTCTAAAAACATATAAAAAAGATCAAAAAAGAATTTCATCAAATATTTGAAGCTTCAAAAAATCCATAATTTCCATGCGTCGGACTGGAAAATCGGAGAATATATCGTGTTCGACAATTAAATAATTGGATTCTACATACTTTTTTTTAGTAATCCTGTAAAAAACAGCTGGTTATGTGGAAGTATGCTGTATTTACGCTCACAAACGCAAATACTGTAAACCTTCGCCGATTTTCAATTGAAAAATAACAATTTGTTCGATTTTTATGGAAATGGTAATATTTTACTGTCGGACAACTTGTTCACCTCGTTGTAGGCCTCATTTAACAGCAAAAAACCGAAAGCGGAAACTGTTATGAATAAATTTTAGGTCGCCGTGAAAATGTCAATGTCCGCTTGTCGGACTGGAAAATTGGTAAATCTGTCTTGTCGGACGATGTAAGGACGTGATTTTACATACCTTTTTGAAGCATTTTTCATAAAAATCAGGTGGTTATCCATAAATTTTTCGAAATTGTTTTTATTACATGTTTCACTCGGTAGACACCCTTAACGTACCGAAATTTTTGTCGGACAAATTTTTTCTCTCGCGATTCATGAATTTCTCTTGGTATTAAATTTTTTAAAAAAAGAGTATCTATAAATTTTTAGCTTAATACGGTATTGACAAGTTTAAAAATTACTGGAGAAAAAAAGCCGCGACTAAGAAAATTAGGATAGAGAAAAAAAGTGGTAGACTAGGCGTAATTAAGCCACTCAAAAAATTATAGAAGAGTATTTATGAGTTGCTGTTTATGTCGGCGGGCTCCTAGACTATGTTCTATAGAAATAAATTATGATGCAAGAGTTGTTTTAAATTTTATAGATATGCATTAAAATTAGGTTTAGTGCAACATTTACTTTACAATTCAATAATAACCTGCAACGCATACCTCCTATTGCAAGACTTGCTTTAAATATTGCACAAAATAGACTTGCTATAGACTATAGACTTGCTTTAAATATTTTTAAGTATCGCCCACGCTTAAAGGATCTCATGTTATAATAATCGGAAGTTTAGAATTAAAATATTCTAAAGTTGCATCTGAAACTAAATCTCTTTTTATATTATAAAATCCTTTTTGACATTCTACCACTCAAAAACCTTATACTTTCGCATCAATTCGTACAACGGTTTTAATTTAGTAGCAGTATTGGGAATAAATTTTTCGTAATAATTAACGAGTAGCAGTGCGTCCAAAATTATTTGAGTATTATTAATTCTATTTATACCTTTAGATGAAACTACAAGTTCTAAATACTCTATTTCAGACATTGCAAAGCAACATTTATTTTTATTTAACCTGAGGTTAGCATTTCTTAATATTTCAAAACCCAAATGTAGTCTTTCATTATGAGTTTCATGTCAGGTGATGCAACTATAATATCGTCAAGAAAACTTGTAACTACTGAAATATTACCTAAAACTTTCTCTATTTCCCTTCCTTTGGAATATACCTGTGGCTGGTTGTATCCCACAAGGTAACCTATTCATCTTATAATTTCGTTTATGCGTTCACCAAGTCACTAGCTTTTTTGACTCGTCGTCTAACTCAATTTTATTTAAGCACTTGATAAATCAATTTTTGAAAATATTTTACTACCCTTTCATATACTAAAAATTTCGTTAATTCGCGGTAGTGGATGATTTGTATCTTTTAAAAATTTATTTATAGTCATTTTGTAATCGGCACATATGCGTACCTTAACGTGGTTCTTTAAAATAGGTGCCAGCCGAATTTCCCAATTTTCCTCATTCTATTATATTTTCGTTTTCTAAATCATCTAATCTTTAAATTATTTAATTGTTTTTAATTATTTATAATGTAATAAAAAAGTTTGTGGTTGTAATTAAAAACAAATCAATATGAAGAAAGGGATAATTGAATATGATATATCAGCGACCAACTCGATCACGACTGTAATTTGTAAAAATATTTATTATCCTTTCTGCCGTAGCGATATCTCCAAAATTAGAGATCGAAGGTTCGCACTTCTGTAATCTGAAAAATTGTAATATTTCTGTGTTTTTTTACAATAAACTTTTTTTACATATTTTTTCGCATATGATTTTAGGATGTGATATTTTTTCGCGTGTGATTTTAGGATGTTATATTTTTTCACGTGTGATTTTAGGATATAACATTTTCGAGATATGATATTTTCGTGATGTGATATTTTCGTATAGTGTGATTTTTTCGCTGTGATAGTTTCGACGTGATATTCTTTCGTGTGGTATTTTTACGTGTGATATTTTAGCACAGAACCCTTCCGAATGAACTGAATTCAGTCAACGGTAGCACCCTAAATCTTAGCAATGGAACAATCCTTGATGATGGCACGCTGTTGCTTGATTGAAGAAACGAGTCTTCATATAGGCCTGAATCAATGAGGAGGATAGTTCGTCACATAATCAAGGATTATGCCTCTAGCTGGATTATTGGCAACCCCATTTTACTTTTGTTCCTACAAATTTTTCAAACAAATTTGCTTTTTATGTCTTATTTTATTTTTATTTTCTCTATCCGATTATGAAATATTAACCTGTGTCATATTTTATATGTGGTAGGATTTTTTGTTTAGTTATCCATTATTTAACAAAACAAAAACAAAAGATTTGCGTCCATTAACATCCTTAGTACGCATGTTGTTGTGGGAGCTTGGTTTTAGAAGGTTTTTATGTGTTGTTGTGACACATATTGTAATGCTTACTACACAACACATTTTATTAAAAAAAAAGTATATTTTATTTTGTCCATATACCTACTACTTTTATGTCAAGTTTCAGGAAAATCAAAAATGGTCAAGTTTTCAAAATACGTTTTTCTTCTATTACAAATTTTGAAAAATCAAGAAAAGTAAAAAAATTTAACCAAATTCAAATGCGAATTGTCAAAATTGGGTGATAAGTTGAATAGCCTGGAGGTAACATCCAATTTGGCCGTACGACAAGTTGGATATTATGGAAGACCTTTAATTTTTATCGATGTGCTTAAGAATTTAGAGAAATATTTTGTTTTAAAATTGATCGAGATGATAAGTCTACTGTTGGCCCTCGTAATAATTTTATTATCTATTGCGAACAGCACTAAAGCATCCGAACATAGACTTAAACTGTATGTCTTGTGGAAAAAAATTCCCTAAATACAATTTGCATTTATATGCCTAGATTATTGAAAGAAAAATGTTTTCCCTTGAGGGAAAAATGTTTTCTGTAAAAAATTTATTCTGCCAAATCTAAGCTTTCAAACTCTAAATTAATCTGATTACTATCACTTTTAGTTCATTCGGGTGCTGATGTCACGATGTGACATAGGCAAAACACGTCACTTATTATACTCGTTTATGATTCAGCTTAGATCTAAATATTCAAGCTTCAATGGATAAAATTCTACACATATTTAATTAGTTTCATAATTTTTAAAATTTTATTTTTCAGATGCTACGGAACAAATGAAAAACCAAACTTTGTTATCCTGCAGGATTTAAAAACATTTAATTTTTGCAACGTGGACCGTCGCATTGGTATGAATTTTCAACTCACAGAAATTCTACTGAAAAAACTAGCCAGTTTTCATGCCGTAACAGCAAAGCTTTTGGACGAGGTAGGTGCATAAATAAACTATTGATATTTTTTTTTTTTTTTTTTTTTTTTTTAATAAAATGTGATGTGTAGTAGGCATTACAATATGTGTCACAACAACACATAAAAACCTTTTAAGACCAAGGTCCCACAACAACATGCGTTCTAAGGATGTTAATGGACGCAAATCTGTTTTTTGTTTGTTGTTTTAATATTTTTTGTTAAATAATGGACAACTAAACTATAAATCCTATCACATATAAAATATGACATAGGCCAATATTTCGTGATAGGATAGGGAAAAGAAAAATAAAATAAGAGATAAAAAGCAAATTTGTTTTAAAAATTTGCAGGAACAAAACTGAAATTGGTTTGCCAATAGTCCAGCAATGGCATAATCCTTGATTATGGGACGCAGTATATTTTTCAATGATTAAAGCTCAGATATATAGTTATATGAAAGCTCGTTTCTTCGAGCAAGCTACAGCGTTCCAGCATCAAGGAATATTCATTAGCTGTGATTGAGAGTGCTACCGTTGACTGAATACAGTTCATCCGCCAGCACCCCTAAGATATCACCTTGGCTAGTGATATCTCACTGCTATTGCCAGTGGTATGTGATATCTCACGTTAACTCATGTGCCAATAACAGGGACTGGAGTGCGCGGGGTTGTCACACCCATGGATCAAAAAATAGAAAAAAATTAACAAATTAATAAAAACTGATCCCTCCATGCGTATAAATATATTGAATATATTGAACTAAATAAACTACTAAACACATGTATAAATAAACTATTAATATTACTACATAAATTTAAATTTTAGAATCCAGCTTTATTCGCTGCATATCACAAGGGAACAGCTTACACTCAAAACAAAAATTTAATTCCTATGTTTCGAAATCATGTTTTGCAATGTGCACATGCTAGTAAAAATTGGGAAGGATATGAAAAATACTCAGATTTAATGGTTAATTCTGTTGAGTTTGCTTTGAAAAAACTAATTCAAACTTACCATGTTGATGAGCAAACGTTTTGTGTTTTAACTCAAGGTGATTTATGGGTCAATAATATTATGTTTAAATTTAATGAACATGGAAATGCGGAAGATGTATTAATGGTAAAACATTACATAGAAATTAATTAAACATTTACTCTATATTTGTTTCATCCTTAGGTTGACTTTCAACTAGGATGCATTGGCTCGATTGGAGTTGATTTAGGATACTTACTTTTTACGTCTACATCAAATGACGTTTATGAAGATGATTGGGATAAACTGTTAGAAATATATTACAGTGAATTTACTTTAATATTAAATCTATTAAACTTTTCCAAAAACATTCCGACTTTAAACGATATAAAAACAGATATAATAGAAAAAGCTACATTTGGTGTAATATCATCGTTCAATGCATTAGCAATACGTAATATGGAAATGGATGAAGATGCAAATCTACAGAATTTCGTCGATGATACAGAAGTGGCGAGAAATTTTCGAAACAGATTATATAATTCAGATAATACTAAAACAAGATTACAATACTTATTAGATTATTATGAACGAAAAGGTATTTTTGAGAGTTGGAAGTGAGAATTTAGAGATGAGAGTGAAAGACAGTGAGAATAAGTATAACAAAACATTAATAAGCAATATTTAAATTTTTTTTTCATATCAAAATAAATTTTAAAAACTATAATTTATATTTTACTAGGTGTTTGTTTCATTACATTCCTGAAATAATGCTATTGAAATAATGGCAAAGAATAATGCATATTGATTCTAAAGCAATTGAAGAGTAAAAGCTTAAAGTGAAAACGATTTTTCTAAGCTAGTTCTTTTTTAAAAACTTAAAAAAAAGTCTAAATTTGAGTTTTTAGCCTTATCTGCCTTATCCTTTTGGAACATTTCTGGTTAATATACATATTTATATGTTCTCTTACCATTTTTCAAATATCCATCCAGTTTGTCCGTCAACATAATAACATAAGTTTTATTCATAATTACAAATACAAAAAGAAGGAAATCATTCAGAAAAGAATGATAAAATAGTTATTAAGGTATTACGGGAATTATAAGGATGTTAATTACCGAGGGAAACGTTTACTACCCGAGGGTTAGTAAGTTTCACAAGGTAATTGACATCTATTAATTCACGTGATACATAAATAATTTTATGTTTTACAGCCTAAAACATTTATTAAACTAAAACATTTATTTTTATCAAGTACTAGCAGGACCCGGCGTGCTTTGCTACGCTTATAAATAAAGTATGTGCGCAGATATTTTGTTGACGTAGTAGCAATGATTTCAAAAAAGTGGTAATGAGAAATGATAGCATAATTGTTAATTGTACTTTTTAAAAATATGAATGTAAAATAATCAGTACTCTAGCTAAGTTCGGATATATGAAAAATTGGCAATCGAATAAGTTTTCAATTAAGCAATGAAAAAATTTATATGACTTGTTGAATTAGTAGAGGTGTGTCATCTCTATATAGAACATTATACAGAACAAAAATAGAATCACAAATGTTCAGTGTTCATGCATTGTATTTGTTCCCGACACGAAACACACAAAAATCTCTCAAATCACTCACAAAATTTCTCAAAATTTTATTTTTTAAACCAAATAGTCTAAAAGTTTTGTTTATTTAACATTATGCTCATCGCATATTGCCACTATGTCATAAAAAAGAAAATTCGAAAAAACTCGTTATGATAACATTCAATTTCCATTGTGTCATTTTTATTTTTATTAACTTATTTTAATATGGAAAGAATTACAAAATGTCGTTTTAATTCTATTGATTTATTCGAGTACTTGTGGGTACACTTTATTTTTTGTTTTTCCGTTTAACGGAATGGTTTTCCTAACGCATTAGCCACATAAAGTTGTCCTTGTGAGAAGCACGGATTCTCCGAATCTAGTCCATATACTTGCTGTAACTGTCCTTGTGATTTGTTGATGGTCATTGTAAAAGCGAGTTGCACTGGAAACGAAACGTTTGAGTTCAAATGCCATATCTGTTGGAATACGTGGCAACACTACATCTTCCGGTTCGAATTTTCCATTTAAAATTGTGGCTTCAATGACATTGTTCATCATATTTTTCACCGAACATTTCAAAAAAATTTGTGCAACTTCAAAGTATTTGACATATTTAGAATTACAATGTATGTCACAAAACACATAAAAACCATAGGTTCCACACCATCATATTTTTTAAGACGTTGATGGACGCAAATTTTTATTTTTTGGTTTTTATGTTCTTTTAAAGAATGGAAAACCAAATAATAAATCCTTTCACATAATAATATACGACATAGGGCAATATTTCATAATAGAATGGAGGAAATAAAAATAAAATACTTTTTTTTCAAATTTGCAGGAACAAAGCTAAAATTGGGTTACTAATTTTCCTAGTGCTAGAAGCATATACCAAGATCATGTAACGCATTGTTTTCCTCAATCCAGCATATATAATAGTTATAAAGAAACTTATTTCTTCGAGCAAGCAAAAGAGTTCATTCTTTAAAAATAATATAAAAAATAAAAAAATTGCGTCCATAAACACCTTAGAAGCATGTTGTTGTGGGACCTTGTTCTTAAAAGGTTCTTATGTGTTGTTGTGACACGTTGTGTTGTAATTCCTACTACCCAACATATTTTATTTAAAAATACCTAAAAAAGCGTGTCATCACCAAAAAATATTCCATAACTATTCCATAACTTCCACCATCACCCCTAAAATATCACTTATCCCCTTATATTAGTGATATCTTACTGCCATTGCCAGTGGTATACGATATCTCACGTTAACTGGTTTGCCAATAGCAGGTACCAAAGTACGCGAGGTTGTCACACCCATAGATCCAAAATTTATATAAAATTCATAGAATTCATAGAAAATATATAGAATTCAATACAAGATATATAAAATTTATTGGTATAGTAATGCATTGTTACCGTTTGCAAATCACTATTGCAAACGTGTTGCCGGCTAAGTGCCACTATTTTTAATGAGTTTGTTCATCATGATTACCATCCGTTTTTGATTGTACATAAGCTATGCTTCTTTGTATAGTATTTGTGCGAATTCTATTTCGTAATTTTGAGCTTTAAATCGATATAATCGATGTTATCCACTATCTTCACTTAGTTTTAAAAATATGTATCACATACAATTGCATGCCAGCAGCATATTTAGTGTAGATAAAACAATTTGATCATGTGCTAAATTCCAATACATATTGTAACGTTTCTTAGCCGAGTTACAATTATTTAGTTCGATCACTAAATCAGGCAATTTAAGACACAATGGATTTTTCAAACGTTATAATTTTATTCGTTCAGGATTTTACAATAAAAATGTTTCTCCTATTACTATTCCCCTTTTAGTTCTTCTTGTACTAACAGTATTTCACCACTTATAATTCTTTTATACTTGTTCACAATATCACTTTTAACTTTCTACTTATAACACTGTTAATTTTACTTCGCCTTTATCACTGCTAAATTTTTATACTTTTTGTATCGCTAACAATTTTATACTAAAACCATCCTCGAAGAACACCTCTTATTTATACTACATGAAATAGCCTCGACATTACTGCAATATTCTAGAACACACCTTTTTTTCCTTCCTTTATCAACAATAAGACGATCTTCAAATATTGACACATAGGTGTGAAATCTATTCTTTTCAATTGTTTTATTTACCAATTTTTATTTCGTTAACCAATCCTTATTCGATAAAACAAATACTTCCTATTACATGTTTACTTTGGTTACGTTGATTTGGTTTTATTGATTTTTACATTTCTTTTAGAAGAATTTTCTCGAAGATAATTCTCTAACGAGAAGTTTCTTGAAGATTTTCTATTGTTGTTGTGTTCTATCGTCTTCCATAATCGTCACAATATATATAATTTTGATATATAAATAAACATAATTGTTTGTCAGATCATACTTTCATTTTTCAATTTCATTATATTAGGTTCAATGTAAAAACATTGATCAAAGCAAACCAAATATGTAAAACGACCCGAGCAGAAATTAGTTAGGGAAAACCAGAATACAGTCAGGGCATGATCAGGGCCTGGTCCGTCCTACAAGGGCGATCCCTGTTAGGGCAATCTGATGTGGGCCTATTCCGGGCCTGATATAGAATACCCTTTTAGGGTTTGCCTTATTTGAATATATCCAGCCCAGATCAGGTTTTTCGTATTTGACCCCTAGCTAAAATTTCAATTGTTTAAAATTCACTAGAGTATTATCCATTTTAGAAATATATAGTTAAAATCGTTTCAAATATGTTTTAGTTATCGCTTCTCGGCTGAAATACTAAAATAATAGTGATTAAGGTGGTATGTATGTTTTAATTTTTTCCATTGTATTTTTTTTATTTTAATTTGATTAATTTATGTATGTAATGTATAAATATATATCAGGGTCTGGTCCGGATATCCCAATCAGGGCCTGATCCAATTATCCCAATCAGGGTCTGATCCGGTAATCCCAATCAGGACCTGATAGGGCAAAAGCGTTACACTCATGATCAGGGCCCAATCAGGCTGCCCTACCAATGCCTGATCCGGACTAGGGCAAACCTGATCAGGACCTTACTTGAGCCCTGACAAATTTCCGCTCGGGTACCTTTCAAATAGTGAAAGAATTTTTCAAATAGGTGCAGTGGTTTTGGAGATTATCAAATACGAACAAACAAACAAACATTAATTTTTATATATATATATATATAGATTTGATAGCATGATTTTTCGTTTTAATTGATCTAACTAACTTATATAACTAACTTATTAACTGAAATAACTAACTTATTTTTCATTTCAAATTTTATTGCTGGGGTATTGTTATTCGTTACTATGGCTTTATGTAAATAATATTGTTTATAAATAAACAAAACAAAAATTTATAATGAAAACTAGGTCTATTATGAATCTATAACTTATGGGTTAAGGCATAACTCCCTCTTATAATTCCCTTGGGAATTAAGAATGTCATTATTATTTCGGTAACTAAGGTCTAACCGACTTATAATAAATCAGTAAAACATAAACATTTTTTTGTACGAGTAAACCGTAAAATTCACTTTTGCGATTCAAAAATTGTACATAAAGCAGGCCTTTTTTCCTATTGAAATAACAATGCTAAAAGTGAAATGACAATGCCTAAAATTGAAATAACAATACCTAAAGTTATTATATTACTATTATTTCGAAAAACTACTTTGATAATAGTACATTATGATGCTAGGACGTAAAGCTAAAGATTTTGGACGGATGTGGAGTTTGCAAATCGAGGCGCTAGCCGAGATTTGCACCCACATTAAGTCCAAAATAGCTTACGTCCGTGCATCATATACTATTTTTTATTCGCCGCAAGCAAAATATTTTAAGAAAAGTTGTTTATTCTAAATTAAAATTATAAATTTTCATAAATTTTAAAATAAAAATATGTGGAACAAGTAACCTTTGAAAAAATATTTATTATTTTTTCCAAATTCTATGACAACAAATGATAACAACTATTTTAATTGGATAATGAAATTTTGAATTTGCGGGTTGCTTTGATAAAAAAATTTATTTTTCATAGAATTTAGACAAATACAAATGCTTTTTACTTTTTTGGACGTAGCTATGACGGCAAAATAAATAGTTGAAAAGTGATACTTTAAAGCCGCAAATCACAGTAATAAAGTAACACTTTAATATATAGGCGAATAAAAAATAATTTTCGAAAAAATATTTGACTATTTCGTGTAAATATATGTATTTTTATTTATGCAAATAATACAGAATCTTTTTTTTTTTTCTTCCTTTATCTCCATTATAGGAGCACAGGGCGTCTACTAGGCTGGACCATCTAACTCTATTAGGGGCAATTGCTTTCAGTTCTATCTATGTCTTTCTGATATGTTCTGCTTCGGCTAGCACCATTTTCTCCCAGGTCATTGCTGGTCTTCCTACTCTTCTTTTCCCTTGCGGGTTCCACTCCATAGACATCTTTGTTATGTCTTCTGCTGGCTTGCTCAGTGTATGTCCTATCCATCTCCACTTTTGTTTTCTTATATCGGTCTCAATGTCTATCTGCTCAGTTTGCCGCAGAAGTTCTTCGTTACTGATGGTGTTTGGCCAGAAGCATTTGATTAATTTTCTTAGGCATTTGTTGACAAACACCTGAAGTTTATTTGTGATCTTCTGTGTTTGTTTCCATGTTTCACATCCATACAGCAGTACTGACTTAACACATCCGTTGAACATCCGTAGCTTTGTTTTTCTTGACAGGACGGACGCTTTCCAAATCTTGTGAAGCAAGTTAAATGTGTTTCTTGCTTTGTTGATGCGTTGACTGATGTCTTCTTCTGTTCCGCCTGTTTTCGCTACAGTACAACCAAGATACACGAATTTATCGACATCATCGACTTGTGTGTTATTTATGTTGATTGGTGTACTCACGTTGGTGTTCAGTCTTATTAGCTTTGTTTTGGTGATGTTGATTTTGAGACCAACTTCATGTGCAAGGATTGATAGCTTCTGTATTTTCTGCTGCATGTCGACATGTCTGTGTGTAAGCAGGCAGATATCGTCTGCGTAGTCTAGATCATTGAGCCGTCTTAATGGTCCCCATTGGATACCATTTGGACTTTCGCTTTCGAGCTTTTGCATGACACTATCTAGTACTATGAGGAATAGTAGCGGTGATAACACACAGCCTTGCCTTACTCCCCGGTTGTTAAAGTACTTATCACTTTGCTGTCCTTTGTATTGAATTTTGTTCCCAGCATTCTGATACATTTCTTTGATTAGATCAATTATCTGATTTGGGATGCCCATTTCACAAAGTGATTTCCAGATAGCAGTTCTGTTGATTGTGTCAAACGCTTGCTCGAAGTCCACGAAGAGTAGATACAGTGGCGAATTCCATTCGTTAGATTGTTCGACGAAATGCAGAATCTTACTCGTACAAAAAATCTTGTATGCAATTCAGGCATAAAGTATCTTTTTTGCTTTTGAGTGATTGTTTCTAACGCCACCTTTCTAACGCTAACTCTACTAACGCCATTGTTTCTAACGGTTACGCCACGAGCAACAATTTCACTCTCAAGCGGAAAAGACATACTTTATGCCCTTAATACATAGCTTTTAATTTTCTTTTTTAAACTTATATAATATACATTTTTTAAATTGGCTAGTGGCCATTCTCCCCTAGTTGGGATTTTCTCCCATATTAGTAGATCCATAATGTTCTTCATTCAATGTCAACTTGGTTGAATTATGAAGAACGGTAAAACGTGTTCGTAGAATAAACAAAATTAGACAAACATTGACCCTAAAAATGAATTAAAAATAATTGTGATCTAAAAACAAATTTTATCTCGTCGCTGGTCGAGTTGGTTAAATGGTTAACGTACCGACGGAATTGAGATAAAACTTTTGTTACGGATCTTTCGCTTTTCAAAGCAATTTTTCATTCTATTCAATTGAATACATTCATTTCTAGTGAGTTATGATTCTATTTGGCCATTTGATAAAATTAAAGTTAAAATTTAAATTTATAACGTTTAGAACAACTTAGCAGCTACTTGGAACCCAGGGTGAGAAAGAATTAAAGAATTTTTCTAGAGTTATGTGCAAAATAGATAGTTTGAAGTTTGAAATAATTCTATTTTGCTTGGAGGTTGTATGTAAATAAATTCTCCTACATATATGTTAGCGCATATGACAAAAACTACTATGAAGTTTTAAGCATTTTGTTATTTTTAAGAGTGGCAAATGTAACTAAAGTGCTGTTTGTTTTCCACACCACTTACCCCCTAGTACCATTGCAGGTGGAGTGATATAAACGTGAGAAGGAAATAAATTATTATGCAGTAGCATTATTGAAACAAACAGGAGTTCTAGTAGTTCAGGTGGTTGCAGCGGCCGGATAAAATGTGATTGCTTAGTGGCATGTGTGAAGTGCTTTCTAACCTCTGTGGAAGCGGAAGGTGTTGTATCCCACAATCCTCCAATTTCATTTCTTTTTCATTAATTCTATCCAATAACCTTATTTCCAAATATATCCAAACTCTTCCAAATGCAGCACAAGCATTTTATGGTCATAACAATTATTTTAAACTAAATAATTGATTTGGAATTGACTTGTTAACTTTGGAATAAGTATCAATAAAAATTAACGACTTTTAATATACATAGCTCACAACATTTAAAATTAGAGTGGCTCACGCCTTTATTTTTGATTTCTCCAAATATAAATTAAAACTGAATATGCACTAACATACTAACTACTAACAATATATGCTACTAACATCCCCTCCAAAATTAAATAATGTTTTTTTAGACTATAAGATTTTCAGGGTTTGTATTTTAAGAATACCTATTGTAAAATGAAATGACGTCGATTTAGAGTTTAGACCGTCAACAGGTTAAGCAAAAAAGAACTTCCTTTTGTTAAGATTAAAACTAAATAAAATAAAATTGTTTCAAAATTAAAGTGGTTTTGTGTATTCAGCACGGCCGAAGCACAGAAATGGTAACTTGCATTTTTGACATTTTGAGATATTAACAATTTTTAATTTTCAATTTTCACAGTCAAACTAATCAAAACTATATTTATAGTCAAAAAAATTTCAAATTTTGGTTTGAATCAGAAAAAGTCCAAGCGGCACGTATATCCGCTAGAAATAGGTAGATTTCGAGATCAGACAGTTTTGTGTGCCAGTAGAATCTGATGTATCAGATTAGTTTAAACAAAACAAACTAATTTAAAACAGATATCGAACAAATTTTAAAAAGAAAATTAGCTACCTACAAGCAAAATTATATCTATCCAATTTTGCAACAAACAAATATAAAATCTACCACAGAACATGTGTGTGATAATTTATGACACAAACCTACTCTATATCATATGTTGTGCAATTACTGCAAAATATCAAAATAGTTTATTTCTAAGAAAAAAAATTAATTTCTTCTATTCAAATCTTTTATTTTTTGACTGTTATAAGGTTGACTTTGACTGTTATAAGGTTTTTGGAAATTGTAGTTGGGGATTGTTGCAAACTTTTTTGTTGAAGCCAACAAGTCAAAAACCTCTAACTGCAGAGGTTTATATTTATAAGAAACGGATTAAAATGTTTCCACAGATTCTAAATTTATGAAGATTTTAAAAATATTAGTATCCAAACGGCCGTTATAACGGATTAAAAAAACCACTTTTTTTTCTAGTATAAAGCCTATAGTTCCTTAACCATGTGTCAGATTTTTCTGATTTACGAACTTGTCCAAGATATTAATAAAACACACATTTTTAAGAAAGGTTTTTTTATCTGGCTCCACAAATGCAACCATGAGAGCGCCGGTTGATTCAAACGCATTTTGTGTTTTACAAGCTTTTTTGTTGGAGCCGTTCACTCAGAAACCTCCAACTGCAGAGGTCGTTTTTTTGAAAGAAACTGATTAAAAAGGTTTCAAAAATTCTAAATTTATGAAGTTTTTAAAAATATTAGAATCCAAACGGCCGTTATAACGGATCTAAAAAACAGAGTTTTTTTCTAGTATAAAGCCTCTAGTTTCTTAACCATGTGTTGGATTGGGCTGATTTACGAACTTGTCCAAGATATTAACAAAACGCACATTTTTAAAAAAGGTTTTTTGATCTGGCCTTATAAATGCGACCGTGAGAGTGCCGGTTGTTTCAAAAAAAAATTTTTTTTTGCAAACTTTTTTGTTGGAGCCGCTCACTCAGGAACCTCTAACTGCAGAGGTCTAGTTTTAAAACAAATTGATATAAAAGGTTCCAAAGATTCTAAATTTGTTAAATTTTTTTAAATATTAGTATCCAAACGGCCGTTATAACGGTTTTAAAAAATCAATTTTTTTCAGAAAAAAGCCTCTAGTTTCTTAACCACGTGTCGGATTTTGCTGATTCACGAACTTGTCCAAGATATTATTAAAACACACAAGTACAGAAAATTTTTTTGATCTACCTCAACAAATGCGACCGTGAGAGTGCCGGTCGTTTTCGTTATATCTCATATCGTTTATATATATATATATATATATATATATATATATATATATATATATATATATATATATATATATATATATATATATATATATAAATTTTTTTTTTTTTTTGTTTTTTTGTCTCCGCTTATCATATATAGTCGTTTGGCATCAAAATTTTTCCGAAATTCCGAGATGAAGCCCATTGCAATAGGTAGATTTTTATATGAAATCTACCTAAAAATCCGAGCGGCAGGTGTATCCGCTAGAAATAGGTAGATTTCGGGATCAGACAGTTATGTGTGCAATTAGAATCGGATTCATCAGATTACTTTAGAAAAAATACTAATTAAAAACAGAAGTATTAAACAAACTTTAAAAATAAACATTATTTTATACAGTTTTTGGGCTCCAGGCACTTAACCTGTACCCCGATATGGCCAATTGTCAAACATATTCTGGAGACTGTTTGCCGCAATATACCTAGAAAATATTTTTAGCGTAAATGAAAAAATGCGACCGTGAGAGTGCCGCTAAATGCCGTTGTACTTCACACAGTTTATTGCAGATAGCTAAAGAACCTTTTATTGCAGATGTCTGGCTTTTTAAAAAATGATAGAAATATGTTCAAATAATTAATATTTATAAATTTTGTTTACATATTTTGCCCCAAGCGGCCGTTATAACGCTTTGTTTTTGACAGTTTTAAGGCTCTAGACTCTTAACCTGTACCCGGATATGGCCAGTTGTCGAACTTATCCAAGAGATTGTTTGTCGCAACACGCTCAGAAAAAATTTTTGGTCTAGGTCTAGGAAAAATGCGACCGTGAGAGTGCCGCTAAATTCCGTTATACCTCATATCGTTTGGCATCAAAATTTTTTCGAAATTCCGAGATGACGGACATTGCAATAGGTAGATTTTTATATGAAATCTACCTAAAATAGAAGGTTATATAGTTTTTTGGTTAAAAACTATTTATTAATTGATTGTTGTAATTCGAAAGCCAGTAAACTTCTTATGAATGGAACTAAATTTTATTAAAAACAATTACGAGTTAAAATACAATAATTTAAAAAACTTACAAATAAAGTATTTAAATACAAAATAAATTTATAAGTACCTTGTTCTAACGACACTTTAATTTTGCTAACAATTCTGATTTTTTAATGTTTTTTTCTTTTTTAACTTGTAAACACACTCGCTGCCAATCCCGAAATGAAATATAAAATTGAAATGAAATATAAAATTTTATTTGACAATTCATCTACAAACTAAATGCTCTGCTCGACGGGTAATACGGTAACTATAATTTTACGTTTTATTGGGAAAGTTCCTACAGACTCCCCCTCCAGCAGGGGACTGCGTAAGAAGAGAAAAATATTTTAAGAGTGGCTACGAAAACTTCAACCGTATTCCGTATCTGTACCATGAATCAACTAAATTAAAACTCATTAATATGTTTTAATGTCGGTCTATGAATCTACTGATGAATTATAATATATTAACGATTTCAATAAATACTCAGTAGATAATTATTTTTTAGATTAATACGTTTGCACGAAAACGCGAAGAAATAATTAAAATTTTGTTGCTTTACAAATATTCGGATTGAAGAATGAATATAATAAAATTTTCTTGGGAAATGATAGTGCTGAAATGAGTCAAAAAACGATAAAGTTAAATTGAGAAACTATTTTGGTAATACGAATCGGATTTGTTTAGTTCTAGGTTCGGAGCGTGATGCAT
Organism: Diogma glabrata; assembly: GCA_963693315.1. NCBI lineage: Eukaryota > Metazoa > Arthropoda > Insecta > Diptera > Cylindrotomidae > Diogma > Diogma glabrata. The sequence goes on from OY856187.1 coordinate 198,115,372, forward strand.
TCTTGCTGTCATCTGCAAGATATGCTGGTTTGATGCGATCTATTGCTACTGTTTCACTTTTACCATCCACTTTAATAACAAATTGCTTGCGCAATTTCTTTACTACTTTAAAAGGTCCTCTATATGGAGGAGTTAGACCCGTTTTTACTTTATCGACTCTTAAATACACGTAATCGCACGTTTCTAGTGAAGAAGGGATAAAAACATCAGAGCGACCATTATTTCTGGTTTCTTTTGGACGGATATTATCGAAAAACCTGTGCAGTTGATCCACGAACTCGTGCTGTGACATCTCTTTTTCAGGTGGGCTAGTAAAAAGTTCTCCTGGTATACATAGTGTGGTTCCGTACACTAATTCTGCCGCGGAGCATTTAATATCCTCTTTGATTGCGATTCTACAACCGAGAAGGATAATTGGTAGCTCCAACGTCCACTGTAAATTATTTTTAGCCCGCAGTGCTGCTTTTAGCGTTCGGTGAAATCTTTCGACCATACCGTTGGCTTGTGGGTTGTAGGCCGTGGTACGACATCTATGCACTCCAAGCATTTCGGTTATTTCATGAAAAAATTTTGATTCAAACTGTGTTCCACGGTCGGTGGTGATTATTTTTGGTATGCCAAAACGTGAGACATATTGTGAGACAAAAGTTTTAACTATTGTTGACGTAGACATGTCGCGCATAGGATACGCTTCTGGCCATCTAGTATACCGATCCACCAGAGTTAAAAGATATGAAAACCCTTCTGATTGAGGCAGCGGTCCCACTATGTCCAAATGGATGTGCTCAAACCTGTGCGTAGGAATTTCAATCTTACCATGCTCAGTCTTTGTGTGTCTCTGTACCTTGGATCGTTGGCAATCGACGCATTGTTTTGCCCAAAGGTTTACGTCCCTGTTCATTCCTGGCCAGAAGTATTTTGATGACACTAGTTTTCGAGTACCTCTAACACCTATATGTGATATTCCGTGAAGTACATTGAAAAGGGTTTTTCGAAGAGGAGAAGGTACATAAGGACGAGTTGTATTTGTTCCTACTTCACACCATAATTTAATGTTCGCAGAGGGCATATCAATTAAGCTCAATTTAAAACTTAAATCGTTTCTATTTCGCAGTTCATCTAATTCCTTATCTTCTTCTTGTGAGTTAGACAATTGTTCCAAGGTACAGCCGTTGTTGTCAATCACTGATGTCTCGTCACCGTCTACTCTAGACAGTGTATCAGCGACGACGTTATCTGTCCCTTTGACGTGTTGTATGTCGGAGCTAAATTGTGCTATGAAATCAAGTTGTCGTGCTTGACGTGGGCTCCTTTCTGTTTTGGAATCAATTGCCTTTACAAGAGGCTTATGATCTGTGAAAATCGTAAATTCTCTACCTTCCACAAAGTGGCGAAAGTGTTTTATAGCCAAATATATCGCTAGTAATTCGCGATCGAACGCTGCATATTTTTTTCACTATTTGATAATTTTTTCGAAAAGAAACTGAGTGGTTCCCAATTTCCTTGACCTACTTTCTGTTGCAAAACAGCCCCTACAGCGATGTTGGATGCGTCAGCAGTAATGCTGATCTCTGCTGTTTCCGCTGAATGTGTCAACATTGTTGCGCTAGCTAGTATACTCTTAACTTTTTCAAACATTGTCTGACAATTTTCAGGCCAGGCAAATTCTTTTGATTTGCCCTTTTTTGGTAATTTAGATAAATGATCATAAATAGGCGTCAGATATTCAGCCATGTGCGGGGCAAACCTATGGTAATAATTTACCATGCCTAAAAATCTCTGCGTTTGTTTAATGCTGGTTGGTTGGGGAAATTCTTCAATTGCTCGCACTCTGTTCCTGGACGGTAAAATTCCGTCTTTAGAAACCTCGTGGCTAAGAAAATCTAATTTTTTCACTCCGAATTCACATTTTTGAGGATTAATTGTAAGACCGTATTCAGCTAATCTTTTGAAAATATCTCTCAAATGTTCTTTGTGTTCTCCCTCTGTTTTACTGAAGATTAAAAAATCATCGATGTAAATGAACACAAAGTCTATATCGCGGAAAATCTCGTTAACGAAACGTTGAAAGGATTGTGCCGCGTTACGTAGTCCGAACGGCATTCTAAGAAATTCGTACAATCCGAAAGGAGTCGTTATCGCTGTTTTCGGTATATCCTCCTCTGCTATGGGGATGTGGTGGTAGGCTCTTACTAAGTCAATTTTGGAGAATATTGTGCTACCATGCAAATTACACGAAAAATTCTGTATGTGGGGAATCGGATATCGGTCGGGTATAGTTATTGTGTTTAACCGCCGATAATCCCCACATGGTCTCCAGTCGTTGTCATCTTTCTTCGCCACCATATGCAGAGGAGATGATACTTGTGACGAAGATGGTCTACATATTCCGAGATTCACCATATTTTCAAAAGATTGTTTCGCTAGCTTATATTTTGAAGGGTCTAATCGACGAGGTCGAGAAAATGGTAACCTTCCACTTGTTTCTATGTAATGGAGTACATTATGGGAAACGGGTAAATCATAACGAGGGTTTTCAGTTATAGTCGGGTATTCTTTAAGAATTTCTGTGAACTGATTACGATCCACTAAATTAATTTTCACCGTTGGTACATCTGTATGCGCGTAGACGGCGTTTATGGAAAGAGAGGTTTCACTATCTCTAAGTTATTTCTTACCAAGATCCACCATTAGACCAAATTTTGTCAAAAAATCTGCCCCGATAATAGGACGTGAAACATCTGCGATAGTGAAGACATGAGGAAACTCGCGACGCAATCCTAAATTTACTTTTAGCAATTTCGTTCCAAATGTTGGAATACTGGAACCATTTGCGGCTGAGAGAGGACTATCTGTGTCTTGTTTTAAATATTTAAAATGCGATCTGGGTAAAACGGAAATATCCGCGCCTGTGTCGATTAAAAATTTAAATTTATTAATGGAATCGTACAAAAACAAGCGGCGAGAATTAGGATATGTGCTGACTGCCGCAGAATCAGCAGATTCTATGAGTTTTTTGGACTCGGTTTTTGTATTAAATTGGCATGGTTCGCGGCACCGTCGTGCATTTGCGCCAAATTTAAAATGATAATAGCAATTTGGATGGTTCCCTCTTGAATGACTTCTACTTCTACCTCGGCTTTGATATCCGGGATTTCTGTTCTCAGTACGTGAACGCGAACGATTTCGATAACCTCTGGAGTACACTGATTCCTTTACCTCGTTAATTTCCCGTTCCATGGTTCTAAACCGACTAGTCATTTCCGCTATTGCCGAACAAAGATCTGCAATGGTATTGTTTGATGTTGAAGCGGATGAAATTACGTGTGGTGTGTTAACTGAAGCTATTTGTAATGGGTTCGACGCTTCCCAGATTTTGTCTGCAATCGCGATTAATTCAGGTGGAGAGGTTTTTCCCGTAGCTACGAGTGCTATGTTTATATTTGAAGGTAGACGTCTTAACCATAGCTTCAATAAAAGATCGGAAGAAAAAGAGTCAGAGGATCCTGCTAACAATTCCATTGAGCGGAAAAATTCTGATGGCTTACGATCGCCCATTTCGGTGTTAGAAAGCAGTGATTCCATTCGCCGTTCTTCACTGAGCGAGTGCCTTTCAACCAGAGCCTTCTTAAGGGTCTGATAAAGTTGTGCTGGTGGTGGTTTGCGTATGATGTCTAGTACTAATATGATTACATCTTGTGGTAGTGCAGCAATAACGTAATCAAATTTTGTGCGATCGCTTGTAACATTTCGCAAACTGAATTGCGATTCAGCTTGAATGAACCACGCTCCGGGACAAGAAACCCAAAATGATGGTAATTTAACAGTTACTGCGGATACCGAAGTCTCATTACTTTTTGTTGCATCCGTATTTTTACTATCATCTCCCAAGCTTGTACTATTATCTCCGTTTTCCATTCTTTAAAGTTACTAATAGACTTATAAAAAAATTTTCACAAAAACAAAAACAAATACCTACTAAAAAAAACAAATGACACTAAACCTTATTTGTTTTCCCTTCTTTGTACGCTTAAACTTGACTGAAAACTGGATAAAAAGAATCGAAAAATGTTAAATATACGCAGCATAAGTAGTAGCAAACGCAGCCTTTCGACCAAAATCAAAATTGTTTTACAGAAATATTTTACGCTTAAAATTACACAAAACACATAAATTGTTTAAAAAAAAAAAAAAAATTTTAAAATACGTAGAGGTATATATATGTTCCAAATATTTAGATATAGCAATTAGTTTTTTATACGAAATAATGTAAAAATTCTATAAAATTTAACTTAATTTTAACACACACGCTTTATTTTAAAATACAATATATTTAAATTTTTATGGTTTCTTATTTAAAATAAATAATATTTAAATTTTTATTTAAATGATGGAAAAAAAAAACAAAATATCAGCTGTTGTTTCAGATAATTGTTTTATTGACCGTTATAGCGGTATCTGAAATCCCGCTACGTGCACATGCAAAATTTTAGCGTTGGTTTTGTAGCGTCATACGCTTTGGATAAAGATTTCTTCTTTTTACAGCCTTTTGTAACTTTATCTTTATGTACTGTACAGCTAATTTATTTTATATACATAGTAAAAAAATAAATGTTTGATTTACCTGTGTCGAATAGCTCCAAGCTCCTTTTTATTGAAATTTTCAGAAGATTTCTTGGCTTGTGTTCTTTTTAACGTGTTCGGGCGTCACCACTATAGTTTCTTGGTTAAAAACTATTTATTAATTGATTGTTGTAATTCGAAAGCCAGTAAACTTCTTATGAATGGAACTAAATTTTATTAAAAACAATTACGAGTTAAAATACAATAATAAAAAAAACTTACAAATAAAGTATTTAAATACAAAATAAATTTATAAGTACCTTGTTCTAACGACACTTTAATTTTGCTAACAATTCTGATTTTTTAATGTTTTTTTCTTTTTTAACTTGTAAACACACTCGCTGCCAATCCCGAAATGAAATATAAAATTGAAATGAAATATAAAATTTTATTTGACAATTCATCTACAAACTAAATGCTCTGCTCGACGGGTAATACGGTAACTATAATTTTACGTTTTATTGGGAAAGTTCCTACAGTTATATTATTTGTTAATGTTGTAAAATATTAATTATTGGGTAATTTAATAATAAATTTGATACTTTTAAAGAAGATACGTAAATCATGTATGATCTTGTAAACTTCTTGTCCCAATTCTCTACAAGAAATGATCATGATCATGTAAGTTCCTACCCTGGCAAAAATTCTTGTAGGAATTTTTGTTAGGATCTTACGTAAATCTTGTATGATCTTGTAAAGATCTTGAAAAGATCCTATGTAAATCTTGTATGTATAGTAAGAATTTTTGCCAGGGATATTTAAAGAGTAATTTTTGAATGAAAAAATTAATTAAATGGTTTAATTATATGATAAAAATGTCCATCGACATGTTATTATATCATCTTAGATGCATTACTCATTTTCGACAAAAATGTAAGTTACCATTTTTGCGCTTAGCATGGCAGTATTATGTGTACAAGTTTTTATTCAATTGTAACCTGACGGTAAGGGTTCCACTACAAAGACTTAGAGGTGTCCGAAGAAGTAGGTTGAACGTTGTCTGCAGAAGACTGTATTTCATCTGCGCAACTAAGAGTAGCGAATAAATAATGGAGATTGAGTCGTGATATTTTCAGCTTCTGACCCAAACCAAGGTTTTAATCTGTCGATGGAGACTCACAAATTTTGATCTTTGCGATTAATGACGTAATGCTTTTCATCGCGACTAATGACTGGGTAAGGACTAGGTGGCTGAAGCGACTTACGTTCTAAGGGCGTAGAAAGACACCTGAGCAAGATTCAGGACTTTGAAAATGGAAACTTTTTCAGAAGAAATCTTTGATGCATTAATGGGACGAAGGTGATCAATTTGTTGTTTCAGCTGTGAAACAATATCAGATTGTGGAATGAAGTTATTATTTTTGCTGAAAAATTCTCCAGGAAGATAAATTTGCGTACCAGAAACTAGTTCTGCAGATGCAGATTGGAAATTTACACGAAAACTGGTTCGTAAAACAAGTAAGATTGACGACAATATCAGTGTCCAGTCAGTCTTGTCGTAAGCCATGATAGCAGATCTAAGAGGTAGATGCCAGCGTTCGATGAGACCGTTACGTTTACGATTGTAACTAGTAGTGCGTTTGCGTTCAAAATCTATGTTTATATATACCTCAACGAATCTTTGTGTGTGCCTAAAATGTATAACCTTTTGACAAGCCAGGCAGTTTGTGCCATTTGTTGAACGTCCTTTTTAATAAATCCGTAACGAATTTGGCAGAACTGTTGCCTCCTGAATGGCATAAATTGTATTGGGTATTGCCCAATAGTTAATGAAAAAGTTCGGAATTGAAATGTGGAACTTGTGTCCATCAGCAGTTTCGTTGTAATTAATAAGTTCTGGTATTGATAGTTGAGCGATACGAGAAAATGTATCTGCAAATATGTTTTCAAGTTTCAACCTCAGAGATGTGTTGAATATCAGTGGTGAATTGACTGATAAAATCTAAATGTTTGAATTGGCGAGGACTTGCTTTGGCGGTGAAGAGAATACTCTCTATATCTATGTAGAGAATCTATACAGATTCTACCTTCAAAAGAGAAATCTGACTTGTTTAATAGCAGAGTAAGCTGCTAGAAGTTTGCGATCACAAGCGCTATATTTCTATTGCAACTCGTTTCGCCGCACAAAGATAAAACTGTGGTGTATCCAACATTACTGCAACTACTACTACGATCATTACTGCAAGTTGAGCAGGGTTCGGCAAAAGTTATTGCTTCAAAAAGTGGCTGTTTGCGTAGGTCGAAGGCTTGGATGGCATCTTCGTACCATTGAATGACTCGTTTGCCATTCTTAAAACCTTTTAGGAAATCATTAGGGATTGCTTGCTTGATTGCCATGAGTAGAAGTTAGATTGACGCTCATATACAGTTTGGAGATGAGTGAGGTGTTCCCCAAAGGTATTAGAAGCAAAAAGGAGGTTATCTTTGTAGATGAACAGAAGTCAAGGTTGTAAGTAATAAATGCATAAACCGTTGGAATAATTGCGCGGTGTTTTTCAAACATTCCTTTCCCCTTTCTTTCAGACAGCCAATTTACATTCATAAAATAATAGTTTCGGTTAATTAAAGAGCTCAACGACCATCGTCGGTATAAGAGCTCTTTTTTTTTTAATAACAAATTATAGCTAACAACTATATAAATTAACTTGTAATAATAAATTATAAATAACAATTATATAAATTAATTTATTTGATTTAAATTAGATGTAAATGGGTGAGAGTAAAAGGATGTGAATGGTGTTCTTTCGGGTACTACATATGACTTATGTTTAGATTCGCGTCGATCGAATTACGGACAAAATTTTTTAGTTTAGCAAAAGAGTTAGTAATTAATTTTATATCTGGAGGAAGTTTATCAAAAGTTTTTATTGCACGGCTTAGTAGGTTACATTTATTTCTTTCTGTTCTAGCTCTGTTGACTCTATATTTATTTCTGTATCTCGTATTATAAGCATGTATATTTGAACCTGTGTACAGTGTTATATTATTTTTAGTGTTTTATTTATTACCTTGAATAGGAACTTTGCCTGCTCAATAAAAATCATTTGTTTGATATTAAATTTATTAGTAAGTTTGTAAAGTTCAGCCGTTCTAGTTCTCCATTGAAGTCCATACAGATTCTTCAATACTCTTCGTAGCACTTTTTCAACTTTCCGTAGTACATATTTAGTGCAATGGGACCAAGAAGTTATAATGTACGTTATTTTTGAAAGGATGTATGAGTGGTAGATAATGTTTGAATTTTTTACTTTTATACCGTCTTCGTTTTAATGCCCCTAATAAGGAATTTATCTTTTTTATCATCTGATCTGTATGTGGTATCCAGTTCAAGTTTTCGTCGGTTATCATACCCAAGTATTTATATAGCTTTACTCTTTCTAAACTTATGTAGACTAAACATATAGACAGTATATTTATGTCAATCGAGGGCATTCCTCGTTGCATTAATATCATATATTTCGTTTTAGTTTTATTAATGGTTAATTTATTTTCAGATAGCCACTCATTGTATTTTTTTAGGTCTGTATTAATAGTTTGTTCAAGGTGTATTGCTTGTTTGCTTTTATAAATTAGGAGGGTATCGTCAGCAAAGATGACGTATATTCCCTTAAGTTTGGCTCTGTTAATGCTGTTTATATAAAGTAAATATAAAGTTGGACCAAGGACTGATCTTGTGGTACTGCTATATCTATTATGTCAGGTTCAATGAAGATTGTTCCTAGCTTTGTACGGCATATTCGGTTGGAAAGATAAGGTTTCTAGTAATTTATTAGCAATACCTCTGATGCTACGTTCTCTAAGGGATTCTAAAAGGATGTTATGGTCTATACAGTATCAAAGGCTTTCTGTAGATCAACAAAGACAGTACCAACATAGTATTCTTCATCAAGAAAGTTATTAATAACTCTCATGCTTTCGGTTATTGCTGATTCGGTGTTGCTTTGTTGTTGGAATCCAAATTGATTTACATCGAAGCCTCCTTTATTTTCAATAAATTTTTTTTCGGCAAACGGCTGTAAAGTTTAACTTTACTGCCGCTGGGGGTAGCTAAAGTCTTACTTTTTAGCCGGCGACTGCAAAAGTAACGCCATTTTTATTTAATCTGACGGCGGTTGTAAATTAACTTTCATATTTTTACGGCGGCTGTAAAGTAATTTTCATATTTTTACGGCGGCAGTAAAGTAATTTTCATATTTTTACGGCGGCAGTAAAGTAAAATAACATGATATTATTAATTTGTTCAAAACAGAATGCATTTCAGTTCATTTTATTGAATCAAAATCAATAAAAATTAATTCCAGAAAATTTATTACCTAAAACATATTTATAAAAAATTTGATGCATTAACTCCATATTTTTAAACAAATTTAAACGTTTGCCGAAAAAAATAGTGTATTGAATTCGGAGCTAAAGTAACTTTGTGTGTTTCGTCTATAATTGTCGGCCTCCCTACGGTCAGCCGCCAAACTATAGACTTAACACAAAAAGTACAAATTTAGCTCCTAATTCACTAATATACTATTATTCTGATATTGATTGCTTTTTCATATACTTTTTCCATAGTACTTAATAGGGATATAGGCCTATAGTTTGAAGGATCATCACTTGGACCGCCTTTGTGAATTGGGGTTATAATGGATTCTTTCATAAAGTTCGGGAATTGGCCAGTTGAAAATTTATATAATTTAATTTATATAATCATTTATAAATTTAGATAACAAGGGGGATATTAGGTTAGCAATACATTTAAGGTGTTCAGCCATTATTCCATCGCTACTTGGTGCTGAATTGGATTTCAGTTTTTTATTATTATTCTAATATCTGTGTCAGTTACTGGGTCTAGGAATATTGATTGTCTAGTGAGGGCATTTGCAGTATTTCTAGTTGTATACGAGATTTTTTTCGCTAATTCTTTTCCTATTGTTGCAAAATGTTTGTTTAGGCTTTTTGCAATGTTCAGTTCGTCAGTGATTATGTTATTGTCAATTGTTAATGTATTAATTTCTTTATCCTTTTTCTTACTCGTGTCTTTATTATATATCAATTCATTGATAATTTTGAAAATTTTTCGACCGTCATGACCTGCTCCAATTTCTTTTTTATTAAAATAATTTTCTTTGGCTATTAGTATTAGTTTTTCAATATACATATAATATGTTTGTCCTCAAATTATTTTTTTATCATAATATAATTTAACGTTTTTCTAATTTTTTTATACAGTTTATTTCGTGTTTTTATTTCCTCTAGTATTTCAATTGTAATCCATTTATTGGATTCCCTAGCTCTAATATTTTTATAGGTAGTGCATTCAGTAATAGGGAGGGAAATTTTTTGTGCAAGTGCATGGATGTTAGTACAAATTTCATTATTAAGGTAATCAGTCATTTTTGTAATAAATATCGTTTTATTAAATACCGGAATTTTGTGATTTGTGAGTGGTTTTTTTATAGAATCACAACTGTTATAGCTGTAGTATTTTATGGTCAAATTTTGGGTTTTGATGTAGGATTAATTCATAATTAAATTTTGATGGTTGTATATTGCACCATGCATGATCTATGATAGTTTTTTTCACATGTATTTGGTTGTTACGTGTTAGTTTAGCAATTCTTGTGCAATGATTTTTATTTATGGTGTTAAGTAATGTTATGTTATTTGAATTTAATGTGTTCAAATAATTATTGGATTTGCTATCATTTTTTAGTAGGTCAATGTTAACGTCTCCAATAAATATTAAATTTTTATGGGTATTTGTCATATGCTCTAGGTATTCTATGTAATCGTTAACGTTTTCATCTGGTGCCTTATACATAGTAAAAAATTTTATGTAAGAGTTATGTCCTGCAAGTTCTATAATTATTGAGTTATGTTTGGGATTATTTACTTTAACTGTAGTCCATTTTTTATTAGTATTGCAGTGCCTCCTCCTCTACCGTTTTGTCTACAATTATGAACGGCTTCGTAGCCATTGACGTTGTAGTAATTTATCTCCTCGTTATATATGCATGTTTCGTTTAGGATTACCGAATCTGGTTTATTATAAACAAGTAGCTCCGATTCATCCATTTCATCTCGTTAGCATATATGATGTGAAGGTTCTTATTTTTGTTTGATTTTTGGTTCACTAGCATGAACAAATGGGATTTTTATTTTTTTCTATAAATATTTTACCGATGATTTCTTTTTACAGGCAGTGTTCAAGGCAATGAATATATAAATTTGTTTTTTCAACATAATTTGAATACATTAGTTACAGAGACTTCAACGTCCATAACAAATCATGGTTGGAATTCTCCATATCGACCGATGATGTTGACAATAGTGGAAAGCTTACAGAAATTTTTGCCGCATCTCAAGGCCTATTCCAAATTGTTAAAAGCCCAACATTCACTCCCCGTAATGGTGGTGATAATAGTTTTCTTTTATCTCCATCTTACCACAATGCCAGATATTACGAGTGTCGATGTAGCGAAGGTAGTATTGGAAATTCTGATCATTATTTAATTTCATCAGTTATCAAAACTGATTTACTTAAAACTACAGCTCCCAAACCCCGTAAAATATTTCACTACTCAAAAATGGATAAGAGTGGTCTTCAAAATTTTTTCCATGGTTTCCCTTTCGACCGTCATTGTTTTTACATTGACAATGTAAATGTTTCTTCTCAAAACTTTACAGAAACCATCCAATTTGCTATCAATAAATTCGTCCCTTTTTCCATTGTAGAACCCAAGCAAAAATACTTGTATTCGAAGGCTGCCAAAACGGCACTTAAAAACAAACGTAGATCATTTAACATGGATTCATAACAAAACTCCCACTAATCGATCCCAATATCTAAAGGCCAACAAAAGATCTAACCATATTATCTCAAACGAAAAGTCTGAAATTGACAGAGCGAAAGCTTCAAAACTTACTTCTATTTCTGACAAGAGTTTCTACAGTCCCATCAATTCTCTAAATTCTGGTACAAAATCTTCTATTCCCCCTATTATTGATGGTGATTTAATCGTCAATGATCCCGCAAGAAAAGCTAACTTGTACGCTGAACGCTTTGCTCTGAATTCCACTGTTTTGGAAACTTCTAAGGAAATACCCCAAATCCAGTCTTCAGGAGTTAATATGAATGAACTCCACTTCAAACACAAATTAGTGCCAAACTGTTAAAGGGGTTAAGCATTAACAAAGTTTCAGGAATGGACAATATTCCACCCATCATTTTAGAATCCTTTTCTAAAGAACTTGCACCAACTTTGACTAAAATATTCTACCAATCCTACAAATCTGGTATATTTCCCTCGTGCTGGAAGTTGGCCAATGTCCAGCCCGTCCCCAAAAAGGGACCAAAATCCGATATCTCAAATTATAGGCCAATAGCTTTACTATCGGTCCTATCCAAAGTCTACGAGCATTATAATATATACACACATTTCAGAATTTCTGGAAGTAAATCATTTAATAGCCGACAGCCAATACGGTTTTCGAAACAAAAGATCAACCACCGATCTATTAAACTATGTAGCGCATTGTTGGAACAGCATACTTGATAAAGGTGGTAAAACATACGTTATCGCTTTAGACATCTCCAAGGCATTCGATCGAGTCTGGCATGCCAACTTGATCCACAAGCTCGTTGCGTATGGTTTTCATCCTAATATTGTGAAGCTGATTCAAAATTTTCTATCCAACCAATACATTTCGGTCTCCTTAGACGGACTTTCTTCTGAGTCTAAACCAGGTGTGCCCAACCCGTCGATCGCGATCGACTGGTCGATCGCGAAGAAATTTTAAGTCGATCCCGACAAATTTCTTTTTTCCATATAAATATTTTTATATATACAAGATTTCCATAAAAATATTTATTTTAGTTCGAAAATTATCACTAATAATCAAATTTTATCAGAAAATTTTACTTTTTCAATCAATACATGAAAATATATCGTATTAGTTTTTCTAAATTTTAAGAAATTAGTACCAGAAACATATAAAACTAAAATTGAACGTTTGATGGATTTTTCCATTCAAAACAATGTATCAAAAAGCATTTTTCTTCTTCTCCCATATATCTGCAAATTCCAAAAATAAGCATATTTTTAAACCATCATCCATTGCACAAAACGTTTAAATAATCAAATTAAAAACACAGAAGATTTTATTCCAATATAATAAGACCTTTTTATTATATTGGAATAAAATTTAAATATAAACATTTGACTGTCGACAGAAAAAATTTTGTCGAGAGATCAACTGCCTACCAAAACGCAGCTTTATTTTAATTTTATTTTACTCTTTTACTAATTTCTTAGAATTTAGAAAAACTAATACAATTTATTTTCATGTATTGATTCAAAAAGTGAATTCTTCTGATAAAATTTAATTAACAGTGACAATTTTAAAATTCAAATAGCACCATTTTATTAGAAAAGGCAGAGATTGCGTTTGTATTGTATTTTATTTATAAACAAAGTCTTAACAAGAAAGTGTTATTGGTTATTTGTGTGTTTAAACATATTATCCACATCTATGTTAATAATTTCTAGCCGAGGACTTCTTCTTTTGTAAAAAATATTTGTTACAAAAACGTGGAATTATGAGTTCTAATAAAAAATCTAAAACATACCATTTCAGCGATGATTGGGAAGAAGAATTTCTATTTATTATGTACAAAGATAAATGTTTTAAATAAGTAATACGACAGTTGCGCTACCGAAGAGAGGTAATCTTAACAGGCATTTTACTACTCTACATTCAAACTTCGACCAAAAATACCCTCCAAAAAGTATGGAAAAAAAAATGGAAATTACAAAGATTAAAAAAAAGTTTAACTTTACAACAAACTTTGTTAAAAAAAAAGTTGTAGTAAATCAACAATGGCAACAACTGCATCGCTACGTGTTTGTCGAATATTTATTCAGCACAAAAAGTCTTTTACAGACGGTGAAATTTTTAAAGAAGCCTTTTTAGCAGCAGTAGACAGCTTGTTTCAAAATTTTAAAAATAAAACTGAGATTGTTAATACAATCGATGACATGCAACTTTCCAGACAAACTGTAACAAGACGAGTTGAAACCTTGGCAATTGACTTGCGATCACAGCTTAAAAAAGATTTTGAAATTGTGCCTGGTTTTCACTTCAATTTGATGAATCTACTGACAATTGTGATATGTCTCAGCTTAGCGTATTTGTACGCTTAGTATTTCCTGATTCAACTTCAAAGGAGGAATTTGTTAAAATTCTGTCTTGAAACAACGAACCAGAGGAGAAGACGTTTACAATATTTTTAAATCTTTCGCATTATCTGAACAGCTTCCTCTTAGGAAGCTCGTTTTCATTACTACGGATGGTGCTCCTTCTGTGACTGGTTTTTAAAATGGATTTTTAGCATATTGTAAGAGAGATATTGATTTTTCTAATTTCATAACATATCACTGCATAATTCATCAACAATCGTTATGTAGTAAAATGTTGAATTTTGACGATTTAAGATGGTTGAGCAAAGGCAAAGTTTTGGAAAGATTTCGCAAGCTGTTGCCACATATAAAAGAATTTTTAGACGAAAAAAACGATCCCTATGCTGTTGTACTTTATGACAAGATTTGGCTGCAAAAATTGGCATTTTTAACGGATCTGACAACAAAATTGAACGAACTAAATTTGGATTTGCAAGGAAAAAACAAAACAATAACCGAAATGATTTCATGTATCGATACATTTAAAACTAAACTGGAAGTGTGGATATCTCAAATTAATAAGAAAGATCTGAAGCATTTTTAGAATTTAGCAGACGAAATGAAATCAAATATAGAAATTTGTGATTACCAACAATTCAGTAGTATTTTGGAAAGCATTTTCCTGCAATTTAAACAAAGATTTGTAGACTTTGAAGTACTTCGTCCAATTACTTCATTTTTAAATTGACCATTTTCGAAAATAAATATAGAAAATATGGCTGCACTTCTCGAAAAAACATTTAGTATGGATGTAGGTAGCTTAGAAATGCAATTAATTATGAATTACAAAGTGACATTAGCTTGAGATCGCGTGATCAAATTGATATATGGATCTTTGTTTCTATTGAAAAATATCCACATTTGAAAGATGTCTATCTTAGAATGCATTCATGTTTTGGATCCACATATTTATGTGAATCGTCATTTTCTCATATGAATTACGCAAAATCTAAATACCGTACACGTATGACTGAAAATCATCTTGATGATTGTTTACGTTTAGCTGTAAGTAATTATGAACCCGAATACTCAAAAATAGCTGATGATATTCAATGTCAACCATTTCATTTAATAAAGAAATTTCTTTTTTTTAAACGAAAACTATTTTTTTATTATTGTATTTTACTAGTACGTCAATTATTATCGTTTGGTCGATCGCCAAACGTTTAGAAAAAAAAAGTAGCTCTTTGGGTCGAAAAGGTTGGGCACCCCTGGTCTAAACTAATTGACGCTGGTGTACCTCAAGGCTCAGTACTGTCCCCAACCCTATTTTTGATTTAGATCAACGAATTGTTGAAAATCACCAGCAACCCAATAAATAGTTTTGCAAATAATAGTACTCTGCACAAGTCGTTCGAGCCTCTTCCTTCAAAAGGTAAAATGCACGTACGAATTAATCCCGCCCGGAGAGACGTTGTCATAAACGTGAATAAAGACCTACAAAATGTCGCCGATTGGGGTGACCAAAACCTGGTCAATTTCAACTCTATCAAAACACAGCTGTTGATTGTTTCCAGATCAAAGACCGAGTTCCCCAAAGATATTTTATTCAGTATGTGTGATGAACCAATAGGTGAATGTAAAAGCATTCGTTTATTGGGTGTCACAGTTTCAAATGACCTGCTCTGGAACGATCATGTAATGGCGATGGCAAAAAGCGCGTCTAAAAAACTCGGCCTCCTTAATAGATGCAAAAAATGTTCCACTCCATACCAATTGCTCCATGTTTATAAGTCCTATATTCGTCCCTGTATGGAGTACTGTTGTCAAGTTTGGGGTGCTGTTTCTGTTTCCATCTTGGCCCTCTTGGACTCTATTCAAAAGCGGGCTATACGAATTGTGAGTGAACTTTGACATCAAATCTTGATTCCCTACAACATCGTCGCACTGTTGCTGACCTCGTTGTTTTTTATAAATATCGTCATCAACAGTGCTCAGATGAAATCAGCAGCATCATGCCTCAAACTTATTCTTACCCCTGTTCCACTCGACAATCGGCTACCGCAACCAATCGAACGGTCAAGATCCCACGCTGTCATACTGGCAGAGACTTCTTTGTCCGAACTGCATACAAATGGAATAGTTTGCCGGAATCCTTAGTCTCAGGTGACTTCAACCCGCAGAGGTTTAAAAAAAAGCGTTCATGACCTTAAAACGCCAGTTGTTGTGGGACCTAGGTCTTAAAAGGTATTTATGTGTTGTTGTGACACATATTGTAAACCCTATAACACAACACATTTCATCCAAGAAAAAAAAAGAGAATATGGAATATGATATGACCCAGAATAAATGAAGTAGTTATCAGAACCAGTATGTGGCTTTGAACTGGTGAGTTGGAATGAAATTGTAATTCTAATGCAATATGGTTCAAATAAGACAGGTATAGAATATAAGCAGTTTAAATCAGAATAAGTAACAGCTTTTAAATTGATATGTTGAAACGGGACAAAAAAGATTATTATATTTTGCGTTATACTTCATTATAAGATATTCTTTCTTTTAGTGTTCGAAGAGATTTTATATATGTAGGACAGTTTACATCAGATGCAGCGTGCATCGTCAAAAGTCTCGAGCTTCCAACGCAATTTATGCACTCTGACAATTCACTCTAGCAATCTAAAGTTGAATGATTTCTGGAACATTTTCCACAAAACACATCCTTATTACCCTCACCCATTTTATGATTGTAAAGTTGGCACTTATAACATCGCCTAATGTTAATGTATTCTTTTAAAAAGTGTGATTCCTAGCCAAGTTGACGTGCCTATCCACCAGTTTGTTGTATGTATTGTAGGTCCATTTGCTTCTACGATTAACAGCCATTTTTTAACAAAGATATATTATTTGTAGATTAATTAAAACAATTCTTAGGCAAAAATTAATTTAATTTTTATAAATTTAACAAAAAACGATTTTCTTTTAATTAAAATTGATTATTAACTTGATTATTAAGTTTTTATTTAGTTGTGATGATTGTGAAAGTCAAATGGGGTGCCACTAATTCTTCGGTCAGCAGTTCGATGAAAATGAACGTTTTGCCATTTATTATCTCGTTTTTGCCAAACCCTGGTTTCTTCTGACTGTTGCGTATACCATTGACCTTGTTGGTCTATATATTGAGTTAATTTAACATACGCAATACACGCTGCATCATTGCCAATTAAATGAACATGTGGATTTAAAATTGTAGTATTTATAGCTTTGCAATTATTACCATTATCAAAATAAAATTTATGAAAATCCATTCCTATGACTAAATTTCCAAGTGCTTCTGGCTCAAAAGCTGTTAAATGAGGATCACATATTTTCGTGTAAGCATCAAAATCTTCCCTATTAATTGCTTCAATTAATTGTTCAGTTATTTTAATAATTTCTTGACGTCGAGCTTTAATTTCATCATCATCCAGCGTAATGCTTGAATCTGTGGATTCTTTTACTTGCGATCCACTCTCTTTTTTGGTGATCATGCTTTTGCTTGAAAAGATTCCGGTTGCTAACATCGTTGTTAATATGGCACCTTTTAATTTACGACGTGCATTGAACTTTTTCAAACAATCAACAGTCTCTTGTCGATGAACAACCGATGCAACCCTTTCTCGTTGACCTATCCAAGGATGTTTTAATGCTTCCGCAGCTGTAATTCTTTTATATGGATCAACTGTTAACATTTGATTAATCAAGTTTTTTGTTTCTGGTGTAACTGTATCCCATTCAGGAGAGTGGTAATCGTATGCCCCACATTTTATTTGAGCATAGAGTTTTCGTTGATCTTCTTCCCAAAATGGTGGATAGCCCACCAGCAAAATATACAAAATAACACCACACGCCCATATATCTACTGGTTTGCCATATGGTTCTTTCTTAAGTACTTCTGGTGATAAATATCCAGGTGTTCCAGCAAATCCATGCCATGCTGATACATCTCCTAATATTTCTAATGCTAAACCAAAATCAACTAATTTAACAGCTGCTCCTTTTGCTTTACTTGCTAGTAACAAGTTTTCAGGCTTTAAATCACGATGTACTACACCATTTTGATGACAATGGTTCACAGATTCTAAAATTTGTTGAATGCAATGTGAGGCATCAGCTTCAGAATAAAATTCTCGTGCAACAATATCATCGAATAACTCTCCACCAGTAACTAGATCAAAAACTAAATAATGATAATTTTCTTCTTGTATGCTCTCATGAAGTCGAACTATATTTGGATGTTGTAGTTTTCTACAAATTCGAGCTTCTCTTTCTAATTTCTGGAAATCTCTTAATGTTAACTTTTTTGTGTTAATAATTTTTGCTGCAAATTCTAGTTCAGTAGATTTTTGAACACATCTTTTCACTTCAGAGAAAGCTCCTTTTCCTAATTCTTCCTTAATGTCATAATTGTCGGAAAAACTGTTGCAGGCTGCTTGTGCAGCCATCACGATACAATTATTTTATATTTTATTGTTCAATACAAAACTTTAACAACTTTTTTAATAAACTTTACACAATTATGTTTAGATTTTACATTAAATGTATAATAAACAGTAATTTTAAATTTCAGCAAACTTTCTTTATTGGTTCTTCTTTATTTAAATTTTAAGATGTCATCTCGCAACGGCTTAAATTAGAATGCTTAAAAATTTTAAAGATGAGAAACAAATTCACTTTTCACCTCTCTCTAACACACCTTACAATGCTTCCAATATTTCAATAATGTTCCACAACAAATTTTTCGCAAAAATAATTAGTCCATTTCGAACTTTATTAAAAATATACAAACTTTAACATAAACACAAAACAATTTGAAAACCACAAATAAATATTTACAATTACAAAAACTATTTTTCTACGATCGTGCAAAAAGTGACTATTTTTGCACTATGCACTGTGCCAAAAGTTTAATTTTTGCACTAGTGCAAAAAGTACCTTCTAGTGCTAAATGTTTTGCACTAGTGCAAAAAGTACCTTACTAGTGCAAAAAGTACCTTAAGATCGTAGAAAAAATGTTGTGTGCAACACGTGCAAAAAGCATATTTGTTGCAAATATGCACTTTTTGCTCTAGTTACACAAATAACTATTTAGATAAATATTGGGGTCTATTCAGTACAATCTTCTATCGAAAGTTTCTGTTATTCTTTTGTTTTTATATGAAATTTTATAACGGAAAAATAAAATTTCATACAAAAAATAAAAGAATAACAGAAATTTTCGATAGAAGATTTTACTGAATAGGTCCCATTTTTTTATTTTGACTGTGCCGAACAAATTTCGGTACAGAACCACCACCGTATTATCAAAATTTGTATTGTTTGGATTGTACTGTATGCAAACAAACAATACAAAATTCAACAATTCGGGGTTGAAACTTGTTTCACTATTATAATGTTTATTTATATGTTTTTTTTTTACTTAATTAAACCGGAATTTATATTTTTATGTTTATATAGAGAAATCAATAATATTATTTTGTGTTTTGTTTTAGTCACTTAAACACAAATATAATTATTTTAGTAATTTCACAAAAATTCTTTAAAAAAATTTCTAAACAAAATTATCTATGTTCTAGAATCTCGATTCACTATTCACTTGAATAAATAAAAAAAATTAGAAAACACGTCTTGTTTTGACAAGCATTGTGAAAAGAAGAACGTGGTAAAACAAAACCAAAGATGATGCTCTATTAGTGTTGCATCAAGTAATATTGAAAGTTATCGTTTACTTATCGATGTAAAGATTTTTTACTTATGCGTTTGTTCGCGTCATAACAATATGACATTTTTTTTGTTCGCCACAACTTTATAATAACTTTAAATCAAAGAAAAGCATAAATATGATTGTACATAAAAATTATATATCAAATCTATTAGAAATTTTAATTCAAATGACAATTCGATGATGTCAGTTTCAAATATTTTAAAATAAAAACAAGGACATAGATATTCGGTGACTTCTTAATATTATATTCTCTTATTTGAAAATCTTTGATTTAAATTCGTTGTAAACTTTTAGTAATACATACATTAATAAAATTTTAGGGACAATTTTTCTATCTAGTTTTCATTTATATATTTTTTAATCTCTATATTATTTTCTCAATTACAAAATTATATAAAAATTTTGTTTTTTTTTTAAATTTATTCTCATATAGTTTGTACATGAATCAAGTTCTCATTTAAAATTATTATATAAAGTTTTTTTTTATATTATCAATGTAAATAGTTGTTTTATGTTTTTAATTAAAATAGTATATTTTCCTACAAGAGATGAAAACATTGTTTTTTTCGTGAGTAAACATTGAGACAAGTTTATGAACGAAATACGTTTTTATCTCGCGTAGGAAATGCAATTTTTTCTATGATAGTATATGTATAATCGATAATTATTACAAATTATAAAATTAGAAATCGACAAGTGACAACATAATATTCAAAGTTCATATTCTATTTTTTCATGGTTGCGTTGTTTCAAAAACTTTGTAAAATTATATGAAAAACCATAGCAACTACAATTTGTTATTCTTTTTACACTAGTGGAAAAATAACCCATTTTTACAGGGCATTAAGCGTGATGAAAATAGACTTTTCATATGCTATCATAGAAAAAATTATTGTTTTAATGTCGTCATTGATATTTCTACGCATGTTTCTTTTAACTTTAATAACGTTTTATCCATATAGTACGTATTACTGTTAGCCGTGTTTGATTTGCACTGAAGCAACTAAAACAAATGAAAAGTCGTATGCAATTGTTGTTATTTTTTTAGTTATTTCAGTCAAATCGAACACACCAATTGTAATGATTTCATGGAAATTTAAATAAAAAGAATACAATATAACACCTAGTGTTGTTGGCGGTATTTATTTAGGGGAGATATTTTTCAAAAACATTGTGGAATCAGGAATGACTGCTATTTTTTGAATTAGTATTAAACAAGTTGCATCAGTATGGAAGTTATATGTACGATCGATTAATACAGTGTATATATAAGAAAATAACAATATTGCTTAGTAATAAATAAGAGTATAGTTTAAGAGATAGCAGTAATAGTATACATATTATTTAATTAGGAGCTAAAATGCCACTTTTTGTGTTGAGTCTATAGTTTGACAATTATAGACGATACACAAAAAATCACTTTAGCTCCGAATTCAATACACTATTTTTTCGGCAAACGTTTAGATTTTTTATAAATAGGAAATTATGAAACATCAAAAATTTATAAATATAATTTATTACAGTCATAATTACGACCAAAAAATAAAAAACATTTAAATTTGTATAAATAAAATTTTTTATCAAAGCAAGCTTCAATTCAAAATTTCATTATCCAATCAAACTATTTGTTATTTTTGTTGTCATAGTTACATACAATAATTCAAACTTTCATAAACCAATCAGAATCAATTTCTTATTTTTTGTTGTCATAGTTATACAATTTGTTTGAAAAAGTAACAAAATAACAAATGCTACTTTACTGCCGCCGTAAAATAAAATAAAAATGCCATTACTTTACTGCCGCATTGATTATAAGTAAAAAAAGTAAGACCTTAACTAGCTCCCTAATGGCAGTAAAGTTAACATTAACAGCCGTTTACCGAAAAAACAATTTATATTAAATTGAGAGGAATTATATAAGAATATTTCGGAAAGTTTTTAAGCAAACCATATTGAGTTAATTTATGGATTTAAATAAATTTAATAAAGAAATACTACCTACCTAGACAACAGACGCAGGATAATAGCAAGAAATACAAGCTATTAATGAACGCCGGTTAATAACGAGAAATTCAAGCTATTAAGGAATACAAGCATAAATATAGTGACAGCTAATAGCTATATAATTGGTAACCGCAGAAGTGAACGTGTTCAATGTTCATTGGCAAGAAACAAATTGTGAATACCTTGTATTTCATTGCTAATTTTTTTAAATTATCGTTTAATTATTTAAGATTTATTTTATTTATTTATTGTAAAATTTTTATTTTACTAAAATCGTTATTATTTTAGCCGTGTTCGATTTGGCTGAAACAACTGAAAAATTAAATGCAATTGTTGTTGTTTTTTCAGTTGTTTCAGTCAAATCGAACGCACCTTTTGTTTTGTGTTTATTTTCGTCAGTACATTTTTGTTTAACTTTAGAAAATATGCATACTCCAACCAATTCTTCCTCGTTTGTGAATACCCTGGGTGGTATTGAAGCACTTATGTTAGTTACTCATCATTTCCAAGCAAACTTGCAGCAGTTTCCCCAACAACACTTTGCTTACAGCCTCCAACAACTGAACCAGATTTAGCTACAGTGAGCAATATTAACTTCTTTAAATTTAAGGAGCCGCAAAGTTTGTTTGACCAACACGCAATTGCTTGGTTTTTTAAGTTCGAATATTAGGTTGGAAATGACCAAATGTTTGCATGCATCAAAACGACTGAATAGTCGATTTACGATTGCACAATAAATTGAAACCGTTGCTCTTTAAGTAGATATGTGAAACACCTTATACTACCTTTAAGGCGAAGGTAATTAAAATTTTGGGAGACACCAATAAGGCAAAAATGAACTACATTTTGCATAAATTAACATTGGGTGATAAAAACCCACACAGGTGCTAATTGAATTCCGGATAAACGGTGCTAGTTGAATTCCGGATAAACCGTGCTGATATCAACGATGGTATCTTCAAACAACTCTGTATGGATTTTCTTTCTGAAAACATCCAGCGTGCTTTAGCGTCATTCGAAAATGATTGGTCGTTAACATTGTCGGCAGAAAAGGCCGACAACCTTATAGAAACGTTGTCGCAAAGAGAAATTTTTGCAATGAACGTTCCATCTACATCTACTCAATTTAAAAATTCAAACAATTTTCATCAGAGTGTTTCACAACAGAATCAATACATAAACGAAATAATTTCAAATTTTAAAACTCGCAAATGCTGAGTGAAATTAACTCGATAGTAAATGCTGGTCATAGTTAATGCTATAAGTCTCGTGACAACCGTCGGGGCACCTCTATAGATTATAAAGTCTAGGGAAACTAAAATTAATTCGGACTTTTGTTTTTACCACTCTTGGTTTAAAGACAAAGCACGACGCTGCATCACCACATTTTTTAAAAACTTTGTCTCTTCGAAATAACCCTACAATCAAAAAAACTATGACCAAATATGATGTCATTACAAATGATCATCAATATCAATTAAAGTAGTATTGAGAATCTTAAAGTCAACCTTCTTTTAGTTATTGAGAGTAACTTAAGACTTAAATTTTTAATAGATACGGGAACGGATGTTTTGATCATTCCAAAACCAATCTTCAAAGCAATTCCAGCTCCTACTGTTTTCAAATTATTTGCGGCAAACGAAACTCCCATTTCTGTATATAGCACTCTGGTCTTCGCAGAAATTTCTTCCTGGGAAATTATAGTTGTCGACATTTTGGTCCCTATAATCCGATGAAAGTTTCTTAAGCACAGTGGACTGCTTGGTGACATTCAGTGACAGCAGCTCATAGACCCGTTAACCTCTCTTTACTCAATATGTAGGCCTCCTAGTCGACAAGGCTAAAATACCAGCTAAAATTGTCAAAATCTTGGAAGCATTCCTAGAGATAGCAAATACTAATCTCTTTCCAAGTAGTGTGAAACACAATGTGACACAAAAACAAGAGACAGTTGGTGCACCTGTATCTTACGAAACTCGCCGCTTAGCTCCTGACAAAATTTTAAAAGCCAAAGAGTTCGAAAAGATGGTGCAATTGGGGTTTTCTAGGCCCAGCAAGATTTCTTGGTCAATTCCATTACACTTGGTCAAGGAAAAGAACAGAGAATGGCGTCCCTGTAGAGATTATTGTGCTTTCAATAGAATTATTGTTCCCGATCGATACTCCATTCCTCACCTCCAAGATTTTTTGCATCAGTTGGAAGGATGCACAATTTATTCGTCCCTCAATCTTGTTTAGGCATACCATCAAATACCAACACACCTGGAGGATATTCCTAAAACCGCAATTTCTGCACCTTTTGTTTTTTTTTTAAATTCTGCAAAATGACCTTTGGTCTTAGGTATGCATCTCAATCATTCCAAAGATTGATGCATTTCGTTTTAACCGGATTAATATTGTTACGAGTGCAGAAAAATCTAGACGATTACAGAAAGATCTAAACGATTACGGTCACTTCCAGGAAAATAAAATCAACAAACAAATTAATGAAATGAATATTGTTGTTGTTGTCTCTTCTTAGAAATAGGGTCAACATAAACGATTTTATGAATCAAATCAACATAACGTAAAATAATCGAGTATTCTAATGTTTTCTCAAGGTTTCTGGAAAGTGATGTCGAATTATCTAGAAGTATTGCAGAAGGTATATAAGAAAAATACCTTTTGTAGTTTTGAATTAGTTTTATTTTAGACCTGCGACAGTAAAGTGAAATTAAATGTAAAATTAGTTTATTTTAAACCTGCGATTGTGAAGTTAAAAAATTATAAAAGTGATCTTTAAATTAGTTTTTGTGTAAAGTTTTTGTAAATAAAGTTATAAGTGTTATTAAATAGAAATAATTTTTGTATTATTTTGAACGTTGAGTTACTGGAAATTTCTACAATAAACCGTTGGAGTTTCTGAAGCTGTTGGAAGAATATTCTAGTCAAGAATATTGTTTGCTGTATTGTTTTCCTGTTGTTGTGAAACAATTAAGGTGTTGAATACTTAATAAAACCTGGTGTTTGTGCTTACTAATCAGTGATCGAACTCAGGAAGAGATTGGGAATTGCGTTTATCGAATTGTGAGTAGGCAAATTCGAAGGAAGTTTGGAAAAACGTAACAATATTTTGCTTCGTTTCTCTAGACGATGTTTTGGTTGCATCAAAATATCTAGAGGAGCATTTAACCCGGATGAAGGGATCAGTTTTTAATAATTTGTTAATTTTTATTTTATTTTTGATCCATGGGTTTGACAACCCCGCGTACTTCAGTCCCTACTATTAGCATATGAGTTAACGTGAGATATCACATACCACTGGCAATGGTAGTGAGATATCACTAGCCAAGGTGGTATCTTAGGGGTGCTACCGGCTGAACTGTATTCAGTCAACGGTAGCACACTCAGTCTTAGCTGTGAAATAATCCTTGAAGATGGCCTTTAATCATTGATGAAGATAGTGCGTCACATAATCAAGGATTATGAACTTCTAGCTGGATTATTGGCAAACCCATTTTAGTTTTGTTCCTGCAAATTTTTAACAAATTGCTTTTCATATCTTATTTTATTTTGTTGTGTTGTTATGGATAACTTCTTTTCACGTTTTTTTGGCAGCTGCTGCAGTTGACCAAATTTTACTCAACAACTTCTTAAACGGATATAAAAACAATAGTAAAATTCCGTCCATCTAACACTTGAAAAATACATACAAGCTTTCAACAATTTTAAAGATAAATTGTGTAATGCCACTCTTTTAGTTCATCCCTCATCTTCAGTTCGACTAGCAACATAATTGCTATGCATCTGATGCATCTGATACAGCTATAGGAGCCGTAGTGCAGCGGTTTGTTGAAGAATTCTGGCAACAGCTTAGTTTCTTCTCAGTTCGTCTTAATGATGCCCAAATTAAATATATCGCTTATGATAGAGAACTTCCCGTGGCGTATTCTGGCATCAAGTATTTCAGGTATCTCCTGGCATATCGTGAATTTACACTATGCACCGACCAAAAACCTCTAATTGTTACTTTTAAAATAAAATTAGAAAAAACATATCCACGTCATTTTCGTCATTTTGATTTCATTGGGCAATTCACCACTGATATCCATCATATTTCGACGACAACGCAATAAATTTTATTTATAATTTATATTATCCTACTATGGTTGTTACACCTTACACTGTGTTAAAGATACTGAGTTTTAATTTTTGTTATATTCAACTATAATTACAATTTTAATAGGAATGTTTAATTTCTTTGGGATTTTTTGTATTATATTTCTAAACACTACTATTTTTGAATTTATAGGACGGGAGGAGATTTCGTTACATGTTAAGTCAACATTTTAATCTACATCCTAAGTCACGAGTGTAGAGTCATTATTGGTTGTTGTCAATCAATGCGAAACTAAAATCTGACGCACGGTCACTTTATTACTATATTTGGCTAGAAATATAGACAAAATTAGGGGAATTTTAATTTGGAGGGGTTTTTTTGTGAGCAATTAAGCTTAAGTACATATTGATTCAATTCATTTGAATTTTCAATTCGAAATCCTTTTTCATTTTCTCTTAGAAAAATTTGAATGCCGGCACGGGCACGAAACACACAAAAAAATTTCCAAAGGAATTTCTTTCTAATATGTTCTTTCTAATATATCTTTTCTAATATGTAATCTAATATATAATCTAATTATTTACTAATTCGTAAAAATACATTTCAGTCTGGTCAGCCCGTCGTTGAAAGGAAACTTTGCCTCTGGTCGAGCTAGATCAACATGTATAAGTTGCATGGTAAAGCGGAAACCCTAAATATCAACCACATGATAGTTTGAAATTATTTAAAATAGGCTAGAGCTACGCAAAGAAGTTGGATGTTTTGGTGCCACATTAAACATTATATAACGCAAAGAAATTTGATTTACTGAATTCCATCAGTGAAATGCTGCTACAAGGTAACGAATTCGAGTCATTTCTGAAGCGAATTATTACGGGTGATGGAAAATGAGTTTAATACGATACTATGAAATACAAACGATCGTGGTCAAAGCCCGGTGACGACCCAGAAATTACTCCAAATCCTGTATTGACGTTTGGTATGGTGATGCTGTGTGTATGGTTGGAGTGGAAAGGAATTTTTCATCATATGAGTATTATTATACCTTATGAGCTACGAATGCATCCATCATAGCTCGCACCTTATGCCATACGAACAAACTTTATTTCTTTCTCTGCAGAAGTCCCTTGAGGAACAAAAATATAACAACAGAACAGTCACTTGACTTAATTTTTAGGTAGATTTCATATAAAAATCTACCTATTGCAATGGGCTTCATCTCGGAATTTCGGAAAAATTTTTGTGCCAAACGACTATATATGATAAGCGGAGACGAAAAAATAAAAAAAATAAAAATTTATTAATATATATATATATATATATATATATATATATATATATATATATATATATATATATATATATATATATATATATATATATATATATATATATATATATATATATATATATATATATATATATATATATATATATATATATATATATATATATATATATGTATATATATATATATATATATATTAGACTGGTCGTTAAAAACTAAATTTTCCGAGACGCCCCCTAGAAAAATTCTTTGTGGTCAAAAAACCACAACGGCATTATTTTTTTTTTTTTAAATCAAAAGAACACGTGCCGCAAAATCGTTGAAGTTGATTTTTTGAAAAGTTCGTAGATTTTTTCAAATATCTCATAAAATATGCAGATGTCAAAAAAAATCACATAACCATTTTTGTAGGAAATTTTATTCTCTACAAAAAAGGTGCAAGTCATTTTTTCCCGAAAACGTATAGTTCTCATGATATTTTGAAAATGAACTTGTAAGTTTTCGTAATTTTTAAAAAACATAAAAAATAAAGATGACGAAAAGCTCCTAATTTTCTTCTTATGGTATAGAATGAAATGTATAAAAAAATAATCGTGACAAAAAAAATCAAAATTAGTACTTTTTCGTCGAAATTTTCATCATTTGGTTTTACGAGTTTCGAAGAATTTCAAGTTTTATTTCAAAATATCATCAGAAATATAGGTTTTAGGAAAAAAATGACTTGGACCTTTTTTGTAGAGAATTAAATTTCCTGCAAAAATGGTTATGTGATTTTTTTTGACATCTGCATATTTTATGAGATATTAACAATTTTATCAAAAAATAAACTTCGATGATTTTGCGGCACGTGTTCTTTTCACTTAAAAAAAAAAAATAAAGCCGTTATGGTTTTTTGACCACAAAGAATTTTTCTGGGGGGCGTCTCGGAAAATTTAGTTTTTAACGACCAGTCTAATATATATATAAACGATATGAGATATAACGAAAACGACCGGCACTCTCACGGTCGCATTTGTTGAGGTAGATCAAAAATTTTTCTGTACATGTGTGTTCTATTAATATCTCGGACGAGTTCGTGAATCAGCAAAATCCGACACATGGTTAAGGAACTTTTTTCTAAAAAAAATTGATTTTTTAAAACCGTTATAACGGCCGTTTGGATACTAATATTTTAAAAAACTTAACAAATTTAGAATTTTTGGAATCTTTTTTATCAATTTGTTTTAAAAATAGACCTCTGCAGTTAGAGATTCCTGAGTGAGCGGCTTCAACAAAAAAGCTTGCAAAAAAAATTTTTTTTTGAAACAACCAGCACTCTCACGGTCGCATTTGTAAGGCCAGATCAAAAAACCTTTTCTGAAAATGTGCGTTTTATTAATATCTTGGACAAGTTCGTAAATCAGCCAAATCCACCACATGGTTAAGAAACAAGAGGCTTTATACTAGAAAAAACTCTGTTTTTTAGATCCGTTATAACGGCCGTTTAGATTCTAATATTTTTAAAAATTTCATAAATTTAGAATCTTTGAAACCTTTTCAATCAGTTTCTTTCAAAAAAAAGACCTCTGCAGTTGGAGGTTTCTGAGTGAGCGGCTCCAACAAAAAAGCTTGTAAAACACAAAATGCGTTTGAATCAACCGGCACTCTCACGGTCGCATTTGTGGAGCCAGATCAAAAAACCTTCCGTAAAGATGTGTGTTTTATTAATATCTTGAACAAGTTCGTAAATCATAAAAATCTGACACATGGTTATATAACTAGAGGCTTTATACTAGAAAAAAAATTCGTTTTTTTAATCCGTTATAACGGCCGTTTGGATACTAATATTTTTGAAAACTTTATAAATTTAGAATCTGTGGAAACATTTTAATCCGTTTTTTATAAATATAAACCTCTGCAGTTAGAGGTTTATGACTTGTTAGCTTCAACAAAAAAGTTTGCAACAATCCATAACTACACTTTCCAAAAACCTTATAACAGTCAATGAAAAAAAAATAAAAAGGTTTGAATAAGAAATTAATTAATTTAATTAAATTAATTTTTTTTCTTAGAAATAAACTATTTTGATATTTTGCAGTAATTGGACGACATATGATATAGCGTAGGTTTGTGTCATGAATTGTCACACAGATGTTCTGTGGTAGATTTGATATTTGTTTGTTGCAAAATTAGATAGATATAGTTTTGCTTATATGTAGCTAATTTTCTTTTAAAATTTGTTCGATATCTGTTTTAAATTAGTTTGTGTTGTTTAAACTAATCTGATTCATCAGTTTCTACTGCCACACAAAACTGTCTGATCTCGAAATCTACCTATTTCTAGTGGATATACGTGCCGCTTGGACTTTTTTTAATTTTTAAACAATAAATCTTATCACATATAAAATATGACACAGGCCAATTTCAAGATATGATACACTGAAAAAAAATTGTAGGTAAAAAACAACAAGTCTGTTGAATTTATTTAAAGGACACGTTATTTGATTTTCTATTGTTTTAACAAACATGTTTTTTAATTGCCAGCTTTCAACAAACATGTTTGTTAAATATTTTTAACTACCTTTAGGCTCGCTATACACTTGAGCTAAACTATGCGAACTATGCGAACTATGTTTTTAAAAAAATAATGTTTTTTAACTACTAACTTGAGAAATCGTCATTATTTACTCGAATGCCCCAATGAGAAGTAATTTTTCTCAAGCTAGGTCAATAATAATAACAAAACATTACCTAGGTTAATAATGACAAATTTTCCTTTATTTTTAATTGAAATGAACAAAAAAACACAAACAAATAATAATTGCATTCCTTTATTTCGTTTTATTTGTACGAAACTAAGGCTACTTGATATTTTAAGATATTTAAAAAATGATATGGAAAATGACTATTATCAAAATCTAATCAAAGCAAATATGATAATTAGTGTTAGTAGTTAAAAAAATTCTATATATACCTCGGTTGAGAAGACTAATATAGACCTCGAACATTATATCCCTCGGCGCTACGCGCCTCAGGATCTAAAAGTTCTCGGTCAATAATAGCTTACTTCTCAACCTTTTTTTTTTTTTTTTTTTTTTATTCAAAGTTAGGCATGTTTAGTGTTAATTATAATAAATTATAAATTAACGTCTCTGAATATCCGAAGATACCATGCCAACTAGGGATAAGAATGGAATGCAAATTAAGATTCTCTGAGAAATTTATGAACGTTAACTTTAAAGCCTTGAGGATTAAATTCATCGGGAAAAACCCAGGAAGGTAAGGCATTCCAAAGATGAGAGACTCTGTTGAAAAAGTCACGTTGAAAGGCTACAGTTCTACACCTAATTATTTGAACTGTAAAGGGATGCGCTGCTACGTTTGCTCTGGTGTGACGCGAAAGGTTTGCTGATTTAGGTAAAATCGATTTGATCTCTTCAGAAGCTCGTTCATCCATAATATATTTATAAAATATAGTCAAATCAGCAACATTTCTTCTGTGCTGCAAGGAATCAAGACCGTTAGTAAGACTTGGGTTACCAATGAGTTTAATAGCTCTACGCTACCTACCTATACCTTGTTCTATAATGTACTGGGCTATTATTTTGAAAACGTACATCGAAAAAAAAACGACTATTTTTTAAAAATCTGAAATTTTGATATTTTGTTGGTATTGGCGAAAGGAAAAAAGTAATTTCTGCTTTTATTTTTTGTGTACTCTGAATCGGAGTTATGCGCGGTTGAATTTTGAGGCTTTTTCACGTAGTTTTTGGTAATGGTGGCAATGTTTTGTGAATAGGTGCCACAAATTTCATCCGAATTACGTATATTTTTGCAAGTAAAAAGGAAAATAATTGAATAATTGAAATAAGTAAGTTTAAAATTAATAACTTTTCTCTTTTCCGCTAGGCGGCGCGTAAAACCTTGGTTTACTTCAAAGCTCATATCTCAAAAAGTAGGCTTTTTTTTTTTTTGTTTTTTACAAATTTTAAAGTAAACATATGCAGCTATGAAATTGAGAAATAAAAAGTCAGCAATTCAATATGGATTTTTTCTTACGATTTTTTAAAGTTTGGTATATGAAAAATTCACATGTGTTTTTTTATTAAGTTTATAATCCTGTACTAAATGTGGATCTAATAAATTAAACATTTCATATTTTAACACCTGCAATAAATTTGAACCATTTTTTGTGTATTTCTGATTGAGAAACAGGTTTTTATTCAGAATAAGAATTGGAGATCCCAATGATCGAAGATTTTGTTATAATTTCAACATCACCAACACTAACATTAGAAAAAAACATTAAAAAAATATTTTTCCTATAAACATTATAATTTAATCAATATTATAAATAAATACATTAAAAAATTAATATATATATTTTTTTTTTGCCTTTAAATTGAAATATTTATGATCATCAGAAAAAGAAAACATTTTGGCAATTATTTTATCGGGTGTAGTGTTATCCGGTAAAAAACAGTGGAATCCTTGGGTTCTTTGTTTTCTTCCAAGAACATTTCGTAGATGTCGGTGAGGGTCTATAACACCAACCGCTTTGATTTCTTAATTTTTGTCGATCCTTCTGTAATAGTAACAACATCTTTAAGGCCAGGCATTGTTCTACTAATTTCCTCTGATAAGAAGTATGTTTGAATTTGTTTTACTATATTTTGTGACAAACTGTGCACTTGTTTGCTTTGAGGCCAACTGTAAGGACCTACTGTTTCCAACAGATCCATGGCGAATTCTACCAGTCGTCTTGATGCATTAAATTCATCCTGAATACGTTGATTTGACCAAAATTTACGTGGTAGAGTTGTCAACAAAAACACTTGTTTTGATTTACGGCTGGCATCTTTAAACTCTTTTTTAAGGTTCATAAGCTATGATGTATATTCACATTCCTCGTTTGGTGATAACACTTTAACTGAATCTACTTGAAATATTCTTTGACTTATTGCCGATGTGACACTTGCAATTTTTTTATAACTTCCTGTTGTAATATGATTTTGTTTGATAGGAGATTCGGCTAACCTTCCAAGAACATTGTTAATATCTTCCAAAATGTCATTAAGTAGTTCAGGAACTGGTGGAGATATAGTATCAACCGAAACTGGTGATGGATTTAAAGATGCTGGAGGTATTTGAATATTTTCGTTCGTTGGAACATTTTCAACATCCTGATTTATAGAAATAATTTCACTATCGATAGTTTCCGAACATGAAAGCTGCTGTATAGAAAATATTAGTTGCATATGAATTTTTATTCATTTTAATAAAATAATTAAATTTACCTTATTTTTATAGATATAAGTGCGACATGTTTCACATATAAACTGGTCATCACGCAAAGTAAAATTTAGGGTTGCAGCTTTTTGAATAACAGCTGGTGTCACCAGTTCCACATTTTTTGATATCCGCTGATGATTTTTGAGACCGTACAAGTTACAGCACAATTTCTATTATTATCTTTTCTAAACGTTATGTCTTCTAAATATTTTCGAATATAATTGATTATAAGGCAATCCAATCAATATATATATATACCCTTGAAATAGTTTTGACATAGGTAGAATCAGGTAAAATTAGGTAGGTACAATTTAATATATTTTGATTGGATGCAAGTATAATTTGGTCAAAAACCGTTTGTGGGCGTCATTAGAAATTTTAAATGTTAAAATTATGAGCCTCTAATGAGATTTTAATTAGTAAAAAGGGGCTGAATAGACATTTTTTAAAATGAATAAACATTTTACACACCCTTTTAATAATTTAAATTCCTTTATTTTACCACTTAACTTAAATTAATTTTTAATAAGTTTTTAACCATTTAACCGCACAGAAAATGGTTCAAATTTATTGCAGGTGTTAAAATATGAAATGTTTAATTTATTAGATCCACATTTAGTACAGGATTATAAACTTAATAAAAAAACACATGTGAATTTTTCATATACCAAACTTTAAAAAATCGTAAGAAAAAATCCATATTGAATTGCTGACTTTTTATTTCTCAATTTCATAGCTGCATATGTTTACTTTAAAATTTGTGAAAAACAAAAAAAAAAAAAGCCTACTTTTTGAGATATGAGCTTTGAAGTAAACCAAGGTTTTACGCGCCGCCTAGCGGAAAAGAGAAAAATTATTAATTTTAAACTTACTTATTTCAATTATTCAATTATTTTCCTTTTTACTTGCAAAAATATACGTAATTCGGATGAAATTTGTGGCACCTATTCACAAAACATTGCCACCATTACCAAAAACTACGTGAAAAAGCCTCAAAATTCAACCGCGCATAACTCCGATTCAGAGTACACAAAAAATAAAAGCAGAAATTACTTTTTTCCTTTTGTCAATGCCAACAATATATCAAAATTTCAGATTTTTTAAAAATCAAAAATTTAAAAATCAACAAAAAAATGTACGTTTTCAAAATAATAGCCCATTTAACGCGAATAATATTTTTTAAACAAAATGTAATGAATGTAATGTTTCCTTTTTTATTTTCTTTTTTTAAATGTTTTGTTTCCGTAATGTTTTTTTGTATAATTACGTTGTATACAAAAGACATAGTTCGCATAGTTCACATAGTTTAGCTCAAGTGTATAGCGGGCCTTACAAGCAGTTCGTTGATTACGGTTTGTTGAATAAAATAGCCAAAAGAAAAATATAAAACATAAATATGAAAAAATTCGAGTGCTTGAACTTTATAGTGAACTTAGTGGAAGTACAGTGAAATGATTTTACAAAGTGAAATTTTGTGAAATAAGAAGTATATTTTTAAGAAAAAGTGTGAAGGTATCTAATGAATTGTGTCAATTAAAATACCTAAAAATATGAGGGAAATTTTAATGAAATTAAATTATTTGAATGTTCTAAAAAATTTAAGGAAAGTCAACAGTTTTGTTTTAAAGATGTCTATAAAGGTAAATTTTAATTAAAATCATTAAAATTAATCATCACACTTTTTTTTAACTCTTCGACGAGTACAACCTTTGGTTGTACACACAAAAAAATATCGCGGTGTGAATTGAATTTTATTCGAAAAAATATTTGATTTTCTATCCGATTGGAATAAATTAACTCCACAAGAAAGGATACTAATTCTAAAAAGATCAAAAAGATTGAACTAAATTTTTTAACACCGTTTGGTGTTAAACTAGTTATGTTCATAAACATTAATTGCGTCTTGTTTTAAAATGTACTTCCCAGCTATTTGTTTAGCTTTAAAGGAGCTAAAAATTAACTCCGTTCGGAGTTAATATTGTCGAAGTATAGTTCGATGTGCATTCGGATTTATTTTCCTTTTTTCGTAAAGTTTTTTTTTGCATTCAAATTTCAAATTAATTAGTTTGTTTAAACATTCATAAAAATTAGTTGATTGATGTTAGGTGGTTAACCTAGGATAATAAAATTTTAAAAATATTGTGTTGTTTTGAATTAAGTGTTTTAAAATCTGAATAGTGTTGCGTCAATTTCAAAAGTTGGCTTGTGTTTTTTTTTTGTGAATTTATAAATTTGTATTGTGCACTCAAAAACTAACTGGTAATAAGACAATTTTTTTGTAAATATACACGAAGTTAATTGGAAAAACTAGAATTATTTTTAAAAATCAGAAAATAATTTTCGTCTAATCGATAATAATCAATAATTATATACTTAAATATATCTGAGGTTTTTCCAAATAACTTTTTTTTCAATTAAAAATACTTTTGGTATATTTAAAATAATTTTGTGCGTTGTGTATTTACAAAAAATTGTAAAATTTAATTAGTTTTTTGAAGTGTACATATTATATCGTAAAATAAAAGTCTGTAAAAAAGATATTATGGAGCAAGAAAGACTTTTTAATGTTAATTTTGATGGACAGCAAAAATTTATTATTGTAAAATCAAATTTGATTATTGATATTTTGCAAGAAGGTAAGCATTAAAATAATACACTTGTTTTATATAGTAGTTTATAATTAAAACTAGTATCGTGATTATTATGTTAATGAAAATGCATAGTAATGTATAAGAAATAGGACGTTCTATCTCGAGTACGTTGCATTTTAGCGATGTTTTTCATTAATTGGTGATTTGGTACGTGTGTGAGCTCGTATGTTTATTTCTGACGTGCGTGCACGTTAATGTGTGCAAGAGTTGTATGTTTATCGTTGTGTGTAAGATTTGTTTTTCATAATATTCATCTGGCCTGCATATTATAATTTTTTTTATCTTATTCACAATTTAGCATCTATTACATTTAATATTTCGGTTGAAAATAATAACCTAGCTTTATATACGGACAATAACGTTGAGCTAAATCAAAAGACAATGGATATATATTTGAAAAATATGAATTTAACATATGATCAACCTTTTACTGTGAGGATTTTTCAAAACTATGGTAAACTTTCTTAATTTGTGATTTTACTAACTTAGTTGAAATAAATCAAAATTAAATGATAATTATTAGATAGACTTAGAGACGCTTCAACCCAAACAGATGAATATTTAACATTTTTACAAGAGGTTTATACCCAAACTGAAAATAACTACGAAGCGAGTCCTGTTTTTAGGCAGAACTGCTTTATCGGTTCCTTACCAAAGAAAAGAAAGCTAGAAAAGGAGGTGCTAAAAGAGGTACAAATTATCTAAATAAATGAAACTTTGATTTTTATATATTTAATTCTACTATTTGATTGTTTGGTAATTTGTATTAAAGGAATTGGAATGTTTCTTAATCGGTCATTTTGAAGGTCAACAGATTATGACTATTTATAATAATACGTCAATGCTTGAAAAAAAAACATCGAGTAAAGTTGGTAAACTTACTCGTCAGCCATTTGGTAGAAATACATGGCTCGTATCCTTCGGCTGAAAATAAAATATTATGGGCGCAAGCCACATCATTGTTATTTCCCAAACTCTGCGAAGATCAAAATCCAGATCGTTTTGTAAGTATTAGGAATGATAAAAAGAAAGTTTGTGCATGCGTTATAAATTTTTTTTTCATATCAGTCATATAAGTTATTTTTGTTTCATCAAGGAAATCTTCTACAATCCTGAAAACCGAACTGGGTTTTTCGCGTTTCGGTTGCGAACAATTAATCGTTCGTTAAATAATTCTTCCCGAAAAAAACAGTCCAAAGCAGCAGTTGAAAGCGAAGGTGAATTTTCGGATACTGAAGAACACAACAAAAATATTAAATGGCTTCAACAGGCTTGTCCCAAAAATAATTTAAAAGATATTTTTGAAATCATGGCAAAAACTATAAATTTAAGAAAAATAGAATTTTCCTTAAACGACTACCCCAGATTTTACGATACTCCAGGATTGGTAAATTTTCTTTTCATCTTAGTATAATGTCCGTAATAAAGCAACATAACTTAATCGAAATTCATAGAAAGCTATTATATATAAATAACAAACGATTAACTAGAAATAAATACGTTAAATTCATTCTCAATTTGATGGATTTAACTCTTTCTTCGATTCAGTGCCGTTCATAAGGACACAAATGTATAAAATAGTTTGCATTCAATTTGTATTTCTTATATATTTATAGCTCGATCAGGATTTTAATTTAAGGAACCCCTCATTTCTATTTTGTCCTGAAAAGTGGAAACAAATTAAGACAAATATAGGAAAACTTGCAAAATCGAAAAATATTAACATTTACGACGAATGCACCGAAGAAGATGATAGTAAGTGAAATTACAAAATTTAAATATTCAGTTGTTTATTCTTATAATTTCGCATTAAAATATTTCATATGTAAGCAAAACGTGAAAAAAAAAATTAAAAATTTATGATTAATTTATTTATTTTTGTTGTATTCTAATCGTCTATGATGCTTGCCTCTTAATAGTCATTAACAGTCCTGTTTCATACCTGTTCTATGCTGTTAATGGCTGTTGGTGCAAAATATATTAAAAGATTTAAATTATTTAAAAATAATTTATTTCAAACCCAAATTGTACTACTTTTAATTTTTAAATATTTACAGAATTTGACGATGATATAACACAACTGATTGTGTTATCCAAGTTATGCAGAACGTATGGGAAAAAAAATAATCCATCTATATACAATTTTTTTATTTTTGTAAAGGTTTGTAACTTGCACTTTGAAGAATTACATATTACCGAAACTAAATATTTATTTTGTTTTTTCAGACTGGTACTGTTTCTCAGTTGAGTTTGAATTACCCACACTTATTTTTAAGAGGACCATCTCGAAGGGTGATATCTAAAGCAAGTATCAAATTGGATGGAAAGGAGATACCACTTGCTGCTAATGAAAAAAATATTCAATATTTTATTTCACTTTTTAAGTGTTTTTTTGTTTGTAACTGCAAATATCCTGAGGATATGCATAGTTTTTTTTTATTTATTCAAGAAGGTTTATTAAAAATGGGTCGGTCTTCATTAACCCCAAGATTAAAAGAGTTAAAAATTCTTTTAGAAATATAAATTAAGTAAGTTTAGTATTTTCCATTTTAAGTTTTGTTAATAAAAAAACTTTATAGCCGTGAATTTTGTAAGTTTAAACTTTTTTTTTCTTTATCTACTTAGTAAATATGTTTTTTTGTAAAGTAAAAGAATGTTCTAAGTCTTTTCATAATTACAAACTCTATGTAAGACACTTAAGACTGATGCATGCCCTACAAAATATAAAACAAAATAATTTGATATGTGGTGATCCAAAATGTGATGCCCAATTTCAAACATATAGTGGACTCACTAAACATATAGTTGGTAAACATAAAATTATTTGCGAAAACAATTTAATTAAAAAAAATGAACGTAATAATGGTTCTTTACATCAAATCGACGGATTCCATCAAACAAATGTTTTAGAAGCTACAAAATGCTCTGATGACTTATCAAAATTAGATTTAGAACTCATAGACAAATTAATGAAGCTAAATTTGAATTATAGCCAAGTGAGCTCTGTATTAGATTCTGTTTCAAGTTTCACTCAATCAATTGCAATAAACATACGTAAAAAAATTATTCTTACTAAGAACAATGAAAGTATTAATGAGTTAATACAGCCAGAACTAAATATGTTAAGAAACCCATTTCAATTTCAAAAAAACACTTATTTAAGAAAAAAAAAGCGTTTTTTCAAGAGTTCCTGAGCCAAGAGAAATCGCTGTAGGTGTAAGAACCGATCGTGTTTGGAATAAACAACTAAATATTTATGATTGTCCGATGCCTTTGACAAATACTTTCGCCTTTATTTCGATTTTAGAAACTCTTTGTTTTTTGTCCAAAAATGAAAGTTTTACTCGCCAAATTTTAGAGAATGATCCTTTTTGTAGTAATACAATGCACTACACGCAATGTAAATATTTCAAACAAAATAAATTGTTTTCATCTGGACCATGTTTCCATTTACAGATATATTGCGATGAATTCGAAATAGTCAATCCATTAGGGAGTAAAACTGGCGTACACAAGATTTTAGCATTTTATTTGACTATTTTAAATCTAGGTTCTTATAATAACAGTCTCTTAAAAAATATTCATTTAATTGCTTTATGTCATAATTCAGACGCAAAGGAATGCGGTTTAGAGGGTATCCTTGAACCCATTATTAGTGATATTGAAATTCTAGAATCTAAAGGTATTGATGTTGATTATAAAGGATCTTCAGTGAATATCAAGGGCACAATATTCTCCTTAAGTCACGATAACTTATCGGCCAACGCTTTATATGGATTACAAGAATCTTTTAAATCAAACTATTTTTGTCGGTTTTGCAGAGCCCATTCCAAAGACATAGCACATTCAAAAATAAATCCAGAACTTATTCGAACTAGTATGATCTCTATGTTTTGGGCCAACAATTTGGATTACAGAGACATTGCGCTTTGAATAAATTGAAGCATTTTAATACTTTTGAATCGTACAGTGTTGACATAATGCACGATATCTTGGAGGGCATTGGCCAATATGAACTAAAATTATTTCTTTTATATTTAACTAAACAGAAAAAATTAATTTCCATCGAAAACTTTAATCAAAGAATAAAAACTGCAAATTTTGGTTATAATAACCGGTCTAACATTCCATCACTAATAAATTTAAATAGCAAAACGAAAAACTTAAAACAATCGGCGTCACAATTTTGGTGTTTATTGAGGTATTTTCCTATGTTAATTCACGATTTGATTGAAAACGCAGATTCCGAATTTTTTGATAAATTTAATGTCATTTTGCTCCTTATCAAAATTACAAATATAGTATTTTCACCTGATTTAACTCAAGAGGCTGCTGAAAGACTACAGAAACTAATTATTGAACACCATGAAGAATTTATAAAAAAATTTCCCGGTCACAACGTTATCCCAAAACATCATTTAGTTTTACATTATTATTTCGTTTTACAAAATATGGGCTCATTGACAAATATGTGGACAATGAGATACGAAGGAAAGCATGCAAAATTGAAAGAACTTGCTAGAGCAAGTCGTAATTTCAAAAATATAACCAAACTATTAGCTTCAAAACATCAACAAATAAATTATATAAATTATGAACAGGATAAATTTGAAATAGATTTACAAATTAAAATTGAAAAACGCATGTCATTTGCCAGTTTAAATTTAAATATGGAGAACATTAATATTGAATTTAATTGTAATATAAGTGATGAAATTAATGTTCTTAAGGAAATTAAGTATGGATATTTATATAAGAAAAATTTTGTCATATGCATATGTAAAAGGGACTCATTTAATACGAACCTACCTATTTTTGGATTAATTGAATACATGATTGAAAAAGATCGTGACATTTACATATTTTATAAGTTACTTGAAACCATTTGTTTCAATTATTCTTTAAATGCATTCGAAATAACATTAAGCAATAAATTCTGTGCTGTAAATCTAAAAGATATTGAATTTAAGCCTTCATTCGAATTTGCATATCATGCAAGTAATTTAAATAAATTTATTGTTCCAAAATTTGAAATTATGTAAATTAAATAATTCTGAAGATCTATTTAATAAAAAGTTTATATAATATTTATGAAAAAACTATCAGATTTGCAGAAAACTCCTGATAAGAATATTGTTAAAAATTAGTTTTGTTACAAATTAAATATTTTTTATTTTGAAATAAGTCAAATTTTTTTAATGTATTTAATTACTTACTTTTAGTTTTGTTTTACTTCGATTGTATAAAATTAATATTTTTATAACTATATACTTATGTATTACAAGAAATAACTGTTCATTAGAGCTTTTCTATATTTGTACATTTAAGGAGGTTAGTTTTAAACATTATATTTAATTTTAAAATAAC
This sequence comes from Diogma glabrata, assembly GCA_963693315.1. NCBI lineage: Eukaryota > Metazoa > Arthropoda > Insecta > Diptera > Cylindrotomidae > Diogma > Diogma glabrata. Next base: position 198,155,606 of record OY856187.1, read on the forward strand.
GCAATTATAACGTTATAACATAACGAAATATAATATTTTTCTGTTTCATAACGAAATAACGTACCGAAAAAATAAATATATTGTTACAAAAACGAAATGCATAACGTTACGATTTTGTTTTTCGTTTTGCAACACTGAAATTAACAAATCAAATTTTGTATGTTTATAGATTTGTAATAAATAAAAAAAATAGCAATAAATATTTTAATTTTATTATTTTACCTATACAAAATGTGTTTTAAATTATCCCTTTTTAATAATTTCTTTTATCAAAGTGGTGTAAAATAATAACAAATATCCGTGTGAGAAATTCCTACTAAAAAAGTCTTTCTATTTTATCCTTTCGTAAGTAAACAAAATTATCCAAATATATATATAAAATTTATTTTTTTGTGGTTTTTTTTATCTGCCGAGTATTTAAAGTTTTTATCCTAATAAAGTTGATTTCGGCTTTTCATTGTAAATATTTTTATCCGATAAAAGTAAATCACAATCGAAATAAACACTCCGAATGGATAAAATCAATTTGCATCCGATCGGTGGGATATTATTTGACACCGATTCGGAGTGATGGGAACTCCGTTTTTTTTTGTGTGTACTAAATACATTTTATCTGACGCGAATACAACCTTGTGCTGTATTTAATAGTTATAGTTTAGTGCTGTGCTAATAGTGTGTTATGTATTTTAATACCTGTGTTTGTGCTATAGTTGAAATCTAAAACATAAAATATTTCGAGCAAAACATTAATTAAATACATATTGTAAGTTTGTTTCGCCGGGAGTATATTTATTAATTTTTTCTTTTGTATTTCCTCAATTAAAACCCCGTTTTCAATATATATTAATACTTGTTATTTAATTGATCAATATATTTCAGGCTAGGCCCATCTTCAGGATCATTATAAAAATAACAGTTATATCAAAATTGAAATAAAATAATTAAATGACATTTATATAAAACAAAGTTTGATATATAAACTATGAGTAAGATAGTTAAATGTTAAAATTAACTTAAAAAATGGTTTTCAAGTGGAATTTTTTGAAAATTAACGTTACTTTAAAATTTTAAGAAAATCGAATTAAATTATAATAGTTATTCGAAAAATCTTTTTTGTCACTTTTAAAGTTGCAAGTTTTTTCTTCATTGTTTATAATTTGGCATACCTCATGTATTTGTAATTTAGTTTTATTGTTTTCTTTAACCAAAATTTGAACATCATCGAATTTAAATTGATGTTTATTTTCAATACAATGTTTAGCAAGTGCAGAACAATTATTGTTAACAATAGTCTTTTTAGAATCATAATGATGTTGATCCATACGAACACCTAATTTCTGTATTGTTTCCCCAATATAAGTTGTTTCACAATTATCACAATCAACTTTATAAACAACACCACTCTGTTGTTCTTTAGAAAGTTTTGCTTTTGAGTTGGTAAAATTATAACTATTTTTATTTTTAGGTTTCATAGCCATTTTAATATTAGGAACGTATTGTAAGCAAGACCGAGAAAGTGTTTCACTTAGACCAGGAACATAAGTTAAAGATGCATATTTATTTGAATTTTGAGTATTTGGTACCATATTATCATCTGTTTGATCAAGTGATAAGTAATTATAACTGTTACCTAATTGGTTTAAATTAGTATTTCTAACTTGACTAATCATTTTATCAATTAAACTAATAGGGTAGTTATTAATACGAAGTATTTTATATATTCTTTTTAAATTATCATTCCAAAAACTTTTATGACTATGTCGAAATATTTTTCGAATAAAAGATTTAGCAACATTTAACTTCATATTATGTGGATGTGTAGAATAATAGTTCAATAATCGATTAGAGGAAATCTCTTTATGGTACCAATTAGTAATAACCTTTCCATTATTTAAATGATGAATACTTAAATCCAAATAATTTAATATATTATTTTGTTCAACTTCATATGTGAATCTGATTTTAGGATCATATGAATGAAGTGCATCAAGAACCATTTGTATTTTATTTTCTGGAATAGATGTAATATGGTCATCAACGTATGAATACCAAAAAAAAGTCCAAGCGGCACGTATATCCGCTAGAAATAGGTAGATTTCGAGATCAGACAGTTTTGTGTGCCAGTAGAATCTGATGTATCAGATTAGTTTAAACAAAACAAACTAATTTAAAACAGATATCGAACAAATTTTAAAAAGAAAATTAGCTACCTACAAGCAAAATTATATCTATCCAATTTTGCAACAAACAAATATAAAATCTACCACAGAACATGTGTGTGATAATTTATGACACAAACCTACTCTATATCATATGTTGTGCAATTACTGCAAAATATCAAAATAGTTTATTTCTAAGAAAAAAAATTAATTTCTTCTATTCAAATCTTTTATTTTTTGACTGTTATAAGGTTGACATTGACTGTTATAAGGTTTTTGGAAATTGTAGTTGGGGATTGTTGCAAACTTTTTTGTTGAAGCCAACAAGTCAAAAACCTCTAACTGCAGATTTACAAGCTTTTTTGTTGGAGCCGTTCACTCTGAAACCTCCAACTGCAGAGGTCGTTTTTTTGAAAGAAACTGATTAAAAAGGTTTTAAAAATTCTAAATTTATGAAGTTTTTAAAAATATTAGAATCCAAACGGCCGTTATAACGGATCTAAAAAACAGAGTTTTTTTCTAGTATAAAGCCTCTAGTTTCTTAACCATGTGTTGGATTGGGCTGATTTACGAACTTGTCCAAGATATTAACAAAACGCACATTTTTAAAAAAGGTTTTTTGATCTGGCCTTATAAATGCGACCGTGAGAGTGCCGGTTGTTTCAAAAAAAAATTTTTTTTTGCAAACTTTTTTGTTGGAGCCGCTCACTCAGGAACCTCTAACTGCAGAGGTCTAGTTTTAAAACAAATTGATAAAAAAGGTTCCAAAGATTCTAAATTTGTTAAATTTTTTGAAATATTAGTATCCAAACGGCCGTTATAACGGTTTTAAAAAATCAATTTTTTTTAGAAAAAAGCCTCTAGTTTCTTAACCACGTGTCGGATTTTGCTGATTCACGAACTTGTCCAAGATATTATTAAAACACACAAGTACAGAAAATTTTTTTGATCTACCTCAACAAATGCGACCGTGAGAGTGCCGGTCGTTTTCGTTATATCTCATATCGTTTATATACATATATATATATATATATACATATAAATTTTTTTTTTTTTTTGTTTTTTGTCTCCGCTTATCATATATAGTCGTTTGGCACAAAAATTTTTCCGAAATTCCGAGATGAAGCCCATTGCAATAGGTAGATTTTTATATGAAATCTACCTAAAAGCGGAGTGAAATCAATTTTAAGTAATGCTTGATTAACAACATCATCAAGGACACATTGCACCAAAATTGGTGCCAAACTAGAACCCATAAATAAACCATTCTTCATTTTCATATATTTGTCTTCATATTTAAAATAGTTGCAATCAATCAAACAGAAACTTAAAAGATTCATAAATTCTTTCTTGGGAATTTTTGTGTTTTTACTAATGTGTTCATCAAAATCTCTTTCAATTTTTTTTACAGCTAACTGAGGTGAGATATTAGTAAAACAGTTAGTTACATCAAATGAAATCAGTTTACATCTTTCTGGAATATTTTGTTTAATAATTTTCTGGACAAATTGTGTAGAATTTTTTAAAGTATATTTAGAAGAAAAAGATATTCTCAAAACTCTTGATAAAAATCTAGCCAATTTATAACAAGGAGAATTTATTGTAGAGATCACTGGTCGTATGTTTCTGTTCGGTTTATGTATTTTAATTTGACCAAAAATACGAGGTGGAATAGAAATATAAGTTTTAAGATTCTTAGCCATTTCTTGTGTAATATATTTGTGTGTTTTATTATTCAATGTACTAATCAATCTATTATTTTTTCTTTCAAGTGTAGCTGTAGGATCGAAACGTAAAGTCTCAAAACTATCAACATCATTTAGTAATTGTTTCATTTTATCTTCGTATTCAAATAAATTAGCAATGATTGTAATATTACCTTTATCACTTGTTGAAATATGTATATCTGGATTTTCCTTTAAAAATTTAGTTGTTTTTTCCATTGCCATTAAGAGAAACTTATCGATACGATTAAATTTTGTTTTATTTTTGATATGATTTGTAATAATATAAGTCAAATGAGAACGCATTTGCTTTTGTGTTCATCAGTGTTCATCAGTATATTTTGAGATTATGAATTCTATGTCAGCAATTAATTCTAAAGTTGGCAACTTCTTGATGGGAAGTGTAAATTTAGGACCCAAACTCAATAAAATCATCATTTCCTTTGGTACTTCTTTATCGGATATTTTTGATAAATTTTTCATCTAAGTTAATATTTTCCAGTGTTTCTTGTTCTAGTTGTAGACGTACAAATTTAGTGTATAAATGTTTATTATTTTGTGTAATAAATTGAATAAATTGTGTTGTTTCTTGTACATCAGGTGTACAAAAATTTTTAAGATATTTTATACTAAAATTGCAGTCAGCTATTTCAGCATTTAAAATCACTTTATTAAAAGTGACAAAAAAGATTTTTCGAATAACTATTATAATTTAATTCGATTTTCTTAAAATTTTAAAGTAACGTTAATTTTCAAAAAATTCCACTTGACAACCATTTTTTAAGTTAATTTTAACATAGTTATCTTACTCATAGTTTATATATCAAACTTTGTTTTATATAAATGTCATTTAATTATTTTATTTCAATTTTGATATAACTGTTATTTTTATAATGATCCTGAAGATGGGCCTAGCCTGAAATATATTGATCAATTAAATAACAAGTATTAATATATATTGAAAACGGGGTTTTAATTGAGGAAATACAAAAGAAAAAATTAATTAAATAATTTATATAAAGTCTAATAGTTAACGGTACTCCCTTTTATCCATCTCCTTGTATCATATACACATACTAACAACACACAATTCTCATATTTCATAATGCAGTTTGTTTTCCAGTTTTTTTTTGTTTTTCAATTTTATTGAATCAAATTTAATTAATCTCATATATGTATATTACAATCACAATGCAATTCAATTACAATTTTAAATTTCTTTATTTTGTTTAGTGTCTATCATCGCCGGTGGGAAAGTTGTACTTCTTTCCCAAACTTCGTAATCGATTCCACCAACATTCAGGGTCTTTCAAAGAACTTTCTGAGCATCCAATACCATTTCAATCAAAAAAAACCACATCTACTTGCACTAGGTGAAACACAAGTTTCTAATATCGATAATGCACGATTTAACTGTAGCAATCATCCTCCAGAATTTGCATTTTTTGAACACCGTGGTGTAATGATATATATACGCAATGATGTTAAATATACAAGGCTCCTTCAGTATGAAACAGGTAGTATTTCCGAATTCTGCTTTATCTGGCTCAAAGTCGTCGTAAATAAACATGACATCTATTTGTGTTATTTATACTGCAGTCCTAATTACCACCATAATCAAACATTGGAAGCATTGAATTCTATTACAGACACGATCGATGACATTTTCATCACCGCGCTTAATGCAGAAATTATATTAGCAGGTGATTTCAACGTCCACCACAAAGATTGGTTACGTTTCTCAACCAAAACGTCTTTAGTAGGGCAATATGCTAAATTTCTTGCTGATTCAAATCAGCTTACTCAACTAGTAGATATGCCAACCCATATTCCAAATATTGCCAGCCATTCTTCTAATCTACTTGATCTTTTCATGACAACTCATTCTGCCAAATATACCTGTTCTGTTGATGCTCCTCTTGGCAGATCAGATCATTGTGTAGTCTCGGCGTATTTCAAAATAAGCCCTCAACCATTAAGTCCAAAATTGTCTCCTCCTCGAAAGGTTTGGCACTACAATAGATGTAACTGGCGGAAACTTAATCAATTTTACAATAAGATCGATTGGCGTCTGTTTTTGCAAGATAAAAGTGTTAGCCAGGCAACTGCTTTGATCACATTCATTATCCTACTGGGTATGAATATGTTTATCCCAACCAGTATTGTGAAAAGTAAAAAGGGGTCCAAACCCTGGTTTTCTGAAGATTGTTATATTGCTAAAACTAACAAAATGTTGGCGTTTGACAAATACCAGACCGATAAATCTCCCAGCAGTAGATCTCTTTATATCAGGGTTAGAAACAACTGTCATAATGTATTTAAAAGAGCTAAATTTCTTTTTAACTCCAATGCTAAGCGTAAAATTTTACGCGCAACTAAAGGTAGCCGGTCATACTGGAACTTTATCCGAGAGGTTGGAAATAACTTTATCAGATCTTCTATTCCACCATTAATGGATAACCAAGGCAACCCCGTTACCGAAACCAAAGCGAAGGCAGATCTACTTGCGGCAACTTTTGCTGCTAACTCTGTCGTTGATTATTCTGGTATATATCCGCCCGTCATTTCACCTATCCAATCATCAATGAACGAAATTTACTTTCGCCCAAGAATTTTGCGATCAACACTGCTTAATCTAGATCCAAGCAAATCTGCTGGTCCGGACGGTATACCACCTATTGTACTTAAACGGTGCGCCGATACCCTGGTGTATCCACTAATTAGTCTCTTTCATTTATCCCTAAGCTCTGGTCTCTATCCATCAATGTGGAAACTGACTAATATTCAACCAGTCCCAAAAAAGGGGAACAAGTCTGACCCATCAAACTTGCAATAACCTCGATACTAGCTAAAGTTATGGAAAAAATTATCAATTATAAACTAATGGCATATCTCGAAAACAACAATCTTCTCCACGACCGCCAATATGGATTCCGTAAAACACATTCTACTGGTGACATCATGTCAGTCCTCACGGAGAAATGGGGTAAAGCAATTCATGACTTTGGTGAGTCTCATATCATTTCCCTTGACATATCCAAGGCGTTTGACAGAGTTTGGCATCGGGCCCTTAACAACAAATTAATTTCATTTGGAGTCTGCAAGACCTTGATCTGTTGGTTGGAAGATTTTTTATCCCACAGATCGATCAAAGTAGTGCTGGATGGTGTTTTGTCGACTAAATTTCCAATTCAAGCCGGTGTTCTACAGGGTTTGGTTCTATCACCAACCCTTTTTCTGATCTTTATCGACGATTTGTTATATATCACCACAAACCCAATATATAGCTTTGCCGAGGACAGTACCATCTTCCATTCCTATTCTTTCAAAAAACAGCCATCTACACTAATTGTCTACACAGCCATCTACACTAACTACTAATTGTCATCGTAGAAAAATAGTTGAATCCTTGGATGTAGATCTTGAATTAATCCTGGATTGGGGTAAACGGAATCTTGTTACATTTAATGCTATGAAGACGAAGTCGTGCGTTTTGTCCCATAAAACATCGCTATATATCCTTGAATTTGACTCCCATTTATAGGCTGCAGCACCAGATACCTCTTTAAATTTTGTTGACAGAGTTCGCAGACGTGCTTTGAAACTGATTGATGATCCAATGATAACATCGGGTATGGATTCTCTGTATCATAGAAGAGTGGTTGGAGCTCTTACATTATTCTACAGATACTACTACAGTAAATGCTCTAAAGAAGTTAATGATTTAATACCACCATTGCGTAGATCTTCACGAGCCACAAGACAATCATCATTTTCCCATAAACATACCTTGGGGGTCTCATATGTGAGAACGTCCAGCTATAATAACTCCTTTCTTTCACGTTTCGTTTTCTGGTAGAATCGATTACCAAAAACTGTTTTCCCCGATACATACAATCCCCAAGCTTTTAAATCCTCTATTCACCAACACTATCGCTCCAGTTCTATCCCAAGCCCTTAATTACCAACCTTCAACTTTACCTTCCTATCGTTAACACGTGCATAAAGCATTAGAGGTTTATAACCTAAGTGATTAACTCGAACTATAAAAAAAAAAAAATTATAGCAAAAATATAAGTATATTTAATAGTATTATAATAAAATATAAACTAATTATAACTAACCTAAAAGTTTTGGAAATATTTGATAAAATCAATAAAATAAAATGTCAAAAGTTGACAAACATGTTCCTTATTTTAACAGTCCGGTTGTGGTTTTGTTCGTAATAATTAACAAACATGTCTGTAAAATTTACAAACTGGTCGTTAAATTTTGTTGGTAAACTAAATTCAGCTGACATCAATTTGTTGTTTTCGACGAACAATTAACAGATATGTATGTTGAATTGAATGACATATCTGTAAATTTTACGAACTTTTTTTTTGAGTGTAGAGATAATAAGAGACCTGAACGGTGTAACCCCGCGATACTAAACTATCGAAAGCTATACGACAAATACTATTCTACTTTGCTGAATATAACAAAATATTACAAAAAAAGAAAATCAAATAAAAAAAGGAAAATAGGATCAACCGAAGGTTCCCTTGAACCAAATTTGGGATCAGTAGGTTAAGTTTCGCATGCTGTAGTAAGAGTTTTGGTAGATCGTGCAGGTCTACCAGTTGGTTGGGCACGCACATTCACCCGCTGCTAGCTTAAGCTGGCGTGAATTCTGGTGACCAATCTCTCTAATAAGAAATTTAGAATAAACTACGCGTGCCTACATCACCACCCAGGATCTCCAGAAGGGAGATCTGCCATGTCACCATTCTCCCCTAAATATACTAACAAGACATTTTTATATTAATTTAATTGTCGTAAAATTTACATTACCTTGCTCCTTCCGCAACTTTCGTGGTTGAATCACTTTCCCTTGAATCCTTTCTTTGCGGTTATTATTCCAAACAAGTTAAGAGTTTAATTGAAAAAAGTTTCTTTATAACATTAAATAAAAAAATTTATCCTTCATTACATTAGTTTATTATCAACCATTTGAATAGCGGTGGTTGCCTTTTCTTTTGCCCTTAAAGGTCATTTTTATTATTCTTAACAGCGTATGTTTGTTTTTTGTTCTTATTAACTTATTATTATTATAATTTATTATTATTTTTTTTTGTTTTTTTTTAAACTTAAATCAGAGTAAAGCACTTAATTGATGTGATTATTTTTCTCAAATCACTATTATCACAAAATATTTTCGTTTATTTTATTTTTGTTTTTATTTAAAACCAAAATTTCTTTATATTAAGAATTTTGTCAAGTTCCGTTGTCTTCACCACCAAAAAAAACTCACGGGTCAACGCAAGTTGCCAACTCCATATTTAAAAATAAAAACTAACCCAACCATAAAAAACTAAACCAACTCATTAACTCCTCAAAAACTAATTGTTACATTCAACTCAATATCCCAATACTGAATAATTAATTTTCTACATTTTTGGCACGAGCCAAAATGAAATACTTGGTCAGCATAAATTTTCTTTTACCTTTAAATTGTATATTCTGTAATTTGCTTTTTTTTAATTTTCATAATTATGTAAAAAAATTATGAATGGAAAATAGAAAAAAAATGGGTTGATACGAGCTTCCGGAAGTGTCAAATTTTAGAAATAGTTTAAATAATTGTGTTCTTACACACAATTCAGTTGAGAAGTATAGTGACTTCGAAGATCTCTATAGTATATTACTATAGGTAAAGTGAACCACATAGGGAAGCACAACTCACGTGGAATAGATTGCCTATTACAATGGGGGATCAGTTTTTATTTTTTTGTAAATTTTTTTATTTTTGATCTACAGGTGTGACGGCCCTACGTACTCCAGTCACTACTATTGACATACGAGATGACGTGAGACCACTGGCAATGCAGAGAGATATCACTAGCCAAGGTGATATCTTAGGCTGGCGGCGGTCGGCGGATGAACTGTATTCAGTCAACGATTGCACCCTCAATCTTAGCTGTGGAATATTCCTTGATGGTGACACGTTATTTTATTTTTATTGCCGCCATCTTATCATGTAATGTTGGTATATATGTCATATTTTATTATATGCGGTGATGTTTCATTTCTATTAATCCAGTCTTTAAAAAAAATAAAAAGAAGGCAGTCTTGAGGACTGCCGACAGAAGTGAAAACTTAAAACTGTGAAATAGCTGTGTTTTTTGTATCTTCCAATTATTGTAGAATTGCAAATTAAAACTTCAGAATTTTTAAATTAAAATCATTAAAACTATTCTGGGTTTCACATCTATCAGCATTTTAAGCAACTATTATATACATTTTTATATTTAAAATAATTAAAACATATCATATAAATATTTGCATCTATCAACACCTTAAAAAGCATGTTGTTGTGGGACCTTGTTCTTAAAAGTTTTTTATGTGTTGTTGTGACACACATTTTAATTTCTACTACCAAACACATTTTATTTAAAAAAATAGCGTGTCATCAAGGAATATTCCACAACTAATGGTATCGTTGATTGAAAAAACTTTATCCGCCAGCACCCCTAAGATATCACTTTGGTTAATGAGATTTCACTGCTATTGCCAGTGGTATACGATATCTCAAGATAACTCATATGCCAATAGCAGGGACTAAAGTACGCGGGGTTGTCACACCCATAGATCAACAATTTTAAATTTAACATGTCTTCCTGCGGAGAGCTAAGTAAATTCATTCTTATTAATTCGCATTGTTGCCATTTGCAAATCACTATCGGCTAAGTGCCACCATTTTTAACTAGTTTATTCATCATGATTGCCATCCATGTTTATGTATGATTACATCATAAGCTATGCTTCTTTGTATAGAATTTGTGCGAATTCCGTTTCGTAATTTTAATCTTTAAATTGATATAATCGATGTTATCAAGTATCAAGTAACAAGTATTAAGTCTTCACTTAATTTTAGAAACATGTATTACATGTATTATTACAATAACATATTTGGTGTAGATGATAAAATTTGTAACATCATGATGTGTTAATTTCCAATACATATAATTTTGATATACAAATATAATTGTTTCAGTTTATACTTTCATTTTTAATTTCATAAAAAATATGTTCAAAAAAAAACATTGACCAAAGCAAACTACCGTTTAAAACGACATTTAAATAAAAACCAAATTAAATAATTATCAATATTTAGGCAAAATCCCTTAAGATAATTATAAAAGCCCTGAGGTGCAGTTTTGGGAAATAGAAAATTTGCTAGTTACCTTTGGGCTAGTGTAGACAACAGCTTCCCAAATTTTTATGATGGTCGGATGAATGGTGCATTAATGCATAAAGGACAAACAGACATACTTTCAATTTTATATATATTCAATATTTATTTAGCATGATGACTCGAATGCAAAAGACAGTAGCAATAGAACTTTAGAAAACTGCATTATAGATCAATTTTTTAAAATTCGTAAAAAGAAATTATTATGATTTTTATGAATTCATGAATAAAAAAAAAATAATTTTAATGGTACATAATTAATAAAAATTAAAAAAAAACAATACACTGAAAAAAATTTTTAGGTAAAATACAACACACATTGGTCTGTTGAATTTATTTAAAGGACACGTTATTTGATTTTCTATTGCTTTAACCAACATGTTTGTTAATAGCCAGTTTTCAACAAACGTGTTTGTTAAATATTACTTCGGTCTGAAAGACCTAAGTATTACATTCATGAGCTCAAAGTGAAATTTTTACCCCCACTTTTTTGACATTTCTCGACGTTTTAGGACCTCCTGATTCTAAAAAAGCAAAAAAAAAAATGTATGTCTGTCTGTCGGCCGGCCTAAAAATCGGTATTCACAAGATGCAGGTCCGAAAAATCGCTGTGTTCGATAACTGTACCGGAAGTGTGTCAAAAAAATCATTATGTGTGTCAAAAATAGCAAATTTTCATATTTTTGGCTTAAAAAACGTTCATTTTAAGTGATTACGAGTAGGAACATTAAATTTGGGGGAATCTTGATGCTCGGGATTGGTATGTGAGATCAAAAACTAGATTATTGCATTATAAGTTTGTCAAAAAAATGTTGTCAAGTGTGTCAAAAGAAAACTTTTTATTTTTTTTACCCAATTTTTTGGAAAAAAAATAAAATTAATTTTTTGTTGAAGATGAAATTTTATTATTATTATTGAGAATTATGGCATTATAAGTTTGTCAAAAAAATGTTGTCAAGTGTGTCAAAAGAAAGATTTTTATTTATTTTTTTACCCAATTTTTTGGAAAAAAAAATTGTTTGTTGGAAATTAAACTACTTCGGTTTTATTATTATTATTGAGAATTATGGTATTATAAGTTTGTCAAAAAAATGTTGTCAAGTGTGTCAAAAGAAAGATTTTTATTTATTTTTTTACCCAACTTTTTGGAAAAAAATAAAATTGTTTGTTTGAATTGAAATTTTATTATTATTATTGAGAATTATGGCATTATAAGTTTGTCAAAAAAATGTTGTCAAGTGTGTCAAAAGAGAGATTTTTATTTATTTTTTACCCAATTTTTTGGAAAAAATAAAATTGTTTGCTGGAAATGAAATTTTATTATTATTATTGAGAATTATAGCATTATAAGTTTGTCAAAAAAATGTTGTCAAGTGTGTCAAAAAATGTCAAATCATTTATTTTTTAGCCAATTTTTTGGAAAAAAAAATGTAGCTGTTTTTATGACGTAAATGTAATTGAAAATGAAATTGAACATGGAAATTTTTGAATTTGTTATAGTTTTTGAAATATTTTTGGAATTTTGAAAAGGTTTGCATTTTTGATTTTGTGATAATTTTTGCAATATTTTTAGAATTTCGGAAAAAGTTTTAATTGTTGATTTTGTAAGAATTTTTGGTTTATTTTTAGAATTTTGAAAAATTTTTAATTATTGATTTTATTATAATTTTTGGAATTTTGAAAAGTTTTAATTTTTGATTTTGTAATAATTTTTGCAATATTTTTAGAATTTTGGAAAAAGTTCGAATTTTTAAGAATTTTTGGCATATTATCGGAATTTAGAAAAAGTTTAAATATTTGATTTCATTCTAATTTTTAGAATATTTTTGGAATTTTGAAAAAGTTTAATTTTATTTAATTTAACAATATTTTTGGAATTTTGACTATAATTTTCCGGCAACGTATTGATGTTTCGTGCTAGTTTTGTAATAAATTTTTAAACAGATATAAAAAATACTTGTACTTTAACAAAGAGTTATGTTTGATATACATCGCTGCCCAAAACTAAAAACCATGTCCTCGTGAAAGTTTTTTGCCGAAAACTATATCAAAATCCTTTACTCAGACCGAAGTCTTGATATCTCAGAGCTGTGAGATTTCAACCCCTCCATATTTTTTAACTACCTTTACAAGCTGTTAGTTGATTTTCGTTTGTTGAATAAAATAGCCATAAACCAAAATTACAAAACAAAAATTCGAGTAGTAAGGGCTTGAAATTTATAGTGAGCTTAGAGGAAGTACAGTAAATCTGAAATTTTGTGAAATTAAAAGCATAGTTTTAAGAAAAAGTGTGAAAGTATCTAGTGAATTGTGTCAATTAAAATACCTAAAAAAAAGAGTGGAATTTTAGAAAATTCAAATTATTTGAATGTTCTAAGTAATTTAAGGAAAGTCAACAGTTTTGTTTTAAGGATGTCTATAAAGGTAAATTTTGTTTTGGTAAATTTTAATTAAAATCATTTTAAAAAAATATAAGTATTTCTAATAGTGTTATAATATAATATAAACTAATTATAACTAATAGTTTTGGAAATATTTGGTAGAATCAATAAAATATAATATCAAAAGATAACAAACATGTTCGTTATTTATACAGTCCGGTTGTGGTATTGTTCGTAATAATTAACAAACGTGTCTGTAAAATTTACAAACTGTTCGCTTAAAATTGTTGGTAAAATAAATTGAACTGACATCAATTTGTTGTATTCAACGAACAATTTGTAGGATCAAAAGTAACAGAAATTTGTGTTGAATCGAAGGACATTTTAAATTTTACGAACATTTTTTTTAGTGTAAAAAATTTACCACATCAGGAAATGAACTCACGACCTATAGAATCTCAGTCGACCGCGATATCCATATTGCAATTTGAAACGTTAAGAACGGATAGAGCTATTTTATATTTAAAAATACTATGGTGATTTGTAAAAATGATAACTCGAATATATAAATTTTTCCCCATAACAAATTGCACAACGCGCCTAAAGAAATTTTCACTTCAAAAAAATTTTACGTTTCTCAACACCTTGGAACGCATGTTGTTGGGGGACCCAGGTCGAAAAAATTTTGTATGTGCTGTGACACATATTTTTAATTCTATTATACGACACTTTTTATTGAAAAAAAAAAAATACATCTAAAAACTTAATTGCTTTATATTCAGTAAATCATAGGTTATCTTTTATATATCGTGGCATTCTTTAAAATATGTCCGTTCCCTGGAATTTTTAAAATTTTTCAATACTCCTGTAAAAAAAATCATTTTTATGTTTTGTTTGAAATTATATTGACATTATCTTTTTGTCAACGAGTTTAGATAAAGAAAATTTTATTTATATTTTTATTAACACACTGAAAAAATCAATATGAAAGTGTAAGAAAATAGACACATATTTTTGTTCAGTTGAACGTTTTAAATCAAAATGGCAACAAGTGTAGCACCATACTGGTTGAACGATAAATATTTGGATAAAGTGTTAAAACAAATAGGTGTTGGACATAATATTAAAGTATAATGTTTTATTTTATCAATTAAAATACAATTTATTTACGTCACCTTCTTTTTCTAAATGTAGATTATAAACTCGAATATAACATCAGCAGCTGACTCTTATGATGAGCAAGGATCCACAGTTCTTCGTGCAATCGTACAATATTCTTCATCTAAAACAAAAAATGATAAAATAAATCTCATAATAAAGTTATGTGGTAGTAAGAAGAATGCATTATCTAATTCAACAATAACAAACGAAGTTAAGATGTATCATATAATTGTTGACATGCAAAGATTATTCGAAACAGTTGGGGATTTCGTTACTTTTGCACCAAGGTATTTGACAAATCATGTTGTTAGGTGTGAGATATAAGTGGTCATGTGCTGGTGATTAATTGGAATATTGTTGTTACATAAGATCTTACAAAACAATAATTGTTATTCTTATCAGTTTTATCGGTTCAATCGTGACTGTTATAATTCAATGAAAGTGTGAGCAACATTACCGTCGGTAGAAGTTCGGTAGTCGATTAAAACAGTTTATCGTTTTTTATCATCAACATGAATTTGATAATATCTTATCACAAAGAAATTAATTGAGTTGAGAAATAAATAACAGAATTATTATTATAACACACTGAAAAAAAAGCCAACAAACTTACATTATTTATCTAACATAAATTTTAAATGGAAAGCTGAAAAATTCGTAAGCCCTACAAAAATGATTTTATCATTAGATTTATCAAAAATACTAAATTAATAATGGGCAACATTTTTATCAAAATCAGTCTTTCTTAAATTTAACTAAAACATATACATATATTTAATTGTTTTTTCAGACTTCTGTTTTACACACAAGAACCACATTCTGTAATTGTACTTGAAGACTTAACTACACCACCAAAAAGCTATTCATCTGTAGACAAACGTTTGGATTTAAATGAAACCAAAAAAGTTTTTGTTAAACTAGCTAAATGGCACGCAGCATCAATTTTTGTTGCTCGTGATGTAACATTTTGTTTCAAACTGTTTTATCGACTTAATAACAATTCTTGTTTTGTTTCAGTCAAAAGAGTTAAATCAATTTGATGGTGGAATATTTAACATTCAAAGTGAAGGTTTAAATGTTTTGTTAGATGATTTTAAATTATTTGCTGAAGAGGTTAAAACCTGGCCTACGTTTGAGACATATGCTGAAAAGTTGGATAATTTATCGTATAAATTTATGCGACGTGGAAAATCGGTTTATACCAAATCAGAGACAGAAGGTTATAATGTGTTAAACCATGGTGATTTTCATCTAAAGAATATGCTTTACAAGAAAGATGAAGTTAGTCATAAAATTTTGGATAGTGTTCTCGTAAGTAGAAGTATAATAATATTAACTTCAACTCTTAATATATGTTTTGCTTACTACATATTTTAGTTCGATTTTCAACTGTCATTCTGGGGCACACCAGCAATTGATATTTATTATTTATTCTATCTGGTTGCTTCTGATGAAGTTCGCATAAATCACGAAAACGAACTGATTGAATTTTACTATGCAGAGTTTGTAAAAGCTTTAAAAACGATTGGATTTATGAGTAGAATTCCAACGATGTTAGAGTTACGTGTTGAGTTGTTAAAAAATAAATTTTTAGGTAAAAAAAATTAACTTTTTTTCGAATATGATTAATATTTTTAATCGTTTTTGCAGAGGTTGTAATTGCTGTCTGCTTCTTACCAAGCTTTTTTGTCGATGATTCATTAAAAAATGGCAATGTTGGTACTGAAACCAACGTTGAACAGAGGAAAAAGAAATACCAGAATAAGGAATACCAAGCGATAATGAAAGATCTACTACCATCTTTATTGACCAAAGGAGCGCTTGATTAAATTATTTTAAATATTTCGTTTTATTTTAATTTCGAGATTATGGTATAAATATTTAAACAAATTTCGAAAAAGTTTTTAATTTTCATTATAATTTTTGTGAAAGTCTTAAATCTAATGAAAGAACATCATAAATTTAATGAAATCCTAAAGAGCAAACACATTTTTAGGATTAAGTTAAGCAGAAATTAATTGTTACTATTATGGAGTAATATGTAATTAATTCATGTTTTTGGTGTCTAACAATTTTTCACAACAAAATTATCTTTTCCTATACAATCTAGTCCACACCGGTGATGGTGTAAGAGTTACATGATTATACTACGACCTCAAGCATAGCCAATTCAAACTCTACGTTCCTTAGGCATTTTAGGATGTGGAGAAGTTTAATTTATGCAGATCACTCCACCCATCAATGATATTTTTCCTTGTATATCAAAGCTCTTCAATTATTTGAGAAAATAGGAAGGTGTCCTCCATATTTGAGGTGTTTTCTGTGGTGTCTTGTAAGAACGCGTGTCAGTACCCTGCTTAAACGATCCTATTGAAAAACAAAGTTTAATGGAAAAATTGCATCGGAAATTTCCTATAAAATCCTATTAAACAATTTTTTTTTCTTTTGAAATTGATTTAATCCTATTCAATTGTCCTATAAAAATACATTGAATCCTTTTAATAGAAATGAAAACATTTTTATAGGATTATAAATTCTTCAATAGGATTGACTACATTTTAATTGAATTTTCTGCGACCGTCAAATTTTTTATAAAATAATAAAGAATCCTACTTAACTTTATAATAGGACCAAACACATTTTAAAGGGAGTTTTGTAGTATTAGAATTTCATATGGAATCCTTTTCGATTCTTAATGAGATTGACTATGTTTTAATGGGAATTTCTAAAACCTCCAAATTTTCTATTAAATAATAATCAATTAAAATAAAATAGACACATACAGCCTTAATCACTATTATTATAGTCTTTCAAACGAGAAGCGACAACTAAACCACATAAAACGATTTTAACTATATATTTTTAAAATGGATAATACTCTAGTGAATTTTAACCAGACACAAGAAAGATTTCAGTCGTATTTTCCTGTAAGAATTATCCATTTCCTATTGAAACTATTTCAATGTCTTCCCATAAAACTATATAGAATCCTATTGAAAAATACAGTCATGAAAATATAATTTTAAAGTCTTATGTTCCTGTAGAAATTATATACACTTCCCATTGAAACTATCTCAATATCTTCCTCTAAAATTTTGCAGAACCCTATCGAAGAATAATGTAGTGGAATAGGAATTTCAGTCGTATTTTCCTTTAGAAATTATACACTTCCTATTGAAACTATCTCAATATCTTCCCAAAAAACTATATTGAATCCTATTGAAAAATACTGTTGTGAAATTATGATTTTAAAACCGTATGTTCCTGTAGAAATTATACACTTCCTATTGAAACTATCTCAATGGTTTCCTGTAAAACTATTAATCCTATTGGGAAATCTTGGCGTAACAAAACAGTTTTATTTTCCTTTACAATTATTATATTTCCCGTTGAAACTGTTTCAATGCCTTCTTTTAAAACTAAAGGAATCTTGTCGTAAGATAAAAATTGTCTAAATTTTATTTTGCTTTTCAATTACATTCATTCCTATAAAAATATTTCAATAGGAAAAGTGTGATATTTAAAGGATTATGAGCTTAATTCCATTTTCCCATTCAATATGAGTTTTTCCTACCCAACATTTTTATGAAAGGAAGAATTTCTCGTTTGATCCCATTAAAATCGTCCTTTCCAATCCAGTTTTCATCAATATTCTAATCTATAGGATTGTACCTTTTCTATTGGGACAGTTTAAGCAGGGCATTCTCATGTTGTTCAATCCAATATTGAGCAAATTGCTGCCACTATGTATTTAACACACCAAAATAATTGCTTGTCCTTTCTTTTACCTGCGGTTTTATCGCAGATATTAAACTAATTCCTTATAATTTCATCCAAAATTGTTCGAAGTCAATGATGGTTGTTTTAGCATCCTCTATGTGTAGTATTCCTAAACTAGGAATATACATATAAGTCCATAAACCTCCAAACTACTCAATGTAGTTCAATCTCAGTCAAATAAACAATCCAATACGGCAATTTCACAACCAAATATTCAATAAATTAATCCCATAAAACACCCAAAACCCTATTTCGTCATCGTATGAAATAATCTCTTTCAAACATTACAACATTGTTTTAAATCATTGCATGATATCATGTATATCAAAATTTTACATAAACGCTCCAAAATTCTATTTCAGAAAAAAACTAGATTTCATAATTATACGAAATAGTTTCCATAAACAAACATTTACAAATTCATAATAAATTGGTAATTTTCCATAAACCATCCAAAATCCAATTTCATTAATATTTCCCAATAAAGCAAATTTCATAAGTATTTCTTAAAATTGTTTAAACGATAGTTCCTACCAAATTACAACAAATACGAAAACCCGTGTAACTTTGTATCAAAAACTAATGTTAATCAAAAATATACAAAAACCAAATAAATCAAATTCCAATTAATTTCCAATGTAAACGGAAATTACGAAATCCGATAATCGAAAAACCTTAATAATTAACAAAACTATAACCAAATAATTATTTTAATTCATTTGTCCAATAAGCAAAAAATTATGAAATACGAAGAATAAATGTTTACAAGTTTTTAATTGGTTTAACCAAACTCTAAATATTTCTAAAAAACTTATTCCAAAAATCTAATAGTTAGTCAGTTGAATTCAATCCTGGAACACGATAACAAAAAACCTAATCTTTCGGGGGTCCAACCCTTTGGACCCCGAATCTAGGGTCAGTCTGTATAATTCAAATTCCCGGTCGACGCGTTTAGTCTGGTTGTCGAACAATACAACCAAGTGTTAGTAAACAAATCATTTTAAAGAAATTTGTGTAAAAAATCATTTCAAAAAGAAAATTTATATTATTGCCAAAAAACCATTTTAAAGAAATTTGTGTAAAATCATTCCAAAAGAAAATTCATATCAGTGTTGGAAAATCATTCCAAAAGAAAATTTATGTTATTGCCAACAAATCATTTTAAAGAAATTTATATTAGTGATAAAAAAAACCATTCTAAAAGAAAAATCTAAATAAAACAGTGTTAAAATTACCGTAAGAGTTATTTTTTGTTGGAGAAGTTGAGAACAAAAGAGACCACGCTTCAACTACCATACCAGGTAAGAAATTAAGGAATCCGTTATAGTTTAAGTAAAGTAAAGGGAACCTGGGTGAAGCTGATAGGAGGACACTCAGACCTATTACATATATTGTAAATTTAAAAAAACTAGCAATAATTGTATAATTTTTAATCAAATAAAAAAGTTACGCACGACTATGGGCAGAAATTTCGGTTTCTCAGAGAGCAAAACAAACAAAAAATACGATCTGACAGATGTGGATTCACGCTAAAAATTAATTAGGGTAATCGGTTGTGTTTAATATTGTATTCTAAGTGTAGTACCAAGTGTAGACAAAAAATCAGAAATTTTACAATCGTCTTCGCACAAATATAAAAAACAATACAAGTACAAGTTTAAAAGATCGTATGGATTTTGTAATATTTTTCATCAGAAATAAAGGATGTCCCCCAAAGGCCAAAATTAACGCAAGATTTGAATTTGTCATCATTTGTGCAGTCAGTAAATTGTTGAGAACTGAAGTATTGGACTTTTTAATAAGAATAATTATTGAAATACTGAATCTATCCCAACGAATCTTTATTGGGAAGTCTCTTATTCTTTTTCAAATAATACTCAAACAAAACTCTATATCGCACAAATACAATTTAAGTAGAATTTTAGCTAGGTAGCATAAAATAAATGAATTGAATCTCGTTTTAATTTATATTAATAATATTAATAATTTGAAAAACCAAACTGAACAGAACATGATTACACTAGCTGTATTTTTAGATCTGAAAAGAGCATTTAAAACAATTGATAGAACAATTTTGCTAACTAAACTCGAATATTATGGAATCAGAGGTTTACCACTGAAGTGGTTTGCAAGTTTTTTGAGCAACCATAAGCAGAGAACGAAAATCGATGATGTTTTTTCTGATACTGAATTTGTAAATATAGGAGTACTTCAAGGTTCTGTTCTGGCCCCCATTTTATTTATAATTTACATAAATGATATTGTAACTGCAATAAAACATTCGAATATAAATCTACTAGGAGGGCCCGGCGTGCTTCGCTACGCTTATAAATAAAGTTTTTGCGTAGACATTTTGTTGACGTAGGAGCAATGATTTCAAAAAGTGGTAATGAGAAATGCTAGCATATAATTTTTAATTTTTCTTTTTAAATATATGAATGAAAAATAATCAGAACTCTAGCTGTTCAGTTCGGATATATGAAAAATTAGCAATCAAATAAGTTAGAGATCAAATAAGCTTACTTGAAAACTTATTTGGTCGCTAATTTTTCATATATCCGAACTGATCAGCTAGAGTTCTGATTATTTTTCATTCATATATTTAAAAAGAAAAATTAAAAATTATATGCAAGCATTTCTCATTACCACTCTTTGAAATCATTGCTTCTACGTTAACAAAATGTGTACGCAAAAACTTTATTTATAAGCGTAGCGAGGCACGCTGGCCCCTCCTAGTAATAATAAAAAACAAACTCACTCATACCATTATCATTCATTCACAACATTCATTTCACCATTAACACCATAATAATTAAATTAAAGAAAATCAAAGAAAAATAATAATAATAAAAAATAAACTCACTCATACCATTATCATTCATTCACAACATTCATTTCACTAATAATAATAATAAAAAAAACAAAGAAAAATAATACGTCTATACACTCCTAAATCAATGCATAAACTAAATTGAAATTTGAAAATAATAATAAAAAAACAAAGAAAAGACTTGTGCAATTCCATTTGATATTGTATAGGGGGGTGGGCGTTAAATTCAAAAATACATTTTAATTCGTCTCTAACTTTTTTATTTATGATCCGATTTGTGTGAAAAATCTTTAAGACCTATGTTACACTAATATCAGTTAGCAGTGAAAATTTGAAACGAATCCATCTGCGAATAAAAAAGCCTTTGACTCCAGAAAATTTTTTTTTAGCGTATTAATATATAAGAAGATAAATCAAATATAATATATAGCATGTTTTTACCTATATAGGTTCAAAAGCAAAATGAAAACATAATACATATAAATAAACTTGTGAGTAGTTAAACTCAAATAACTGGATGAATAATAAGAATATTTCATTTTTGAAACCAGTTTTGGATTCCTCTAATTAAACGTTAAGATTTTTAATCAGAAAAAATTTTACGTGTTTCGTGGTGGTATCGAACCCCAGTCGTCAGTAACATAAATTCGATATACCATACGCATGGAGGGATCAGTTTTTATTAATTTGGTAATTTTTTTCTATTTTTTGATCCACGGGTGTGACAACCCCGCGCACTCCAGTCCCTGTTATTGGCACATGAGTTAACGTGAGATATCACATACTACTGGCAATAGCAGTGAGATATCACTAGCCAAGGTGATATCTTAGGGGTGCTGGCGGATGAACTGTATTCAGTCAACGGTAGCACTCTCAATCTTAGCTAATGAATATTCCTTGATGCTGGAACGCTGTAGCTTGCTCGAAGAAACGAGCTTTCATATAACTATATATCTGAGCTTTAATCATTGAAAAATATACTGCGTCCCATAATCAAGGATTATGCCATTAGCTGGACTATTGGCAAACCAATTTCAGTTTTGTTCCTGCAAATTTTTAAAACAAATTTGCTTTTTATCTCTTATTTTATTTTTATTTTCCCTATCCTATCACGAAATATTGGCCTATGTCATATTTTATATGTGATAGGATTTATAGTTTAGTTGTCCATTATTTAACAAAAAATATTAAAAAAACAAAAAAAAAAACAGATTTGCGTCCATTAACATCCTTAGAACGCATGTTGTTGTGGGACCTTGGTCTTAAAAGGTTTTTATGTGTTGTTGTGACACATATTGTAATGCCTACTACACATCACATTTTATTAAAAAAAAAAAAAAAATTGAAATATTCTTATTATTCATTCAGTTATTTGAGTTTAACTACTCACAAGTTTATTCATAAAAATTTTCCCGGCCGATTATGTAGATCAATAGATTGGTTTTCAGATTAGTTGAATATAACTAATTGTAATGATTCTTCTGCATTAAGGATGTGTATGTAAATAATGAATATCATTAACTTACCATACTTAATAAAATAGTAGTATCTTGAATATTCAATCGAAGAAACTCTATATTACATATATTGTGACTAATTGAATTGAAAAAAAAAAACAGATTTAATTAAAACAACAAAAAAAAACTATAAATCATTTTTAACAAACTCCCCCCTCTAAATTTTATTAAAACAATAACAAAAAAACAATAATTTTAATGTTATTTAAAATAAATGAAAAAAAAAACAATAAAAAATGTACTACGTCATCAGCGTTACGAGAGTATAGAGGGATAGACTCACGGCTATTATATTAAGGATTTGCTGATGATACTTTAATTTCAATTTCTGGCCATAATATTGTAAATCTTCAAAATAAATTAAATCATGATCTTTGCAGTCTTGAAAAATGGTTGAAATATAATAAACTTAAATTAAATTTTAACAAAACGAAAGTTTTAGTTATTGGCAATAGAGAGGGCAAAAGAGAGTTTTGATTGATAATAAATTAAATTTCAAAAAAAATATGCAACTTATAATAAAAAAAGTATCAAAGAAAATTGGATTCTTCACTAGAATTAACAAAAAATTAACTAAAAAAGCCGAAATTACACTTTATAAAACAATTATATCACCACATTTTGACTACTGTGCCTCTATTTTATATTTGGTCAATTAGGAAGATATAAAAGTTTTAAAAGTACATCAAAATCGAGGTATGAGGTTGATTCTTAGAAGTGATAGAAGAACAACAATCAACAATATGTTAAAATCCCTTGATTGGCTGTCTATTAAGAAACGTATAATTTATAATACAATGATTTTGATTTTTAAAATTAAAAATAATCTGGTACCCTCTTATATTATCTCAAAATTAAAATATAGAGGTGAAACAAATTATTATGAGTTGAGAAACAATGACAATTTCTGCCTACCACTTTACTTGAAGTCGACAACACTAAACCAACTGCTATACAAAGGATTGAAAGAATTTAATCAGTTGCCGAATGAAATACAATCTGAAACCGGTTTAAAAAGCTTTAAGAAAAAATTGTACAATTTTTTCAAAATTGAGCAATTTGATGTTGTGTCAATTTGCTTTGTAATTATTATCATTAATTGATAAATAAATATCTATTATTATTATTAATTGTAAATAAAAAACCTTATGAACAAAATCAAAATTACAAAGAAAATTATTTAACATGAAAAATAAATAATATATGTATGATGATGAAAAATAAATAATATATGTATGAATAAATTATATATGTATGATGATCCACATCTAGATATTATTGTTGTTAGATGTTATGAAGTGTGATTCAAGCTTCGTGATTGAGAGTCGAACCATTTTCCCACACGCATTAAATTTACCTAAACCGAAACTTTCATAGTTGCTTTCGTTTTTCTTTTGAGCGTAGTTTCTTATTCTCAATCCATAATCGTCATCTACAATGGTTTCCGTTTAAAAATTATCCTAAAACAGTTGTGTGCTATTTCCCAATGTAATTTCCTATATTAAATTTGTAATCGTTAATCGCTATCAAATTGTCATAAAACAATTGTGCAATACCATTGATTCGTAATCGCGCTATTTTCATGTATAATTCTTACAGTCATTATTATTCAATAATTTTTTTTATGTAGTTTCCTATTTTAATGCCCGTTGGTTGAAAGAATTCTTTAGCGGGTAAAAAAAAACAAAATTTCCCTAAATTGAATTCGGTCTATTTCCCAAAAGATAAGAGGAATCAATCCATGGATTGCGTCTCGTTCATCGTAGTGTTATGAACTTTTTGAGTTGCTTTTGTTTCATTTTATAAAATGTAATTGCCTACAATCGTTTCGTAATAGATATTTCTGTTTATAATTCCCTTCCAATTTTAGTACAGGTTAATAGTGAAGACTCTTTTAGTGGGTACACGAAAGAATTAAGAGACTAAGGAAATGAAACTACTGTATATATACACAAAAATATTTGAAGCCGTTTTTCTCTCTTCTCCTCTCGTATTTGTCCATTTTAAGATGTCAAAGCATTTTAAGATGTCAAAAACAAAACATTGTTTGGTTTGGTTATAATTTGGTTTTAATAAAATTGTTTTTATTATTTATCGTAGTGATATTTTGACGAATTTATAATAAATATTAAAAATACTAGTGATTTTATTATAATTTAAAAATAATTTTAAAGAAAAATTAATATATTTAAGTGAAAATTTTTAATAAAACATTAAATATGAAGTCGTGTGATAATGACGTGTAAAAATTACCGAAAACATAATATACAGGATGGAATTTCTTATCATAGATAACTAATATTGATATTATAATTTACTTTTCGATAATTAAGTTTTAAGTTTTTTAAATATTTTCAAGAAAAAAATATAATCTAAAATCAATGTAAACAATAATAGAATGCTTCCATTTTAAATTTTAAATTTTTTTTAAGTTGTATTGTCAAATTTTTTTATGTTGTTTTTCTATGTAGTGGCGTCTCTTTTTTATATTAATTTTGGGGGCAAAAATACGCTTAAATTTGGAATTCAATGCAATAATAGAAATATTTACGGTGCCTCTACTAAAACGCAAGTGTGTTAGTAACAATTTATTGGTGTGCAAAAATTGCTTCAATTTTAAACATCAATTTCACTTCCTCTATTCTCTTAATTCTTTGGAATACACATATTTAACGAAAGAGAATAATCAATAAACAGACTTATCGTGTTTATCGATTCGTTGTTGTGTAAAACGGCGTGACTTTAACTATAAATACGTGGTTGAAGACATGAAGTTTCTCTTAGTTCAACATTATCCTTGTGATCTTATATCCACACAACTTACACAAATTGCACAAATTACTGTTTTTATATTAATTGCGGCAAGTGTTGCGTGCACAATTGCTGTTCTTAAAATCACAATTTGTGTAATTTGTGCAACACAAATTACACAAAAAATTTTCGTGTGGCAGATTAAAATTATTTGTGCAAGTTTGTTTTGACATATGTCAAATGGGTTATGTAAGGTTGTGTAAACAAAAACAAAATAAAATTGCTGCTTAATATCGTTAATTTATTTATAATTAAGAGCTGATATAATTTTCTTAACATTTGCGAAAGAAAAAAATTATTTGTGCAGGTTTTATTTAGACGTAAGTTATGTCAAAATAAATAATTTAGGTTATGTAAACAAATTCAAATTCGTGCTAAATATTGTTTATTTTTTTATGATTCAGATTTCAGAGCTAATATAATTAAACATTTCAATAAGTTAAAATTAGTAAAAAATAATGGTGCTAATAACGTTAATCATAAACGTTCACAAATGTACCAATTGTATTTGAAGTTTCGCCGGAACAACTACATGATTTGTCGGCAAGTAAGTTTAAAATTAACATTCGTTATAATTTATTGTAGGTAATAAATAAAACTTTTTTAAGATTTAAGCACTGGACAAGCAGACTTCGAGTTTCTATATAAGGCTCAAACCGAAGGGCGGCTTATTCCATTTCATATTTACCCAAACGATCATTTAACAATTTCAACTACATATGAAATTTTCGGAGAACAAATGGGTAAATTTATTTTAATATAATTGCAACGATAACCAAGTGTAATTGCGATTTTTTTGTTTTAGATCACGATAATATTGACAGTTTTGAAAACTATCAACCTAGTGCTGATGCATCTGGAGAAATGACTTCAGATGCATCTGCTGAAATGACTAGTGCATCTGCAGAAATTATTTCTGGTACATCTGCAGAAACGACTGCAGATGCATCTTCTAAAATTGCAGGTGCATCAGCTGAAGTTACCGGTACATCTGCAGACAACTCTGAATGGACACATACGCAGAGAAAACTATTAGCGTCCACAAGGCTGAATATGGAGGAGCGGTTCACGTCCGGCAGAAAAAAAATTTCATCAAATTGGAGATGTAGTTGTGGAAATGGCTGAACACGGCTATTCAGTAAGTGCTTCTGACTGTTCCACGAAGTTTCGCAACATGTTCCAAACATACGTGCGTCTAAAAAAAAAACAAAACCACTGGTGAGGGAGCAACATCATGGCCATATTACAATATGTTTGACGAGGTGTACGGCACTCGTCAAAATATTGTTGCCAAACACACAATGGAAACTCTCCCATTCTCACCATCAACTGACACAACACCCTCTGAGACCTCTGAAGTCTCTGAGACCTCTGAAATCAACGTGGAAACAGACGACAGTCAAAATCCAACAAACCAAAGAAGACGGCAAAAAAAATCTGCTATGCAGATGTTTTTAGAAAAAAAATACGAGGAAAATTGTTCAAAATGAGCTACTCCAAGTTGAGCGCGACCGACTGGAGATACAAAATGAGCAATCAAAAATGAGCTAAAGGCTTTAAACCAAAATATATCTGAATTGTTAAAAAAATTGTAAAATTTAATTTTTTTAACAATTCAGATATATTTTGTAAGTTATTTTAAGTTTATTTTATTTATTTTAATGTATTATTTTTTATTTTAACATGAATTCCCATATGGATGTACAGAAGAACTGTTTATTTTAAGACTAGCCAATAAGTTATTTGTATAATAAAAATAAAATTAAAAAGCATATTTAAAACAAACTACTTTACTAAATACTTAAGCATATGAAAAGAGAAGAAGTCGCACTACAGCTAATTTACATGTATATAAAGCAGAAGAGTAACAAGAGATATAGTGTAGGTACACGACCAGGAAACTGTACAATCAAAACCTTTTGAATTGCAGATAAAGCAGAAATAAAAAAAATCTTTCGCTTTAAGTAACTTCCGCGATCATTAAATTTCTCCTTGTATTATTAGCAATTGGTGTAACAACGGGAGTATTATTAGGAATATCAACTGTTGGCAAAAAATTTGATTCGTCACCTTCTTTTAAACATATATTATGTAGAATACAACAGGTCATTATAACTGTGGGAATCAAATCAATCCTACTCATGTTAAGGTATTTCAACCTTCTGAACTTTCCTTTTAATATCCCAAATGCTTGCTCTATTACAATTCGTTTACTACGTAGCATTGCATTTAACTTTTTTTGACGTTGTGTTAGGTGACCGTTATCTTTAAACGGTACTATTAATTTGTTTGTGCAAGGATATGCCGTATCTGCAATTAAAACACAATTTTCTGTTATATCAGTCCCTTCTTCTAGTTTTGCGTATAATGTGCTTTCTCTCCATACTGATGCATCATGTGCTCGTCCGGGCCAACCAGCAAAAACGTCAATGAATTTATATTTACTGTCGGCCACAGCTATAAAAATAAGTAAAACAAATAATTATTTTATAAGAATAAATAGAATTAAAGATAACTTACCTTGAATAATTGAATGTCTTCCATGTCGGTCATAAAAAGAAATAGCGTCTTCGCTGGGAGCGGGTATGAGAACATGTGTGCAGTCTATTGCACCAAATACAACTTTTATAACATTGTTCGTAAATTGTTAAAATTTTCTACATTTCTAACTTCCTCCGTACCTGTTGGCCACTTTATAAACATGGCTCTCTTTTTTGCAACTAAGGTGCAAGTATCAATAAATAGAGTATAAGCATGACCCCTGCTATATCCGAACCTGTCAGCAATCCCACGAAAACTCTCCTGATTACTTAATGTCCAAATCGTGAGAAGCAGACGTTTTTCCAAAGGCTCCTTTGGTTTACCGACGCTACAAATGTGAAAATCCGGAGCTAATTCTTTCAATATATACTAAAAAAAATTATATGTTAGAAGAAAATATCTATTATTTTTGTTTTGCTTACTTCAAAATTGCATCTACTTAAACGAAAATGACTTTCAAAATCATCCGAGTTATATTTTGCAATGATAGAAAAGTAGTGATTTATTTTAGGCACATCTTTTCTTCTCAAATCCATTGCAACTATGCAATCTTCAATTAGATCATTATTTGATTTAAATAGATCATTCAATGTACCCCTATTCAAAATGTGCATGGTTTTTTCTATAATATCATAGATTACTGGAATGCTGATGCTTAATAGTAGTTTAATCAATGAGTGAATAATGAAGTAGTTTATTCTCAAGCAAAAGTTTAAAATTTGAGCGAGGCACGAGCGAGAATTTTAATTTGCGAGAGAATAAAATTCATTATTCACGAATCGATTACAATACTTTATTCTCTGACAAAGATTTTATTATAAAAAAGATTTGTGTATTATAAAAAATAAAAACATTTTCTTCAATTAAAACAATAAATCTTTATTGTTTTAATTGATAAATCAAATTTCTTAATAAAAAAAACCCTGATGATAAAAAACGCCCTTCTCATACATTCATACATTCAACCAAGTTCAACTAAACGAAATAAGAGAATTTTACTCAAAATTTGATTTTTGAACAAAACTTATCAAAGCAATTGTGATTATAATTTGAAAATAATTTTTTCATAATTTCTCTCTAAAAAGTACACTTTGCTTTAATTGTCCAGCGTTGCGAAAGCTGTCAATATCAAAGCAGTTTAGATAAGTTCATATCGTAACCGCTGTCAATTACTTATCGTAACTGCTGAAGTTTTGGCCTCAAATTTTCTTTTTTAAATCAAAGTACGCGAGTGATTCCTGTCAAACAAACTATTTCAGTTCATTGTTCAACTTCCTTGTAAATTGATTCAGAGCAGAAACAGAAACAAAACACAAATGGAAGATCCTACAAGTGACTTGAGTGATGGTGGACCTAATGAATTTGGGAGAAATTATGAAAAGCACTGTTCGTAACTCGTGGAGAAAGTAAGTTATTTCAGAATTGGTGAATTGTTTGCACTCGCTATCGCTCGTGCACAAACTTTCACCAATGCTGAAATAACTTACTTTCTCCACTTGTTACGAAATGTACTATAATGAAATCAAAACAATTTGACCAATTGGAATCATACCAATTGAATAAAATTTTCATTAGGCAATAGGTTAAGTTCATTAGGCTATACTCTATAGGTTAGAAAACAATACAATAATACATACTATTATTATCGAAAAAACATACAAATAAAGCTGATATAATTAAATGGAAGAGAATAAAATTGTTACTATTATTTGATTTCTATTCATTTTTATTTAATATTTTTTTAGTTTTTATATAACTTATAAGTATTACACTAATTTTCTGTTTTTATATATCGTTTACACAAATTACACTTAATTGAAGCTTCTTTAGTTTAATTTCACAAAAACCGAATTACACTTAATGTATAGCTATTTATGCTATAATGTAGAGCGAGTAATGTAGAGAAATATTGCTTTGAATTCCAAAGTATTATCAGGAAGCTGGCATATCTGTTCTCTGAAGAATGAGTTTATTAATATATTTGATATTAATGAACGTTGAACGTTTATCTCCGTAGTCAATGACAAATAATTCTTTAAGTTTTCCGGTTCCTTCAGTCAGACTGTATGATAAAACACCAACTTAAATCCATTCATTATTTATTAGACATAACACTAATGTGGAGTTCTTTCAGACCAAAAAAAGTGATGTACATCAAAAAAAATTGATGTAAATCAATTGGTCGTGTTCTTTCAGACCAAATTTTTGATGTTTTTTTCTGATGTACATCAATTTTATGAAATTGAGATTTTTTGATAAATTCGTCTTCCAGCAAAAACTAATACAAACACACACGTATAAAAACAATAACAAACGTGACGCCATTTTTTGAATTTACTATTTGTGGATAGTTTTTTGTGATTATTAGGTGTATTTTTAGAGTGACCATTCGTACTGATTTTATCAGTACAGTACTGATTTTCTAGCTTCTGTACTGAAAGACATATGCGGTACTGATTTTTACTGATTTTTAAAATTATGTACTGAAAGTACTGATTTTTAAGAAAATTGTTGAATTTTACTTTAAACTTCAATTTAAATATGGAAATAAAACAGTGTCATCGTTTGGTATAAACTTATAATAAAAATTATTTCAAAAATAGTACATTTTGCTACAAGAGATGAAAACGCTGCTTTTTCGTGAGTGAAAATTTATTCACGAGACGTGTTAGCGTCGAGTGGCGCAATTTCACGAACGTAAAATGTTTCTCGCGTAGGAAATACAGTTTTTTCAATGATAGTAAATACATTTTAATTTAAAAGTTCTAAACGGCAGCAAGATATTTAAATAATAATAAAATAATAAACGCCTTATAGTCCAGTCATTTTAGCGATCAACCTCGGAATGAGAGATAATAAGCTGAATTTTCGTTTAAACCTTCATTTTGACGTTCTTAACGTTGCCTCAAAAGTATCATAAAATCATCGTGTCTGCGTCGTAAGTTATTCAAGGTCAAAGGTAACAAAAACAGTTTTTCGCGATTATCTCGGTTTCTATTGCTCCAATGACGTTAAGATGCAATCCACAAATCGTAGAGCATAAAATTTGCATCAAATTTTACTAGAAACATTTTCTCATGCGCTCAGCCGTTTTTGCGATAGAGGGCGGTGCAGTGGGGTTCTTTTTTCCTTGACTCTAATGCTGCATTAGCTCTTTGGCCACAAAATAAACACATGTTTTTTAAATTAAACCCTTCATTCCTTTTTTTACGAGGTTCCCTGGTTGATGATAAAGGTTGATCTTCTTCTAAGTGTCGTTTCGATGCCGCTATGGAATTTTTACTAATGTACACTTTTCGACACTCAACATGCACATTCACAGAAGTTTAAAATATTTAAGAAGTCTATGTGACAATCATTTCAATCAATACTTGCATATTTTTCAGTTTTCAAGCCACGCATCACATTAACAAAATCACCTTCTACAAGTAGTTTCTCACAAATAAAATCCTAAATAAGCCATAATTTTCAAAATTTTACGTCCGTCGTTGCCGAGATCGGAAAAGAGAATAAACGACAATTATTCAAAGTTCAAGGTAATATTCACAGATATTCACGGTTGACCTTTCATTACAGTACTTATTACAGGCTTAGCGTTGTGCGCTTCCCGCCTCCTATCGCAAAAACGGCTGAGCGCATGAAAAAATGTTTCAATATAATTGGTCGCAAATTTTAAGTTCTTCAATTTGTGTATTGTATGCTAACATCATTGGAGCAATAGAAACCGAGATAATCGCGAAAAACTGTTTCTTGTTACCTTTGACCTTGAATAACTTACGTCGCAGACACGAGATTTTATGAGACTTTTGAGGCAACTTTTAGAACTTCAAAATTAAGGTATATACGAAAATTCAGCTTTGATTTCTCATTCCGAGGTTGGCCGATTTTTTATGCTAAATTGACTGGACTAATTATTCTTGTTAAATTGAGTTTTTGTTTCCCTAAATACGTATCTCGAAAGCTATGCTTTAATCGACAGTAGTATCTAAAAACGATATAGTATAATATAGTAAGATAGTAAATATATAATTATTATTAGAAATTATTAAATTAGAAATCGACAAAATGACATTGTGTTTTAAAAACTTTGGTAAAATTATATGAAAATACCATAGCAACTGCAATTTGGTATTTAGCGATAAAATGAAAAGAAAATGACTTTACGCTAGAGGAAAACAATCATTTTCGCAGGGGATTAAGCCTGCTTGGAAATAGACATATCATTTGTTATCATAGAAAAAATACTTTTATTTTTAAAATGTCACAAATGTCACAAACTACTGGTGTTGGTCTCAACAAAATTTCCTTAAAACTATTTAAAAAAATGAAAACAGATTTGTCTACTTCGTTTACACATTACCTTTCGGCTTAGAATAGTCATAGGTGAGACTAAGAAGACTAAGGATGCTACATATTTTAACTCTTAGAATTTTGTACTGATTTTACTTAGAAAAAAAATTGTCACCCTATGTATTTTAGAAAATTAAACATAAATTATGCGTATAGTGAAAAAATATTTTATGTTTACACAATTATTTTAATTTAAATTTAAATCGAAAATATTTTGTTTTGTTACCAATACTACAATAATGAAAATCATGTGATTTGTCCGTTCTTTCAGACATGTTAAAAATTGATGTACATCAAAAACCTGAAAGAACTCCATATAAGTTTACACCATGGTAGTATAATAGATTAAGTGTGTTCCATTTACCACATTTTCCTTTACGTTTGTACTAAATTTCGTTTTCAAGTTAACCATATCAAATGATGGTAAAGCTACGTGACAAACTTACGTTTCTATTCACCGCCAGAGTTTTTGTCAGTTTAGAGAATAATTTCAAATATGTTTGCCCAAATGCTTATACAAATTTAGAATTTCTAGCCTAAATGTCATATTTGTGTCCAGCTTTCTTTAATTGTTTATATTTTGCATGAATCATAATTTTAATTTTCAGAAATTTTTTAATATTTAATTAATTTTCTTAAATTTAACAAACTCAAAATAAAATTTAAACTTAAAATTTTGTCAAACTAATAATTTTCTTTTACGTTGTTTAGCAATATTGTTTTTTAAAAAAGTCAAAACAATTTATTGTCAAAAAAAAAATGTCGGAAACGTGTGGTAAGAAAGAATTTGAGTTGTAGTAGATCAAAAATCTAATACACCTCACATTTAAGTCGTTCCATTTAAAATTCGGTTCGGGTAGCAAGTTTACCTAAAAGGAACACGGGTAATAGCAAATAGCTAGTTATGGTGTAAACGGATTGAATAAAACATTTTTACTTTGACAGATAGTTATTTGATATTTTGCTTTTGATCGATAGTATAATAGTATATTCAAAAAAATTGTAACGGTCAAAACGGTTAATGTAAAAGACAATTTCATGCGATTGTAAAAATCTGCAACATCAAAATCACTCAAAATTTAGCTTTAATTTTAAATTAATATTAGTTTTAAAATTTTTGTTGAAATACTTTTCGATTGATAAGATTTTATATTCAAATTTGAAATACGTTAACCGTATTCTATCTGTCAATATTATTCTGAGCGTTTATACCACAGATAGAATAATACTATTTTGTGGTATAAACGCCCAATGTATCGATAGTTTAATAGCAAAAAACTATTAGGGCGATGATACATGTAAAAGAAATATCTTTCAGACATAAAAAATTTCGCATTTAATTGGTTGAGGGGCGGTAACATTTTTTAAATTTCAAAAAAATATTTTTGACTGAAAGACAGAAAAAATATCTGTAAGATATAAAAACATAACCTAAAAAGATATTTTTTTGCTTGACAGTTAAAACTGATTAACTGAAAAATTGATTTTAAAAGTAAGTTTTACCAATAATCAATTACAATTAACTTAATTTGATGATTTAGCTACAATTAAAATAATTTGTTTACTTATTCATGTAGATTTAGATTAGGCGATTTAAAATTTGGTCCAATGTGAAAATGCCTAAATCTATATGAATAAGTAAACCAATTATTTTAACTGTAATTAAATAATCAAATTAAGTTAATTGTAATTGATTATTGGTAAAACTTACTTTTAAAATCAATTTTTCAGTTAATCAGTTTTAACTGTCAAGCAAAAAATATCTTTTTAGGTTATGTTTTTATATCTTACAGATATTTTTTCTGTCTTTCAGTCAAAAATATTTTTTTGAAATTTAAAAAATGTTACCGCCCCTCATCCAATTAAATGCGAAATTTTTTATGTCTGAAAGATATTTCTTTTACATGTATCATCGCCCTTATTCTATTAAGCTATCGGTGGTATAAACTTAGTATTAGTATCACCTAATTCCTATGTCTCTTCTAAGTCGAAAGGTAAATGTGTAAAGCGAAGTAGAAAAACCTGGTTTTTATTTTTTAGTATAGATTTAAGGAAATTCCAGTTAAGTTGAAACCAACACCAGTAGTTTGTAAAATACAACTTCCACCACGATTGCTTGGGAAAACACAGGGTTAGAATTTTGATATATATTTTTCGTGTGTAACTGTCACAATTTAAAAATAAAAGTATTTTTTTTCAAGTCATTTTTATTACAAGTTCATACCAAACGATGACTCGTATAATTTTATTTCTATATTTAAATTAAATTAAAATAACATTTTTCTTAAAAATCAGCACTTTCAGTACATAATTTTAGAAATCAGTAAAAATCAGTACCGCATATGTCTATCAGTACAGAAGCTAGAAAATCAGCACTGTAATAATAAATTCAGTACGAATGGTCAC
>OY856187.1:198190699-198417889 GCA_963693315.1 Diogma glabrata
GCCAATTTGTTTCGAAGCTGTCTGCAAATAAGCAATAAATTTGGACAGAAATCTAAATTTATTTGAATTGATTAGAACTTATTAGAATTGATTGAATGAATTGAATGAATTGATTAGAATTGATTGAATAAATTGAATGAATTGAATGAATTTAAAAAATTAAATAAACTGATTGAATTGAATGAATTGAATGAATTGAATGAATTGAACGAATTGAATGAATTGAATGAATTGAATGAATTGAATGAATTGAATGAATTGAATGAATTGAATGAATTGAATGAATTGAATAAATTGAATGAATTGAATGAATTGAATGAATTGAATGAATTGAATGAATTGAATGAATTGAATGAATTGAATGAATTGAATGAATTGAATGAATTGAATGAATTGAATGAATTGAATGAATTTAAAGAATTGAATGAATTTATTAAATTGCAGCTGTTTTTTAAAATGTGTAAATGTGGACTGTATAAATGTTGTTATTAAGCAATCCTAAATTTGTTGTGAATTTAAAATTCGTATTCCTGATTGATTTGATAATGGTATTAATATTAACAGTCCAAAGTTTACATGTTAATACCTAGTTTGAAAGTTAGAATGTTTTTTCAAATTTGCATCTTATAACAGCATTTTTGTTTGTTTTCTAGATTGATTCTCATACTATAAGGCCAGCAACAAAGCCGGGTGATCACTTTACAAGTCTTATGTTTCGAGTAAAAATACTTTACGAATCCCAAAAATATAAATTATGTGAAGAGATTACTTTAATTGTAAAAATACCACCTTTCTCATCAGACGACGCAGCTGCTGAACTAACATATGACAAATCAATATTTGATAACGAGATTAAGATGTACACAAAAACCATTCCCGAATATGAATATATAATGGAAACATCAGGTGAAGAATGGATTTTCACACCACGTCTGATATATCAAACACAACAACCAACATCTGTAATAATAATCGAAGATTTACGCGTCAACGGATTTAAAAATCTACAAAAGAATTCAAATTTTATGGAAACTAAATTTATTATAGAAAAGCTAGCGAAATTTCATGCCATTTCTTATTTCATGGAAAATAATATCGATCAAAAAATATTTTCCAAAATTTCAAATTATCAAAACGTTTTATTCGATGAACAAAAAATTGATTCCTTAGGATTTTTAACTGAAAATCTAAATTATTTAACTGAGGCGATAAAAACTACCTGGGACTTAAATGTGTATCACGTTATTTTGAATAAGTTGGAGAAATTGAAAAAAGTATTTATTCAAAAGGGTTGTGATGTTTACAAAAGAAAAGCTGGGTATAGTGTATTAAATCATGGTGATTTTCATCATAAAAACTTAATGGTGAAGAAAGAAAATGATGTTATAAAGGAGTTATATATGGTAATATTTTTATTTGCATTATAATATTAGCGTTATAAATATTTTAATTTTCAATTTTAGCTGGATTTTCAAGCATGTTTTTATGGATCACCCGCCATTGATATTATATATTGTTTTTATACAATCGCATCGCACAAAACGAGGCTATCTCATCGTGCCGATTTAACTAAATATTACTATGAACAATTTATTAAAACTTTAAGATCAATTGGTCTCATTAATAAGACACCAACATTGCTAGATCTCAATATCGAAATAAAAGAATGTGGATTTTTAGAAGTAATATTAACGGTGTGCATGCTGCCTATATCATATATAGATTTCAGTCAATTTAATGTTAATAATTTGTATGATGGTAGTTCAGAAAGTTTAGAAATTAAAAAAAATGTTTTCAATTTACCAGAATTTAAAAAAGAAATCCAATCACTTTTGATTGAATTCCTTCACCAGGGTTTATTAGATTAATACTATTTGCTATATTTTAACATTACTTTAATAATTTATTTTAAAATAAAAACCATTTTTTGATGTCCGTTTTAATGTCCTAACTGATACTATTCAAAACAAAATAAATTGAACTTTAATGCGCGCTTGCAATATACCTTTTTATTATAAACGCATTAGTTTGGAACACAGTAGTGTGACAGTAGTGTCACAGTAGTGTGATTCTTTGTGTGACTGTCAAGCATACAGCTTATTGTAGCGCCTTCATGTTCGCTGTCCAAACTGGTTCAAGATTCAGTCAGACACTTCCCTTCTGTTTCTGAGACAGCTTTCTCTAGAAATGCTATCGCTGCAGAGATTTTGGTTACGCGTTTACCATAGATGTTTAGGTGTATGGATACGGAAGCCTTAGTAAAACTCCTTATTAGATATGACCATGTGCAAAGGCGGCTCGTTGTTAGTAGTAACTATAACCTGTCATGAGCTCCTTATCGCCTCTTCCATTTCGGCTAGCCTTCTAATTGGAAGTCGCCAGATTTTTGTTGCTTAAACGAATAATTTCAAGAATGCTCTCAGGATCTGTATGTGCTGCTTTGTTTTTCGTCCAAAAGACGTAACCAGTCATAGCTCCTCAAGGAGATTATAACTGTTTTGTAGAGTAGGAGTGTTTGCTAGTCTCACAGCAACCGTTGGTACCATTCTGCATCCCATACAGTGGGGTGATAGAGCAGGGTTTAACTTTACGATTGAGAGAAATTTGGTTGCCAACGTAATACCCACTCTTTCTCATTTCTCATAACTTGAGTAGTTGTCTTCGTCCCCTCTATCTATAACCACCATAATAAGCTACGATTTTTACCTCTTACCAGAGGCAAGGTTTTTTGTGGTGGATTAAAATTTTTAGCTTCATTATCCACAAGCTTGTAGGTCCAATTGAGTTAGGCTTGTTGCTTCGCTAGATGTAATGCGATGGTGATTTGATCAATCTTTTAGAATATTCTTATCGTAGTTTTACGTTCAAAAAACCATTTTTTGATTAAATGATAGTGTATGTTGCTCCGTTTATATAATTTAAATATCAAGCTCATGGAAATGAACACTAGGTGTAAATATTGCCGTTGTAAAATAGATCTATTACTTTTTTATGATATGAAATAAAATGTTTTCTGTAAAAATTGTTCGTCATTTGGAAGAACTTCTTCTAGAAAATGACGAATAGATTTTATATCAAGAACGCATGCAGAATTTTTTCATGGGGTGTAAAATTGAAGTAGATGAAAACAAAAAAACTTGGTTCCTGAATTCCATTGGGCAAAAACGTACACACTTGTACGTGTTTCATCAATTTAAAATCACCCAGTGAAAAAACACTCCCAGAAATATGCGAAATATTAAAAAATTATTTCACAAAACCAATTGTGACATCTCTGGAGCAGAGAATCAATCCAGCAAGTAATTCAGTGAAAGTGTGATAGAGTTTATGGCTCAAAATTATCATTAAAATAAGCACTGGAAATAGCGTGCAAATATGAAACGCAAACAACGGAAGTAAATTCAATTAATTTCAAGAAAGGTGATAGAGGAAATTACCATACAAACAACGCTAATGTAAGAAAAAATGGTTTTACTAGTAATATCAATAAAACGTGGAAGACAACATATAACGTTCACAACAACAAATCTACAGTAAAATGCAAACATGCAAACGTTATATTATCCTATAAACCATGGTAAAATGAAAATAAGGTATTCTCACTAGAGTGACAGCGATGCCATTTTGATTTTGATTGACGTCACTCAGAGTTTTATATAATACGTTTGTTGTTATTATCAATGAGAAAAGCTATTGTTTTTAAATTGAAAATATATTTAGTATGATTTATAAATTAATTTATTAGTTAATGAAATGATTGAAATTAATTCATTCATTAATTAATGAACTTTAGTATTTGTTTTACTATTAAAACATATACAAATTTAAATGCCGAACTACGTTAAAACCAAAAGTTTTCAACAAATGTGAAAAATCATACTCAAAATATAAGGTTTTTTAATTTCCAGAAAAATAAATCAATTTGTAGTGGATAGAATCATGTGGAAAAAGAAAATGTTCGTATTTATTATAAGATAGTTTGTTCCTTACACTTCACTGAAAATGATTGGACTTTAAAAGACAAAATGAAAAAAAGAGTAAATGAGTAAAAGATCGTTGAATTGATCGTTGAAAGTGGAACCTTATCTTAGAACATACAAGGAAGTGGTTACTTCCAATATTTGCACATATAAAGGAACGGTTTAAAATCGGTTTAAAAACATAAGTCTGCTTATGAATCGATCGATGCAAAAAGAAAGTACTGGCAATTCTCAAATTATTTGATAATGCAAACTCAGTCATTCTCTCACCATTATCATTGTTGGTGTTGATTTCATAACCTCCTCCAGTGCTATGTAGAAAATATTGACGGTCTTAGCTTCAGTAGGTGCATGCAAGGCAATAAGAGAAATATTGTTTTATGTACCGCGTACCCCTAAGTAGCAAATCCTCTCATTGACCAGGATGAATTTCAACACGGCTTCTTGTATGCGTGCACCAACAAGGAAACCAGTACTAAATTTTTTTCGAGAAGAATGACCACTACTGCATAAAGAGTGACTATTCGAGTTTTGTTTTCCGATTATTGGCTGTCTAATTTCTTGCAGAGAAATGATATCCATCCTATGCCTCTCAGTCTCTGTTTCTAGGCTTATTAAAGCATCATGAGCGATCAGGCTGCACACGTTTCACGTTCCGATTCGGTAGTTTGGTTCTTTCTCACGTCCAGGTAAAACTTCTGTTGTTTTGTTAGTGTCTGGTATTCCTTTTTTGGTTATCAAATTTAACAAAGCTTTTTTTCGGAGTGATGGTATTAACCTCAGTCCCAACCCAAATTTTCGTTAATGGTTCTGTTATGATGTTAAGGTTATAAGAAGTTTTAAGGCGCCAATTCGCAGTGATGTAGCGTAATAGACTAAGCAGTTTTTCTCTGCTTGTCTCCGATACACCAACCTAATTCTGTCTGCATTACCCCTGCAGCATGGCGTAGACGTCGAATTTTCTACCCTGCAAAATGTTCTTTAGAGTTAGAAAACTTAATAAACAAATTGTTAATGAAAAAAATAAGGAAAACCATAACGTAAAAATTATGTTTTCTCTAATTTTCAAATTAAAACATATTTTGTTTTTTTATATTTACGCCGGATGACGTCACACAAAATTTTCGTTTAGCTGTCAAGAATACCTTATATTCGTTATACCATGCTATAAACTATATAATTCAGTTTTTGTAGATGTTAAGTTTGACAGTGTCCGGCAATCAAAAGTCAAACAAAAAATTAAGATAAAAATGCATCATATTTACCAATTATAACACGAAAATCAAAAAATTGAATTTTGTCAGGAATCTTTTGATAAGTAAAAAAAAGAAATTGTTAGAAATGTTGTTTTGGTAGCCAAGCCCATCCATACTAATAGTATTAACGGCTGACGCTTCCAGTTAAGGCATTTTGAGCGTCATCTCTCACATATATCACGTAAGACACTATCGAAAGCAGAACAAAATTCTAGTGTCATTCAAAAAGAAAGTTTAGCCATAGTTTTTTCTATTTTTAATTCTATCAATATTTAATTGACCAAAACTTCACTATTAAAATTGACCACAAATGATTATTAGGTTTATTCGGGGAAAGCAAATGCTAATGGCTATCCGCAAATGGCAGCTAGTCAAATTCAACGTTGAGCAATACAATTGTCAGCTTTTAATTACAATTTATAATATGTCAAAGGCCAAGAAAATGTTGCAGTCGCTTGGTAACGTTTGCCGTCATCGCAATCTAGTGAGGATATAATCAAAACCCCCGATATAGAAGCCTAAGCTATTTTTTAGCACAAACAAAATCGTGAACTTATAGCGCCATTTTGAAATTAAAACTCAATATAAAAAAAATTCAAAAAATCGCCATAACGCCATCTGGAAAAATAAAACTCCATATAAAAAAAAATTCAAAAAAATTTAATCAAAAACACTAATCCAATTTTTTGCATATGGTAATGTTCATTGTTTATTGCAAATGGCGTGAATCAGTGCTATGATTTAGGAGGTTTGATATAATAGAAAAAACATATCAAGAGACGCGGTAGTGTCTTGCGCGCCATGTTTTGAAAGACACTACTAGTATAT
The DNA here is from genome assembly GCA_963693315.1 of Diogma glabrata. Taxonomy (NCBI): domain Eukaryota; kingdom Metazoa; phylum Arthropoda; class Insecta; order Diptera; family Cylindrotomidae; genus Diogma; species Diogma glabrata. The sequence goes on from OY856187.1 coordinate 198,196,764, forward strand.
GTACAGTGCACCGAATAGGTTTTAAAGGTTAAAACTTTCATTTCGAATAATTTGCATTTTTTCTACAACTGTATTCAAAGTTATCAATAAAAGTATATCTTATTTAACTATATGTTTCTCATTAGTAAAAAAAAAGTCAGCATTCATTCTTTTTTCTGAAAGTTTATAAAATCAAAATTTTGCTTTCCCAAACTTTTAGTAAAATTAAAATGTTTTTACAAATTTTTATACCACGTTGGTAGCATTGATGATATTGTAACGACTCTTCGTTGGTTCTTTTAGATTATTGAACAAACACGACAGTAAAAAGACAGATCTTTAGTTAACAGAATCTCAAACTTTATTTGTCATCAAATTACAGCAGCTTCCGTTTTTCCTTACAATAAATTCCAGGGTCTCCAATTTATGTACACTAAACTTCACCGCTTTTCCACAATTTGAATCAATAATATTCGGAATGGTAAAATCTGTATTTACTATTCCACTAAGTTCAGATTCTTTCTCTATTAGTACCCAGGCTCAGATACCACCGATTATTCCTTAAACTTGCGAATATTTATAAACACTTTTAATTGCAAAAGTAAAACTGACTATCTGATATTTTTGTTTGCTTATTTATATCGAAAAATAAATCAATCGAAACTTCTATAATCCACTAGAAATCAATACTACGTAGTCCGTACATCTGAAATAGGCCACACCTGTTGTCATTCATACTTGCATTTGTATTAGCGAACTCAAATTTAATTTGTGCAAAAATGTATTAGGTAACTCCTTTTAATTCATTAATGTAAACATTTGTATAACAAATTTAATTTACATTAATTTATGCAATACAATTTGCAATACAAGTAAAAGATTGAAAAAGGAGTTAACTTTTAATTAATGAATGAGTAAATAAAGTTAACCCATTCTGGACGAAGTTTATTACAATATGAATGTAGTAATTTAGTATCATTTTGGCGAATTTTCAAAAACCAACCAAATGTACAGAATTGAAAAACACAAAATTATGCGAAATGAAATTTATTATCCCTCAATATTGGTAATATTTAACAACAGTTAAAAAACTTAAACACGAACCCAGATTAGTTTGCAAACATATAGTTGTTTTCGATAAAAATATTTGTTATGTTTGCATCCAGAAAACCCATCAAATGTTTTATTAATATATTAAATGGAAGTTGGTAATTATAAAAGTCTTAGAAAAAAGAATATGCTTTCAGTAAAAAGACGTGTTATTGATGTGTTAAGAAAACGATGTTGTGAAAACATGTATTTGGTCTATTATGTAAATTTGTTATCTGAGAGAACCCAACAAATGTTATATCGATAATAAATTTTAATTTTTATTTCATTTTATTTTAGAACGTTAGTAGTTTTTTTGAAGTGATGAGATTAAAAAATAATTTAGTAGGCTTTAAAATTTTTGTGTTTTTAAGCTTTATGAGATATAAAGAAAAGAATTTGAGAAATTTGATTATTATTTTAAGGGTTCCGTACTTTGAAAAAATAGAACAAAACCCTTATGGTGAGGGCTTGATTGTTTATTATCCATTATTCACAACGACTTTCTCACTGAAAATGAAAATACAGGGTGTCCGCCGGGAAGGTATACTACTTTGTTTTGCCGCCATTTTGATAAACATTAGTTTTGACAGTTCATATTTGGCAGTCGTGAAGTAGACACGTGGCAAATTTATTATAGAAAAATATTCGATAAACCAACGTGTTTTAATCGTTAAAACATGTAACATAATGTCAATCTCTTGTTACTTTACGCAAATAACTTATTTAATAAGTTTAATAAAAAATTAAAGAAAACAAAGCTTTTTTTAATTTTACTGTTACTCTATATATATTTCAGCTTGTTAGGCCATCTTCTGGAGTAATGATTTAATAGTTACAATAAAAATCTTATATATACAATTTTTTACAAAACAATACGGTAAAGTTGTTGTAAAAAATTGTATATATTGTTTTGTAAAAAATTGTATCTATAAGATTTTTATTGTAACTATTAAATCATTACTCCAGAAGATGGCCTAACAAGCTGAAATATATATAGAGTAACAGTAAAATTAAAAAAAGCTTTGTTTTCTTTAATTTTTTATTAAACTTATTAAATAAGTTATTTGCGTAAAGTAACAAGAGATTGACATTATGTTATTTGAAAACTTACGCCAAGTGCCAACGGCAAACAGTGTTAATTATGTTAAAACATGTTATCAAAATCAATCATCGATTACTGTGACGATGAGAAAGTTACGTGAAATTTTTGGTAGAAAACGTTACGTGAAATTTTTGGTCGCCTGATTTGACTGCTCCGGACTTCTTTTTGTGGGGATATCTGAAAAGCAAGGTTTATGCAAACAAACCAGAAACACTTGAGCAACTCAAACAAAATATTCGTGATGAAATTAATGAAATACCGCGTGAAATGTGTGAGAATGTAATGAAAAATGTGCTCAAAAGGGCTCGCATTTGTGAGGCTAACAGAGGCGGACATTTATCTGATATTGTATTCCATACATAATTGCTGACATTAAATAAAACATTTATCAATATAAGATCCATTCTCTTTCATTTCATCAAAAATTATAAGCAAAACAAAGTAGTATACCTTCCCGGCGGACACCTTGTATATGTATTTACGTATATTTATGTGGTAAGATAAGGCGAAAATGACAAATATGTGCCGATTTCGAGATTGAGGTGATATATAACCGTAAAAACTGAAATTTTTTAAAACTTTCAGTCAATCATAGACTATAAAGTTTATGGAAGACACCAATGGTACTTGGCTGAACATAATCAAGAATTTTTAAAAAAATTGTTTAATTGCGAAACACTTAATTTCACATCTTTTTTCGCACAATGTTGTTTTGTTTATTATTTATTTAGAGTAAATAACTATCGATTTAAGCTTTTATGCTATCCTCAAGAACTTTTATAAAATTGTTATGTTAATTTTTTAAAATTATTAGTCAAAGACTCTAGTTTTTATGTGTGTGTTTCCGTTGTATGTAATAATTTTATTAATTTTCGAATGCATTGCTTTAGACTTATTTTCGAATATTTCTTTTACTTTTTCATGAGTAGTTCATGTCATGAGTTGAGACCTGTTTACATAAAAACGATACTTTTATTTTTTAAAATATTGCACCTAGGTCCTAGAATCTAGATTGATAAAAAATCGAGAGTAAAGTTCTCTGTAGAAAACATTTTATATGGATAATAATAATTTGATTCTCCCATATTATATTATAACTTTACAAAAAACAGTCAAATCGTCGAAAAAACAACCAAAAGGCTGTAAAAAAGCCGCGCCATGTTTTTCTTTAGCTTGAAACTATCATTTTAACTATAACAAATAAATTCTTGTATCTTATTCTTTACAAAAACTTCTCAAATCATAAAGCACTAGTTATAAAATTTCTTAATGGCATTTTGTTTTCTGAACATCTAGCTATATTATATAATTTAAGTAATACTCTAGAACTACATATCATAATTCTAAAATATATAATAAATATGCACATTTATTAAAATTTATTTAAGCAGAGGGAATATAATTTATTTTTTTTTTACTATAAAAAACCGCTCACTTTCACTTACATATTTCTTAAACAAAAACCTTGGCGCGACCTTTTCTCAATTAATTTAATAATGTCATTCCTAAGGTCTATTTTCAGACGACTGTGAAAAGCCGACGAATTCAACAGTGGACTTCTAATTATATTAATTAAGTCAGTATCATATTTTCTACAATTTTCCTGAAGTATAGTAATCTATTTGAAATTCCCTTTATATTATTACGGTATGCTTAATTTTATATAAGACATGATTTGCTGTAAGAATATCTAGCAAATGGCAACTATAACAATATAACGATTGTGCCGGATGGAAAATCTTTCCTATCCACCTTCTTTCCATTCGTCACATTTCCCCATTCTCTTAATTGGATTTCATTTCAAAATTATAAAAAAAAACCGTCTTCAAAATTTATCTCAAATCTATTTGTTTCATAAAAATTGGTTGATATCTTACAAACAATAAAATTTGATGGAAATAATATTTGCATTGTATTACATTGCAAATTTATTACACAAAACTAAGGTAAATGAACTAATTGACGACACATGAATTACGTTAAACTAATTAATGTGTCGATATTAAGTTTCATTAACCTTGGTGTGTAAGTAAATTGAATTTTATTTGATTGTAATTTGAAAACCAATCAAATTACAAATTTTATTATATTTTTTAATTAATTGGCAAAAAATTTTCCAACACTATTTTATTTTTACTAATTGAATGAAAATTTTATTGGTTTTAATCAGGGAGTCGAGTCAGGAATTCTGAAGTGAACAAATGTTTCACTTGGATTCCTCAGTAGTTAGTAAAGTTTGTGTTTTGGTGTCGGTATAGTAAGTCGAGTTAAGAATTCTGTAATGGACAAATGTTCCATTAGAATTTCTAAATTTTTTTTTGTAGTTTTGATCGGTACCGTTTATTAGTAATTTTATAAGGTTCTGTTTTGTTAGTGTTGTGTTCTGTGTTTTGTGTGATTTCTTTTAACTATCTAAATGATAATTACAATCCATAATAAATTTCACAATAAAACGATTTTTAAGAAATATAAAATAGATGATACAATATAAATGTGAAGTTAAAATTAAAAGTTAAAATTTTAATCCTATTATATAACAGAACAAAGTAAAATTAATGATTCACAATTAATCGTTGTTCTCATAATACGAGTCTAATAGTCCAATAATTAGCTATTACTCTCGATAACCATTAGTAGTTCAGTAACTAGTGTCCTAAAGTTTAGAACCTTTAATTTTAAATCTACTGTAAAATGAAAACAAATGTTATAAAATAAAAGTATAAAACTGATTGTTACGAAGAAATGTAATGTCTCTTATTTATGAAGTAAAAGATAGAGATTGGTTAACCTGCGGATGAAATAGAAAGTATTACCACTTTTGTAAGAAACGGAGGTAATTTTGCAACGGAAAGGTGGAATAAAGAAGAATATCATGACAACTAAACCTTGGTGCGGACAATACCACCCAATCGAAACTCAAGATATTGTAAGGTATGAGTTTTTATATTTTAGTTTTTTAGCATTAAGTTAGGAAAATTAATGTTTAGTATACTGTTTCTTTTTTTGTTTTTTTTTGTAAAAGTATAAATTAATATGTGCTAATTTCAAATCCTATGGTGTGAGATAAGATTCGTCAAACCTCCGGGGTTCTTTTCCATCTCCCCCCCCCCCCCCCCTCGTGTACATGCCTTGTTAAAATGAATTGCGTTCCCATTTTTGTTTTCTTAACCGTCGTGGTTTTGTGGCATTATTTTTAGTATGGCAGTCCTTTACATAGAGATGCGTGTAGCCAAACCCCACCCCCAGTCTGAGCAAAAGTCGTGGAATGACTGCCTGTGGCTACACAAAAACGCATCCCGATATTTGTTATATTTCCGGCGAGTTATTTTCAGATATTCGGTTGGGTGAAAGACTTAGCTGTAGACGCTTCAATGTCCCATTTAACTTTAATTTCATGGACAATCTCTTGTCTTGCGATATTTCGGAGGCTATGTCAATCACCCAGCATCTTTAATCCCAGCCTGCCGGTTATACGATGACTATGAAATAACATTATCAATAAATTTCTTTTCGTACTGAATTTTAACATTCATTGATATTCATTTAAGATTGCTATTTAATCAATGGTTATTTCAATATAATGTTTATTATGAGTCAACCATAGTCACTATGCGGTTGGCTTTATTGTCATATTAAGAAAAGGTCGCACCAAGGTTTTTGTTCAAGAAATATGTAAGTGAAAGTGAGCGGTTTTTTATAGAAAAAAAATAAATTATATTTCCTCTGCTTAAATAAATTTTAATAAATGTGCATATTTATTATATATTTTAGAATTATGATATGTAGTTCTAGAGTATTACTTAAATTATATAATATAGCTAGATGTTTAGAAAACAAAATGCTATTAAGAAATTTTATAACTAGTGCTTTATGATTTGAGCAGTTTTTGTAAAGAATAAGATACAAGAATTTATTTGTTATAGTTAAAATGATAGTTTCAAGCTAAAGAAAAACATGGCGCGGCTTTTTTACAGCCTTTTGGTTGTTAAATTTTATTCAAAGTAAGAATATTTATATTGATGAAAAAATAAGACAAAAAACTGTTAAAGATGAAATTTTATCTCAGGTTTATCTCACAACTAAAGATAATAATTTCAAAAACTTTAAACAAGAACTTTTTAAATCGTTCTTAAGAGTTATGACGTAAATCAGAACTGGCAATTGAATAAGGCATTCTCATGTGGGGTCACAGAGTATAAGCATACTTCGCGTTTTACAAAATGGTATGTTGAATAACATACGCTCGCTCTTACCTATGGTGGCCTAACATATAGATGCTGATTTAGAGAAAATTATCAAAGATTGTTATGCATGTGTGCGTTCTTTTTCTCGACAATGTTGACTGTTGTTAATAATTGTTAACTTTCCTCGTTCTTTAATTCAATAATTTTAATATTGTGTAACAAAATGACGTTATGATGTCTTTCCTAAATTCAATGTTAAACTGTCAAAAGTTAACATTTTGTAACAATTTACAACTCACCTCCTAGACATGAATTATAGAATGTTGTTATGTCAGATGGTATGTTGTGATCTATTTATCTGTCAAAATGTTTACAATTAAGAGATTCATAAATACGATTTCTTGTTTTTGTGTTTCGCAATTGAGTTTTATTATATATAAATTAAATAATTTTAATATATTTAATTTATGTGCTCAAATAGAACAAATTTATTTTTGACAGATCAAAAGTCTAATATTTTGCCGTTCTTAAATGATAAATCAACATTGTCGACAAAGCTTAACATGACGTTTCAACACAATTTTATGACATTTTAACTTAGAAAATGTTAAGAAAAAGATCGCGACAATGCATATGCATCCGTCCAAATTTAAATTAGTACCTTGGGAAATGTCAAACAAAGTTTGGTCTCGAATTCATATTGACTATGCAGATTCAATTAACCAGCATTATTTCTTAATTATAACCGATTCTTTTTCGAAATGGATCGAAGTTTTTTAAAACTATAGAGATATTACTTCAGAGTATACCATCACCAAAGCTTCTAATGGAGCAGCAGAAAACGCTGCTAAAAGTTTAAAAAACGCATTTAGAGAAGAATAATCAAAAACAGGAAGTGGATAAAACAGTTCAACAATATCTATTTGATTACCACATTGCTACACATTGTTCGACAGGAGTCACCTGCTTTAATAATGTTTGGTAGACCGATTAAAACCAAATTTAATTTAATAAATCCTTATAGGTTAGGTACTGTCGAACCAAATTCCTTGAATAAAAAAGTCAGTAATTCTACTGCAAAAAGTCAAAGCAAAAGAAAGATTACGGAAACGTGCAGCGCAATTTTATTTACATGACAATGTCATGAAACGAGACTATCGTCATCCAAATAAGGTAGTCAAACTGTGTGAAAGTATGTGAAATGAACACCGGTAGAAAAGAAAATTAAACGACATAAATGTTCTGTTACGACTCAATTAGATTAAAACGAACTACATATTTTAAATAGGGATAATATTGAAACCAATATAACTAATAATGATTCTACGCAAACTGGACTAACTTCAATTGTCGAACAGAACAAATCAACTAATTCAGAGGGAGAATTTTTCGATTCTGAAGAAATCAAAACGAGTATTTTATCAGATAACTTTCTCGGGTTTCTTGAGAGGTTTTCGATACCCGAACGACAAGTCGGCGTATTACAACTCCAATACTTTTAAGTTATTAAAATATTGAAATGGTCATAAATAATGAATTAAGTATAAGTTAAATAAAATTTATTAAGGGACTATTGTAGTGTATGGACTATTGTAGTGCTACGTTTATATAATTAAATATCAAGCTCATGGAAATGAACACTATAGGTGTAAACATTACCTTTGTAAAAATAGATCTATTACTTTTTTTGAAGTTATACTTCTTTACGCTCGTTGTAAACATTTTGATGGGGTGTTGGTCGAGAAACCGCGTCACGCTTTTTGAAGTTATATTTTAACCTTTATGCTGTATGTTAATAAAGACGAAATTTGTAAATCAACCTTATGCTGTATGGTAATAAAGACGAAATTACTAAATCAATCATATTCTATAATAATAAAACATTATTCGCTTAGTTATCTTTGATCAATTTTGTTTTTCACTTTTCGGAATTATCATTAAAATGAATAGTTAATGTATAATGTGACAAACAAATATGTACAATTATATGAAAATTATGCTAAATTATTTTTTAACAAATACATATTTCTAATTTAAACAAATATGTTCTTATGGTTTGCAATTATATAAAATATGTACATATTTCTATGCATTAGCACTAATACGATACATATAAGCATTGCTTATATATGATTAAACAAACCTGCTTCCATTAGCAGAACTGCCCTCACATGTTCCAAAAATTGGAAATTGACGTTTCTTTTCCTCTTCTTAGAAACATTGTTGAACCAAGAATTTAAATTGGAACCTTAGTACCGAAGAAAAATATTTTGAACAATATCAAAGCTACAGGTTTAAAGTGTTTTACTTATTGAGTGAAGTATGCTTCTCCATTACTTTCAAAACTATTATTCTTATTGCAAGGGATCTATAAAATATATGCAATTATGTTAACAAATGTTGTGATTTGACTGTTTTAATAATAATCTATAAGTCTGAATTTACAAATGAAATTTGTCTTATTATTATTTTTTCCAATTTTTGTTTTAAGTTGTGGGAAGGAATGTCGAAATAAGACGATGACCATAAAGCAATAAAACCCATTAAACGAAAATATTCACTAAAAATGGTGGTATTCTTTAACCGGCCGGCGTATGCATCAATGTAGTAGAGTATTGCAGACAATCGATAAAATATATTTGCAAATTGCAATACGACCCTCTTCAGAACAGCAAAATTTCTGGATTGATAAATGATTATAAGTCTACATGAAATAGGACGCTAAACCAATAGTAATGAACCAGTGTACCTATTTTGTATGACGAGTACGGTGGTTTCGGAGTAAATAATTAACAATTGTGACATCCAATAAACAAATATATTTACGCTCACCTAATTGTTCGTGACACATTGAATTATTTGAATTAAATCTTTGGAATAAAATTTTATCTTTTTTCTATCCTTAATCTTTTGCCATCTACATTTATAAAAATTATTTAATTATCATTTGTCTATCAATGTGTTTTAATTTTAACATACATTTAATATGTAAATTTATCTATAGCTTTAGAGACATTTACTTAATGGCTTTTGCTGACTGTAAAATGATACTATTACATTGGTTTCAAACTTTTTATATATTACTAATAAAATAAGTTAAATTAAATGAAATTAAAAAAACTATAGGCGAATTTACTCACAAAAAAACAGCATTCAACCACTTTATCTGGGAAGCACGGGCATCGCCGTGCGGCAGTGGCGAAGCGTTGGTATAGACACACCGACAGTGTCTACCCAAGACAGTGTCTACCCAAACATAATATAAATATGAAACTTTATTTTCATATTGTTCGCATAATGTCGACTTAATACTATTTTGTCAAACGTTTAAAGAAAATCATTAAGTTTTAATACAATAATTAGAACAAAAACAATTCAGCTATGTTCCTGAAACTTTAATACAAACGTTTCCCAGTTTCATACAAACAACAACAACAAATTTTCAACTTTTGTTCCTTCTTGGATAGACAGTTTTGTTTATGTCTATTTTTGTTTATATATTTTGTTTCCAAATTTTTTGAGAAACGTATTATGGAAAACATTTTTGACAAAAATTGTAACTATTAGTTAAATGTTTCTTGTGCAATTTTGTGTGATTCCAGATTCGATTCCACGACTTCTGAATAACAGGAACAGTTGGAAAATAAATTTGGATCTTTGATTTTGGATTAATTTTTGGAATACTTTTAGAATTTTGAAAAAAGTTTCAATCTTTGTTATAATTTTTGCAATATTTTTGGCATTTTGGGAAAAGTTTGAATTTTTAATGTTGTTATAATTATTGCAATATTTTAAGAGTTCTAGGAAAAGTTTGAATTTTTGATTTTGTTATATTTCTTGCATTAATTTTGGAATTTTGAAATCAGTTTCAATTTTTGATTTTTTAATGATTTTTAGAAAATTTTTGGCATGTTGAAAAAGTTTAAATTTTGGATTTTATTATAATTTTTGGAATATTTTTAGAATTTTGAAAAAGTTTATTTGTTTTTTCAAACAATTTTGTGTGAATAGACTTTTTAAATTAAATTTATTAGTTTTTATCTATAATTTTTATTTATATTAGTTTTGGATGCGTTCGGTTCTTAAATTTTCTGTTTTTTTATTATACCAATTACAAAATACAAGATATTTTTTCACCCACATTTTCAAACTTGAACTAATATTTCATAATCATGATTTGTGATCCAAAAACAAAGTTGGATCTCAATTTGCATGTAAAATGTAAGCAGATCCGGATCACACGGTTTCATGAAATGCAGCTAATATCCTTTATCTTTTGTACAAAACATTTTTATTTCAAAATTTTTAAAATTTTAAATTTTGATTTAGAATGAACAATCTTTTTTAAATATTTTGCTTGCGGCGAATAAAAAATATAGTATATGATGCACGGACGTAAGTCATTTTAAACTTAATGTGGGTGAAAATCTCGGTTGGCGCTTCTACTCGCAAACTCCACATACGTCCAAAAACCTTAGCTTTCTGTCCTTTCATCTTAATGTACTATAATTAGTTTCAACTGGCATATTAATAAAGCTTTTGAATATGTCTATAGTGTCTACCCTAGTTTCAGAACCACGCTTCGCCACTGCCGTGCGGGTACCTTCTAGTAATTAATAATTATTAGTTTTTTGAATAATATTTTTTTTTTCTTTTGGGATAATATTTTTTTTTTGAATATTTTTTTTACTTTTTTGACTAAGAAAAATTAAAACGATTATACGTTCTTATACTTTTTGAATAATAATTTTTTTTTTTTGAATAATATTTTATTTTTATTTATTTTTTGAATAATATGTTTTTTTTTATATTTTTTTTTTGAATAATATTTTTTTTGTTTGTATAATATTTTTTTCTTTTGAATAATATTTTTTTTTGAATAATATTTTTTTTTTATTTTTTTTTTTTTGAATAATATTTTTGTTTTTTTAGTTATTTTGAGGTAGATTTCATACAAAAATTTACCCGTTTGCAATGGGCTTCATCTCAGAATTTCGGAAAAATTTTTGTGCCAAACGACTATGTATGATAAGCGGAGACGAAAAAACAAAAAAAAAATTTATATATATATATATATATATATATATATATATATATATATATATATATATATATATATATATATATATATACAGTAATCCCTCCTACTGCGCGGTAGTTCCGTTCCAGAAAAACAGCGCGCATTGCAAAACCGCGCAATGTGAACCCTATTTTGTATGAAAATGGGGGGTTCGGTTCCAAATTTTGAAAAAAATTAATTTAAAGTTATAATTAAACAAAAATGAATATATGCAGCCTGAAAAACATGTATTACTTCAACAACTCTTAAAAAAGAAAGCACTTCATAAGTTAACAGATAAATTAACATGAATAACATTTCAAAAAACTTTTCAAATTTCAACCTTTCAAATTTCAAATTTAAAAAAATAATATCAATAATCTGAATTTGTTTAGAATGTTCTCCTTTACTGGCTTTAAATTGAATTTGATCTATATTGAATGTTCCAGCCACTCAGTTTAAAATAAACTGAATATGAAATGCAAATTGCTAAATATATGGGTCATTCTTTTACAAACCGAACCTGTCTGACTGACACATTTTTGATTTGGCTTAAATTTTTTTTTTTGTTTTTTTTATAGAAAAATTCCCAAATTCCCATTTCCCAAGAAAAAAAAGATATACGTGCTCGAGAATTTTTTTTTTGTTGGAAAATAGAGCGGTTCTAAATTTCGAGGATTTCGTGATTTTTGGCTTGAAGACTTATTTTCATAGATTCATAACTTCGGTTCTCGTAATGATAGACATTTTTTTCGGTTTTATTTTAAAGCTAAAAGATGAACTTAAAAAAAAATTGTTATCTACAAAAATTATTAACAAATTCCTATGTGTAAACAGTTTAGCAATAAGTCAGACACTTTCTCTCTGAACCTGCAATTTTGTTCTCTCGTGTACGAGTAGTGTTTAGAAACACCCTGTAGAATGTAAATATAATATGAAATTATTTGCAATTATTAAAATTTTACTAAATTAACAAAAAAAATAAATATTATTAAATTTTTACTAAATCAACAAAAAACTAAATGAAACAAAAAAATGTAATTTAAATAAAAAACCAAATTTGCTGACTCTTAGATTCTTAAAAAACTAAATTAACCAAATTAAAATAACATTATAATCACTCTGATTAAAACCATCAACTCGTCGAGTCACAAGTAGAAATATTGTGTAAAAACGTTATTTACTGCCAAACTATTACTTGTAAAACCTGAAGTTATATAATATATAATTAAACATTAATAAAATTAAAGTGAGTTTTTATTAAAACATTAAATACATTATTGTGCCCATCCCGTGCGCACACAAGTAGCATTAGAAATACATTAATGTATCGAGCGCGGAAAGACAAAAAATTCTATAAATTTTTGTTGTCCCGCGCTGGATAAATAAATTTATTTCTAACAGTAAAACTAATTTCTCCCTCAATTAAAAATACGTTTTTCTTGAAAATTGAACGTAGAATACGATGGTTGTATCAAATACTTTTTATTTTTGTAGGGCAATCACTAAAAATCGATTTTAACATTTCATTTGTTTAAAACAATAGAAATTTGCTAATAATTTTTACTGACCATATTTTTTGTTTAGTAAAATTCCATCTCTTAATTTTAAAATAAAATAAAACAAAAGCTTCTATCATTAATAGAACCGAAGTTATGAATTTTTGAAAATAAGTCGTCAAGCAAAAAATCACGAAATTCTCGAAATTTAGATCGCCTCTATTTTCCAAAAAAAATCCTCGAATACGTATATGTTTTTCGATATCATACCCGTAAAAATTAAGCCAAATCACAAATGCGTCGGTCAGATTTTGTTCAAATCTGTTGGATTTGTAAAAGAATGACCCATATGGCAAATTTAATTTTTTTTTATTTTAATTTTACGAAATTCACCTACATATTCTAAAAAATTTTTAAACGTCGCGCAATGTGAAATTTTAATCGCGCAGTGCGAAAATTAGTATTGAAAATTCATCTCGCGCAGTGGAAATCGCGCAGTTAAAACCCGCGCAGTCGGAGGGATTACTGTATATATATATATATATATATATATATATATATATATATATATATATATATATATATATATATATATATATATATATATATATATATATATATATATATATATATATATAAACGATATGAGATATAACGAAAACGACCGGCACTCTCACGGTCGCATTTGTTGAGGTAGATCAAAAAAATTTTCTGTACATGTGTGTTCTATTAATATCTCGGACAAGTTCGTGAATAAGCAAAATCCTACACGTGGTTAAGGAACCAAAGCCTTTTTTCTAAAGAAAATTGATTTTTTTAAACCGTTATAACGGCCGTTTGGATACTAATATTTGAAAAAAGTTAACAAATATAAAATCTTTGAAATCTTTTTTATCAATTTGTTTTAAAAATAGACCTCTGCAGTTAGAGGTTTCTGAGTGAGCGGCTCCAACAAAAAACATTTTTTTTTGAAACAACCGGCTCTCTCACGGTCGCATTTGTAAAGCCAGATCAAAAAACTTTTTCTAAAAATGTGCGTTTTATTAATATCTTGGACAAGTTTGTAAATCAGCCAAATCCGACACATGGGTAAGAAACTAGAGGCTTTATACTAGAAAAAAACTCTGTTTTTTAGATCCGTTATAACGGCCGTTTAGATTCTAATATTTTTAAAACTTCATAAATTTAGAATCTTTGAAACCTTTTTAATCAGTTTCTTCCAAAAAAAAACCTCTGCAGTAGGAGGATTCTGAGTGAGCGGCTCCAACAAAAAAGCTTGTAAAACACAAAATGCGTTTGAATTAACCGGCACTCTCACGGTCGTATTTGTGGAGCCAGATCAAAAAACCTTCTGTAAACATGTGTATTTTATTAATATCTTGGACAAGTTCGTAAATCAGAAAAATTTGACACATGGTTAAATAACTAGAGGCTTTATACTAGAAAAAAAATTCTTTTGTTTTAATCCGTTATAATGGCCGTTTGGATACTAATATTTTTAAAAACTTCATAAATTTAGAATCTGTGGAAACATTTTAATCCGTTTCTTATAAATATAAACCTCTGCAGTTAGAGGTTTTTGACTTGTTGGCTTCAACAAAAAAGTTTGCAACAATCCATAACTACAATTTCCAAAAACCTTATAACAGTCAATGAAAAAAAAATAAAAAGGTTTGAATAGAAGAAATTAATTTTTTTTCTTAGAAATAAACTATTTTGATATTTTGCAGTAATTGGACGTCATATGTATGATATAACGTAGGTTTGTGTCATAAATTGTCAAAAACATGTTCTGTGGTAGATTTGATATTTGTTTGTTGCAAAATTGGATAGATAAAGTTTTGCTTATATGTAGCTAATTTTCTTTTTGTTCGATATCTGTTTTAAATTGTTTTGTGTTGTTTAAACTAATCTGATACATCAGATTCTACTGTCACACAAAACTGTCTGATCTCGAAATCTACCTATTTCTAGCGGATATACGTGCCGCTTGGACTTTTTTTTTAATGTATCCTATCTGTCTGTCTGTGTGCGTGTGTGCGAGCGAATGGCCAAAGAAGTATAACTTCCACCGTCTGGTCCGACGCAGACCCTACTTTTTTATGATATAAAATACAAAGTCTTCTGTAGAAATTGTTCAAATGAATAGCTTGTGTTTTATTATTATTATTAATTTTTCAGAAAAACAAAATTTTCTTCGCAGCAAATACAAAATGGCGTATGCACGGAAACAATCGGGATAGCTCGATTGTTCACATTTGTCGATCGACTGGAAAAATTAGAAACGCGATTGTTTGGTTTACATGATTGCGAATGATATAAATAAAGAACCGAAAACAACAAAAATCGAAACCTGTCCTCTGGTTAATCGGAACAAGGGGCGCAAACATTTAGAATACGGTATCCGTCAAAGATGGCACGGAAAAGTCTTTGCTTGGTACGGTCATCTTTTCGCGGGAAATAGCAGCAACAGACACTGTTGCTGCTATTTGCTATTCGCTTACACTCAAAAAAAAAACTAAGTAAATTTTTCAAATTTTTTATAAATATACAACTCACAAATTTTTTTGTAAGTTTACCAAAAATATTGTAAATTACAAAAACAATTAATTGAAAAAACCAAAAATTTATTTGATTTACAAATTAGTTTTGGATTTGAAGGAAAAACTTGTAGTTTTATCAAAAAATTTTGTGTGTTGCATATTTATAAAATTTTTGTAAAAGTGACTTATTTTTTTGAGTGTACTGTAGATAAAGTCACAGCATAATTCATAGCGCACTTTGAAGGAATTTTTGGACAAATTTGATCAGCATTGTTCGCCATAAAAAAAATATTACCATAGAATCAAACAAATTCAATATAACAGGGTTTGAATGGAACGAAGCGATCAATGATTTTTTGACTGAGTCTTGAATGCAACATATATGAGCGATGTGACTCCAAATGTACTTGTGGTGTGTTATACGAGGAAAGAATGTTGCGCGGCCATATCATCACCTGTGTTTATGACAAGAAATTGCAACTTAAATTATTAGACAAACGAGATGAATTGTGCAAAATATTCGAATCGACTAATGTCAACAAGGTAATTTTGAATTTAAGGACAATGAAATCAATGCTAATTGTCATTAATCAATGATAACAACAACAATGAATCGAGTACAACCAATGCAATTAGACGTTTTGTTTCAACTCTGGTAGTGAATGGAAACCGGATCACAAGAACAAACGCCCCAAAATAACTGTATATAATTAATTTTCAATTATCAATCTAATAAATAATTTTTTTCAATAGGACTATAAATGAGTAATAATTGTAATTAAACTCTATGAACCAGTGTTGATAGAAAAAGGTTACTACAAAACTCTAAAAAAAACTCGGCCTGAAAATTGAGATGATGGGAAGCGGTTCAAAGCTTATTAGATTTTTATGACAAAAAAATCTCAATCGTAAATTTCATATTGAACCCGATAGGAATCTGATGGCGGAAAAATACGATAGGTTACGATTGGTGTTAAATATGGAATGAAGGATAGAAAACGCTTAAAACATGTTCAGTTTTACCAACAAATTCAGAACGATTAATAACGATAGAAATTCTATCGTAAAAACCCATTGAAACCAAATCTGAAATATCCCATAGGTTACGGTAGATTCCGATTGGTTTGTTTTTCTTGAAAAAATTTCAATCGTAAATATGAGATTCAACCCGATAGGAATCGGTTGGCAGAAAAATACGATAGGTTACGATTGGTGTTACATATGGAATGTACGATAGAAAATGGTTAAAAACTTGTTCAGTTTTACCAAGAAATTTCAATCAAAAACCTCAGATTCAGAACGATTAACAACGATAGAAATTCTATCGTAATAAACTCATTGAAACCAAATCTGAAATATCCCATAGGTTACGGTAGACTACGATTGGTTTGTTTTTCTTGAAAAAATTTCAATCGCAAATTTCAGATTCAAGCCGATAGGAATCTGTTGGCGGAAAAATACGATAGGTTACGGTGCTGCTGCTACATATGGAATGTACGATAGAAAACTATTCAAAATTTGTTCAGTTTTACCAAAAAATTTCAATCGTGATCTTCAGATTTAAAACGATTAACTACGGTAGAGAAACTATCGTAAAAAATCCATTGAAACCGAAAAGTAAAAAATCCTATAGATATAACGATAGATTACGATTGGTTGATTTCTCCTGAAAACATCTCAATCGTAAATTTCCGACTCAGCCCGATAGAAATCTAATGACGGGAAAATATGATAGGTTACGACGATTGTTGCTATATATTATGTAATGTCGGATAGAAAACGATTCAAAACTTTTTTAATGTCATCAAAAACAATTTCAATCGTGGTTTTCAAATTCCAAACGATTAACTACGATAGAAATTCTATCGTAGAAAAACCGTTGAAACCGAAACCTGAAAAAGCCTATAGGTAACGATAGATTACTGTGCGTTTTCTATCTGGCAGATAAAGTCTATGCGTTTAAAATGATTTAATCCGATAGAAACGGATAACAAACGATGGAGGATTCGTTTTCAATCGTTTTCTATCGATTTCTTTCAATTTTTTTTATAGAGAAACTGCGACAAATGAAAATACGATACTAGCGCCCATGGTGACAAATAAAAATACTTCACGAATAACATCTAGTTTTTCGTTGATACAAATTGGCTGTTAAAATATCGTTAATTTAAAAAGTGAAAACTAAAAGTAAAGAATAAAAATTTTAAATAATCAATAAATCTTAATTGTATTATATTGTTTGTAAGGGATTAAAATAAAATATTTTAAATTTATTTTGTATTTGTTTTCCTATTCAAAATTTAAATGGAAGTGATTGTGTTGAAAAGTGGCTTCCAGCAAATTACAGCCAACAATTTACGTTTGTCTGCAGAAACTAAGGGTAAAAACCTATACGAGAGTGGGCACGTAAAAAATGTCGAAGAACGGCAATTTATTGACGTTGTAAGTCAACCTAAAAACAGTAAATCGATCAATAGCTAGTTTCTTACTGCAATTTTTAAAATAGATTACTAACATTTATTGTTACGTTGAAATGGCATTTTATGTTAGTCTGACGAATAACTTGCGCTCTAATTACGGACTTCTCAATAAATTGCCGTCAGTCATTATCGAGCGTTCAAAGTATCGATACATAAAATATAAACTTGTGCATAATTAAATTTGTATTCTAAAAAAAAAAAAAAAAAAAAAAAAAAAAAAATAAAATTAATAATTTTGAACCAGTTTCTTTTATTGTGTAGTGTAATTAAAAGAAATAAATTTAATTATACGGCATCAACACGACTAAGCGTGGTTCGGATGAGTTCATTACAAAACTCTCGCATGATTCAGGCATGCAGAGTAATCCAAGGAAAAAGCTGAATCTAGACGAGCTGAAGAAGAAAAAGCTTGACAACATGAAAATTCTAAAATCTGCAACTTCTCACCACAAATCTAATACAGAAGATATGGACGATGAAAATTCTACATTTGAGGTTAATCCTGAAATATTAATTTCTAATTCCTTTGAGCCCATTGTCGGACATAATGATGAGTCTACAAAACAACATGTTAACATCTCTAATAAAATAAATATTCCACCTCTTGTGGTACAAGATGTTGGATTTGCTGATATACAATCTTTATTAAAAACTAGCGGTATTCTACAGTACAATTTAAAAATTATTAAAACAGGTATTAAAATTACAACTAATAATAAAGTGGATTATGATAAACTCAAATTAATTCTCATTGACAAAAATATTGAGGTTTTTTCTTTTTCGTCTATCTATGATAGACCGCTTAAAGTAGTATTATTTGGAATACCAAAAGAAATTACAACAGATGATATTAAAAACAGTCTTGTTATGCAGGGTATTGAATCTGATAATATTTTTAGTATTACGCCAATTCATTATAAAGATGATAAAAATTTTATAAAGTATCACCTTATAAAACTCAACAAGGTCAAAGTTACAAAGCAATCAATATTAGCAATAAATCGAATTGAAAATATTGTTGTGAAAATTAAATTAGCAAACAATAACATCAGAAACTTCACCCAGTGTAGAAGATGTCAAATGTTTGGACATGGTTCTTCACATTGCTTCAAAAAATTTAAATGTCGCAACTGTAGTGGTAATCATGAAACTATAAAATGTGAAACAACAAATATAATTAAATGTGCCAATTGTGAAGGTAATCACTACTCAAGCAATAGGGAATGCCCAAAATTCCAGGAATATAAAATCATTCGCGAAAATATCAAAATTGACAACCAGGTTAATAGAATGAAAAGTCGCAATTATCATATGTCACCTACTAAATTTCCTCCTTTGGATACAAAACACTTTCCGGAGTTAAAAAAACCAACCAAAACGCTATTCAATCATTGGACTACGACCAGTCCCAGCAATTATAGAAATTCAAATATTGGAATCAGTGGAAAGGTAACTTCTCAAAATGCCAACAATAATAATGTTAATAATCTTTTTAGTTTTGAAGAAATCACTGAGCTAATTCAAGATACAATAACACAAATTTCAAACTGTAAAACAAGGTCAGAACAATTTATTGTAATTACAAATTTATCGTTAAAATATTTGTTTAATGTTAAATAATATTTTAGGTTTAAAAATCATGATATGGAACTCCCAATCTATTCGAAACAAAAGTATTGAGCTTTCAAACTTTCTCAAAAAAAATAATGTTCATATATGTTTAATAACCGAAACCTGGTTAAATCACCGTGACTCATTTTGTCTTCCTGATTTTTATTGCTATCGACTTGATCGTACACCGTCCAACCACAGCGCAAATACAGCTCGCACGCATGGTGGTGTTTGCATTCTAGTTCGGAGATATATTAAACATAAAATACTGCCAAAAATACGCTTAAACATCATAGAAGCCATTGGTATATCCGTAGTAACAAACATAGGAGAGATTCATTTCACTGCAGCCTACTACCCTGCCTCAAATGATCCCACGAAATTAAAACACTTTCAAAGTGATATTCAAACTTTAACCAACAATCGCATTATGTACTTCATAGGAGGCGATTTTAACGCAAAGAACTCTCATTGGAACTGTATCAGATCGAATCGTGCCGGTAAAATTCTATATAATGAATACACGATAAAAGATTTCCATATACTTTTTCCAGATGCACCAACCCATTTTTCACCTAGATCACGTTACGGCTCAACTCTAGATATTATACTAACAAACAACAATCAAATAAATTCTGAGCCATATTCGTTAAACGAACTAAGCTCTGATCATTTACCTGTATTATTTGATGTACATCTTAATGCATCATTGTGTACAAATAATAATAACACAAATACTTTTAACTATCACCTGGCTAACTGGGATAAGTTCAAAAGTTATTTAAATCAAAAAATTGATCTTTCAGAAAATTCCACAATCCGTAACATATCTACCTCAAGCCATATCGACAACTGTGTTAATGAATTAACATCTTTCATTCAAGAGAGTATTACCAACTCAATACCCCAAATTAGCTCGCGAACGAAACCAGATCATAACTTAATTATTACACCAGATATTCAACAGCTTATAACCTATCGTAATTTTCGACGACGGCAGTGGCAACGAACACGAAATCCGATAATGGGAAATGTCGTAAGGTCATTAAATAAATCTATTGCTGATGAAATTCAGCAATTAAGAAATGATAAGTTTAGCAAATATCTTGAGCAAACTTCAAAAGATAACACTCACAAGCGCTTATTCAACCTCACTAAACTTCTAAGTAAAAAACGGAGATCTATCCCTCCCATCAAAACATCGGAGGATAGCAATGATGTTTTATTAACAAATAGTGAAAAAGTGGAAGCCTTTGGCGAAGGTTTCTCCAAAATCACACAAGAAAACGAATCTCTTAATGATTCATTATTAAACACCATAAACGAAGCTTATAACCGATTTAAAAATACATTTCAATACAGTCTGAATGTAATTGAAATAACAAAACCCAAAGAAATATCTACCTTTATAAAACAACTAAAGCCATCCAAATCACCTGGGCCAGATGGAATTAATAATAGAGTCTTAAAACATTTACCACGCAAAGCCATTGTATACCTGGTATATCTTTTTAATGCATGCCTAAAACACGGCTACTTTCCTTCAAAATGGAAAACTGCTAAAATCATACCTGTTTGCAAGGCCAATAAAGATAAAAATCTTATCTCGAGCTATCGGCCTATAAGCCTGCTAGATACTCTCGGTAAAATATTAGAAAAAGTCTTGCTAGATCGCATCAACAAGTATTGCTGTGAGAATAACGT
Organism: Diogma glabrata; assembly: GCA_963693315.1. Taxonomy (NCBI): domain Eukaryota; kingdom Metazoa; phylum Arthropoda; class Insecta; order Diptera; family Cylindrotomidae; genus Diogma; species Diogma glabrata. The sequence goes on from OY856187.1 coordinate 198,218,017, forward strand.
AATACCCGACCAACAATTTGGTTTTCGGCACAGACATTCTACCTCCCATCAGTTGTTTCGTATCTTAAATCATGCCAAAGAGCAACTTAAACACAAAAACTCAACAGCCGTGGTATCGTTTGATATTGAAAAGGCGTTTGATAAAGTTTGGCACAAAGGTCTGATAATAAAAATGATTAATCATAAATTTCCTAGCTACTTAATTTACATCGTTGATTCGTTCCTCAATGATAGAAATTTCTTTGTACAAATATGCGATAGGAAGTCGGCACTACACCCAATACTATGGGGTGTACCTCAAGGTGCAGTCCTCTCACCCACCTTATACAATATCTACACTTCAGATATAACCGAACATATCAATACCCACACGCAGTTTGGACAGTTTGCGGACGACACAATCATATTCACCTCAGGTAACTCACTTGATAAAACAATATCAAACCTACAAAACACAATCAATAAGCTTACAGAATACTATGCTAGTTGGGGTATTAAAATTAATCCAGAAAAGACACAAGCACTATATATTTCTAAAAAACGTGCCTCTCATAATATACCTAACGACAATTCCCTTAACATTAATGGATCAGCTGTAAAATGGACTAACACTTTAAAATATTTAGGAATGGTAATCGACAAAAGTATCACATTTAAACAACATATAGATTATACAATTGAGAAAACAAAAAAGGTAATGCTTATGCTTTACAGTCTTATTCATAGGAAATCCAAACTTTCGATTCACAATAAGCGGCTTGTGTATCATAGCATCCTTAGAAGCGTGCTGCTTTATGCTGCACCGGTTTGGTCAACCGTAGCTAAAACAAATCTTAAAAAAATACAAATCTTTCAAAATAAATGCCTTAAAATGATTTATAATAAACCATGGCGATATTCCACTGTAAGACTTTCCATTAAAACCAGAACCCCACTTATACTAGATAGCGTTAACAAACTAAGACAAAAGTTTATTCTAAACTGTTCTACCATCGATAATCCTATTATTAGAAGTTTTGTATTCGAATAGCTTGGGAGTTCCACATTATTAGTTATTTCCTTATATCTATATATGTACTTTTGTACATAAATAAAATTTAACAAATTGTGCTTTTCACAATATTTAGGTTTAGTTAGATTTAAGTTAGTTTAATTTGTAGCCTTAGAGTTTATTTTAGATGTAGTCATAAATAAGCATAAAATGGTTTTTTAATTAATTTTCCATTAAAAGTATATTATAATATAAATCGATAATATGATCTAAAGATAACTACACTTTAGACCAAAATAACTATTTTAAAAATAATAGAATAAAAATACCATAGATGAAAACCAATACGGTAAACACTAATCATTTGTTACACATATTGTAATTTGAAACGATTATATAAATAAAAATTGAATTGAATTGAATTGAACAATAAATTGCCGTTCTTCGACATTTTTTACGTGCCCACTCTCGTATAGGTTTTTACCGTTAGTTTCCGCAGACAAACGTAAAATTGTTGGCTGTAATTTGCTGGAAGCCACTTTTCAACACAATCACTTCCATTTAAATTTTGAATAGGAAAACAAATACAAAATAAATTTAAAATATTTTATTTTGATCCCTTACAAACAATATAATACAATTAAGATTTATTGATTATTTAAAATTTTTATTCTTTACTTTTAGTTTTCACTTTTTAAATTAACGATATTTTAACAGCCAATTTGTATCAACGAAAAACTAGATGTCATTCGTGAAGTATTTTTATTGGTCACCATGGGCGCTAGTATCGTATTTTCATTTGTCGCAGTTTCTCTATAGATACTTTACCGAAGAGACTATACTCAAAAATCCAGAAAAATTAAAATAAACGAAAAACAACTGTAACCATTTTAAAATGCATAGAGCAATTTTTCAGTTCCGAAATCCCGATTTTACTACAATTAAACACTTTAAATTTGTTTATGAATTATTACTGATTATAGATTAAGCATATTATGTATATAAAATATTATTATTATTATTCTATTGCCAGAAAGAAGTAACTGCAAAACCATGGTATAATGAAAATAAGGTATTCTCACTAGAGTGACAGCGATGCCATTTTGATTTTGATTGACGTCACTCAGAGTTTGATATAATACGTTTGTTGAATGAATGAATGAGAAAAGCTATTGTTTTTAAATTAAAAATATATTTAGTATGATTTATAAATTAATTTATTAGGTAATGAAATGATTGAAATTAATTCATTCATTAATTAATGAACTTTAGTATTTGTTTTACTATTAAAACATATACAAATTTAAATGCCGAACTACGTTAAAACCAAAAGTTTTCAACAAATGTGAAAAATCATACTCAAAACATAAGGTTTTTTAATTTCCAGAAAAATAAATCAATTTGTAGTGGATAGAATCATGTGGAAAAAGAAAATGTTCGTATTTATTATAAGATAGTTTGTTCCTTACACTTCACTGAAAATGATTGGACTTTAAAAGACAAACTTTTAAATACTCTAATGAGTAAAAGATCGTTGAATTGATCGTTGAAAGTAGAACCTTATCTTAGAACATACAAGGAAGTGGTTACTTCCAATATTTGCACATATAAAGGAACGGCTTAAAATCGGGTTAAAAACATAAGTCTGCTTATGAATCGATCGATGCGAAAAGAAAGTACTGGCAATTCTCAAATTATTTGATAATACAAACTCAGTCATTCTCTCACCATTATCATTGTTGGTGTTGATTTCATAACCTCCTCTAGTGCTATGTAGAAAATATTGACGGTCTTAGCTTCAGTAGGTGCATGCAAGGCAATAAGAGAAATATTGTTTTATGTACCGCGTACCCCTAAGTAGCAAATCCTTTCATTGACCAGGATGAATTTCAACACGGCTTCTTGTATGCGTGCACCAACAAGGAAACCAGTACTAAATTCATTTCGAGAAGAATGACCACTACTGCATAAAGAGTTTAGAGTGACTATTCGAGTTTTGTTTTCCGATTATTGGCTGTCTAATTTCTTGCAGAGAAATGATATCCATCCTATGCCAATCCATCCTATTAAAGCATCATGAGCGATCAGGCTGCACACGTTTCACGTTCCGATTCGGTAGTTTGGTTCTTTCTCACGTCCAGGTAAAACTTCTGTTGTTTTGTTAGTGTCTGGTATTCTTTTTTTGGTTATCAAATTTAACAAAGCTTTTTTTTCGGAGTGATGGTATTAACCTCAGTCCCAACCCAAATTTTCGTTAATGGTTCTGTTATGATGTTAAGGAAGGTTATAAGAAGTTTTAAGGCGCCAATTCGCGGCGATGTAGCGTAATAGAGTAAGCAGTTTTTCTCTGCCTGTCTCCGATACACCAACCTAATTCTGTCTGCATTACCCCTGCAGCATGGCGTAGACGTCGAATTTTCTACCCTGTAAAATGTTCTTTAGAGTTAGAAAACTTAACAAACAAATTGTTAATGAAAAAAATAAGGAAAACCATAACGTAAAAATTATGTTTTCTCTAATTTTCAAATTAAAACATTTTTTGTTTCTTTATATTTACGCCGGATGACGTCACACAAAATTTTCGTTTAGCTGTCAAGAATACCTTATATTCGTTATACCATGCTGCAAAACAATATATATTTGATTTCAATTTCATTCTAAATTAAAACAAAACCAGTAGCCCTATTCCGGTACATCGTGAAATAGGAATTGAGAAATAGATTATAGCAATTTTTTCATAACTGGTATTCTGTGTCGCGGGAAATAACAAATTCGTATTAGAAAATATTTATTTCATTTATTGCACTTTTTTCTCAATTCCCAATTCCCAGGGAAATGCCGGAATAGGCGTACAGAAACAGTAAATCAGCAAACAATATCCATTTCACTTTGAATTTAGTTTAAATGAAAACAAAACCAAAGCGTACATTATAAAATTTTAGTAATGATCAAATTTTCAGTTTAAATATTATCAGTTTTACTTAAATCAAAATACTTTTGAGAAAATAAAATAAAAGTAACTAAGTTTGAGCATTTTCCGATCGGCAAATATGTAAAATACAAAACATCTACATAAGTATGTTATTTCGTAGGCATGTTTGGTCAAGATACGGAAAACCTTAATGATATTTAAATTTCTAGGCTACTGTGTCTTTTTAATACAAATACTATCGCGTTAAATTCGCACACTACTTTATGTTTAAAAAAAACTTCAACTTCAAACAATATTACTTATCCTGTGTATTTTATAATCTAAGTTTGAAATCAATACTAGTCGCGTTTTATCTTCGAACTGGCTGTCCGGGACAGAGAAAAATATTGGTAAAATGCAGGGACATTTTTAGAACTAAATTGTAACTAACTTCAAGTGAATATTTTGACAATCGCCATTAATGTTTGTTTACGCTTGTGTTATATATGTCTATTTCATGAAGAGCCATATATTTTATATTTAAACGACGAGATTCAAACTAAAAAAAAAATTAAATTAAAGATTAAATTTAATTTTTTGTTTTGTACGTATATACGTATGTACATATATGTAATGTTTTTGACATCTGAAAATAAACATACATGAAGATAGTGTTAATTTCAAAAATAGTACTAAAAATGTCCCATTGTTTATTTCCCTCACCTGTTCTGAACTGCTCTCGATAAAACACAAGATTTGTTGCGAACTCGTAAAAATAAATTTAATTTGCCAATTTATTTTAAAGAGATTAATTAAAATAGATGGATAAACGATAAATATTTAATATTTATGCAATCAAAATTGAAATAATTTTAATTTGAACGAAAAAATATAAATAAAACAATCGCTGTCCCGGACAGTTGTCCGAAGAAAAAACGCGACTACTGTTGTGTATGAATATGGGAGGACCAACGTAAATTTTTAAGAATATAATCTTTTGTCCTCCATATACGCTTATGCGGCGAAAAGCTGAACACATGAACAAAAATTTGCAAAATAACGAACACACGTCTAACAATTTATGATACAACTTCATATACAATATCAACATAACCTATAATAATTGGTTTGTGCAGTTGTCAAAGTTTGAGTTAATTTAATTTTTCATTAAATTAAATTTATTTAATAACAAAAATGCCACCAACTATACAGAACGGTGAACCAACTAACAATGCAGACAAAACCAGACCACCAAAACCAACAGATAGACGGTAAAAACTGATGTAATTAAAAATTGTTTTATTCATGTCTTCTCTAATTTTAGGACGGAGTTGATAAGTCGAATAAGATACTGTAATTCACTGCCTGACATCCCGTTTGATTTAAAATTTATAACATATCCATTTGAAAATGATCGTTTCATACAATATAATCCAACATCACTTGAAAGAAACTATAAATATGAAGTGCTCACGGAACACGATCTTGGCGTATCAATCGATTTAATAAATCGTGATTTATATCAACCTGATCCATTTGCACATTTAGATCCAGCTGATGAAAAATTGCTCGAAGAAGATATCCATACACCACAAGATTCAATGCGATCACGTCATCATTCTCGAAGTGTATCATGGTTAAGGAAATCTGAATATATTTCAACAGAACAAACAAGATTTCAACCGCAAACAATGGAAAAGGTTGAAGCTAAAGTTGGTTATAATGTTAAAAAAAGTTTACAAGAAGTCACATTATACATGGATCGTGATACTCAAATTCAAGCGATTCAAAAAACATTTGATGATACTAAATTACCGGTGACGAAACATTATAGTAAACCAAATGTTACAGCTGTTGAAGTCCTGCCATTGTTTCCAGATTTCCAAAACTGGAAGTATCCATGTGCTCAAGTTATTTTCGATTCTGATCCAGCGCCAATTGGGAAAAATATTCCTTCACAAATTGAAGAGATGTCTCAGGCTATGATTCGGTATGATGGTTCTGTTATTTTGTTTCGAATAAATTTATTCTAATCATTTTTTCTATATTCCAGGGGTGTCATGGATGAAAGTGGTGAACAATTCGTTGCTTACTTCTTACCAAATGAAGGCACATTGGAAAAACGTCGTCGAGATTTTGCAAACGAAGTTCTCTACGAAGATGAAGACGAATATGAATATAAAATTGCTAGGGAATACAATTGGAATGTCAAGAGTAAAGCGTCCAAAGGTTATGAGGAAAATTATTTTTTAGTTATGAGACAAGATGGTGTTTACTATAATGAACTAGAAACAAGAGTACGATTAAGCAAACGTCGTCAAAAAGTTGGACAACAACCGAATAATACGAAATTGGTGGTGAAGCATAGACCACTTGATAGTTCAGAACATCGTATGCAACGCTATCGTGAGCGTCAACTAGAAGCTCCGGGAGAAGAAGAAGAGGAAGACGATGACGACGATGATGAAGAGGAAGATGAAGCTGATGTTGAAATGGCGGAACCACAAAAAGATGGTGAAAAAGAGAATAACGAGAAACAAACCGTCGAACGATCAAAATCACAGTCCAGATCACGATCTAATTCAGGTTCTCGTTCTGGATCAGGATCCCGTAGCAACTCGCGATCCCGATCTCGTTCAAAATCACGTGCTCCCTCCCATGCAACATCTCGATCATCACGATCAAAATCTAAATCCCTTGCTCGTTCTCGTGCCACATCGCGTTCATCCAGATCTCCATCAAGATCCCGTTCACGATCACGTTCGTCGATTGCGACAACTCATCGTTCTCGATCGAAATCAAGATCCCGTGCAAAATCTTCAAGATCACGATCAGGATCTGCAGCTACATCGAGATCAAGATCACGTTCAAAAAGTCATTCTAAAAGCCGTTCACGATCAAGGTCAGGTAGTGGATCACGTAGCCGGTCAACATCTAAATCACGTTCACGATCCGGAAGCAGAAGTCGATCCAACTCCAAAACTCCTTCGCGATCAAGGTCACATAGCGGAAGTGGCTCAAGAAGTGGTTCGGCATCAGGTTGAAACATTTTATTTTAATTTAAAAAAAAATTCAAAATTCTCGATGTAAGTTAGGACAAATACAGTAAATATATGAACTATTCAAATATAGCTTTTGTGTTTTATTGATTAATTTTAATCCATAGTAACGAATATAACAAACATATATCTGTATGTTTATTCAAAATGAATGAAGTAAATTCATATATTTGGGAAGATCGAGATATTAAATTTGATGTCCCAAATCTGTAAGTATGTCCGTCTTTATTCGAAAAATAAATTAAAATGAAAAAAACTTGTCTATAGCCATAAAAATTTACGAGGTGGAGAAAAAATATTAGATGCAATTGATTCGATTGAAGATACGAAAGGAAATCCAAATGACCGTGGACGTTTATTGGTAACAAATCTACGAATAATTTGGTATTCGTTGGTTACAACAAAATTCAATTTATGTTAAGAAATACTTTAATTTTATTTTTTAACAAAAATGTTCACAAATCGTATTATTGTTTCAGCGATTGGATATTCTCGTATCATAACATTGACAACAAAAGCTGTTTTAACTAAACAACGTGGAACAACTGAAGCCCTTTATATGTTAACCGTAAATCAAAATTCTCGTTTTGAATTTATATTTACGAATTTTCAATATAACAATCCAAATGTATTTGGTTCAATTTTTGAGATTTACAAGTTGAGTTGAATTGATTACGTACAATAATTTTATTAATGATTTGATTACTTAATGTTGTAGAACTTATCAAGCAACATATTTATATCGGGAATTAAAATTACGAGGGGCGATTGTGTCATCTGGACAAATCAATATAATGCCAAATGAACAAGTCTATAATAAAATAAGTGGAGTTTGGAATCTCTCGAGTGATCAAGGAAATTTAGGGAATTTAGTAATAACAAACGTACGGATTATTTGGTTTGCTGACATTAACGAAGTTTTTAACATTTCTTTGCCGTTCATGCAAATATTGAGTGTATGTATATGAAAAGTCTTTAAAGATTATCATATTTTAGTTGACCTGTTCCGTTTTTCTAGATTCGTGTAAGAGAGTCCAAGTATGGTCCCGCGCTTGTGTTAACAACTTTAGACTCGGCAGGCGGATATGTTTTAGGTTTTCGGATTGATCCTACAGAGAAATTACGCGATATCTACAAAGAGTTGATTTCACTGCATCAAATTTATGGAGAAACTCCAATTTTCGGGGTTACTTATGATCCAAAAAATGCTGTAACTTATTTGAAGTAAAATCTATTAAAAAATATTAACCTGCGATCTTTTCAGGAAGCAAAAAGTAAACAAACGGAAAATTTTTTAAAGGTTGATGATATCGAGGAAGTTGATGAAATTAAAGGAAATGAACTCAACATTAAATGTTCAACATATTTAGTAGAGAGTAGCGAAGAAGCTAAACGTGAACCGGTATATTGTAGACAATTGGGGTTTGCGATGGAAAAAATTAAGGATGGATATACGTTAAAAGATTTATGGGATGTAGTTTCTTCTTAATTGTTTATAGTTTATTTCATGTAAGAGTGTAAGACTATAACAATTTGAAATGTTAAAAAACCAAACACCATTTTGTATTGGTTGACAAAAATATTTACTTTTTTCATTTAAATTTGTCGATAGTCAATCGAACCGTTAAACAGTTTCCTAGCTAGATGACCGAATACGAATAACTCATTTCACTACATTTCTTTAGTTGCTCGATTATATTCAGTCCTAAGGAGGGTAAGGCATTTTCGTTTTTGCGCCTCGTTCTGTCGTGTTTTAAGACGATTCGTAATTGTAGAGCTTGTTAAATTTATGTTAGTGCGGTGTCGTTTAATGATTTTTTACCGGCGGAACTCGAAACAGCGAAAACAAAGAAATTCTAATAGTATATTTTTGGAAAATTAATCCGACACACAATTTTCTTTATTTTATATAATTTACATCTTAAATCATCTTGATTTCATCTTTTAATTTCTACAATAAAAATTAATTCAACAAAATAAATGCAATTAATTAATTAATTAATAACTGTTTTTAGGATATTTAATTACAAATAATTACATTTTTTTTCTCTTTATTTTGGAATGATAAAAATTTCACGATATTCACGATTATATGTATTTGTATTAATATAAAATATTTTACTAAATTTATTATTTTAATGTATGTATATTTAGATTTAATTTTCTCTCTTTATTTAATATATTTATATATCTATACTTTGATTTATTATTGTGAAAATATACATAGCAAGAATTATGATAATTTTGCATTTGAATTTAAATGATCGATTGATAAGTGGACTTTATTCGATAATATTTTATCATAAAACTCTATAATAGATGAATTATCGGCCTCGTCTCAGGCAATTTCTTTAGCTGATGGTATAAAAGATTCCCAGTATTTAATGAGCTAAAATGAACAAGTTTGTGTTTTTCTTCAATTATATTTTAATGAAATTTTATATACAAACCTGCTGTTGATGCGCCATTTGATCTTCTAAATATCTAATAATAGTAGATTTAAAATCTTTAGTACGATTAACTTCGAAACGTTCAACTTCCCGTTTAATTTCCGACGATATATCATCAAACTCCTTTTGACAACGATGAACTTTTGATTCCCATTCCTCAACTTCTTTTTGGGCCTGATCGATTTTATCGTTCCGTCCAGCCAATTCTAATTTTGCTTTATTTTCACGTTTTTTCGTTAGTTGTAACTGTGCATGTTGCCAATTTTGAAATACTTTTACGCGTTCATGAAATACATCTTTATTCGCACCAAATAAACCAATATAATCTTTAATTGTTTCGGATAATATAAAATGATCGGAATTCGCTTGTTCGGAACGTAACAGTTCTACCTTTTCTTCAACATCCGCGAGTTGAGAGAGAGCACGAGATAGACCGGTATGTTCCTCACAGGTACTTAACATAGCTGCGGACTTTGCAACGCCACCTGTTAATATTGCTAATTCTTTACGATGTAATACTAGAGCTTTTATTGATCCATGTAATTTTTGCATATGATTATCAAGATTTTCTATTTCGGCAATTTTATCTTCGAACCACTAAAACCAAAAAATAGTTAGTTTTTTTGAATGGTTGAAGATGATTAGACTAAATTTGATTGAAATGCTATAAACATTTTTTTTTATTTTTAATTCGTTCAAGAAAATGTGTGGAGGCTTTAATTCTACAATTGGATAAACATATCTGGAATATTTGGAACCCCGGAAGGATAACGTGACGTTGGAATTATTATTACTGTGGTGAAGTTATTGGTGTAATTCGTTCGTCAACATTTTCTGACTTTTCGATCAGCTGTGGAAAACAAATCGGTGTATCACCACCACTTTAAATGGCATCGGAAAAACCATTTTAAATCCACTTCGGCGGAAACTACAGCTGTATATCGGGTAGCATCGCATAGATTGTTATTGGATGAAGGAGCAAATGTCTTTTTTTTTGTGACATTCATGCTCTATGTAGGAGCGTTGCCAAGCGAATCAGCTACGAATATTCAGCACGGCCATGCGCAACAGCGACATAATTACCATGGCAGCCGATTTTTTAAAGGTCGTTTATTACATCCGTCTCCCATTGCAGTTGTGGTCTACCTACCAGTTGTGGTCGCACACTCTCTGTGGTACTATCTGGACCCTCGAGAAGGTCTATGATCTCAAAGTTATATCGCGTTCTGTAATCTCCATCGTCTGTCTTAAGTGGACCACAAATGTAGCGTAGGATTTTACGTTCAAATACAGAGAAATGTGATTCTTCATTTTGTGTCAGAGTCCATGATTGTGACCCATACACCACCACCGGTCTAATCAACGTCTTGTATAACTTGTGTCTGTTTAATGATTTATAAAAGAAAATTTAAGCATGTTCAACGTTAAGGACAACACGATTTTGTCACAAGGACAATACAGACGTTGAACCTAACAATAGAATGCATAGATGTAGGGCAAATCATAAGGAACGAGAGTTTCAACTGAACCCTCCTTGGGATAATAGAACTATTATGTTCGAACTAGACAGTACGAAATGGGAATTATTATTATTAAATGGGAATTAATTATATATTGTGGTCCACTACTTCACGGGTTAAAAGAGTGGTGAACTCAAATCACCAATTATTCACATTGTGTGAGAGTTAACATTGAATGTCGTAAGACAAGAGAACTAATAAAGGTCGTAAGACAAAATTCAAGAATTATCTCTGTTCGAAACCCTAGGAACACAAGGTGGGATTTATTTGAGGAGAACCTTAAAGGCAATTTACAAATAGTAACAGTTTGAGGATCAGTTTAACAATAAACTACTGTGGAACAAACAGAAACGGAGGTAAACCTGGTAATCAGCAAACCATACAAAGCCAGTTGTCCCATTATCCAAAAATGGAGAGAGACGAAGTTTGGTAGGGCAAGGAATTCTCAAACTGCTTGGGTACTTGGGTGCTTACTATCTATAATAAGAAAATCAGGAGGGCTTAGAAAACTACCTTAAGAGCCTTCAATGATAATGACGGCTAAACTGCAAGGACTTTTTAACATTATCAAACGCAACAGTATAAACTTTCTCAATTACTTCACAGTTTTTTATTGGGGTATCAAGCGATTTAGAAGAGCAGGTAATGTTGGATGGGTAAATTATAATTGATTACTATGTGTATGATCGTCATGGTGTTTTGGCTTTCGATTATATTCATCTTTGGCGTGATATCTTTCTTTTAACAAAATGTGTTGTGTAGTACGAATTAAAAAATGTGTGACAACAATACATAAAAACCTTTTAAGACCAGGGTCTTACATCAACCTGCGTTCTAAGGTGTTGATGGACGCAAATTTTTTTTTTTGTTTTTTTTTTTTATAAATCCTATAAATAAACAACAAATCCTATCATATTTCAAATATGACATAGGCCAATACTTCATGAAAGGATAGAGAAAACAAAAGGTGAACACCAAATTTGTGTTAAAACTTTGCAGAAACAAAACTAAAACGGGGTTGCCAATAACCTAGCTAGTGGCACATTCCCTGATCTGTGACGCACTGTCTTCCTCAATGTTTAAAGCTCAGATATTGGGTTATATGAGGCGTCTTTTCATTGATCAAGCAATGATATCCCATCATCAAGGGATATTCCACAGCTAAGATTGAGGGTGCTACCAATGACTGAATATATTTTATCCGCTATCCCCTATAAGATATCTCTTTGGCTAGTGATATCTCACTGCTATTGCCAGTGGTATGTGATATCTCACGTTATTTCAAATGCCAATAGACGGGACTGGAGTACGCGGGGTTGTCACACCCGTAGATCAAAAATTTAAAAAAATATTTACAAATTAGTAAAAACTGATCCCTCCATGCGTACGTATAATTGGGTATGATGCATTACATTTTATACAAAACATCAATGGATGACTACAGATTATTGGGATAACCAATTTTTTCAGATTAATGAAGAATAATGAACGAAGGCTGACCATTCAATTAACATGTTTTTCACATCTGGTTTAGGAAGAACATTAGTTTTTTTTTATTCTAAGTTAGGCATGTTTAGTGTTAATTATAATAAATTATTAATTAACGTCTCTGAATATCCGAAGATACCATGCCAACTAAGGATTGGGATTAAGTTTGAATAAATTAAGTTTCTCTAAGAAATTTATGAACGCTAACTTTAAAATTTTGAGGATTAAAGCTATCAGGAAAAACCCATGAAGGTGAGCGTTCCAGAGATGAGAGACTCTGTTGAAAAAATCACGTTGAAAAGCAACAGCTGCACCTTTTTATATGAACCGTAAAAGGATTGGCTACAATATTTGATCTGGTGTTACGCGATAGGTTTGCTAGTTCCGGTAAAATTGATTTAATCTCTGAAGAATTTCGTTCATCCATAATGTATTTGTAGTAAATTGTCAGATCAGCAACATTTCGTGTGCTGTAAAGAATCAACCTCATTAGTAAGAGTTGAGTTGCCAATCAGTTTAATAGCTTTGCGATGAACAGAATCAAGGCACTTCAAATTACTATAATAAGCTCCACCTTATATGCAAGAACAGACTCCATGCAGGGACGTATAGATGATTTGTAAATTAATAGAAGCTGTTCGCTATTAAAAAACCTATGACATCGTCCCGAAAAGCCCAATTTTTGAACAGCGTTCTTAGTTAAGATAAAAATATGAGGATTCCATTTCAGATTATTTTCAACTTTTACTCCTAGAAATCCAACAGATTTTTTCTCGACAAGACCTTTAGACAAGAATTTTAATGGAAACGGATTAGGTGTGGATAATCTAGAAAAATGATAAACCTGTGTTTTGCTCGTATTGAATTCAACACTATTAGCGAGCCCCCGATCCAAAATAGTTTTAAGGACATGGTTTAATGAATCTATCAAATTTGATCTACAGTTATTAAGCGCTAACGGTAAATATAATTTAGGGTTTTCACGAGACGCATGAAGCGTGCTATAATCAGCAAAACTATGGACAGGACTAATTGTTGAATCCAAGAAATCGTTAATATAAATAAGAAAGAGAGTTGGTGACAAAATAGAACCCTGAGGCAGAACTCCTGCATTAGTTGAATAGACATCCGATGAAACACCATCAACATTGACCCGAAATTTCCGCTCGGAAATATAGCTTTGTATCCAAGATATAAGTTGCTCATCCAAACCGTAACATCTTAATTTGCAAATAAGATTGTTATGCCAAACTTTATCAAATGCTTTGGATATATCAATACCCTTTTTTGGAACTGGTTGTACGCTTGCGTATTAAATTGATTTTTACTGCATCTATTAGTTTTCTACATATATTTCTCTCATTTCGGTACTGTCTAAGGTTTTCATCAGTTTTGTTGTTTTGATTAAACTTTTGAAATGCCTTTTTCTTAATTTTAGTTGTCTTTTTGCATTTTTTGGAAAACCATAGATCAGTCTTAGGAACGGTTAATCTATTGGGAATAATACTATGCATACCTTTAAGAATAGTCTTCGAAAAATTTAACGCAGCTATGTTAGGGTCTTGACCGGCAAGACAAGGTTTCCAGGTAACCGTTTTGCCGTATGGAGGGAGGGATCAGTTTTTATTGTTTTGAACATTTTTTTTATTTTTGATCTACGGGTGTGACAACCCCGCGTACTCCAGTCCCTGCTATTGACATACGAGTTAACGTGAGATATCACATACCACTGGCAATAGCAGTGAGATATCACTAGCCAAGGTGACATCTTAGGGGTGGTGGCGGATGAACTGTATTCAGTCAACGGTAGCACCCTCAATCTTAGCTGTGAAATAGTCCTTGATGATGAGACGTTATTGCTTCCTTGAGGAAACGAGCCTTCATATAACTATGTGTGGGCTTTAATCTTCAAGAAAGACAGTTGTAGAGATACTACTACATCTACCTATCCAAATCAAAACACATATAATAAGTTATAAAGGAATTCCCGTGACGTAATTTCTTTTTATCAAAACAAAATAATAATAATTTAGTAAACAACATTTCATATGTTTACAATTATAAGTAAGCAAAGTTTTATGAACTTTATGAATTATACATTACTCAAAGTGTGTCATCATATATTATGTTTCAAAACATTTAAACTAATTTTAAATAATTTTAAATAAAACAAAAGGTAAATAATTATGATGACACAGATTTTATTAAGGGGAAAATAATAAGTAATTAAATTGACATATATATTATATGTACATTTTGCTAGAATTGCATTTTCTAGCATAATTAATTTGAAATAAATATATTGATTGATTTAAGTGGGGATTAGGAAAATGAAAATGCAAATCCAAAAATTGTATAAAAGAAAGTTTTCGAACAAATAAAAATCAGAATCAGTTTGAATTTAAATAGTGTTTTACTTTCTCTGATCCTCCTGACGACCTCAGTTGACGCACGTCAAACGGGTCTAACGGTTCTTTCCTTGGTGCAAAGTTGTTTCGGCAAACTGTATCGTTGAAAAACCGGACAGATTTGGACTTACGGACATATAGACGCAGTGTTAAAGTTAGTCAACAAAAGTTTAAAGTATAATAAGTTATAAATACGCAGTCAGATCAAGGTGGTGTACAAATGTCGTTCACTCATGATATAGAGAACGATCTTTGGTGTACGCTCACCACATGGCAAACTTGCCATTCACGAACTAAAACTGGAATCTTGCCCAAAGAATCGCAACAATAGATGACAATTATTGAAGTTATAATTTGATGAAGAAGTAAATACCGATTGTTAAATTTATTTTGAATTAAATCAAGTACGAACAATCAACTTTACAAATTGGAATTGACAATAACAGAAGGAGTGAAATTATACAAGTTTAAATCAACACATTCAACACATTACTTGAAAAATGGGAAACTCAGCTCAAAAGACAAAGGAAGAAGTGTTCATTACAAATGGACCTAATTCGTCAACGAACATATCAGAAAACACGTCACCAATAAACAAATACGAGATTATCATATTTGTAACGATAGTAGTCTTGATAATTATATATATAATCTTTAGATTAAAGGGTTATTTTCAAAAAACCGTACGTAAAGAAATAACCAAAACGACAATTTCAACAGTTTAAACAAAAAAAATTTTAATATTATACTTTTGTAATACTTTTAAGATACTTTTCGAATAAATAAAGAAAACTTTAATTTTTATTAATTAATACAATATATAAGATATTTTTTAAATGAATTAATAAATTTTAAATAATAAGAAATGAAATTTCTAGAATCATAACTAATTATGAATGGATAATTTAAAAAAAAATAATATATAAAAATTTCAGTTTAAATGAACAAATTACATTTAAGTTAATTGTTCTCTTTTTTATATGATAAACTAATAAGATTTCTTTTTTAATAAAAATGAAAATTAACACATGATATATGATATTTTTTTTTATAATAATAAATAATGTTAAGCAAACATTTTTCTTTAAAAATTTTTTCATACAAATAAAAGTTGAAAATAAAATTTTGTGATTCTTTTTGATGATTTGATAACTGATGGAATCCACTAAAAAAGCGGATGAGATAATTAAGGAAATAGAGAGAATTCTTCTTAACTTGAATAAAAACCCGAATAGGAACTAGCCACAAGCACATATTAGATTGTACGACACAATTGAAGTCGTACAGATCAGACTTTGAAAGGCTAGTCAAGACATTAGTATCAGAACTTGACGCTGAGACTTTAGAGAAACTTAAAAATAAGTTTATACAGAAGTATACAGTTCTAAAAGAAAAATTGAACAACCTCTCAGCGGAACTGTTAGAATTATCTATAAAAGAAGATACAGAGATTTTAATAGAAATGGCGTCATTCGACATAGAAAAATCTCTAAAAATTGTCCCAACGTTTGACGGAAAATCCAACGATCTTCCGATATTTTTAAACCTAATTCAACACTTTGGTGAAACACTAAAGAATGACGTTGAGAAGACAAAATTAATAGAATTCGTTTTGGATACTAGACTAACTAGTAATGCCAAAACAAAGTTGACAGCAACTAAAAAACCAAAAACCATTCCTGAGTTGAAAGAATTATTCAACCGTATTTTCAAGAAGAAGACTACATGCTTGAACTTACAGACTCAACTCACACAGTGCAGACAGGGGAGTTTATCTGTTGAATCTTATAGTAATAAGATAGAAAACATAATAACAGAACTAAATGAACTTCAAATAGCTGAGCAGGGTGATGCTCATAGTGACATTATCACTAAGCTAAACGAACAGACTGGTCTGAATGCATTTAAAACAGGTTTAAACGAACCAGTTAAAAATATGGTTTATGCTGCTCGGGTAAATTCTCTTCAGGAAGCGATTCAATACGCTACTGAAATTGACGAACAGACAAAGACAGCCAATATGTTCCATTTTAATTCGCGAAACTATAGAACGGGCTATAGGAATCAAATTTCGCATAATTTTAATAATTTTAAAAGGTCAAATTATCAAAATAAAAAGAATAACAATAATATTTTTTATAAAAACCATACCAATATTAAGAGTAATGGATGTAATTGTAGCCATAATGGTAGTAATAATAATTGTAACAATGATAATAAGAATACAAATAATAGAAATTTTAATGGTTACCGAAATAGAAATAATTATAATAATGTAAAAAGAAATTTCCAGAATGGAAGAGTTAATATTGTACAATCGGAAAACAGGGAAGGGGTCTCCGAAAACCAGTTGTCGAGAGATTCCCTAACTTTAGAAACCCAATAAAAATATTTTATGTAAATCCTAGCACACAAACAAATTATATTAGAATTCGCACGAACATAACAGAAGATTTGAGAACGTTTTTAATAGATACGGGAGCAGACATCTCACTGCTCAAAATAAATAAAGTTGCAAAAGAAGTAGATGTAAAAGATGATAGGTGTAAAATTACAGGTGTTACTAATGACGAAACATATTCGTTAGGTATGATAGGAGCAATTTTGAATCTAGAAGAAGGAAATATAGGACAAGAATTTCATTTAGTAAAAGATTTTCCAATAAATACAGATGGTATTTTAGGCAGAGATTTCCTGCATAATAATTATTGTAAGATAGACTATGAAACTTACACAATTTCACTATTGATAAACCATGAAGAAATCACATTACCAATGTATACAGAATTACAACAGAGCGGAGTTACGATACCAGCACGATCGCAAGTTATTAGAGCTGTTAACATCAATTTAAAAGAAGACAGCGTTGTATTAAATCAAGAAATACAGAAAGGCGTATATATAGAAAACACAATAGTTCCAGCTAAGGGGATTGCACATATTCAGATATTAAATACAAAAGAATATGATGTCACGTTAAGAAAAATTTCTCCAAAAACTGAACCATTATGCAATTATCATGTACTGAAAGTGGACAGAAAAGATAAGAAGATTACAGTGGAACAACGTTTTAGCAAAATATTGAAAGAATTAGAGTTAGACTCATTGGAAGAACATGCTAGAAGTTCAATTATAGATATTTGTAGACACTATGCAGATATATTTTACGTAGAGGATGAGCAGCTATCAGCCAACAATTTTTATAAGCAATCAATACAAACCGTGGATAAAAATCCAGTATATATCAAAAATTACAGATTGCCACAAACCCACATGGAAGAAATTGATAGACAGGTAGAAAAACTGATCAAAGAAGACGTCATTGAACCATCAGTCAGTTCATTTAATTCGCCACTATTATTAGTGCCAAAGGGAGAGAATAAGGATAAGTGGAGGCTTGTCGTGGACTTCAGACAGCTTAATAAAAAAATTATGGATGACAAATTCCCTCTAACAAGATTAGATGACATCCTGGATAATCTTGGAAGAGCGAAGTATTTCTCAACATTAGATTTAACGAGTTCATTCCACCAAATTGAACTAGAAGAGGAATCAAGACCACTAACATCATTCTCAACCAGTAAAGGTCATTATCATTTCAAAAGATTACCGTTCGGGTTGAAGATATCCACCAAAAGTTTTCAACGTATGCTATCGATAGCTCTAGCTGGCCTAGAAGCAGAAGCGTTTCTATACGTTGACGATATTATAATATTTGGATGTAGTTTAAGTCATCACAACACAAATTTGGTAAAAACTTTTGATAGATTACGGAAATATAATTTAAAATTGAATCCCAAAAAGTGTAATTTTTTAAAAACTGAAGTCACATACCTAGGACATCTCATTACAAACGAAGGTATAAAAACTGATCCGCGAAAATACGATGTAATAAGAAACTATCCAACACCAATAAATGCTGAAGAAACAAAAAGATTTACAGCGTTCTGTAATTACTACAGACGATTTATACAAAATTTTGCAGAAATTGCCAAACCTTTAAATAATCTTTGGAAGAAAAACGTTACATTTGATTGGACCGATGAATGTAAGAAAGCATTCGCTACACTTAAGGAAAAACTTATCAATCCACCAATACTCAAATATCCTAATTTTGAAGAGAAATTTATCGTAACAACGGATGCGTCGAACTACGCACTCGGAGCCGTACTTTCACAAGGTGAAATCGGGAGAGATCTACCAATATCATACGCGAGTAGATCTCTGAACAAACATGAAGTAAACAAACCAGTTATAGAAAAAGAGCTACTAGCAATACACTGGGCTATTAACTTCTTTAGACCATATGTGTATGGTAGAAAGTTTACTGTAGTCACTGACCATCGACCTTTAGTAAGTTTGTTCACTCATAAGAACCCATCGTCTAAATTAACGAGGATGAGGTTAGATTTATGCGATTACGATTTCGATATAACATATAAGCAAGGAAAAATGAATACTAATGCTGATGCATTGTCTAGAATCAAAATTGACTCAGATGTTTTAAGAGCGATGATACCTACATCTACTGTTAGCATTGTCACGAGAGCTATGAAACGAAAAGAAGAGATAGAAAAGATTGAGACGAATGATACTACAGAATTGGATAAGGCTGGCCAACCTTATGCATGGCTCTGTACATCGATCTCAGAAATAAAAAATTTAAGAAAGTTAAAGTTTAAAAATAACAAAAGTTTGCAAAATGAGGAAGAAGTTTTGATGACATCCAGCGATAATCCGCCTATGAACTTAGGTTTTAAGCAGGAGAAACTGAGATGGAAAACAGATGATAGAATAATTAAAAGTTCAGCGCATAAGAATAAATATAATATTGATATCAATGACGAAGAAGTCGTAGTAGAAATCAGCGATAATACACATATGAACTTAGGTTTTATGCTGGAGAAACTGGTATGGGAAATGAAAAATGAGAATATTGAAAAGTTAGCGCTTGAAATTAACGATATAATATTTACACGTGTTAAGATAAATGAATCAAGAAAATATTCACCGAACTGCAGTCGGGATTAAATAAAGATATTAAGCAAACTAATCTAAAAATAATAATTTATGAAGCTCCATTAAGAATAATTGACAATGATAGAATGTTAGAAATAATTAAACAATTTCATGATAGTCCACACTCTGGAGGACACTCAGGTGTGAGAAGGACAGCTAACAAAATTAAGCAACGTTACATCTTCAAAAATTTAAGTAAACTGGTAAAAAGTTATGTAAGTAAGTGTGAATTGTGCGCTAGGAATAAACAAAATAAAAATGTAAAAGAACAAAATAAGCATGTAAATAGAATTAATTTTAATATAAGTAAAAATAATTTAATCAATGAAGTACATAATAATATATTAAAAAGATATGTTCTCAAAGAGAAACAAAATTTCAAAATTCGTTAAATATTATAGATATGGTTAAAAGCAGGTGATCGTAAAAAATTAGATCCACCTTATACAGGACCCTATGAGGTCATAGGTATAAATAAAACAAATGTTAGAATAAGAAACGGTAACTTAATTAAGGAAGTACATAAAAATAGACTAAAAAATTATGTTCCCAAATAAAATCCCAATAAAAATTTGCTAAATATTAAACGTTATGGATACTAAACATTTTTAAAATCGAAATTTATTTCATAAATTACGCAAAAATTTGTTTTCTTACCTTTAAAAACAAATTTTTGTTAAAAAAGGAAGGGAAGTGTAGAGATACTACTACATCTACCTATCCAAATCAAAACACATATAATAAGTTATAAAGGAATTCCCGTGACGTAATTTCTTTTTATCAAAACAAAATAATAATAATTTAGTAAACAACATTTCATATGTTTACAATTATAAGTAAGCAAAGTTTTATGAACTTTATGAATTATACATTACTCAAAGTGTGTCATCATATATTATGTTTCAAAACATTTAAACTAATTTTAAATAATTTTAAATAAAACAAAAGGTAAATAATTATGATGACACAGATTTTATTAAGGGGAAAATAATAAGTAATTAAATTGACATATATATTATATGTACATTTTGCTAGAATTGCATTTTCTAGCATAATTAATTTGAAATAAATATATTGATTGATTTAAGTGGGGATTAGGAAAATGAAAATGCAAATCCAAAAATTGTATAAAAGAAAGTTTTCGAACAAATAAAAATCAGAATCAGTTTGAATTTAAATAGTGTTTTACTTTCTCTGATCCTCCTGACGACCTCAGTTGACGCACGTCAAACGGGTCTAACAGTTCTTTCCTTGGTGCAAAGTTGTTTCGGCAAACTGTATCGTTGAAAAACCGGACAGATTTGGACTTACGGACATATAGACGGCAGTGTTAAAGTTAGTCAACAAAAGTTTAAAGTATAATAAGTTATAAATACGCAGTCAGATCAAGGTGGTGTACAAATGTCGTTCACTCATGATATAGAGAACGATCTTTGGTGTACGCTCACCACACAGTGCGTCACAGGATCAATGAATATGCAACCGGCTGGATTATTGGCAACTACATTTTTGTTTTGTTCCAACAAATTTTTGTAAAAATTTGCTATTTACTTTTTAATTTACTTTTATTTTCTCTATTCTATCATAAAATATTGGCCTATGTCATATTTTGTTAGTGATAGGATTTTTTGTTTAGTTATCCATTCTTTAACAATAAATATAAAAAAACAAAAAAAGGAAGATTTACGTCCATCAACACCTTTGAACGTATGTTGTTGTGGGACCTTGGTCTTAAAAGGTTTTTATGTGTTATTGTGACAGATATTGTAATTCCTACTACACAACACATTTTATTAAAAAAAAACGCTTAGAAAAATCTCTAAGACCCTCCCAATTTGCAGCTTTATAGTCCCAAACAAGATGATGATTGGCTTTAAATTGTTATGGAATTTGTAAATTTAACTGAGTAGAGATCAAATTATGATCTGAACCACCTAAAGGCTCTGATATTTTAAATTGTACCAGGTAAGTATCATTTGTTAAAAACAAATCAAGTTACTATTTTGTCTAGGAATGTCAGGCACTCTGGTAGGCTGATTTATAATCTGTGTGTAATTATGGTAAAGAGCAAATAGCTCAGCCTGTTTACATATCTTATCGGTAGTGGAACTGTGTGTGAACCATTCTTTATTGTGGACATTAAAGTCACCAAGAACTATAAACTTGGCATTAGGATATTCAAATAACCTAGAGGCTGTACCTAAATTCCGAAACGCATTAAGGGGAGGGGGACTCTTTAATTTTGTGACCTTTGAACAATATTTGTTTAGTTTCATTAAAATTATCAATCAATAAAACCATTATTAAGTGAAAGGATTGTGAAATATTATTTCATGCTTTTATACTAATTTTACTCATATTTTTCATTACAGTGTATGTTATCTTTTAAATGTTTATATTATAATACGGCGATCGAAACGCGGTACAAGCGAAATTGAAGCGTAGAGTATTTAGTGATTGAGTTGTAGCAGCGAGGCATAAACTTCTACGATCCGTATATGCAGGAATTCATATTAAAGAGAATGGCAATGGAAATCCAAAGGCTGTGGGATACTGTGGTTCAACGTATAAAGCACTACGGTCAGGAAAACATTCATCCTCGACAGCTTATTCTAAAACAATATTAAACCGATATTTATAATAAAGTTGGAATAAGCCGCATTATAAATTGAGAAACCCGCTTTGTTTTCGTATAAATACCATTGACAGCAATTTTCATAATAACTTACCATTAATAAGAATACAATGTAGCCATAATTCGAAATTTAACAACATTGATTTGTCTTCGCTTACTCTCACACAACTTAAGTTGTTAAGTTGTGTGAGAGCAATTTATCAGAACTCAAAATTGTACTTTAAAGTTAAACTATCTATCAGGCATGTCAAAGTCACGGCCCGCGGGCGACTTGTGGCACGCTGCATAAATTGTTGTGGCCCGCAACACTTTTCCACACCTACAGTGTTTTAATTAATAAATTCATAAATGCATACAACAAAAATTAATTTATCAAAAACACAATCACAATACAAAATGTACTTATATATTAAAAAATATGATCTTCCAATGCACAACCTGATGTCTTTGGCAACTGATAAGCCCCTTCTATGCAAGGACCTACATGTGGTGTCGTCGCCAGATTAAAAGATTGTGTTAAAATTCAACGTAATAGATCTTTTAAACACTTCCATTGCATTATCCACTAGCAAATTTTATGTTCAAAAGTAATCAAAATTGATAATGTATTTAAAAAAGTTGCTAAAATCGTTAAATTTATTCGAGTACGTACGTGGCTTAAAACATTTCCTTTTAGAAATTAAAGATTATGACTGCGCTCTAAACGATATGACACGCTATTGAAGCAAAAATATATGGAAATCGGAACTCCAGAGTTTTACGAGCATTTAAATGCAGGCTGTTTCCCAGTAGTCACTAAATTCCCGCACCTTTTTCATTTAATTATTACCACATATTTTATAGTTCGCGAGGTGCCTGTCTTTGACGAGTCCCTCAGCATTTTATCTGCCATTTTTCTTGATTCGATCACGCTCGGGAAATTGTCTGCTATTGTCGAAGTTCGAAAACTCAAACATGCCAAAATGCCAATTGTCGGACTCGACACTAGCAGACAAATTTTTGTCAGACACGGTTATCCTTGTTTCTTTTTTTTTTTTATTATTCAAAGTTAGGCATGTTTAGTGTTAATTATAATAAATTATAAATTAACGTCTCTGAATATCCGAAGATACCATGCCAACTAGGGATAAGAATGGAATACAAATTAAGTTTCTCTGAGAAATTTATGAACGTTAACTTTAAACCTTTGAGGATTAAAGTCATCAGGGAAAACCCAGGAAGGTAAGGCATTCCAAAGATGAGAGACTCTGTTGAAAAAGTCACGTTGGAAGGCTACAGTTCTACATCTAATTATTTGAACGGTAAAGGGATGCGCTGCTACGTTTGCTCTGGTGTGACGCGAAAGGTTTGCTGGTTTAGGTAAAATCGATTTGATCTCTTCAGAAGCTCGTTCATCCATAATATATTTATAAAATATAGTCAAATCAGCAACATTTCTTCTGTGCTGCAAGGAATCAAGACCGTTAGTAAGACTTGGGTTACCAATGAGTTTAATAGCTCTACGCTGTACAGAATCAAGGCAGTTGAGACTACTCAAGTAAGCTCCACCCCATATGTGAGAACAGTATTCCATGCAGGGACGTATAAAAGATTTATAAACTAAAAGAAGTTGTTCGCTATCGAAAAACTTACGACATCGCCCCAAAAATCCTAGCTTTTGAACAGCATTCTTAGCCAGATTAAAAATATGAGAATTCCACTTCATATTATTTTCAATCTCAACTCCTAGAAGTCTGACAGACTCATTCTCTAAAAGATTTTTGGGGCCAAACGTTAATGGAAAAGGATTGGGTGTCGTTATCCTAGAGAAATGACAAACCTGTGTTTTGCTTGTATTGAATTCAACACTGTTAGCAATACCCCAATCCATAATTGTTTTAAGATCAGTGTTAAGGGAATCTATCAATTTTGACCTACACTCACTAAGCGCTAAGGGTGTATATAGTTTAGGTGCTTCATGAGACGCATGAAGCGTGCTATCATCAGCAAAACTATGTATAGGACGAACCGTTGAGTCCAACAAATCATTAATATAGATAAGAAAAAGAGTTGGTGACAAAGCGGAACCCTGAGGAACTCCTGCATTAGTTGAAAAAGTATTCGATGATACACCGTCAACATTGACCCGAAATTTTCGATCAGATATAAAGCTCTGTGTCCAAGATATAAGCTGCTCGTCTAAACCATAGGATCTCAATTTGCATATAAGGTTGTTATGCCAAACTTTGTCAAATGCCTTGGAAATATCAAGAGCAACACCGAATGTTTCTCCAAAGTTTTCAAGGGACTTGTTCCAGATATGAGTGACAAAAGACAGCAAATCTCCCGTCGCTCTTCCTTTTCGAAATCCATATTGTCTCTCATTAATTAATTTGGAAGACTCTAAGAAGCTCATTAAATTAAAATTGACATATTTCTCAAAAATTTTAGCAACTACCGATAAAATTGAAATGGGTCTGTAATTCGTAGGATCAGTCTTACTGCCCTTTTTTGAAACTGGCTGTACACTAGCCATTTTCCAAATTTCAGGAAAAATTCCTTTCTTATATGACAAATAGAAGATTTTTGTGAGGATAGGTGCTAGCTCCCTAGCAAATGTTTTAAGTATAATCGGAGGAATAAAATCAGGGCCTGTTGCCTTGTTAGTATTGATTTTTAAAAGCATTTTTCGAACAATGTTTTTCCGAAAAATTATCCGCCTCATTTTATAAGAAACTTTAGAAATAGGTTTAGGTTGGAAATTAGGTTCTTTTAAAGTAGAATTTAAAGAGAAATAATGCCCAAGCAAATTAGCTTTCTCTTTTGGATCAATGATAGGGACATCTCTATTAACAAGAGGCGGTAGGGAAGATTTACAAAAGTTGCTTTGGACAGCCTTTGCGGCTTTATAGAAATTGCGTGAACCAGTCGGATGTTCTGCGAATTTAGATGCTTTTTTCCTATTAAATAGATGTTTCTCTTCATCTATTAACTTACGACATCTTCATCTATTTCTCTCTTTACGGTACTGTCTAAGGTTTTCATCGGTTTTGTTTTGATTAAACTTTCGAAAAGCCTTTTTTTTAACTTTTTTAGCTTTTTTGCATTTACTAGAAAACCATAGATCAGTTTTCGGAATGATCAATTTATTAGGAATAAATCTGTGCATACCATCAATTACAGTTTCAGAAAAATTTGATGCAGCTATGTCTGGGTCTTGGCCGGTAAGGCAATAGCGTTTCCAAGGAAAACATCTAAAAAAACTTTTTAGTCCTTGCCAATCCGCAGCTTTGTAATCCCAAACATTGCGAGGATTCGCTTTAAATTGTTTTGGAATTTGTATATTTAGTTGTGTGGAGATCAAATTATGATCTGAACCACCCAATGGTTCTGATATTTTAAATTGAACCAGATATGGATCGTTTGTCAAAAATAAGTCAAGTAAATTACTACTTTGACCAGGAATGTCAGGAACTCTGGTTGGCAGGTCTATTATTTGAGTAAAATTGTGATAAAGAGCAAACAACTCAGCCTGTCTACCAACCTCGTCAGTTTTAGAGCTGTGTGTAAGCCATTCTTTATTGTGGACATTAAAATCTCCAAGAACTATAAACTTTGCATTAGGATACTCAACCAACCTATCTATCTTCTCAGATAAGTCATGAAATAAATTAGAGTTCTCAGGTGAATTAGGTGAACGGTAAAGTCCAAAGACAAACAGCGTTTGACTTGGGCAACTAATTTTTAGTGACACCATATTGTGAAATTTTGCATTTAATTCAAATTTATTTAATCTCACATATGGTATAGTATCCCTAATATAAGCACAAACTCCATGCTTAATGTAGAAAGAGGATTCAAGTTCATAATTGGGACAAAGGTATCTGTTTTTATCTAAGGTCACAGCACGCGCACCGATAATCGTTTCCGTTGAAAACAAAATATCAGGTTTCATAGTTTCAAGAAAAAGATGGACTGAATTAAGGTTTATATTCAATCCTCTTATGTTCGCATAGCTGATAGATAATTTTGCCATTTTAACTCAGAGAACTATCAATGAAAAACATACATACGAAAACCACAGTAATGCGAAAACAAACAAACTTAAATTGAAATTGAACAAACTCAAATTGAAATTGACTACTTCAACAGCTGGACAACCTGAATCTAAGTCTAGGTTCACTGTTAAAATCGACAATTAAAATTATGAAATAATGAAATAGATGAATAATAAAATTTTACTTGAGTAAACAAATTTCTTATAAAAATCGCTTATAAAAATCGAAATTGTGGTAGTAAATTTACAAGACCCTAGGCAACCGTCGGGTTTGGCTTTCCCCGAGCGGGAATCCAACTCGTCGTTATTGGGATCGTCAAGGACAATCGCCGCACAAAGTAGTAAGTATGTGATAATCATCAAAAGGAAAGCAGGTTGGCTACAGGAATTCGACATTTTGTTATACGCATATTATCCATGATTGGTGGCACGTAGATATATATGTGAACAACTTTTTTCACATATGAAGATGAATGCGAACCGGATTAACTGAAAAAAATTTAGCATCAATACAAAACCTCCGATATTCATAGTCCGATTAATTGACGCCATATGAAAAACTAATGAACCCTTACCATATGCAAAAATATGGATTAGTGTTTTTGATTAAATTTTTTAAAGTTTTTTTTATGGAGTTTTCTATTTCAAGATGGTGTTAATTTTTTTTTCTATTGAGTTTTAATTTCAAAATGGGACTATAAGTTCACGATTTTTGTGCTAAAAAAGCAGGCTTACAATATCGGAACTTTTGATCGATATTAAAAATTACATCAAGCCAAAAACTAATACCCAATTTTGATGAATTGAAAAATGAAAAGCGGTGCATTATATCCATAAAAAACAGAATTAATAAATATATTTCTAAGAACTATTAAATTTCTATATAAACATTTTTGTATCGTTTAACAAATTGTTTTATTTAACAAATTTAAATAGTATATTTTTTGACAAGTCAATCTAAAACAAAAATGATTTTTTTTGTGTATTGTTTTGAATTGAACTTACATTCAATTAAAAGGTATTTTTTATTAAATTAATACATTTTATTTGTGATGGAACCGCAACAAAAAAGGATTATTGCTTCATTTCCAAAAAAATTATCAATTTTTTTTGTTAAAAGCAAAAACAATTATTTCGATATGTCACAATTTAGATTTAGCCAATTGACACAGCAAAATTGGTAATAAATTCAACATAAGCTAATTTTTTTTTACCATATGGTAAGAAAAATTAGTTTTAGATTTAGCTGTATTGACACACGGCCTTAGTTCTTATTTTAGGTTTAAATTCAATTTCAGTAATGTTTCTAATTTTTTTTTTAATTTTATTATTTCAATTTATTAGCGTTAGTATTTTTCTATTTTGTTTCTTTCGATTTCTTTTGTTAGCTTTATATACTGTATATATACTAATACTAGCATGTAATTGGATGATATCCGTATGCTGTTTTTGCAAATAAAAAAAAACTAGAAATTGCAAATTACTAGTAACGTAATATGGTAGTAGTAACGTAATATATTTATTACACACTAGTGCGTAATGAAATAATAAACAAACCAAACTTGTCATGACCCGTATGTCAGGAAAACTTTACTTAACTGCTATTCTATTTTTTGTATAAAATTTTATTTTGCGGAATAGGAATATTCAAAACTAAGAAAAAGTAGCAAATTAAGATAAAAAATGAAGAGTTACTATCTTTGGACAGCACCACAACTGACTGGATAAGAGAGATACTGAGACGTACCTACATGAGCTGAAACTAAGGCTATTGTTTATAAAATCAACCTTCGCACTACTAGAGGTCCACGTGACGGCATCTCATCACACCTTCATGTACAGTCTAGTGGTAGATGAAATTCTAGCACTTCTAAATAACCAGAGTATTAAATGCATTGGATCCATGGATGGCATAGTTATTGTCGTCAGAGACAAGATCAAGGACACTCTGTGCAGTAGTACAGAGTGGAATTAATGTGGTAGATACATATGGTACACATCTGTGGAACTGAAACTAAATCGGAGTAAAACTACGTTGGTCCCGTTTACCAAGAAAAGAAAGATTTTTGGATCATCATGCATATAATTTATGTATTTATATCAACTATCATTAGATAATCGAATTATTTTTGTAATTGTATACTATAATTATATATAATAATAAGAATTCATTGTGTGCGTCAAACATGAAACCCATAATCATGAGTGGCACCCATCTTCATGAGACACAAAATATATGGGTGTGATTCTAGATAGCAAATTGCAGTGGAGAAACCACATAAAAACTGTGGCGTTCAGCCATAAGAGCTCTAATATTATGCAAAAACTATGCGAGGAAAACACAGAACCATTACTTGCCGAGTAGTTTCAACGCTGAAACAGAAGAGTGCTTAACTCTGGGAAGACGAAGTTGGAAAATATTCAGAGGCTGGACTGTACCTGCATACCGGAGTCTGTGAGTACATGTACACGAACCGGGTCAATCGAGATGGTGTTAAGCCTGGTTTCACTCCAATTGCTGATTAGGAGCATAGCCGGAGAAGGGAAGATATTCTGAGATGCAACATTTAGAAAAGGGAAAGCTAATCAAGTTTAAAGATCGGGCGAGACTTTGCAGAGAAACTCCCTGGCATGAGTTACCTAGAGATGGAATAATAAACAGTTCAATTGCAAGAGGAAATACACATCGATGCTGAGCAACAAAGCACAGTGGAGCAAAGATACCATTACGTACCAACTGAGTAATGATGTATCAAAAGGTACCGCAGATGGTTCAACAGTGGTAGGGGTTGGCGATCCACACCATCACATCCAAAATAGTTTGAGATTGTGTGGGAAAGCTAAACAAGTTTGGTGATGGTAACAAAGTATGTCTACTGATAACTAGTTATGCGATTATCTCACGTATAGTCCCTGGGCACACGCTGATTTCATGTGATGATTACCACATATTTTATACTTCGTAAGGCGCCTGTCTTTGACGAGCCCGAAAACTTTTGTTCTGCCATTTTTCTCGATTAATTTTTTTTTTAACTATGGGGGCTGGAAATTTGTTTTAGAACACGAGGATAAGCTTGTCCGACAAAAAAGGGTCTGCTTTTGTCGAGTCCGACAGTTGACATTTTGGTATTTTTGGGTTGTCGGACTCGACAATAGCAGAACAACTGTTGTCAGATAAGGTTACCCTCGTGTTCTAAAACAAATTTCCAGCCCCCATAGTTAAAAAAAAAATTACAAGTTCCCGGGCCATCGGAATTTTTCGGAGCTTGCCGAACGAAAAAGCGGCCGAAACAAGGAAAGTGGTAGAACAAAAGTTTTCGGACTCACCAAGGACAGGCATTTTACGAAGTATAAAATATGTAGTAAGGGCGTGGAGACTAGAAATGAAAGCGACAAACTAATGGTGCAAAAACTTTTATCGGGCCGGAACCCTGTTGTTGACAAGAGACTAAACCCATTTTCGAAAGGATGAGGGATGAAATTATGGTGGAGTAGTATAAAACCTGGAGTGATGTTACGAGCTTAAGATAGTATTAGGAATTAATGGGGTTATTCAATCAAAAGAGAGCAGTAATGTGCTCACTGCTCAAGGCTGAATAGGATTAACCTGAATATTTTGACAGCTGTTCTAACAGAACACTAAATATTAGAAAAACCCCTTAACCCCATTGATGGGGGCAACAGGCGATGTAAACACCACCTATTCGAGAAAAATACCACAGACCACAATAAAATCTGTGAAGCTTCGATCTATAAGTGAGCAGTTTTATATTGACGGACATGACCTGCATACATTGAACCCTCTTCATATGATGAATTTCCTAAAGGAGACTGGATTGGAGAGGGCGATCTATCTAGGTATCCTTCAGGGAGGAGACAGTCGGAGCACAGTAGATCATTTTTGTGTAAGTACAAGATTTTGCATTTTCGTTTTTTAATCTAAGTGTTTCTAAATCTTTTGAAATGATATGCTTGAAGTTAGAGTATGATTCCGAAACATCATTTTCTTTTTTTAAATAAAATGTATTGTGTAGTGAAAATTACCATATATTTCACACAAAGCCATAAAAACCTTTTACAACATAGGTCCCACAACATTCATGAGCTAAACGTGATATTCTTACCCCCCACTTTTTTTGGCATTTCTCGACGTTTTAGGAGCTACTGATTCTAAAAAAGCAAAAAAAAAAAAAATGTATGATGTCTGTCTGCCGGCCGGCCGTCACAACCGACGAAATCTAGAAAACGGCTGAAGGGATTTGAAAAATTTTTTAATTCTAAAAATAGGTACACTCAATGGTAAGAGCCGAAAGAACGATGTGTTCGATAACTGTACCAGAAGTGTGTCGAAAAAATCGTCAAGTGTGTCAAAACAAGGAAATATGCACATTTTTACTTAAAAAACGTTCATTTTAAGTGATAATGAATAGGAACAAAGAATGTGGAGGAATCTTGATGGTCGGGATTGGTATGTGAGATCAAAAACTAGATTATTGCATTATAAGTTTGTCAAAAAAATGATGTCAAGTGTGTCAAAAGAAAGGTTTTTATTTATTTTTTTATCCAATTTTTTGGAAAAAAATAAAATTAATTATTTGTTTGAAATAAAATTTTATTATTATTATTGAGAATTACGGCATTATCAGTTTGTCAAAAAAATGTTGTCAAGTGTGTCAAAAGAAAGATTTTTATTTACTTTTTTACCCAATTTTTTGGAAAAAAATAAAATTAATAATTTGTATGACATGAAATTTTATTATAAGTTTTTTTTATAGCATTATAAGTTTGTCAAAAAAATAATGTCAGGTGTGTCAAAAAATGATTTCATTTATTTTTTTAGCTAACTTTTTGGAAAAAAAAATGTAGCTGTTTTTATGACGTAAATGTAATTGAAAATGAAATTGGACATGGAAAGTTTTGAATTTGTTATAGTTTTTGAAATATTTTTGGAATTTTGAAAAAAGTTTGTATTTTTGATTTTGTAATAATTTTTGCAATATTTTTAGAATTTTGGAAAAATTTTAATTTTTGATTTTGTTAGAATTTTTGGAATATTTTTAGAATTTTGAAAAATTTTAAATTTTTGATTTATTATAATTTTTGGAATTTTGAAAAAAATTTCAATTTTTTATTTTGTAATAATTTTTGCGACATTTTTAGAATTTTGGAAAAAGTTTGAATTTTTAAGAATTTTTGGAATATTATTGGAATTTAGAAAAGGTTTAAATATTTAATTTTATTCTAATTTTTGGAATATTTTTGGAATTTTTCAATTTTTGATTTTGTTATAATTTTTGCAATATTTTTAGAATTTTGGGAAAGTTTGAATTTTTAAGAATTTTTGGAATATTATTGGAATTTAGAAAAAGTTTAAATATTTGATTTTGTTCTAATTTTTGGAATGTTTTTGGAATATTGAAAAAAGTTTGATTTTATTTAATTTTTGCAATATTTTTGGAATTTTGAAAGAAATATGAATTTGTGATTTTGTAATATTTTCTCGAAACGCTAAATGGAGAGGTTTTTGAGTAGTTTGCTGAGTGTATCATCTTTTCACTAAATTATGTTAATTTATGATCTGTTATAATTTTCCGGCAACATATTGATGTTTCCGTGTTAGTTTTGTAATAAATTTCTAAACAGAGATAAAAAAATACTTGTACTTTAACAAAGGTTATGTTTGATATACATCGCTGCCCAAAACTAAAAACCATGTCCTCATAAAAGTATTTTGTCGAAAACAATATCAAAATCCTTAACCTAGACCGAACGAAGTCTTGATATCTCAGAGCTGTGAGATTTCAGCCCCTCCATATTTTCATTATAGGATGGCGGGAAATGAAAAAAGCAAATCTTTTAATAGTTATTTATTTACCTAGAACGAAAAGTGAAACTTTAAAGTACGAGCTAGTTGTTTACGGCCGAGGCGTCTAGCCGGGCCCAAAATTACTAGTGAGTGCCTTTAAAAACACTTTTCGTTTGAGGTAAATACAAAATTTTATTTCATACTGGAAATTTATTAAAATAAAAAGAAATGAGTTTTAAATTTTGCTCAAAAAGTTGAACTTTAACGTCCTAGGACTTTATAAAATTTTATAAAGTCCTAGGACGTTAAAGTTCAACGTTTATGGTACGTTATGGTGTACCATAAATAATCCGAAAAATGTCGTTTTAGATATCAGTATGAAATAAAAATTTATAAGAACAAAACTAAACTTGGATTGCCAATAATAAAGGAAGTGGGCAAAGTGCGAATATAACTCGCTCCTCGAGGTTAGATTTAGATAGATAAATGGAAGTGACCTTGCAACATTGCGAATCACAGTTAGACAGACGTTTAATAGTTATCAAAATCCTGCATGCACTTATCACATAAACGGAGATTAAACAGACAATTTAGAAATCTATAAAGTAATTAGTAGCAAAAAGAATTTAACTTTGGTTTCATCACTTACCGGATCACTTTCATCCATTTTAAATGTAATTTTATTTACAGTTTCTCCAACTTTATTAAATAAACGCATAACACCAGCACCGGATAAAGTTGATGTACTAACAGCTTTCGGTAAATCTTGTTCACTTTCTAAGAAATTCATAAAATCTGTATCAACACATAAAATCGGATGTTGTGCTGTACGATTTAAATAACGTTCTAAGGCGGCACGACGATTTTCTAAAAACTCTGTATTTGAACCGGTACCGGGTTCCGTTTGAGATTGTTGACTCATTTTAATTTTTGTAGTTCCGATTAAATCTTTTTGTGGTGCTGGTGGTATTATACGTCCGACACGTAAATACTTTCCAACTAATATTTCATGTAAACCTAGAAAATCGCTAAAACGACGAAATGATTGAAATTGGCGAGTTTTAAATTTTGGATGATTTGTTCGCGTTGAAACCCTAAAGCAGAAAACAAACGTCAGAAATATATATCAGAAATATATAGATGTTTATTTCATACTTATATGCAACATAAGATCCCATTCCATCTCCAACTTTTTGTGGTTCCGATACACTAATTTCAACAAACACATCACAACTTTCGTCTGTAGCCACTTCTTCTAATGTTGGTGATAACGGTTCCTGGAATAAATAAAAATTATGAGTTTCTTATCAGAATTCCCAAACCGCCCACTTTTTGTTTTCTTTAATACATATGTAAATCACCTTTCTTTCTTATAAGATGATCAACATTTAAACAATCCATATTTTACAAATTATCATCATATTTGAAATGATATCAAAATAAATTGGTAACAATATAATAAAAGTACGGTACCTGTGTTGTTGGTGACTCGAAAATTTCATTTTCTTCGTCTGGTGTTGTGATATCAACATTATCGAATAAAGGTGGATTATTGTCATGCGAATTTTCCATTATTTATAAATAAGTTAACTTTTTTTTTTAAACAAAACTGTACAATTATTATATATCTTTATAAACTCAATTAAGATATTAAAACGAATCCTAATTAAACGTCAATGAAAATTGTAATAAATAAATTTGGCAATGGCAGCCGGTTGACGTTTTGTTAAAAACGAACTCATCCTATATATCGTTCTATTTTTAAACGATAACTTTATTACGATCTAACGGTTTTTTATTCAAAATAAGTTAACTGTTATTAAATTTTGTTATAAAATTTTTGATTAATATATTCTTGGTTTTAATACAGCATCGTCTAAAAGTTTTGAAAATGTTTCTTGAATTTCATCGATTAATTTTTCTGCATATTGTGCTTTTAAGCTTTGCGCTCGTAACCGTGATCCAGGACTTAATGATAAAATTGGAAGTGATGCGGTGCGCCCTAATGCTGCTTGGGATTCAGCAACACGCCCTAATTGGAACAAGAGAGCTGTACAATCATCGAGTAATGGTGGAAATGCTTCACCGAAACGTGGTATGCACGGTAGAATCGAACGAAACATTTGAATGCGAGAATCACTAGAAAGAACTGCAATAAAAGATATAAGTTAATGTTATAACCAAATTATAATTGTGATATAATTTTCACCTCCAAGTAAAGTTGCCAAAGTGTTTAAACATAATTTCGCAATACTTAGTGATTTTGGTAATGAATATTGTAATGCTAAATGTGATGTTAAATCAATGGCAAATATTTGCTTTTCCATTTCAGCCATGCTTAACAATTCTGGTAAAAAATCTAAACAAATATGCATGGACGGTATGCCTCGTACAGTCATGCTAAGCAACTCTCGCGGATATCCTTGAAAATGTACTAATTTCGCTAAGGATGGTTCTGATATAAACACATGATGGATATAACTACAAACAATTCCACGTACCTCACGTAACGCCCATTCACGACCATATATTTTTTTATCATCTTCCGATTCAAGACATGCTTCCAGTAATATTTGAACTGCAACACTTTCTTGTGAGGCAACAAGAGATAATTTTAGTTCTTCCCTTTCATTTTCTGTTTGTAGTTGTCCATTTTTATCGAGTAACGGTTTATCTAAAATATGCCGAGATAACTGACTTTTTGAGGCAGCAAGACTTGCTTGCAGGATGCGTAGTACAATTGCTAACGCATCGGGTGTACGAAAGACTCGTTCATCGCAACGTAATACTTGTAACGGATCGATAAGCATACTTTCATGTGTTAGAATTAAATTCTTTGTTATATGATCGTTTGGCATCAACGAATTTATTGACATAACCCATAATCGTCGTGGCAAAATAGTATTCAATCTTATCCAAACATTTTTATATAGTTCTTGTATCAATCTTGGCGTACTTGAATCTAATGTTTTTTTAAAATACTGTATGAACGTAACAGCTAATGGCCATAAATCGGTTGGTGATTTTCTTAACATTTTCTTTAGAAGTTTTATTGTTTTAATTGGAGTTACGTTCATTTCTTCAAAAGCTTCCACAATCATCATATCAGTAATAAGCAAACTACTTGTTGAATGTAAAGATATTTGTTCCTCTTCAATCCAATCATCAACCAATGATAGATGTGGAAAATGTGCTATCAATAATTTTAAAAGCGGACTAAACAATCCTCCAAATTCATGTTGATTTTTTTGAGCTTGTTGTAGAAGGTATTTGATTGGAAGTTCCGATAAAAATTCAATCGAATAACTTTTAACTTTTCGTCCACATGAGATTATATTCACCATGTTACTCAAACGAACATCTTCGTAAAACAAAAGATAGTACAATAACAGTAATTGTGAAGTTAAGTTTGAATTCCCAATGGAATCATCATTTTCTAAATTTGCATTATCAGTTGGATTATTATTTATGTTTTGATTTGTTGCAATCGATTGTGTTACCGTATGACCGTCGCGATCAATTGCTGATCCATCATAATCAAAAGTAAATATTTTTTTTTTCGTATCCAAATGTTCACCGACAACCGAATTTTGAAAAACTTTTAATATTTCTCGTTCCGATAACGGTTTATGGGTATGCTCAACGGGACCTTTTGCCGTTGGAACGATAATCGAATTGACATAAACTTCAATTAAAGCCGGTAGAACGGGATGCAATGGAGTAGTTGAATTACAAATTTGTTTAAAAATCCAGCTTTTGATCGGAACTTTATGTTTCGAAAACGCTCGAGATTTTAGCAGTTGGTGAATACAATGAACCGGAAGATAGCCAGGAATATTAGCATTTAAATTAATGGTTACTGGAACTTTGACAGCATGCGATGTTACAACTTGCTCTGTGAAAATTTCCTGAGTGAAGATTTGTTTCATTCGAGTTGTGGTGTTGGGTCTTAATGGTATTTTCATTCCTAATGTAGAATTTACCAACTCACAAATTGCTGAAACTTGATTACTGTGAAAATGGATCGCCATCAGAAGTAGCATCTCCCCAAATGAACCTGCACCTCCGCTATTATTTTCAAAATATGCTTCTTCTTTCATCAACCATTGAACCCATTCAATTCCTTTTGCTTCTAGTTGCGTTTGTGAAATTAATGATGGACAGGCAATCAGCATGCATAATCCAAGGGAAACGAATCGTATCCCGGCAGGTGTTGGTGGCGGTTTTGATGTAACTAGTTGCATCAATAAATGAACTTCGTCGTCGTTAAATTTGATACCAGCAATTCCGCGTAGCGCACAATACAAACGTAGCAAAGCCGCGGCTTGAACTACACATTCATCTGGTAAATGTGAATTTAACGAGAACACGACTAAGCTTTGTAATTGTTTCAGTAATTCATCCCGAACTAACTGCAAAGCATCACCTTTGCGCTTTTGACTTGAACGTACAAAAACTGCAAACCAAGATCGGGTGTTTTGATCGTTACCAAGTAGTAATCCAGACAAAAATGCTATCAAATCTTGAGGATCTTTTAAGCTTAGTTTTAACATTAAAGATGGCATTTTGCACATTTCAATACACATAGTCCGTATCGATAAAGCTTGTCCTGGATTCATATCACACAAAACACTTAGAGCGTTTAAATGTAGTTTACCTTCGGATGTCTCTTCGTCACCGTTGGAGATTAGCATTGTTAGAACTAAAATAAGTAATAAATTATATTTTGTAAAAGTTATAGAAATAAAATGAATTATTTACCTTCTTTGAAAGAATCTGGCATATTCGCAACAACCCAACAAATAATATTACTTCCGTTATTAACATACAATAATGTCTCGACTACTTCTTGTATAGTTAAAATTGAAGGTAGTTCCGCCAGTGCAATACAGATAATATCGGCTATTTCTTCCAAATATATCTCATTGTTAAACAACTCCGATGGTTTTACAATAGTTTTTTCACTGGAATTCCCTCCACTTTTCGTTGTTCCTGTACTCCCACTCATTGTATTTTGTTCTGATATCTGATTTTGAATCCAAAATAATTCCGATATAACAATTCTTACTTTACGCGTAACATCAGCTCTTTCAAATCCCAATGTTACACCGTTCTGTAAATTATGTATAGTTGCAGCATCTTGTCCACCAATTGAAGTCTGTGCTACAGATGACGTAGCTGATGTCGCTTGAATCTTTTGTCGTAATTGTTGTTCTTTTTTAATATCAACTTCTAACTCATGATAATTCAATTGTAATAATGAAACAATGTTATTTACAATTTCTATACCAACTAAAATTGATAAAATTTCTTTACGTGAATCAATAGATGAAGGTGTTGTGTCGAGCGGTGGTAGTAAACTCATGCGAACCAATGATGGTAATAATGGTCGTATTTCACGTTGACTACATTTTGATAATTCAATAATATTCAAATTTTGCATTGCAGCAAAAGCTTTTGATGTTACATTTGGAAAATTCATTTTTTTACATTATATTTTTATTTTAACATAAACCAAAACAATAACAATCGGTGTTTACTTTTAGGTTATGGTTTATTTTGATGTTTGCTTGCTTTTGACAGACGGGACTTAAGATTTTTTTGTAGGGATAGATAATAAGTAATGTCGTTGACCGTTTGCTCGTCGTTTTTTATTTTATGTAGATTGAAATTAATGGTTTGTGTTTGTATAACATTTGTAGGGACAAAACAGGGCTTTGGACTGTTGTGTAAATTTCATCAACCGTCCTCAAAAGGACATCTGTGGTGACTTTTTATTTAATCGTTTGCGCTTAATTTGAATTCTTCTTTAAATTCGTTTTAATCTTTTAGCAATACCCAGGTAGTACGTAATCGATTTGTAATAGATACGATATCGATAACATGTAATCATGTAATCAAAACATGTTTCGATGTTAGTTTCAATACTGTATCAATTACATTTACAGGCTGATTCTGAGTTAAGAGGTCTTAGCTATGATTATTTTTGTTATGACAATTTTTTTTAAGAGGAATATCTTACTGTGGGTCTTCACGTAACATCTACAATCGAGTTATACAAGAAATCACACGTGAAGACTACTTCTATCAATGTCATAACATTTTTCATGATATTTTAGACAGTGGCGTCATTTCACCAAAATCTTAGGGGGGGGGGGGGGGCGAGAATTTAAATGACACAAAAAGATTTTTTTCGTTAAACATAACATACACATTTTTATACACACATATATTTAAAAGCATTTAAATGCATCGACTTAGAAATAAAAATAAAATGCTTTTGAGCTACATTGGTTACTCTGCTAGTCTTCTGGTGTTGTTTCATCGAAGCGAATGCCGCAACGTTCTGCAAAATTCCTTCATTTGTTAAAAATAATTTTAAATTTAGTATCATCTCTGCATTGTTTAAGCATCAAGAAAGTAGTTTTAATTAAAGCGCTTGTACTAGAAATTATTATATTTTTGCTTTGTAACTGTTCAGAGAGTGAATTTTTAAACGACAGCAGATCGTGCAGCATAGAAAAAAAAAGGATGGTTTTTCTATACGATTTTTTAGATCACGGGCATCCCGGGATTTAAAATTTATGAGTCACATAGTCCCAGGATCCATAAAACACCACGGGATTGCAATCCCTACGTGACTCCTCTTATGTCGAATCGTTTTTTTGTTTGTTTGTTTTCCTTTATTTGTCTCAGAGACTAAGAGTTATGTCTACCCTAAACTGACCAGAGCCAAATCGTTAAAATGTGGGACAAAATGCAAACGTTCTTCCAAATACTAACTTATTAGAATATCTATTGCGAGAAAGTGGAACGGTGAAAACTAGATGTGCATAAATTTACTATTTAATGCTTTCCTTTACAATTTGCTTACTATTTAATTCTTCAAAAAATTCTTTCATTTTAATTGGACATTCAACCGTTAGGAAATGTGCTTGCAGTGGTTCGTACATTTTCAAAATTCTTTCTAGTGCTGGCATTACCACCAGCCAGCGAGTTTCACTGTAGTGAAAATAATAATTTGGTTATGTTCGATATTACTTTTGCCGCAGAACTCCTTCAACGTCTACAGTAAAGACAGTAAAATATCCAATTTTTTTTAACCCGGCTATTTAAATCAGCAGCATTTCTTATTGCATTATTTAGAATATGGGCTGCGAATCCAATACCCAATACACTCTGGTTCAAATTCGAGTTTAGCTTGTTTTTAAATTTTCACCCCTTGACGTGACACCACTAAAATTGGTGTACGTGTTATCAGCGCAAATTGCAACTAATTTTTTGTCAATGTTAAATAACAACAAGAAAACAAAATAACAACAAAACTTGTTCAAGCTACTGGAGCTGGCGGCTTATAGCAACGCTTTTTTATGTTTATCTGTACCTATGTCTTTTAATATCATAATGTCCACTGTTAATTTGCAAATTCACTCCGACTGGTAATACACTAAACCTTTGCGTTGTTATATTTTGATTTTTTTTATAAAAGGATAGTCCAATTCAATATCGTATAAGAATTTACGTAAACGTTTTCTATCCGTCTTGATTTGCAGGAGAACTTTTTAAATATAATTTTAAAAATTAGCATAAATTTACCTTTTATAGTAGCTTAAAACTTTTGTTACACAAGTAAAGACTGCAAAACAATTGAAACAATTTATTTTAATTTTACTAATACTAAGTTTACACCAGCATCTAATAGGTACGTACTATACTTATTAGGTCGACTATGGTCGATGTAAACCGTTATCAAAAAAGTACGTACCAAATATTTGGTAGGATGATTTGCTACGTATCAAATTAGGTACGTAGCAAATAGGTATTACTTTTACGGTGTGAACACTAAAATTTGGTATGACATTTAAAATAAAAATAAATCAACTTATTTTATAAATGTATATTTATGTTTCATGTGATTTTTTGCTGAAATTAAAAGTGAAAAAATTTTAGCAAGAATATAGTAACTGTTTAAGTTTTTTATAAAAAATATATATGGAACTTCTTTTTTTCTAACCAAAAAACTAACAATGAAAAAGACGCGCTAAAAATTAATATGTCATACCTAATTAATAAGAGTTTACATCACCGTACCAAATTTAAAAAGTATGATGGTGAAAATGGCTAGCAAATTTGATACGTAGCAAATTCAGGCGCGCACACAAGGGGGGGGGGGGGGGGGGTTCGGGTCCGGACCTCCCCCTAACCGATAATTTTTCAGTATTGTTTTTTAAAGTTAGACATTATTTAGTGCTAACCATAAGAAATTATAGATTAATATCTCTGAATTTCGTAAGATAGGATGCTAACTATGGGATTTAAGGTTCCTCACAATTGATCCATTCTCTTTGAGGATTATTTGAACGCTATTTTGAAAGTTTTGTGGATTACAATTATCAAGGAAGACCCACGTCAATAAGGTATTCCAGAGATGCTAAATTCTGTTAAAAAAAATCTCTTTGAAAAGCTACATCTTGTCACTCGAACCTTAAAAAGATGAGCTGCTATTGATACTCTGTTCAGGTAAAATTGATTTGATCTAGGCAGACACACGCGTTCATCCATAATAGTGTATTTGTGTACTTTCAAATTAGCAACATACATCGAATCAAGCTCATTCGTAAGATTTGAATTGCTGAGCAGCAATGAAAGTCTCACCAAGGTTTTCAACCGACTGTTCCAGATATATATGTGTTACAAAGAAAGTAAATTTCCCGTCGCTCTTCCTTTACGGAAACCGCATTGTCTTTCATTAAGTATTTTTGACGACTTAAGAAGCTCATCATAATATTAAAATTAATGAACTTCTCAAATAGTTTTGCAACAACCGACAAGATTGATATGGGTTTGTAATTTGTTGAATTCGTGTTAGCAACTTTTTTGGAATTGACTGTATACTGGCCATTTTTTAAAGAGCATTTATTTTAAATTTTATTGCTTCTTCACATTTACCCGAAACCTAAAGATCAGCCTTCAGAACCATCTATCGGAATAAACCTACGCATACCCACGTGTATTATTTCTGAAAAATTAGAAGCAGAAATGTTTGAATTAAACATATATCTCTAAGCCCTTGCCAATCTGCCACCCAAATAAGACTAGGATTAGATTGAAACTGTTTATATGAACTTGTAAATTTAAATGAGTGGAAATTAAATTTTGGTCTGAACCACCTAAAGATTTTGATACTTTAAATTGTACCAACGAAAGATCATTTATCAAAAACAAATAAAGCAATTTGCTAATTTGACTAGGAATGTGGGGAGCTCTGGTAGGTTGTTTGGCCATTATATCCGAGTGAAAATAAATATAAAAATAAAATAATAATATAATAATAATATGGTATAAATTTTGTTTGCCTAAAATGTTTTAGTATCAATAAATTCGTTCCCTTCTCCATAATGAGACCCCAACGAAAATATTTGTTTTCCAGTCAAATTGGCCCTTAGAAACACACAAAGATCATTTAATATTTGGTTCCATAACAAAATTACCTTAACGATTTAAGTTCTAATATCTATACAGCCCGCCCAATAGTATATTAAACCAGATAAACGAAAACGAAAAAAACAGAAATTGACAGAGCAAGAGCGGCAAAACTTTCTACCAAGTCCATTTCTGACAAAAAATTTTACAGTGTCATTAATTCTTTAAAGTCTGGTACCAACTCTTTTTTTTCCTATTATTGACGGTGATTTAATCGTCACTGACCCAGCGAGAAAAACCACATTGTTCGCGGAACTCTTTGCTGTGATTTCGACTGTTTTAGAAAATCCTAAAGAAAAACCAAAAATCCAGGCTTCAGGAGTTAATATAAAAGAACTTTATTTCAACCCAAAATTGTTAAAAAAATCTTAAGGGGGTTAACTACCTGCAAAGTTGTAACGTCCGCTATATTCCCCTAAGCAATAATAAAACCAATTCATCTTCTTTTTCCAATTCAATAAAAATGTATTTCATTAGTTTCAGTTCATTTTTTTTACATTAATAATCATTTTAAAATTTTCTAATACTTAACGGCTAGTTAAATTTCGAATATACTGAAAAAATAAACGAACGTTCCAATTCTAACGAACAGATGTCGTTGCTAACTTTTGCTGAATCTTGGTGTTACACGATTTTGATTTACATTAGAAGATGTCAAAGAAAAATCACATTTTTACTAATTTTGATTCATTCATTCTGGTTTTGATAGTTTCCAAAGAGAAACATAATAAGAAAATTTTAAAAAAATTCCGTGTTCAGATCAAAAGTAATGATCTCATTCAATTCTAAAAGTAAAAAAATAGAAAAAAAGGAATCAATTAAGTCTGTTAGTTCTAACTTTTTGTCTCAGAAAAAGATTCCAAGTGGTTGTGAGAGAAACAAATCACCTTCGGTGATTAGGATAACAAACCAAAAGGTTATTTTGGTTAGAAAAACTCAGATATGAATCAAAATTTGTGAAAATTAAATCAAGTATGATATTGTTAATATTACGAATAACAACTGATCAATTAGAACAAATATATATTAACTTTCTTTGTTCTACCAAGAACTATTTAAAATAAAGCTTTGTTTTTCGTTAATAACAACCGTAACAAACATCTTTTTTTGATCCGGCATACCGTGATGTTGAATTATAAAAGGTTTTGGGGACCTGCAACAAAGTCACAACTACATGGTTAAAACAAAATTATATCATCCAGAAGTGAAGAAGGAACTGTTGAGATTTTGGAAATTGGCATAAACATCATCGTGCAGATGATCTAAAGATACGAGATATAATACTGGATCTTGCAACAATAATGGACAAGGGAACCATCAATCCACAATATTAGAACAAGCAACTCTTTTAATTAATATTAATATTGTTATTAAATTTTAGTTATTTTTGTAATTTTCATTTTCATGGGCTAAAGGTTTAGCCAACATAAGAGATTCCTGAATAGATTAGTTTGGGGATACATATCCATATCCCGCAAATTTCCTTTTTTTTTTTTTAAATTCTTCGAATAATAGTTTAGTATAAAAGTCCAAGCCAATATAGCTTTGGCAAAACCATACATGGGCCGAAACTAGAGACTCTGGTTTCTTTATGAAGAGCTTATTTTCGGTGAGAAAATATTAATTTTTTTTCGGCGGGAAAATATTTATTTTCCAGTTTGTTGGGCGTTGTCAAACCGGGTTTTGGTTGCAACAATTTTGGTTGTTGTTGGGCGTTGGCCGTAAAACCGGTTTTGATCTTTTGTTTCATAAATAATTTTTTGTATGTTTATTTCAAATATATATATGTATATTATAAATAGTTTTTATAAATTTTATATTTTATATATTATATATATTATATATATTATATAGGTATATTTGGCTATAAGATGTACACAGTTAAGCAATATGGCTCGTTTAGGAGCAAGCGTCGGCCGGGGCCAGGAGAGCTGGGCCAGGTAGCGTGGTTGGTCGAGGAGGTGGAGTTTTCTTCAGTCATGCACGCTTATGCGGAGATATTGGCTGAAGAGAACGCTATCTTTGAGGCCAACCACAGGAAGGAGAACCCTCGACGGTGGTTGGAACCGCAAGTGGCCCCCGGAAATTGTGTGCATATTTGAAAACTTTTATTTTTTTGTATTTGAAAAAAAAACCGATTTGGGTCCACATTTTTTTAAATGAACTTTTTTTGGTGGTACTATAGTAGTTTTAGGTGTAAATAGTTGTATATAGTAGGTTAATTGTTGTATAATTGTACATATATGTACATATTTTTGTATATAGGATTAGTAAATAAATCTTTTTTCTCAGCGGTAGGCCTAACAAGCCATCCATGGGGCTTATCCCCTTAACATAATTATGTTCTTAGATCGCCTCTATCCATTATGGACATGCGATCGAAGTTCATTGGTTTCTTCTCTTCATTTCAGAAGGAGTTTTCTGGTGATAAGGGGATGACTACTGCTGGTCTGTACTTAGGTACAAACCAGTAGTACCATTCCCTGCACAGAAGCTTCTTTAACGAAATGAAGAGGAGAACCAATCTATTTTTTTTATCAGGATCGAGGCTTCTTCACCTCACACAACTTCAAAATTTTTCCACTCTTACATTTAGCTTGCAATAGACAGTTTTCATGGAGTTTAGGATTTGAAGTCTGGTGCTCGGGAGCGTTCTTCAACTTTGGCATTAGTTTAATGATAATTT
Organism: Diogma glabrata; assembly: GCA_963693315.1. Lineage (NCBI taxonomy): Eukaryota > Metazoa > Arthropoda > Insecta > Diptera > Cylindrotomidae > Diogma > Diogma glabrata. The sequence goes on from OY856187.1 coordinate 198,262,509, forward strand.
ATTTTTAGGTAGAACAACCGCAGCTGGGTCAGTAGAAATGGGCCTAGGGTCTAATCGTGACAGTTGCGATTGTTTTTGTTAGGTTGGGGAGGTACTGTTCTGTAGAATCTGGTCGTTAGGGACTTTTCTAGTCGGTTCTCACATGCATTGTTGGAGTGGGCTCGCGAACGCGATAATTCAAATACTAAATAAAATGGTCATTGTAACCATACTTACTTTTATGTTGTCTCCAGACGAATCTGAATTTGGGAATCTCTTATCTAAAAAAATTAAATAAAAAAATAAAATAAATCAAAACAATAAATTTTTTTGAAAATTAAATAAATAAAAATTTTTTATTAAATAAAATAATTTTTTTTTAGAATTAAATAATTTTAAGTAGCTAAATAAATAAATTTTTCGTAAATAAGCAAACACATCAAGATTTAAATAAATATTCTTTATTTTTTTAAACAAAAATAAATCAATATTTGAGTTAAGACGGAGCATCCAATAATTAAACAATTTTCTAAATATTTTTTATTTTTCAAATTTTTTTAAAATAAATAAATATTTTATTTAGGGGTGTTGTCGTCACTAAATAATTTTAGGTATATATATATATGATTCTGAATTTCAGCATATCTGAAATTTAATAAATAAATTATATTTTACATATACAATATTTTAGGAATTTTTGTGAAAGGTGAAGCAAAGATTAGGTACGACAGTAATCTTTTTGTTCTTTTACGAAATTTGGTTTTTACGAAAATTTTTGTGTTTTCGAATTGGGCGTTCGTTGTTTTTTTTCGTTTTTGCGTTTTTCATTTTTCCATCGTACTAACTACATTTTTTTTGGGGAATTGGTTTTGATATTGTTGTTGATTGCGAGTTCATAATTTTACGGGTTTTACCATCGAAATGTCAAGCCAGTTAGACGTTGACCATCCGTTCTATGGTTTGGAACCCACCGAACTGCAGGTCGAATGTTTGGTTCGGGGTGTGAACTTCGGGGGGCCGATTGGGCAGAGAAACTACGAAACCATGCAGATCATGGGTCAGTTCCAATAACAGTGTCTCATGCGAGAGATTTGATAGAGGAATCTCAAATGGTGGTGCAGGCAGCACAACTTATTTTAGATCAAGTACGTCGACTTCAGTTACCGATTAATCAGACCTTCTTAGATGGTTTGGCGAATCGAGTGTTGCATTACACGGGTAGGATAAATAGGTTGGGTCCTCGCAATGACTTGCAAGAAGCCCGCACCTACGCTATCTCACAATTATCACGCGCTTGGAATATAATAGGATCGTTGTCAACACGTCCAATTATGCAGAGTAAACCAGGAGTATCATCTGCTCCATCTGCTTCACCTGCCTTTCAACCAGATGAGAGATCCAAACCGATCCCAGTACGGCCAATATCGGAAACAATACATAGTCTGAATCGTCCAAACCAGCAACAACAGAGACAGTCAGATCAGTTACCACCGGCTTATTTCCAGCAATCGGGTTTGAGAGCTGAGGACTTAGTAATACCACAATTGGGTCCATCACTCCAATCTGAACACACACACAATAATCCAGCATTAGTACAACCGCAATTACAATTAAATTATCCATCAGTACCACAGGTACAACCACTACCAGTATATCCACCAGCTCCACTAACAGCACCACCACCATACAACCAACCTCCTCAGGTATGGCGTGACGCGGCTCCAGCGTTAGCACCAGTGGAGTACCGAGGGGTTCGTGGGAACAATTTGAGTCGTTATGACTCAAATTGGGTTCCAACCTTCACAGGAGATGGTCACTCTCCTGATGTTCATGAGTTTATTCATAGAGTAGAGGTGGCTGCCAGGAGGGACCGTGTGAATTGGGACGACCTTAGGTCTATCGTTCCACGGTATCTCAAGGGGGCTGCCGACAGATACTATTTGAACTTAACTCATAAATATGAGGTGGTGACCTATCCAGTGCTAAGGGAGGGACTCCTACAAACCTTCGGTACGCTCACTGATGATAAGGCGATCTTGCGAGTTCTTCTGAACCGCAAACAAAAGTCAAAGGAGAGCGTATACGAGTATCTGGTGGAGATTGGTTCGTTGAACCGTCGCTTAGCACGTCCATTTGCTGACCGTGAAATGCTAGAGATTGCTCGGGAGGGACTGAGTGTGGAGCTCAAAAATGCTACACTTGCAGCAACAATACATTCAATGGATGAACTTCGGACTTTATGTCAGAAGTTTGAACGTTTGTGGTCCACACCAGTTCCAACCAGAACATCAAATTTAAGAATTAGCGAGTTGCAGCAGATGGATGATTATGAGGTGGATGCTGAACCAGAACAACATGGATATATTGAAGCGATGGATTCAACACCGAGACGGATATTTCAGCGACCTGGCATAACATCTGACAGCAGTCAACCTGGTCCATCAATGTCCAGACAACCAATAGTGTGTTTCAGATGTGGAGTAAACGGTCATCGAGCTCCTGAGTGCTCTAAGAATCGGATAAAATTATATTGTTGGAAATGTAACAAGCCGGATGTAATTTATGCAAATTGTTCATATTGTCACCCGTCGTTAAACTATCGACCGAGAGTACATGCTTCGGGGATGATGCCCTCGGTTCAACATCCAATGACCACCAACGAAACCCGAATAAAATCATCAAATACATTTAATTTCCCATCATTACATCACACATATTTTAGACGTCTTGAACGTAACATTAGATATTGGAGGATGAGTAAATTATTTCGTAAAGCTTGTATTTCATCTATCCTTTCAGAAACAAAGGATCCTCGGCCGCGACTAACAATAAGGATTTTGGACAAACATATATTTCAGGTTTATTGGATAGTGGAGCGTCAATCACAATACTTGGAAGAAATTCCTTGGAATTATTGGAATCATCAGGTACAACCTACCGTAAATACACTTCGTGTATTCGTACGGCGGATGGTACTGCAAATAAAATTTTAGGTTACATTGAAATTCCAATAACCGTGAATGGCTCCACTAAACCAATGCGGTTCCATATAGTCCCTGGATTACGAGAAGAGCTCTACCTGGGCATAGATTTCTGGGAGAAATTCGGTATTGTTCCTTCTTTTGTTAGTGAACTGACTCGTACAGAGCCAATAACTTCAAATACACACAACCTCACCACTGATCAGCAACATGAACTGGATATGATCAAGGATTCTTTCCCGTCATTTGAAGGGTCTGGACTCGGAAAGACTTCTTTGGTTGAACATGTCATCGATGTTGGTGATGGTGCACCTGTTCTACAGAGGCACTATCCCACATCGCCGGCTGTTCAACTAAAGGTTTATGCCGAACTCGACCGAATGCTTCAAATGGGCGTGATCGAAGAGAGTAACAGTTCTTGGTGCTCGCCAGTGGTTTTGGTACAAAAAGAATCTGGTAAAAACAGATTATGTATTGATAGCCGTCGTGTCAATTCACTAACGAAAAAGGACGCTTACCCACTTCCCTTGATTGATGGCTTACTAGGTCGTGTAAATAGCACAAAGTACATTTCAAGTATTGATCTCAAAGATGCTTTCTGGCAGATTCCTCTGGCAGAAGCATCTAGAGACAAGACAGCCTTCACAGTGCCTGGTCGTCCATTGTATCAATTCCGGGTTATGCCCTTTGGATTGTGCAATGCTCCCCAGACAATGTGTCGGCTAATGCACAAAGTGATACCACATCAATATCACGAAAATGTCTTTGTTTATTTAGATGATCTATTGGTAGTCTCTTCCACGTTCCAGGAACATATGGAATTGCTGTCCAAAGTCTCTTCGTTGATAAGAGCGGCTGGGTTAACCATAAACCTCAAGAAAAGCAAATTTGTTCTGAGAGAGGTGAAATACTTGGGATTTTTGGTTGGTGAAGATGGACTTCGAACAGATCCAGATAAGGTAAGAGCTGTCGCTGAGTATCCAGCTCCATATACAGTTAAGCAAATACGGAGATTATTAGGAATGGCCGGTTGGTACCAACGTTTCATACCAAATTATGCAAGCGTGGTATCACCGATTACGGATTTATTAAAGAAAAGCTCTGGGAAATTGAAATGGAAATTGGAAGCGCAAACAGCTTTTGAAAATTTAAAACGATTGCTGACTACAGCACCGGTATTAGTAAACCCTGACTATAATAAAGAGTTCTTTATTAGATGCGATGCGAGTCTGACAGGGATAGGTAGTGTATTGTATCAGGTTGATACTGACGGACAAGAGTGTCCGATAGCCTTCATGTCGAAGAAATTAAATAAAGCTCAGAGAAATTATTCGGTTTCTGAGCTTGAATGTCTTGCGGCAATTCTGAGTGTGAAGAAATTCAGGGGCTATGTTGAAGGTCACCGATTCACAATTGTGACTGATCACTCAAGTCTGAAGTGGCTTATGTCACAGAAAGACTTGAGTGGTCGTCTGGCTAGGTGGAGCCTAAAACTCCAACATATGGATTTTACCATTGTCCACCAAAAAGGTACCCAAAATATAGTCCCTGATGCTCTATCTCGTCTTTATGACGATACACACGAAGAATTGACGGAAGCATTAGTACATTAATCACATTAATGAAATTAAAATCGACAATGAAGGTTATCGGCACAACGAATACACGGATATGATAGCTAAAGTTCAATCATCACCCAAGGACTTTCCATCAGTTAAAGTCGTGGATGATAAGCTATACATACGTATTCGGCCAAGACCTGATGCAATACCCAACGATGTTCCTGTGTGGAAGCTCTGGGTACCAAAACCGATGACTTCCAACATGATTCAGAAACATCATGATGATAGTACTGCTGCTCATGGGGGTGTTAAAAAGACTTTAGAATTACTTCGACGTCTTTATTATTGGCCGGGCATGGCGTCACAGGTACACAACTATGTTGTGTCCTGCGACACATGTAAACAAACAAAAGCCACGAATCAGATATTGCGTCCTCCGATGCAATATCAATTCGAAACAGCACGTCCATGGCAGAGAGTCTATATAGATTTTTTGGGACCGTACCCTCGTTCTACACTTGGGAATACGGTGTTATTGATAGTTCTGGATCATGCTACGAAATTCGTACTACTGAAACCACTTAGAAACGCAACTTCACCGAAGGAAAAGATTCCAAGTGGTTGTGAGAGAAACAAATCACCTTCGGTGATTAGGATAACAAACCAAAAGGTTATTTTGGTTAGAAAAACTCAGATATGAATCAAAATTTGTGAAAATTAAATCAAGTATGATATTGTTAATATTACGAATAACAACTGATCAATTAGAACAAATATATATTAACTTTCTTTGTTCTACCAAGAACTATTTAAAATAAAGCTTTGTTTTTCGTTAATAACAACCGTAACAAACATCTTTTTTTGATCCGGCATACCGTGATGTTGAATTATAAAAGGTTTTGGGGACCTGCAACAAAGTCACAACTACATGGTTAAAACAAAATTATATCATCCAGAAGTGAAGAAGGAACTGTTGAGATTTTGGAAATTGGCATAAACATCATCGTGCAGATGATCTAAAGATACGAGATATAATACTGGATCTTGCAACAATAATGGACAAGGGAACCATCAATCCACAATATTAGAACAAGTAACTCTTTTAATTAATATTAATATTGTTATTAAATTTTAGTTATTTTTGTAATTTTCATTTTCATGGGCTAAAGGTTTAGCCAACATAAGAGATTCCTGAATAGATTAGTTTGGGGATACATATCCATATCCCGCAAATTTCCTTTTTTTTTTTAAATTCTTCGAATAATAGTTTAGTATAAAAGTCCAAGCCAATATAGCTTTGGCAAAACAATACAAAGTCTTCGGTCGGAACATCATTCCTCCTATTATTCTAACAACATTTTCAAAAGAACTTGCACCTTCTCTTACCAAAATTTTCTACAAATCCTATAGATCTGATATTTCACTTTCGTGCTGGAAGTTAGCCAATGTCCAGCCCATCTTCAAAACGAAACAAAATGTGATATTTCAAATTATAGATCGCAATACCCTTGCTCTCAGCTCTATCTAAAATATGTGAGCATTATATTAATACACAGAAGTAGTGCCAGATCGGGTGATTTTTTTTCCGTTTATGGGATATTTCATTTAAAACAGGAAAGCGGACAAAAACTTGGTAAGTGCGGGCTTTTTCACAATAAATTGTAGAAGCGTTTTAAATTTCAAACTTATTCAAAATGATCGCAACAACTATTTGTTACTATGCTTCCAAAAAGATGTTGATTACTCAATAATTTTGTTTAAATGAATCTGCCATTCATCGCCTTCATAGTATACAGTAAAATCGATGAAATTTCAGCCTTCAGATGTTGATGTTCTGATATTTCTTAGGGAAATAGAAACAAAAGTTTCGAAAATCCCAAAAGCAATAACATATTTCTGAGTTTCAGGAATGTTTTCACACTACGACACGAAAAATAAAATCACCTGCAACTACAAGAATGACATGACAACTACAAGAATGCATCGATGCGTTTTGAACATATTAAAAAATTGGGTTGTTTTGTATCATTATTTCAACTATACGTATCGAAAAAGATGTATTGCAATTTTAAAATTTTTTGCAAATCTCGAAATCAACGCATACTTACTTCTTTGAAAAACGTCTTTCACAATTTTGATAGATTTAATGCTCTATTTCATAGAAATACTATCTTATTCCACAAGGTGTCTGAAGAATCGAAACAAATATTGTTATAGTGGTGGTTTTTGAAGTTTTTTCCATATAAACAATTGGATTTATATGTATGTATATTTTTTTTAATTGAAAGCTTAATGGGAAGTATTTCCTTAAAGAAACGGTAAAAATCGGGGAGTTTTGATACGGCAACGGGAAATTTATTTTTTAAAGTCTAGCATCACTGATGCACACATATAAAAATTTTTGGAAGACAAATCTGACAGCCAATACGTTTTTTGAAACAAAAGATCAACAACCGATCGAAACACACCGATCTACATCGTACAAATGAAATGCTTAGTCCGAATCAACAGTCCTGGGGGCGTACAATTCACAAAGGTTTAAAAAACGTTCATCAACACCTCAACATACATGTTGTTGTTGGACCTAGGTCTTAAAATGTATCTATGTGTGTTGTTGTGATTCCTACACAGCACTTTTTATTTAAAAAAAAAATCGTTGGACCGCCCCCTAAAACTTTTTCTGTGTGCGCCCCTGAGCAAATTAGATACTGGTGTAAACTTAGTATAAATAATTAATATCTTTTCTGTATTCTGTAAGTATAAGAGGTATACAGCCCTTATAAAAAAAATCGAAAGAAACCGATAGAAAACGATTGAAAACGAATAGTTTTCTATCGTTTGCTATCCGTTTCTATCGGATTTAATCATTTTAAACGCATAGACTATATCTGCCAGATAGAAAACGCACCGTAATCTATCGTAACCTATAGGATTTTTCAGTTTTCGGTTTCAATGGTTTTTCTACGATAGAATTTCTATCGTAGTTAATCGTTTTGAATCAGAAGATCACGATTGAAATTTTTTTTGGTGAAATTAAAAAAGTTTTGAATCGTTTTCTATCCGGCATTACATATATAGCACCAATCGTAACTTATCGTATTTTTCCGTCATTAGATTTCTATCGGGCTGAATCTGAAATTTACGATTGAGATATTTTCAGGAGAAATCAACCAATCGTAATCTATCGTTCTCTATAGGCTTTTTTACTTTTCGGTTTCAATGGTTTTTTTACGATGGAATTTCTATCGTTGTTAATCGTTTTAAATCTGAAGATCACGACTTGAAATTTTTTGGTAAAACTGATCAAGTTTTGAATAGTTTTTTATCGTACATTCCATATGTAGCACCAATCGTAACCTATCGTATTTTTCCGACTTCAGATTCCTATCGGTTTGAATCTGAAATTTACGATTGAAATTTTTTCAAGAAAAACAAACCAATCGGCATCATTCGCACCTATGGGATATTTCAGATTTGGTTTCAATGGGTTTTTTACGATAGAATTTCTATCGTTGTTAATCGTTCTGAAATCGAAGTTTTTGATTGAAATTTTTTGGTAAAACTAAACAAGTTTTTAAACGTTTTCTATCGTACATTCCATATGCAGCACCAATCGTAACCTATCGTATTTTTCCGTCATCAGATTCCTATCGGTTTGAATCTGAAATTTACGATTGAAATTTTTCAAGAAAAACAAACCAATCGGCATCGTTCGTCACCTATGGGATATTTCAGATTTGGTTTCAATGGGTTTTTTTCCGATAGAATTTCTATCGTTGTTAATCGTTCTGAATCTGAAGATTTTTGTTTGAAATTTTTTGGTAAAACTAAAAAAATTTTTAAACGTTTTCTATCGTTAATTCCATATGTAAAACTAATCGTAACCTATCGTATTTTTCCGCCATCAGATTCCTATCGGTTTGAATCTGAAATTTACGATTGAAATTTTTTCAAGAAAAACAAACCAATCGGCATCTACCGTCACCTATGGGATATTACTTCGGTTTTGAAAAAACCTAAGTATTGCAAAAGTGAAATTTTTACCCCCCCCCCTTTTTTTGGCATTTCTCAACGTTTTAGGACCTACTAATTCTAAAAAAGCAACAAAAAAAATGTATGTCTGTCTGCCGGCCGGCCGACGAAATCTAGAAAACGGCTGGACGGATTCCAAATTTTTTTCTAAAACTAGGTTTACTCAATGGAGAGTCGAAAGGACGATGTGTTCGATAACTGTACCGGAAGTGTGTCAAAAACTCGTCGAGTTTGTCAAAACAAGGATATTTGCATATTTTTTGCTTAAAAAACGTTCATTTTAAGTGATTACGAATTATAGAAACATTGAATTTGAAGAAATCTTGATGATTGGGATTGGTATGCGAGACCAAAAACTAGATTATTGCATTATATAAGTTTGTTAAAAAAATATTGTGTAGTATGGCAAAAAAATGATTTTCATTTACTTTTTTAGCCAATTTTTTGGAAAAAAAATTTAGCTGTTTGTACTTTGTATGACGTATATGTGACATGGACATTTTTGAATTTGTTATAGTTTTTGAAATATTTTTGGAATTTTGAAGAAAGTTTCAATCTTTGATTTTGTAAGAATTTTTGGAATATTTTTAGAATTTTGGAAAAAGTTTGAATTTTTGAATTTTTAAGAATTTTTTGAATATTATTTAGATTTAGAAAAAGTTTAAATATTTGATTTTATTCTAATTTTTAGAATAATTTTGGAATTTTGAAATAAGTTTCAATTTTTGATTTTGTTATAACTTTTGCAATATTTTCAGAATTTTTGAAAAAAGTTTAATCTTTGGTTTTGTAATAATTTTCGGAATATTTTTAGAATTTTGGAAAAAGTTTGATTTTATTTAATTTTTACAATGTTTTTGGAATTCCGAAAGAAATATGAATTTGTGATTTTTTAATATTTTCTCGAAACGCTAAATGGAGAGGTTTTTGAATAGTTTGCTGATTGTATCATCTTTTCACTAAATTATATTAATTTACGATCTGTTATGATTTTCCGGCAACGTATTGATGCTTCGTGTTAGTTTTGTAATAAATTTCTAACCAGAAAAAAAATAATGTGAAATAACCCATTGAAAACCATTCAAAACGATAGGATATTGCATTAAAATTCGGCTTTTATGATAAGAAACGATTAAAACGGATAGGAGTAAACAAACAAAAATAATGTGAAAAAACCCATTGAAAACGATAGGACATTGCACTGAAATTCGGGTTTTACGATAAGAAACGATTAAAACGCATAGGAATAAACAAACAAAAATAATGTGAAATAACCCATTGAATACGATTCAAAACGATAGGATATTGCACCAAAATTCGGGTTTTACGATAAGAAACTATTAAAACGGATGTTTTGCGTTCTGTTTGCGTTCAGAAACATACTACGCCCCGCCCACATTTATTTAAAAATTAAATGTGCTCTCGAGTAGAGTTAAAAATTAAATACACATATACATAAGCATTATTCAAAATATAACGATTTCAAATTGACAGTTCAATTTGTTTTGAAATTGCAGCATATATATTTTTCAAATTCTGAATGAAATGCAAGTTTTCTATAACAATATGGTTAGTAATTTCTATCTTAGTTTTTAATTTTTTCAGTTTTAATTTTATTCAATTGAAACATTTTATGAAAGAATTATTCTGACATACGATTTGAACAGATTGTATTAGTATTTGTGTATTTAATATTTTACTTAATGATCGTCGTTCAGAAATTATTTAACTAAAGTTATTAAATATTTTAATGCGGTGATTTGATTGGTGCATTAAATATTTAGCTATAGTAAAGTTTCGGAACGTATCCCCGAAATTCTACTTTAAGATTTTCAAATTAAACAAAATTTATAAAAATTGAAGTTTAAATTAATGTTTTACACAACAATTATTAGTATTTGTGCAGTAGTTTATTCATAAAAATGAAGTGTTGCATTAAAATATGTACAAATAACTTTAAATACACTGAAATTTGATCATCGAATTTCATATCAATAATTAGAATATTTTAACTAATACTACGCATAAAAAGGGTTTAGAATGATGTTTAAACAAAAACATAAAGTATTTGCTTTACAAAAACTGTTATTTTCTAGTTTAATTTTATACTTTATTACCCTACATAAATGTAATTTTTCTTAATCCATCGTTGTCAAACCATATTTCAAACATAATCACAGCCGAATATAAGGTGTTCTTAAAGTAATTCAACATTATTAAAATATGTGTTGTATGGACAATTAAAAATATTTATATATGAAAATATAAGGAAATATTTTATCCAAACATATTAGGCTTTTAAATTTATATGTAACATTTATTATTTCTTTTATTTGTTTTGAAAATATAAATATGCAAATTGTAAACAGTACCACCCAGCTAGAATGCAAACACTATCAAACTTCACCAATACTAAAATTTAGATGCTTCACTCAAAATGTCTAGTTACTCTTCCTTAGATATTTATTCAATTGACCTTTTTACTTAAACGTCAAAATGAAATGTCAAAAATATTTAGAAATATCCGGGTGCCAAAGTGAATTTGTGTTAATACAAAATCTTCAGTTTTTGTATGAAAAGTTTTAAAATATAATTTAAAAATTTAACTACGAATTGTTAATAACGTTTATTCAAGTAGTATGTATAAAGTGGTTAAAGATATTCCATATATTTGTGTTAAAACAATGTTTTTGGTTGCCCGTAGTGATGTTTAGTTAGTGCAAAATCTTCAGTTTTGTGTATGAAAAGAGTCAAAAAACAATTTAAACTAGTTTAACAATAACCTAAACTACAAGTTAATAATAATAGTAATATAAGTAGTGTGTTTAAATTTGTGAAATATATTCAATAAATTATGTTAAAGTCAATATTTTTTGTTTATAGTACATTTTTTTCCCGAAAAAAAACTTGACATATGTGATCAGCTGATTTGTATTTCGAAAGCCTTAAATAATTGTTATTTCTTGCAAATCAATACCGTTTTGCGTTGTCTTTAAGTTGTTTTTAATATATTTGCATTATTATTGGTTTTTAAGTAAATTTTAATACATAATTACTGATTTCTAATTATCATTAGACAGATTATAGCGACGTAACGACAGATTACATACAGAAATATAACGACGTAACGACAGATTACATACAGTAATATAACATTGATTTTAACAGAAATTTATTGAATATATTTCACAAATTTAAACACTACTTGTATTAGTATTATTATTAATTTGTAGTTTAGTTTATTGTTTAACTATTTTAAATAATTTTTTGGCACTTTTCATACACAAAACTGAAAATTTTCCAGTAACTAAACAACACTGCGGGCAACCAAAAACATCGATTTAACATAAATTTATGAAATATTTTTACCCAGTTTATACTTACTACTTGTTTAAATGTAATTAACAATTCCTAGATAAATTTTTAGTTTATTTTTTAACACTTTTCATTCAAAAACTGACGATTTGTATTAACAAAAATTCACTTTTGCTACCCGGCTTTGAAATCCACTATTTTATCTGTCAAAATATTTTAAAGAAAATACTCAATTGAGTCGCTATAATCTGTCTAATGATAATTAGAAATCAGTAATTATGTATTAAAATTTACTTAAAAACCAATAATAATGCAAATATATTAAAAACAACTTAAAGACAACGCAAAACGGCATTGATTTGCAAGAAATAACAATTATTTAAGGCTTTCGAAATACAAATCAGCTGATCACATATGTCAAGTTTTTTTTCGGGAAAAAAATGTACTATAAACAAAAAATATTGACTTTAACATAATTTATTGAATATATTTCACAAATTTAAACACACTACTTATATTACTATTATTATTAACTTGTAGTTTAGGTTATTGTTAAACTAGTTTAAATTGTTTTTTGACTCTTTTCATACACAAAACTGAAGATTTTGCACTAACTAAACATCACTACGGGCAACCAAAAACATTGTTTTAACACAAATATATGGAATATCTTTAACCACTTTATACATACTACTTGAATAAACGTTATTAACAATTCGTAGTTAAATTTTTAAATTATTTTTTAAAACTTTTCATACAAAAACTGAAGATTTTGTATTAACACAAATTCACTTTGGCACCCGGATATTTCTAAATATTTTTGACATTTCATTTTGACGTTTAAGTAAAAAGGTCAATGCTAGTATAGTTCAATAAAGTATGATAGCAACGGTGTGAAAGCAAACTATCACAACAATTATTTTAAATTTGCTATTTTCATTTGCTAGCTAATAAATATAATACTTATCAAATAAAGTATAATATCGACGATGTGAAACGTAATTATTATTTTATAGGTGAAATGTCATTTTATGGAATTTGTAAACATTGATTTTTAGCTTGTAAGATTCATTTCTGATATTTAATAAATTAAAGTGTTTGTATTAATTGTTGATTATGATATGGATATGTTTAGTATAGCATTATAAAGGAATAGGACATGAAAAACGTAGTCAACGTAGACGTTTGGTTTTCGTGAGAGAATTATTTAAAAAAGACGTTATAGAATAAAACTTATATGTATTTTATGCTGTTCAAAAACAATGGCAGGGCTGGTCTAAATCTAGTTTGATTTTCTCTGGGTTGTAAATTTCATTTTAAAAACTATAACGCTAATATCAAATATAAAATTGACAGTACGGTATTTTGATATATCAATTTTATTCTAGTGTCAAGTTAGGTTTGGTTTCCCACCGAAACATTATCTTAATATAATATGAACGGTGAGAAATCAAACTAATATCAAATATTTGCTATACTACATAGTAAATTTCTGCGGTGGGAAACTAGTATAAATATTACTTTTCTTCAGTTTTTATACCAAACGTCAAAAAATCCTTAACAAAATCTTTAAGATAGAATGAAATGAACTTTACGTTAAGTTAACGTTAAGTTTGTCGTTTGTTAACGACTATAAATGTTTTAGTGCATTTTCATACATTTGTACTTAACGTTAAGTTAAAGTTACCGACTATAAATCGGGCATAAAATGTTGTACAATTTTAAGTTTATTTTAAATAATTTCAAGTCTATAGTAGCCGTTTTGCATCACAGGTGTTTTGAATAATTTTAAGAAAGAATATTTTTATGCCGGCCGAGAAATCAATCTGAAGATCTATTAAAAGCAACTCTAATAGTTATAAACAAACTATCAGATTTGTGAAAACTTCTGATAAGATTGCTTAGTTTTGGTAAAAACTAATTATTTTTAATATGAAATGATTTCAAAATATTCGTCGGAGTGACGTGAATAATCCATTGTATAATTCTCTAATTTTAATTACGTCAGTTACATATCTACGCCCGTCGATGATCTCCACGAGATTAAAACTATAGTAGTGTGAATTATAAAAAATATATCTACTTAAAAATTTTAAAATTATTGTTTTTTAATTGTTTTTTATATATAACAATAGTGAATAATAAAAGGTGTCGTTATTAAAATTAAAGAATTTGAAATGAGTCAAATTTTATAGTTACGTTATTTTAAAATTAAATTGTAATGTTTAAAACTAATCTGTTAAACATTACATTTAATTTTAAAATAACGTAATTATAACGTTATAACATAATAAAATATAATATTTTTCTGTTTCATAACGAAATAACGTACCGAAAAAATAAATATACTGTTATAAAAACGAAACGCATAACGTTACGATTTTTTTTTTTCGTTTTGCAACACTGGAAATAACCCATTGAAAACGATTCAGATAATCTACCAAAAAACGATTAAAGCGATACAAACATTCTATCGGAAAAAAACGATACAGCCCCATTCATTTTCATTCAAAAACCGCATAGGAAACGATAGAAAACGGTTCTATTTTTTTACTAGATTTTCATTTCTATCAGAAAATAACGATAAGAAACACCCAAAAACGATAGAAATTGCGTCCGCCACAAAAGCCAAAACGTAAGAGTCCGCATCCGTTTCTATGGGAAAAAACGATTCCAACCCATTAATTCTCATTCGAAAACCGCATAGGAAACGATAGAAAACGGTCTATCGTTTTCTATCAATTTTTTTTACAAGGGAGTATACCACTCGTTCTATCTTTTGCCAATCTATACCATTTATCAAGTTTTTATGCGGTTTACTTTGTTTGTTCTTTATTGAGAAAAAAATTATAAATTAGAAAATAATAATTTTACTTTTGAGCTACCTAGTTAAAGTGTGTTTTAAACAGAGTTTGAAACGCTACTTATACCACTCCTTTACTTTGTTCCTAAAATATAACACTCTCACATACAGGAGTAAAAATAATAAAATATCATTTTTGCCACTATAAATTGAAATAAATATTTTCTTTCAAATACTCAAAACTTTTATTTTTGCGTTAAATTTGAAGCTTTCCAACGTAAAATGCTTCGAATGATTCGTTCAATTATTCATGTATTGTTAGAAAAGAAAAATGAATATAAAGGATGACGTAGAGGGACTAATTTTCTTCTTTTGCAAATCGAATGAAAGAACAGGAAAATGTAATCTGCTCCAAAGGAGTAAAATCGAAAAAACAAAAATTTTGCTCTTACGCGTAAGAACGATTTTCAAATTATGAACATTTTAATTTTTGATTTAAAAATTTAAATTTTTATGAATTAATTTATTAATTTATTTATTTTCGATCTCTCGTATATACACCAGGTAGATGTTTCTATAAACAAAGAAACCTTTTTGCTGAGGTAGATCTGTTAGACATTAAAAGATGTCGTTCTATGAAAATTATAGTTAAAACACTATTTTAGTAACAAAAATATTGCACTGGTTTGTTCTCTCAATATGGTTAAATCAACATATACATCATTATACAAACTGCAAGAAAAAACTGTGAAGCCATTGCTTTGACTAAGATATTGCGCTAACTATACGTAGGTAGATATAAGGTTTTTTGATTATTTCGATAATGCGGGCAAATGTGGTGTAAATATTTGTTTCGTGGGACGCTTCGTGCACCAGATTTCTCCGTGGGACAACGCAATGAAATGTGTGACATTTCCACGCAGCGTGTGACGTCTGGTCAGTTTACTACCCATAAACGTGCGTAAATCTTTCATTTGATTCAAAATTGTACAATTATTGCGAGCTTCTTTTAAATCTATTAGAATAACCTAGTTTCTCCCTCCCTGTGACTGTATAAAAAAAAATGAACAAAGATTGACGTTTAGGATACGTTTTAGATTTTATTATAACCAACCAAACATATAATTTGTGCTATTTTATGAATTAAAAATTATAGTCCATATAGCGAAAAGAATTTGTCAGCAAGTTTTCATAACATACTTCGAAAATATTTACATAACTTAAGTATTTGTTCGTGTCGTTAGAAAATATTGCTTGTCCATTATAAAACATTCACTATTATAAAATCACTGGAAATAACCCAATAAATTTAAATTACTCCCGTAATTATTTTCATTCATTTTATAAAAATTAGAAACTATCAAGAAAACATTTGATATGTTATAGGATTTTACATTTATGAATTGTTTTTAAAAAAGCCTTGTAACGTTTGTACAATATGATATAGATAAAAAACAAGGCCAAACAGTCAGGGTTCTCCAAATAAGTGGGGTATAATTAGGTTGTGTTCTCCTGCATGTACTTACTTTTAAGTTTATAAAAATTACCAATAACAATTGAAATTTGAATGTTAAATACTGCACTATGAACTCTCGAGGAACCCTATACTAATGAAATATTTTGTTTCCTCTGGCTCAGACATGAATATCTTATAAACAAAACACAATCGTTCTTCTAAAAGGGTGATGCCGAGAACCGTATAGTACGATAGAATTTTGTCAAAATACGCACCCACGGCGTTTTTGGAAGAACGATCGTGTTTTGTTTATAAAACTGATTTCATCAGAAGATTAGAAGCAATACGACCGCCTTTCATATCGGTGGTGCTCTAGTCCTTGATACAAAGAACGATAACTGTTTGAATATTGCGGTGAACTGTACTTTAGTCGGGCCAAAATAATATGTAACGTAATAATTATTTTATCACATATATTTCAGTTAATAGTATGCGATAAAATTGGTATATTGGTTAAGTAAATCTTCTAAAAATTAGACGAATTTACAAATTAACAGTGCATTGAAATTTTTATAGTGTATAATTCTACCACGATTGGATGGTTTTATTGAATCGATGTATTGAATTATTTATAGTATCAGACCCTTAAGGGGGGGAGGGCAATGCTCCGAACCAAGACCAGCTCCGAACAAGAATTTTAATCGTATTCTTTTGTAAATATAGTTCAATGTATTTCCTCACCTAGTACAGAAAAACAGCAACGTAAAAATCGATGGTGTAGTAAATTGTACTGAAATTTTTTTTTTGTTATTTTTTGTTTACTTTTTTGTAAACACTTTTAAGTGATATTTTTGTTTTTTTTTATTTCGTTTTGGTTTTGCATTCAGTCATTATAATTTGTGCGAAGAAGTGAAGTTTAATAATAACCTCAAAATGGATGCAGTTTCAAATAAATAAATATGGTACAAATAAATATTGCATATAATACATAAATAATATATGTAATAAATAAATAATATATATAAATATAATTAGACTAAATGCCAATGAAAACAAAATAAAAGAAATTATTTCTAATTGTACTAGCTCCGAATTTTTTTATTGTGTTCTTTCCATTAGTGATTGCAAATTACCCGATTTCAAATTACCCGGTTACTCGATTAGTATTTTCCAAATTACCCGGATTACCCGGATAACCCGGGTAGTTATAAAAAAATTAAAAGATGAAAAACAATAAAAAAAACCTCACAGTAGTAAACTAAAAATTGATCATTTTTTAATTGTAAACTAATATTTCAAAAATATTAAAGCATTTAGGGTAGCTGCACTCATCCGATTTCGTATTTTCTTTGTAAAATTCCTGCAGTAGAAAAAACCCGCTCCGATAAAGTGGATGTTGGCTTCACCGTCAATAACGATTGATTTAAATTTTCTATCATTTTTTCGGTTTCCTTTATTTATGTTACATACAACATTTTCAGCTCTTTATCAACTGTAGTACCCCTGTTATCTATAGTAGATCTTGTGTATCCAGCAATACATTTTTGTAATTGTAAATTTTCAATATTATAATTAGCCGCATCATTATCCGATTTGATTTTTCATTGCTGACGTATTTTCCCATTTAGTTGAAATTATTTGTGCGCATCCAACTACGTGGCACCGAGACTTATCTGATGACATTTTCTTGAACTGGTCCCAAGCTTTCGATGACACTTATTTTAATTATTAGCTTAAACCTTAAATAAAAACTTTGCATAATATATTTACCGTGTCTATTTTAAACTAAATATAAACAAATAACCAATGAAGATCCTTAATTTTTTATGACTTAATTTTAATTTTAATAAGAACTAAAATTCCATAAATTTTGTTATGTGTTCTTCGTCGTTTTTCTGTTGTTTTCGTAATCCAAACAATAATAATTAACTAGAGGGCAGTTTAATGTTTACGGATGTGGTTGGTTTAATGTTTATGGACATATTGCAATTTGTATGGTTAGAATAGAATCATTTGTCAACAACTAGCATAAAGAATAATTCAAATTTGCAAAAAGAGAATGAGCTGAATTTTATTTTGTATATTTTATTGAGAAAAACTAGACCTTTTGTTGTTCGGGTACCCGACCAAAATATCCGGATATTAAATACCCGAAAAATCTTCCTAAATACCCGGGTATCCGGGTACCCGGATACCAAGATTGCAAACACTACTTTCCATATTGTACCAGCTCTGAATTTTTGTACATTTTGTTATGTTCTATGCAAGGATTTTTTCAATTCTGTTTTCTTTTTGTCCGTGTTCTGTACAGTACAAAAGAATACGCCATATTATTTTAAGAATGTAAATAAACTACCCATGTAATTAAAAAATAAAAAGCTTAAAAAGAAATATTCTATTCGTAAGAGATTTGACTTTTTAACATTTTGATTGTTTGATAGAATTTTCATGGGCTTATGGCATATCTTCAAACTTTACATTAAAATTATTTTTTAATCAAATAGTTCACAAACACGGCAAACAAAATATGTTATTTTGTTCTTTGTCAGTTAGATTTCTTTGAAATTTAAAACGAAAAATAGTGCAATAGTTATTTACGTACCAAGGTTGTTATGAGGATTTTAACGGCCCGAAGGCGATATGACTAGCCCGAGGGCCTCTGGCCCGAGGAATTCATATCGCCTGAAGGCCGTTAATGTCTGATAACGACAGTGGTGCGTACAACGATTTATTTTTCATTAAATGTATTAATGATTATTGAAAAAAAGTTTCATTTTGGTTTCCTTCAAATAGGTTGCTATGAAAAAATAATTTGATTTCTCTCTATATGTACATATTTATTTATAAGTAGTTGCTAAGTAGTCTTTGAATTTTCGAACAGCTTGAATCGTTTTAATAAAACAATTTGTTTTAATAAAACTAAAATTGGTTCCTGTCATATAATATTAAAAAAAATATACGAAAACTTAAGAATATATGGATTTACCAGATCTTGACTCACAACATGCAGCTAAGGCCATTGCCAACTTGCTGCCAAGGTCCGTTACGACCAGGAATAAAGCCTATTTATAGAATGGAAGACCCGGAATAATATTGCAGCTATAGATGAGACCGTCATGTTGGTGTACTTGCAAGAATTGGTATGTTCTTTAAAGTCGTTATATATTGCACTGTAAGCCGTATTTATATCCCTTTTTTTATTTTTAGTCTGAAAAGTTTGCCCCTAACTCACTCTGGACAAAATATTCGATGCTGTAAACCACTTTATTAGCTAATACCAATGTCGATCTTACAACATTCAGCCGCCTCATTGCCTTTCTCAAAACGAAGTCGAAAAATTACGTTACAAAAAAATCCAAAGTGTTAGAGCCGGACCATAGCCAATGTTTCATTCAAGATGCCCCTGATAGTGATTACCTTCTGCACAAAGTAGTTATTTTAATGGGTGTGTTTGGGTCCTTGCGGAGGGATGAGTTGACGGAGATATCAATAGACGACATTGAAGACAAGGGTTCCTGTGTAGTTGTTAAGGTACCTTCCACCAAAACTGGCCCCTCGTCAGGGTTAAGTATTATAGACGAGGATAAAATCAGGGCCTTACAAATAATCAAAAATATATGTCTATAAGGGGAGAAAAGGCTTCCAAACGTTTTTTTCTAAATTATAAGAACGGAAAATGTACTGAACAGCCCTTGGGAAAGAACACCTTAGGCAATGTTCCAGCAACTGTGGTAAAGTTTTTGAAATTAAAAGATTGGAAAGGATATGCTGGACATTGCCTAAGAAGAACATCGGCCACTCTATTGGTTGGAGCAGGGGCATCTTTCGAAACGTTGAAGATGCATGGGAAGTGGAAGAGTTCTTCAGTGGCAGATGCGTATGTAAAAGAGAGTGTTGTTACCAAAAATAAGACTTCTAAACTTTTAATGGATGCGTTGGAACTAGCAGAGCCACCAACAAACTATACCGCGACAAATACAAGCGATCAAGTGATTTCAGTGGAACACACAAATTCGAACACTCCAGATCTGCAAACCCATACATTTTCAGACAATAATTTTAATTATTGCAACTTTAATTTTTATATAAACCAATTTTAAATAAAATAATTTATAATAATTAATTGTAATATGTAGTTATTTTGGTGTACCTTCAAATACGTTGCTATGAAAATGTTTACATATGCAACGGGCCGTTATGGCTAAATAACAACCGGCATTTATGATGTGATATGAAGTTCATAACATTATTCATATAGAAGCTGGTTATGAAAAATAACATTCTAATGAAAAATCAATAAAAGTTTTTTAAAATGTTAATTTTTGACTCAAATGAAAGTTATGAACCGCGCACTTAATCACGCGATTGTACGAGCTGTAGCAGAAATTTCTTGTAACAGTAATGCTATTCCTAAGTTTACAATCGACATCGATATTAATGCCGTAGGTTTTAATACTGCACCTTTCTTGTTTAATCAACTTGATTTGTGTTTCCTTACACTTGAGGCTCAGTTCAGTAACGATGAAGTTACGACTCAAAAGTATAAATTTAGAACATTTTTTTGCGTTCTCACCCCTGTGTTAGTCCAACTTGTTAGCGATGTCATTGGAATCACGACTGCTGTTGGTCCATACGACTCAATTAAACATGCGATTATTCTCACTCGGTTTAAAAAACTAATACTGACCAACTTCGTATAGATGCTGTACGTACTGATGCTAATGATTTCTCCATCAATTTTTTAAGTTGCGCAACTTTGGGAACACTTCGACAATACTATTGGTTGTCCAATAAAAGTAAACCTGAAAATCTCTTTCTTGAAACGGCAATTCAAAAACCTAGAACTTTAGAATAAAAAGCTAGAATTTTAATTATTGGCAATTAGTCCAGCCAAACTAGATCAAGATCTAGAAACCCCTCTCGATGTATTGCTCGCAATTCGCGAAAAATTGTGAGGGTCCTCCACAAAGGAGATTGGACCTCCACAATTTTTTCAGAACATTTGTTTTCATCACCATCGATTCGGAGAATCGTGATCGTGAACTTTTGGTAGCTTATTTAGCCATTAAACACTTTCGTTACCTTCTAGAAGAGTAACATTTTATCCTATATTCACGGATCATTAACCATTGATTTTTGCATTATCCCAAGATCCTTTAGTGAATTCTTTTCCAAGGAAATTCAAACTATCTTTCAATTGTGTGCGCAGTGCAATTGACGAACAAGAACTTCAGATTAATCCCACCCATTTGCTGTCCAAATACCTCGTTGTAGAACTATGTCATGGCAGAACGATTATTTTAATAGAGTGCCCAAATTATGGAACTCAATGCTTGCCGCCGTATTTCCTGATGAATTTGCTCCTCAGACATTTAAAGAAAATGCTAATCGTTATTTTAAACAAATAGTATAGCTATCCCATATCCTCATTCCTTCCATTTTTCCCATTCCCAAGATACTATGTCAACTAGACCCTCTCTTCTGTGAGGATCTAGTTGGATATTCAAAGAGTCGGAGTATTGAATATATCATATTTAGTGTTCTAAGCATGTCTAACTAATTCATAAAAAAAATCCAAACAAAGCTAGTTCAAGACATTTTAAACATCTGGATTTTACCAGCCAGTTTACCACTGACATACGACATGTTTCTAGCTTCGATTATTCGGCAATGGTCGATGTTCAAACTAATGATTCAAAGTTGAAGGAACTACTTTCGGAAAACAGCTTGATGCTTAAATTGCAACAGTTTCCTCTATCCTTCCACTCTGACAAATTTGTTTATTGTGACGTTTCAAAGAGGAAGCAACGTCCATATATTCCAAAACAGTTTTGTCAAAACGTTTTTGTTTTCAATGATTTGAAAACTTTTCCTCTGAGAAGACATGGTTAGAAAGTGGTTGCAACTACTCTACGATGAACCATATATCGTCATCTATCGAGATTACTTAGCTTTCACTATCGATATTAGAGAATGAATGGGCAAAGTAAGGAGCGACATACCCAGTTATCAGAATAACACGAAGTCTGAACCATCACTGATCTACGAAATAGGATCACAACTCTAATGTTCACAATTAAAAAAACTCAATGTAACTCAAAAACTATGTTCTATTCATGCAAAAAATCAATTTTTTTTCGATTTACCTCAATAAAAAAATGTTAATTTTTCCGAAAATTTTTTTGATATTACATAAAATTATGAATTTTTTAGTTTTGAAGAAGTGATTATTGTGTTTTTTATAATTTATTAGAAGACCCGCTGAACTTCATACTATCTACATTTGTAAATAACATTTTCAGCGATTGTCATTTCTAATCGACATTCTACCTCGAATTCATTGAGTTCAATAATAGTGGCTGCATTGTATGGCTTGAATTTTATTTGGCTATTAAACGAACCTATTATTTATTATTATTTAGGAATACATTTTTTTTAAATTTTAACTTAATGCGATATGGTGAACAATATTTTTTGTTAATCCCTGAGAGGGATACACGAACAAACTTGAATGCTTTCCAACCCTCGAACATGCAACATATAATTGGTCATGAGAAAAGTACGGGGTTTCTAGATCCAAATCACAAATTGACATTGTTTGGTCTTGTAAAGTGAATTGGCGAATGCCAATTGAATTTGATATTGCAAACGTTGAAATGGAAAGGGCGAGACTGAAGGCATCATTGGGATCCGTGGTAGAATAACAATTTTACCTTGAAACTTACTTTTTAAAATGGTAGCTAGCCCATCGTGCACCATTGCATAGATTTGGTGCATTCAAATTTCTAAGAAATGATAAGTGAGCCAATCTTCAATCGCAAATTATGTGGTGGCATTCCAGTTAAATCCAATGAAATCAAAAATTCATCATGGAAGTTGACAACTGCCTCAGGATCGACAACAGTGTCTATCGATTTAAATGATATTTCATTGTCAGGCAATAACTATTTTATTTTAAAATTAATTGCGTCAACATCTTTATTTTTTACCTCCCGAATAGCTCGCTCACGTAGTCACGCATGATTAGTGTAATGAACTTATAAGTTTGGAAATATACTTTCAATCAAAGTATCTTTGGTTGCAACCATTTTGCAAAATGTAATAATGTAAAATAATGCAATTGAATTTTTCCGTTGCCAATTTTGAGCATTTGTTCGCCATACATGTGATTCTTTCAAGCATACGTCAATTTTATCCACATATGTGGCTCGTGGAATGACCGGTAATGTCTGTCACCGATAGTGAAATCACCGGTCTGCAGCTGTATAGCACCACCACAAAAGGCCTGGTATTATTATTGAGATTTTCCAGCGTTCTACCGAGAGCTTAAAGTGAATGCACATGGGCCATCAATTTTTCAAATCTTCAGCCATGCCTGAATGCTTCTTTATGTTACACATTACGTCTAGATTTTGCGTGAATACAGCTACAGTGGTAGCTTGAGTGCTGAATGCTCAATTCACTCACAAACCATCAATCAAGGTTGCTGCAATGCCTGGTGAAGCAGTTTCCAACGAAATATGATTTTGTGATCGAATGTGCGCAATTACCATTGAGATGGAGAATGTTTTGCCAGTGCAACATGGTCCGTCCGAGAATAAAAATCCACCTTGCTGTGCTGCAATTGACAACTTTTTCTCTACTTTTTCATTACTTTTTCAGTATTTTTTCAGCACTTTTCCATTAATTTTTCAGTACTTTTTCATTGCTTTTTTAGTATTTTTTCAGTACTTTTTCTGTACTTTTTCAGTACTTTTGAGTACTTTTTCTGTACTTTCTCAGTACTTTTTCAGTACTTTTTCTGTAATTTTTCAGTACTTTTTCTGTACTTTCTCAGTACTTTTTCAGTACTTTTTCTGCAATTTTTCAGGACTTTTTCATCACTTTACCATTACTTTTTCAATACTTTTTCATTTCCTTTTCAGTACTTTTTCTTTACTTTTCAATACTTTTTCAGTGCCTTTTCATTACTTATTCAGTACTTTTTCAATAAATTTTCAGTACTTTTTCAGTACTTGTTCAGAACTTTTTCAGTACTTTTTCATTACTTTTTCATTACTTTTTCAGTACTCTCTCTGTACTTTTTCATTACTTTTTCAGTACTTTTTCAGTACTTTTTCAGTACTTTTTATTACTTTTTCAGTACTTTTGCTGTACTTTTTAGTACTTTTTCAGTACGTTTCCATTACTTTTTCTGTACTTTTTCATTACTTAGCATATGTTGCAACATCTTGCAGATTAGAACATGTTGCAGCTTAGATAATGCTGCAGCTTGCAACATGTCGCAACATGTTATAACAATATTAAGTGACAATACTTAAATGAAATAATAAAAATATTAAGTAACAATACTTTTTCTTTTACTTTTCAATTCCAATTATAAATTAATAAAAATTATTTGAAAACTTAAATTAATTATTTTAAAATTATAATATAATAAACGCACAAATTTAAATTAAAAAATAATCACAAATGCATAACAAATATCCTGCTACGCACATGTCAAGAAAAAACAACAAATTGTTTTATCCACTGTTCTATACAAGAAAAACAGAGAATATATCAAAATCCTCGGATACATTTTTTGTTCTATCGTGATTCATACAATACAAACGACGTTATATCGGAGGATATATCTTCTATACAATCGACCCTAAGCATATATACCAAGTTGAATCAGAATCAGTTATCAGGAACTGATGTTATTGAAGTTTCAAATAAACAAGG
Organism: Diogma glabrata; assembly: GCA_963693315.1. Lineage (NCBI taxonomy): Eukaryota > Metazoa > Arthropoda > Insecta > Diptera > Cylindrotomidae > Diogma > Diogma glabrata. The sequence goes on from OY856187.1 coordinate 198,287,364, forward strand.
CTTAGGAGGCTCCCTGAGGTTATCCAAATATCGTCCAAAAACTAATCAGTTCTTTGTCATTTAATCAGCGTCTTTTGTCAAATTGTTTAATGAACGAGGTTTGTATGCTCCCAACAAACTTAAGAAACAAAGTATGAAAAGTCAGTAGTTGTATGGTGGACCCCTCAGCCCCGCCACGTGTGAGTAACAGTTAACGTTGAAAATTGCTTTTGATAAATGCTTTTGTTTATGTTTTCATCTCTATTGATGAGTGAAGATGATAAACTTTAAAATGGAACCACACTCAAATTTTTCTTTTGTCTGCCAAAATCAAAACAATTGAATTCTTATTTCTTTTACATTTGTAAATTATTAATTTTTCATACCGGTATTATTAATATTCAAAGTTTAAAAATTTAAATAAATTGAAATTTTACCACAAGAAAAAGGCGTGGTAATAGAATGATTATAATGGAGGCTGACATTAAATTTTATTAACCTGAAGTTACTGACATTTAAAATACAAGGAAGTTTTTTCTGCTTCCACCAGGAGTTATTTTTGCTATGTTACGGTGTTCTCTCCCAATGGAATATTTTTATATATCTTATGTGTAACGCAATGCAGTGCGTAAGAAACTTTTTGTTATTTAATATTTGTTGGAATTATTAATGTGAAATTATTGGAACTTTTTTTTATTGTAGAACGGAAAGTTATCACCACAACTAAAACCATCTAGTTCGCATTTTTGACATAAATATTTAAGTCTTTTGGCAAGTAAAACGAACGATGACCGATGTTTCATAATCGGTTAGTAAAAATGAATGATCCGTTCAGAACGGATCATTGATTTAACTGATGTTACCCATCACTAATGTGAAATCTTGATTATAGTAAATTGTAAATTTCCGTTTTTGATTAGATAGTTTATTTCTTTGACTAATGAAAAGGATTGTAAATGCAAACTAGGGATTAGGATTATATATTAAGTTTCTTTAGAAATTTTTGAATCTCAACTTTAAAGTTTTGATGATAAAAGTTATCAGAAAAAACTATGGACCATTTATGTATTGATTTATTACATAAGATATTCAATATATCACATGTTTACTCCAGAAGTTCAGATCACGAAATATTTTAGAATCACAGATCTTTCTTTATCAACATTTAGGTGACATTTTTAATGAAATTAATTATACAGTCGTGTAAAAAGATAAACAATTAACGTATAAATGGTGTGATATATAACTTTATTGACGATTAAATAATTAATTTAATCTGTTTCCATCAATAAAATGTTAATGTAAAAATTCAAAATCAAGACTAATCGAAAAATCTCAATCTTTAAATTTATTTTACCACAAACTTCTTTAGTTTCTATGTTAGTCAATCAAATCAATTTTAATAGAGGTTTGAAAAAGTGTCGTCTAATTGAATGGTATGTGCCTTGAATATAAAATAATTCAACCAAAATTAGAGATATGAAGATAGGAAGGTATTTTTTATGCTGTCGTTTTTATTTTAGCATCGACATAGTTTCTTTTTCTTTTATTGCAATTCGATTCCAATTCTGTAAATGAAGGTTTATATTTAAATTTATTGAATGGTTAAGGTTATTGTGGCAAATGGAATATAAATATAAGTTTTTTTAAATAAAAGTGGGATTAATGATGGTTTAGACTTTAGAGATATTGTAATAATTTTATATTTAATCAATTAATATATGTTGAACATAACTTTAACTATAACCGACACCATTTGTTATTGAATTTTTATATTGTATTTTTCATTCTCAATTTCAATTATGTAATTGATCGTGATTTTTCTACATACATATACTTCAGCGTTATAATCCTAAATAGTAAAAAAAATAAATGCATTAATTTCATTCTTAAGACTTGACAGTAATATTAATTGATAGTAATTAGTAATGGAATCTTTTTTTTGTGTTAGGTACAAATATTTGTTGTTGGTTTCAATTTTATATCGAAAGTAAATTAAAATTGAAGCACTAACCCATTAGTCAGTGATAGAAATTAGATAAAAATTAGCTTAAAAAGCCAAGGTAATGAGGGATTAATCACATAAAGTCTGGTTATAGAGTTATGTTATTAATTTAATTTTAAACAACATTTGGTTATTCTACTATCTATCTTCAGTTGCTCAATTAATATGTTGTGGTCTGACTCAAAACAAACGTAAGTTTTTTTGTTCTATAATTAGATTAGCAGGCTGATTCTGACATACCCTCACAGATGTAAAAATAGTCATAGCAAAGACTTTTCTCTTAGCTAAGACTAAAACCTCTTAAATGCGATTCTGTATGCAGTCACAACTGTGAGATGTCAAAATATAACCTCTTAACGTAAGACAATCAAACGATATGGGATGTTATTGTTTTTGGGTCGATTTTCGAAATCGGAATTTTTATGATATCTTTACGTTTCATGACCTCCTGAAGCTGTTTAGACCATTTTTAGCTGGCAGTCTGTATGTGTGTGTGTGTGTGTATGTGTGTGTGTGTTTGTTTTTCTTTTGTTTTTCGTAGGAAGATGAAACGTTTCAAAAATCCAACCTGGAACCCGACTTTCCAGGCGACCGTGGGTTCTTACCGGGTAAAAACATCTCCCTTGCTCTTGTAGTCCTGTTGTATCCCTGCGGTACCACCAATTAAGGCGTGTGTGTGTGTGTGTGTGTGTGTGTGTGTGTGTGTGTGTGTGTGTGTGTGTGTGTGTGTGTGTGTGTGTGTGTGTGTGTGTGTTTGTGTGTGTGTGTGTGTGTATGTGTGTGTGTGTGTGTGTGTGTGTGTGTGTGTGTGTGTGTGTGTGTGTGTGTGTGTGTGTGTGTGTGTGTGTGTGTGTGTGTGTGTGTGTGTGTGTGTGTGTGTGTGTGTGTGTGTGTGTGTGTGTGTGTGTGTGTGTGTGTGTGTGTGTGTGTGTGTGTGTGTGTGTGTGTTTGTGTGTGTGTGTATATATCGCTGTGTGGAGAATTTTCGCCTAACGCTTTCTCAACAACGGATGGGTCGATTTTAACGAAAATGGTCGCAATCGATGTATCTTGTCGTAACTTAGAGCCCAGTCTTTTTCTAGCGAAATTAAATCATTTGTTTTTTAGTGGTTTCCAAAAAATTGAAAATCATCTCTTGCAAATATCATAAGATTAAATAATGCTATCAAGGTCATGAACCTTCCATATTGTTTGTCATCGTGTCAGATATTTATAATGAGGTTTGTATAAACAATTGCTATCTTAGTTTTTGAGATATTTTATAAAATGTGAAAAAACTACGTGTTATTTTCGTTATGCAAACGCATGATATCTGGATGAAACTTTTGTTTGTAAATGAGCTGCAAACGCATCCGGGGTTACTTGAATATCAAAAACCGAGTTATTTTCTAAATTTGACAAAAAGGCCAGAGGTTCGAGAGTAGATTGCCTGGTCAACTGTTTATTAACTTCCCGATATGAGAAGTTATTGTTTTTGGATCGATTTTCGAAATCGAAATTTTTATAATATCTTTACGTTTCAAGACCTCCTGAAGCTGTTTAGGCTATTTTCAGCTGCCAGTATGTATGTTTGTGGGTATGTGCGTGAGTATCATCGTAAGTGGGACGAGAATTTGTCCAACGCTTTCTCAACAACGGATGATCCGATTTCAACTTCAATGGTCACAATCGATATATCTTGGCGTAACTTACTGCCCAGTCGTTTTGTAATGAAATCATTTATTTTTTAGGGGTTTCCAAAAAACTGAAAATCATCTCTTGCAAATATTACGAGAGTAAATAATGCTATCAAGATCATTTAGCTCCCATTTTGTTTGTCATCATGTCAGCCATTTATAATGACATTTGTATAAACAATTGCTATCTTACTTTTTAAGTTTTTTAAGAAAATTTGAAAAATAGGTGTTATTTTCATTACGCAAACGCATGAGAACTTGATGAAACTTTTGAATTAAAATGAGCTGCAAACGCTCGTTTATTTGAATATGGAAAATATGCTATTTTGAATGAGCTATTTTCAAAATTTGGCAAAGGAGTCGTGGAGGATATCTGTGGTTCGTTAAACAACTGTTTTTTTAAGACTTCAATAATTCTCAGTCCTGACATTTAATTTTGTTGAAACTTAGAGTATAAGGTTTTTGTAATGTTTATAGTAGTTTTGCAACTTGTCACTTTCGGTTAATAACTTTATCTTATTCTTTTAAATATATCACAACAACAGCCACAGATATTTAGTGTTTTTGCCGATAGTTTGGTAAAACTTTTTAGTTAACATGAGATAGAATAAATTTGCTTTTGAGGTGTCTTGTACATATATAGCGGTCGCCGTTCATCAGACAAATGCTTTATCTTACCATAAGGTTAGGTTGTTGTGTTGGAGATCATTTTTGATATTGATCATTTTAATGATATCTTCACCTTTCAATACCTTCTGAATCGGTCTAGACAACTTATTTTAGTTTCCAGTTTGCAGTTTGTAATATTCACTTTTTGTTGACTTTTTTTTCAAATTTGTTTTAATATTTATTTTGTAATTTTTCGTTTTTTATTTGTATTTATTGCAGTTAAATTATATTGTACAATTTTTTTTATGTTTGGTACTTTAGTATACGTTATCCAGTAACTGGTTAGCTTTTAAACTTACAGGAAGTTCTTGGCGTGGCGCTTATGGTCACACCCCCATCCCACTAGTTTTATTTGGATTCTTGTATGAAAAATTATATTAATAAAGGATAAAATATTAATTATGAATTATTTGTGTAATTATTATAAAATTTATAATAATTATCTATATTTTATTTTAGTTTGAATCAAAATTATAATATAAAATATATATTGATATACATATATTGATATTGATTTTAAATAAAATGGCGATTGAAAATTTCATATTTGCAATATCAAATTTTGACGTCTCATGTTGTTTTATGAAAATTTTGCAAATTTTAAATAAACTTTAAGGAAAAACCATCATTTTTTTCTCACAAATTTAATACAAAATAATTAATATATGGTATAATTTTATATTAATTGTATATAAATTATTATAAAATAATAGTACATTATAATGCTAGGACGTAAAGCTAAAGATTTTGGACGGATGTGGAGTTTGCAAATCGAGGCGCTAGCCGAGATTTGCACCCACATTAAGTCCAAAATAGCTTACGTCCGTGCATCATATACTATTTTTTATTCGCCGCAAGCAAATTATTTAAAAAAAATTTGTTTATTCTAATTTAAAATTATAAATTTGCATAAATTTTAAAATAAAAATATGTGGAACAAGGAACCGTTGACAAAATATTTTTTATTTTGTTCAAATTATTATAAAACCATGACAACAAATGATAACAACAATTTTAATTGGATAATGAAATTTTGAGTTTAAGGGTTGCTTTGATAAAATATTCTATTTTTCATAGAATTTAAACAAATAAAAATGCGTTTTACTTTTTTGGACGCAACTATCACAACAAAATAAATAGTTAAATAGTGACACTTTAAGGCCGCAAATCACAATAATAAAGTACCACTTTAATATGTAGGCGAATAAAAAATACGTTTTTGATTTTAAGATTGATTGAATAAATGGCGGTTGAATATTTTCACGAACAAAAATTATTAACATCTTAAAAAATTTTCTAAAACATAAACTTGATTTTTATAAAAAATTATTATATAATATACCATAATTCTTAATAATAATTTATATGGTATTTTAATTTGTATTTAAATTATTTAAAAAGAAAATATGACATTTTATAATAATTTTGTTTATATAAAAATAGCCGTTTGAAAGATCTCCAAAATATATTTATAGAGTTGTTATGAGGTTTTTTATGACAACGTTCATAGAATCGCAATTAAGATATTCCTCCTAAAAAATTGTCACAACAAAAGTAATCATAGCTAAGACCTCTTAACTCAGAATCAGCCTGTTACACACAGTTCACAAATACAGTAGTAGTATGATGAATACCGGTCGTCAATAGCGGTCGGATTGTTATCGCTAACGATAGTAAATGACATTTAAATTTTTTTTTGTGCCGTATGTGTTCCATGTAGGAACGTAGGCTGTCAACAAGTGTCCTTCACTTGCATTAGTTTTATCAATTCACTCAATTTTATGGTCGAGTTTTTTCTGTTATTGATCTATATTAGTTGACTATCGGTTAATTGGAAAACCGGTGTGTTGATACTTGACACTCATTTTTAGATATGAAAAAATATGAACAAAAATATATAAAAATGATTGCTAACTTACATCTACAGCAGACTCTTCCGTCTGTGAAGACTCCTCTCCCCCGTTGTATCCTTTTCTTTCCGCAATTTCTCGAATAACAAAATTACTCCTTGTCCAAAAAATTCCTTCAATGGTATATTCAAATAATTCTCCAATAGTATATTCAAATAATTCCTTCAGTAGTATGTTCAAACAATTGTCCAATAGTATATTCAAACAATTTTCCAATAGCATATTCAAACAATTTCCAATAGTATGTTCCAATAGTATAATATATTCAGTTTCCGGCAAAGAATTCATTATATTTAATATAGAAAATACTGGATTCCTTTTGTTTTCTAATTTTGTTTTCTGCTATTCGTTATGCCAAGAAACAATCGAAAATTACTTATTTTTCTAATACAATCAAATTATAACGTATCTAAAACACGATCTTTTATTATCTTAATATGATCTATCTGGTTTAAAGGAAAAATATCTGATTTTTTTAAACAAAACTGATTCCATTCATATTTCTCATTGAAGACTTTAGACTTCTATTAATGCACTTAATTCGAATTTTTATTTGAAAATCTTCATTATCAGTTAGATTACCAAGAAATCTTCATATCAGTTTTATCACTGGAGAACTGATTAAAACTATTGAAATTTGAAACTTTTCATCATTAACAATATTTCTTAAATTATTGTATTTTAACGTTTTGATAGAATTATTCAAACATTTACATGCTATAATCATTTTGATAACATTTATTAATAAATAAAAATTTATTGTACTTCACATTTAACAAAAAATATAATTTTATTACATTAAATCACAGTAGTATAGTACATCTTTTATGTTAAACTTTTTGTTTGATTTTTTTCTATTCCATTTTTATTTAAATTTAATTTTCTTAATACTCTTTATTGAATTTTTAATTAATTACTGATTGATTGAAATTTACATAATCTCCCGATCAAAATAATTTGATCGCTTATATACAGACAGTTTCTCTCATTCCCTCTCCATTATCTTTCTCATCGCAAATAGATTCTAAATAAGCAATTCTCTCTAATACAGACAACAATTCTACTTTTTATAAATTAAACAACTGCACATATGAACAAAATTACCATAATTTATGTAAAACATGTATTATTAATTGACATTAAGTGACGCAACTAAGCCATCAACAAAAATAATGTTTAAATGCATAGTAGTACAAAAACATGTCCCTACGCTTATTATAATTGAAGAGAAATAAATTAATAAATTACTAGCGAATTTCTTTAAATATGAATACTATTATTTTAGAGTAAAAATTGAAAATAGTCCGTCGTTACATTTCTAGTCAATTATCACTTAAAATGAACGTTTTTTAAGCCAATTTTCTTGTATTGACACACTTGACGATTTATTTTTCACACATTTCCGGTACAGTTATTGAAAACATCGTCATTTCGGCTCTTAATATTGAGCATGCCTATTTTAAGAAACAAAAATGTTTGAAATCCTTTCAACGACTTTCTAGATTTCGTTGGTTGAGACAGCCGGCAGATAGACATATATTTTTTCTGCTTTCTAGAATTGTTATGACCCAAACCGTGGAGAAATGCAAGAAAAGTTAGGTCTTTCAGACTCAAGTAATATCTGAGAGAAATTAATATTACAACCACTAAACTATATCTGCTGTTAAATAAACTACTACAATTGTGTTATTGGTTCGCTCTCACAAGTAATACCAACTCAAAAAAAAAACAAAATGTTCAATGAAGTTTTCATGCTAAAGAATGTCTATGTTAAAAATTTACAAAAAACGACTGAACTAGCCAAACCAAACGGTTAGGAAAAATAGTTTAGTAAATAATTTGTTAATCCTGTGCTATTTTTTATTTATAGTGAATTCTTTTCTACCTGTTCAGTTCAAGTTCCAACACAGAATTAACGAAATTTGTATTCTTTTGTAAAAAAAGCAATACAAAAAAAACAAATTTGGATAATTCGGAGTCGGAACTTGTACCGAACAAGTAGAAAAGAATTCACTATAATAGTGAATTCTTTTCTACTTATTCGGTACAAGTTCCGACTCCGAATTATAGAAATTTGTTTTTTTTCTATTGTTTTTTTTACAAAAGAATACAAATTTCGTTAATTTTGTGTTGGAACTTGTACCGAACAGGTAGAAAAGAATTCACTATTAGTTTTGTCTTCAAGTTTGAAGTTGAAATGGAACAAGATAAATTCGATACATAAAACTTTATTAATTACATTGGTTATTATGTTGATACCATAGTATGATATAACCATACGAATAAATTCCATCATACTTGTAAAACATCATAATCCAATAAACATATTATTATCTCATAAAATCATGATTATAAATTTGCTTGGTAATTAACAAATTGTATTTTTTTCATATTTATAATTCCAATATAATAATAAATAAATTTTATACGATTTTATGTAAATTAAACAAAATTAAATGTTATCGTGCAAATTAATAATATTGATTTAAAAATAAAAAAATCATTAATAAAAATGTAAATGAAATTAATTTAAGTTTTATTAACAAATGGAAATCTTTTAATTTTGATTTGAAAAATAATCTCGTTTACGGTAAGTACAAATAAGGAGTTTACATTTATTTATTCTGTTGTAATTATTGTTCTGAATCTTTGTTTTATTAACTACCCTCAGGTTGGTCATATCAAAAAATTAATTAGGATTAAATTTTATATTACCTGTAACATAATTTAAAATAAAATGGAAATTAATATTATTTTATTAAATCAACAAAAAGGATTCTATTTTGAATGAAATTTTGATATATCATTAAATTTTTTTTTCATAAAAATTCAACCAATACTACCTATACTTCAAAGTATATTTCTCTTATACAAGAGGTGAAACAGCTGTGTACGTTTTGATCTCGCGTAGAAAATGCGATGTTTTCTACGATAGTATATATATTATTTAATTAGGAGCTAAAGTGCTATTTTTTGGGTTGTGTCAATTATAGGAGAAACACAAAAAATTACTTTTCACAGCTAACTCCGAATTAAATACACAACTTTTTCGGCAAACGTTTAAATTGAAATATTCAAAATCTCATGTTATCTTACTTTTGCTGTCGCCGTAAAAATATGGAAAAAGTGGCGTTATCCGTCATAAAAGTAAAACTTTAGCCTTTGCCTTAGCAGCAGTAAAGTTTAATTTTAAAGCCGTTTGCCGAAAAACGATATTTATTGTAAATTATTAAATTAGAAAATGACAACATAACATTCAAAATTAATATTCCATTTTATCATACTTGCCTTGATTTAAATTCACCGTAAAATTACATGAAAATGACATGGCACTTACAAGTGGTTATTTATCGAAAATGATTTTTTCGGCAAACGGCTGTAAAGTTTAACTTTACTGCCGCTAGGGAGTTAGCTAAAGTCTTACTTTTTAGCCTGACAGCAAAAGTAACGTCTAGCGACAGCAAAAGTAACGCCAATTTTAAATTAGAAAACGGAGGCTGTAAAGTAGCATTTGTTATTTGTTAGCTTGTTATTTTTTCAAACATATTGTATAACTATGACAACAACAAATAAGTTGATTCTCATTGGATTATGATATTTTGAACTATTGTATGTTACTATGACAACAAAACATAACAATCAGTTTCATTGGATAATGAAATTTGGAATTATTGTATAACTATGACAACAAATTAACAACTATTTCAATTGGATTATGAAATTTTGAAAAGGCTGCTTTGATAAAAAATTTTATTCATACAAATTTACATGTTTTTTTTTCTTTTTTGGAAGTAATTATGACGATAAAAATTCATATTTATAAAAAGTTACTTCGGTCTGAAAGACCTAAGTATTACATTCATGAGCTAAAAGTGATATTCTTACCCCCACTTTTTTTTGGCATTTCTCGACGTTTTAGGACCTACTGATTCTAAAAAAGCAAAAATAAAAAATGTTTACTCAATTGAAAGAGCCGAAAGGACGATGTGTTCGATAACTGTACCGGAAGTGTGTCAAAAAAATCATCAAGTGTGTCAAAACACGGAAATTTGCATATTTTTTGCGTAAAAAAGGTTCATTTTAAGTGATTACGAGTAGGAACATTGAATTTGGAGAAATCTTGATGGTAGGGATTGGCATGTGAGACCAAAATCTAGATTATTGCATTATTAGTTTGTCAAAAAATGTTGTCAAGTGTGTCAAAAAAAAGATTTTTATTTATTTTTTTCCCAATTTTTTGAAAAAAAATAAAATTAATAATTTGTTTGAAATGAAATTTTATTAATATTGTTACGTTTTTCTAACCTTACTTCGAATTGGCCTAACTCACAATTCGATAAACGCAATTCCCAAATCTCTTCAGAGTTCGATCACTGATTAGTTAGCACAAACACCAGGTTTTAATAAGTATTCAACGCCTTAATTGTTTCACAACAACAGGAAAACAATACATCAAACAATATTCCTAACTAGAATATTCTTTCAACAGCTTCAGAAACTCCAACGGTTTATTGTAGAAATTTCCAGTAATAACGTTCAAAATAATACACAAAATATTTCTACTCAATAAAACTTAAAACTTTATTCACTAATTTAAAGATCACTTTTATAATTTTAACTTCACAATCGCAGGCTTAAAATAAACTAATTTTACATTTAATTTCACTTTACTGTCGCAGGTCTAAAATAAAACTAACTAAAAACTACAAGAAACAATTTCCTTATATACATTCTGCTTAATCTCTAGAAATTTCTAGGTCACTTTTTAGAAACCTTGAGAAAATATTAGAATATTCGATTATTTTACGTTATGTTGATTTGATTCATAAAATCGTTTATGTTGACCCTATTTCTAAGAAGAGACAACAACAACAATATTCATTTCATTAATTTGTTTGTTGTGTTTTGTTGATTTTATTTTCCTGGAAGTGATTGTAATCGTCTAGATTTTTCTGAATCGTAACATTACCCTCCACTTAAGCCTGTTCGTCCCGAACAGGATCTAGATCTCTCCTCCAATTGTTGAATCCAAACATTTTTTTTTTCTTTTTCTATTTCCTAGGCGGTTTAGAATTGCTTCTGGTCCCTTTCTAAGTCCTTGGCCATTACTTTGTTCTATATCAGCCCACCGTGATAAGTATGGATAATCATTATCTCTTAAGTGCTCCTTATCTCTTCCCTTTGAGTGTTTCACACTGCCATGTCCCTGAACCATTCTCATTTTCAGCTGCGATTCGTCACCGTCGTTTGAAGCTATTTGAACCCCTTCATTTACATTGCTCTCTTCGCAATGGACCGGAACTTGTTTCCTTTTTAACTTTCGGCGTTTGTTCAAACGTCTGCGTCGGTTGACGTTTCTTTCCCTCATCTGTTTGGATGGTGCTGGATTTTCCTCTGCACTGCGTAGTTCCTCATCGCTGCCAATATCGGTTGACTTGCCTCATTCACAAGTAGTGGCATCTCAACATTATTTACCTTTAGGATTCCACATCCAAAATCGAAGACTAATCCCTTCGCCTTCATGAAGTCCATCCCCAAAATGACTTCATCCATAATGTCTGCCACTAGCACCTCTTGTTGATAGCAGTTATTTCCCAATTTTATTTCAGCGATTCTTTTACCTTCTATTTCAGCACATTCTCCAGTTACTGTTTGGAGTTTCAATCCATCTGATGGTTCCAAAACACCGTTAATTAAACCTTTGCGAAAGAAGGTTCGAGCTGAACCTGTACCCAGTGTCATGAAGCAACCTTTACCTTCAAGTTGTCCGTTGATACCCAAGCTTTCACCATTTACCGCAATTCTTGAAATTGGAATGTAGGCTGCATTCTCCTCACTTTTTGGCTTTACAGTTGCACCTTCAACAGACTTCCGTTGAATAGGAGACGAAGATCTATCACGCTTCCTGTTCCAGCAGTCCTGTGAGATATGGCCCGATTTTCTACATATCCAACACAAGATTTTCCTACTGCTGCTTCTGAACCCTCCGTGCTGCTTGTCTTCGACTCCCATATTCTTCGCAGAAAACGACGATCTATCTGCTTCGTTGTTTTTCTTGCACTCCCGCGCCATGTGACCCTCTTCGTCACATACCCAGCATCTGATGTCGCTTCCACTTCTGTGTGCCAATACTTCTCCTTTGATGTTCTCCTCTACATTCCTTTTTCTGCATCCACCAGATGGCATACACATCCTCTGTACCATCTCATATTGCATTGCGTATGCGACTGTTTCATGGAAAGTCGCCTTAGGGGTAGTTATTACTTTGATCCTGGTTTCTGGATCTCGGATACCATCAGTAAAAGCCTCGATCTTCATTTTCTCCATAAAATATGGTGGTGTATTTGAGTGTGCCAAATGAACAAGCCGCTCTACAGCCGAGGAATAATCCTGTAGAGATTCACCATTTCGTTGCAAGCGACCTTTTAGCTCAATTCTGTATAACTCCTTTTTATAGTCGCTGCCATATTTACGTTCCAACGCATTCATCACCTCAGCATAACTTTTCCGGTCATTTTCTGGTACTGCCTGTAATGCTTCAGCTGCTTCCCCTTTAAGTGCAACTATCAATGCAGCAAGACGATTTTCGGCGTTCCAAATATTTTGATCTGCTGCAGTCTCGAACTGGAACTTGAAAATACCGAAGGATGTTGTTCCATCGTACGATGGTGGTTGTAGTTTGATATTTGCTACTTGATGTACCACCTGGGGAGCAACTTTAGTCGTTTCAACATCCTGCAGCCGTTTCTCGAAATCATCTACTTTTGCAAGTACCTTTTTGTTTTCATCAAGCACTTTCTGCTCTAGCTCTTTCACCTCTTGATGAACTCTGCCTACCTCCTCCCGTAACGTAGTAGATATTTCGAGAAGTTTCTCGTCCATTATTTGCTTGACGTTCAAACTGATTTCTTCCTTTATCTGGCTTATTTCGTTACGGTTTGTAGCCATGTTTGTATTTACATCATCCAGTTTTTGATTCATGTTCAAATTTACTGTATTTAACTGTTGATTTATTTCTTCTTTATTGGCAACCATCTGTTGACTGATGTTCAAACTCATCTGTTGCATCATAGCCATTAACTGCGTAAAATCGCAGTTTCCAGATGGTAATGTTGTTGTTGTTTCTGTAATTGTATAATAATTACATATCTGTAATTGTTGGAGACGAAAAATTTATGGTATCTTCAGGTTCATTTTGAATATCTTCTATACGTTAACGTATACGTTAATATTAGCTTAATTTATAATATCGTCGACAGTATCTTTTAATGTGGGCTCTTCATCTGCGAATAAAAATTTAAAGCCATGATAAAACCATCTCAATTTTCATCACTCTTGACAGAAGTTGTTATCGACAGAAGTTGTTACTTGGCCTATCCGATTAGTGGAATATCATCATCAGCGTCGTAACTCACAGTGTCTGTATCATCATCATCATCAATTTGCAAGAATTCGGTATGTCTAAATCAAATTGAAATACGACGTTTACTTACTAACACGATTTCTTGTTGTATAGCATCTACCAATTATAATGTGTTGTGCTTTGGTCATTTGCCATTTCTAACAATTTTTATTAAAGAATTCTGTCGATAGTGATTTTAAAATATTTTATTACATCCTTATCCTTCGACTGAAGAGCAGAAGACGTGTTGAGTAGTATAAGCACTAACTTAATAAATTTTAGATTTTTCAAGTAAATATGCGAAGGGCAATTATCCAACAGTTAATTTTTTTTAACTCGGTGTCCCATTTTCTTAAAAATATTCAATAACATTAGAAGTCATCTAGGCCTTTGTATTTCCTGTATTGTCCAAAGATAAAGCCTTAATGTTTCTAAAAAACCTGGGTGATCTACTTTTTCCTATCACAAGCCATTCATATTCGCTCTCAACTTACACATTTTTATTATTTAAATTTTTTTCTGGAGTCATTTTATAAAACACCCATTTTTGCGACGTTGTAAATTTCATTTACTTTGTAAAGTAAAAAAAATTGTTAGCTATTAGTCACATGCACTTTCATCAACACTTGCTGACTCATCAAAAATTCCACTCTATGCTCCAAAGCAAAATATATATGTCTCTCACGGAAGCGAAAAGTTCAGCTAGCCGTACATTTGAATTCAGAATTTAACAGCGATCCAGTTTCTTCTGTTTTTTTTGCAATATTGAACAGATATTGCAACAATTTTTGGATTGCTGTTGCTTAATCCCGATATATTCACGATTAACTTTTACTATACACTAAAGATCAGGCCTGAAAACACACGTTCTGAATAATGTAAAGGAAAAGTGATCTCCGTCGAGAATCGAACCCGGCATCCTTGAGTTACAAGGCTAGCACTGAGCTTAAGCTGCGACAATGTAAACCAAATCACCAAAATAAAAAAATGTCTAAAATGGAAAGACATAGCGGATACAGACCACCAATTGATATTTAAATAGATTACAATTATTTTTTCTCATATCTAAAAAAACGTTTTTATTTTTTAAATTATCGGTCGCAATAAGCAAACAATCTGTACAAATTTTACTGCAAAATTGGTCGCTATATCAGAAATGTCGTAATAACCGAAGTCGTTTTAAGCGAATATTTTTACATAGGAACAAAGGCAAGACCAACCATTACTTTGATTTTATGACGCTATAGGCGAAATGTCGTTATAAACGAGGCCGTTATAAGTGAATTTCACTGTACCATACAAATTATATATGTAGGTCAAAGAAAATAAATACAGTTATTAAAAATTATTAACTTATTTTACATTCAAAAGTTTCTTTTGAGTTGGAAAACATTTTTGCAATTATTGTCTTAGTATTTAATGGTACAAAAGAATGAAATTTTTGAGTTCCACTTATAGTAATCGCATTTTTATATCGATTTTGTAATTTTTCTTTTGTTAATTGATATTCATTTTTATCGGCGTATCCAAAATTCATGGTAGATTCCCATTTTAAAGCCCATTCGAAAAGTTTTTTTGGTGTATCAATAATATCTCTGCTCCCCATACTGTAACGGTGTGCAGCACGCTTCAGTGTACCAACAATCCCATCGCAAGGTCCCTTGCTATGGCTGGTAGCATGAAAATGCCATTCTGCATCAACCTTAAAGTCTTTTTTATGATGGCATAAGTTAATTAGGTTATGTTTATTTTTGTATTGAGAAGGTGCCCCGTCGGTCTAAATTCCATGCGTATGTCTTCCATTGTAATTGTATTCATTCCACAACTAGTGAATTTGATTAAAATTCTTTAACAGCTCTATAGTTTATTAAATATTCGGCTAACAAATTAAACAACAAACTTGTTTTATTTTTCGCTATCTTTGATGTTTTTATTTCAATATGGCGATACAAATTTTTGCATGAAAACTGGGAATTAAACGATATATTTTACAGTCGTGGATAAAATAACATCTTGTATTCGCTTAGGATGATGGCAATTCTTCACTCGGATGATTCCCTCCACTCGCTACGCTCGTTACGGGAAACTTCATCCTCGTGAAGAATTACTTTCATTCTAAGCTCATACAAGAATCTACTATTCCTAATATTAGCATTTATATGCGTTCTGATGAATTCAATAAGTTTTGTAATGAAAAGATGGACTGTAGTACTGTTGTGATCGTTTATATCCGAAATGAGTATAAAACTTCGGTGCTGTATATATTCACTTGCAGCACTTTTAAAATAAATGAGAAATGGACGAATAGGAGCTTGTAAATTATTATAATGATAACTTATTGGTTTTCGTCCCAGACTTGGGCATCAGATTTATGGTCAATTTTCTTGTATATGAGTTATTTAAAAAACATTTTTTGTTTCTTTAGGCAACTATATTTCGCCAATTTTTTGTTGGCATCATCAGGTTTTAATAAATATTTTAGAAATCTACAAAGTAAATATAAAACCTTTATGAGTAATTTTAAGATTTTTGAAATAAAAAATTGCTTACATGAATTCTATTTTTGGGATGATTGTAATAATATGATTGTACTAACTATTATATACTCTATATATACAAAACACATTAAATTGAGTTAATAAAATTAAAATCCTATTGTAAAATAAGTTAACAAGAATCAAATTTTAAAATTTTTTACAAAAACTACACAGATAAATTAAAATCACAAAAATTAAATTACTAATTAAAAACTTTGTTTAAAATTACAATTATGTTAACATCATATATATCTACTGTTTTCTTTTGTTTTGTTATTGTTGGCGGTAAATTGTTTTATTAAAATAATATTCAGAAAAAATGAGACAGAGGAAGAAAAGGAAAAAACATTTAGATGCTGATATCAATTATTTAAATATGCTATTTCATTTTTGTTTAATCAAAGGTGTGTAGAGTGGAGATAAATTCTCTACATCTGATCGTTTGTTGCATGTATGTTTATTGGTTTTTATGTGCAACATTTCTTTAATTAGTCGTTTATTGTAGTTTTTTTCTTTTTCCAGAATTATTGGTTCATCTGTGTTGAAGTTGTGTCCTGTTTCATTTGCGTGTACTGTAACCATTGTGCTATGATCGGTTATTAGGTGTTTTTGAAGATGTCGTGTTTGTGTTGCTTCATCCGGTTTTTTAGTATTTGTCCCGTATGTCCTATGTAGATGGTTTCACAATTTCTGCAATTTATGCGGTAAACAACCCCATCATTGTCTACTTTCTTTTTAACATCTTTTAATGATGGTAAAATAGTTCTAATATTGTTTTGTGTCTTGTAACCTAGTTTGATATGTTTATCTACCGTAGTTATAACTTTTGCTATTTTCTCAGATAAACCTTGATGATAAGTGCATCCAATATATTTAGTTGTATTTTGTGCGGTTGGTGCGTTTGACTGTGATGGCTGAATTTGTCTTTGTGTTTTTTGTAATATTTGTTTTTTTGTACTTTTCAGTATATTTATGATTAGTTGTCTAGGATAGTTGTTTTTTTCTAGCAAGTTTTGTGCTAAAGTTGTGTTTTCAGGCCAATATTCCGTTGAAGATAGTGTTAAAATTCTATTTATTAATGATTTTGTGGTATTGATTTTTTGAAAATGGGGATGTGCAGACCTGTAATTTATGATTCTACCTGTATTTGTAGGTTTTTGAAAGAAAGTTGTTTTAATTTGTGGAGAAGTGTTCCGTATTAGCTCTATGTCCAAATAAGGAAGTTTTCCATTATTTTCAACCTCCATGGTGAATTTTATATTTTTATTGATGCTGTTAAAAATTGTATATGTAACTTCTAATTCTTCTTTGGGAACAATCAGGAGTATATCATCTACATATTTTACTAGTAGTTTTGGATCATATGAGATTTGCGATATTGCTTCTTTAATTATGTCTGTTAATACAAAGTCCGCTAGTATTGTTGAGACACATCCTCCAATTGTCAAACCTGATTTCTGTGCATAGTAGTTTTCATTAAATTTAAAATATGATGTGTCCTGAGTGCAGAATTTTATTAAGTTTATAAACATTGGTTTCGGTATTTTTGTTTTTTGTTGGATGATTGGCCACCGCTTTTCTATCGCTTCATATACTAAATTAGGTGGAATTCTTTCGTACATTGATATTACATCAAACGACGCAATTAGTTCATCATGGGATATTTCTATTGTTGATAGTTGTCTTTTTAGATCAAAAGAATTCTTTATGTTGTATGGATTATCTGGGTCTATTGTTTTTAGAATTTCATTAAGATGTTTCGAAAGGTAGTACGATGGGCTATCAATACTTGATATAATTAAACGTACATCTTTATTAGGCTTATGCAGTTTCATAGTTGCATAGCAACAAGGTGGTTTTGCTATATATGTCATAAGTCTTCGTTTTGTATGTTCATCAATATGTTTATGTTTGTAGAGAATTTTTACTAATGTATTGTTTCTTTGTTGGAGTTTTGTTGTTGGATCTGTGCTAAGTTTGTTGTAATTTAATGGATTTTCTACAATATTGCTAATTTTTTCAATGTAGTCTGTGCGTTTCATTGCTATTGTGGTATTTCCTTTATCTGCTTCTATTATAATAATATCTTTATTGGTTTTAAGAAATTGTTTTGTTAGTTGCAATTTTTGTTGGAGAACTATGTCATTTGGAGAGGGTTTTTTGTGCTTTGTGTGTGAGTTTAAATGTTTTCCGATTTTTTCCCTGATGTCATTTCGTATATCCATTAAGAAAATCCATTAAATTACAACAAACTTAGCACAGATCCAACAACAAAACTCCAACAAAGAAACAATACATTAGTAAAAATTCTCTACAAACATAAACATATTGATGAACATAAAAAACGAAGACTTATGACATATATAGCAAAACCACCTTGTTGCTATGCAACTATGAAACTGCATAAGCCTAATAAAGATGTACGTTTAATTATATCAAGTATTGATAGCCCATCGTACTACCTTTCGAAACATCTTAATGAAATTCTAAAAACAATAGACCCAGATAATCCATACAACATAAAGAATTCTTTTGATCTAAAAAGACAACTATCAACAATAGAAATATCCCATGATGAACTAATTGCGTCGTTTGATGTAATATCAATGTACGAAAGAATTCCACCTAATTTAGTATATGAAGCGATAGAAAAGCGGTGGCCAATCATCCAACAAAAAACAAAAATACCGAAACCAATGTTTATAAACTTAATAAAATTCTGCACTCAGGACACATCATATTTTAAATTTAATGAAAACTACTATGCACAGAAATCAGGTTTGACAATTGGAGGATGTGTCTCAACAATACTAGCGGACTTTGTATTAACAGACATAATTAAAGAAGCAATATCGCAAATCTCATATGATCCAAAACTACTAGTAAAATATGTAGATGATATACTCCTGATTGTTCCCAAAGAAGAATTAGAAGTTACATATACAATTTTTAACAGCATCAATAAAAATATAAAATTCACCATGGAGGTTGAAAATAATGAAAAACTTCCTTATTTGGACATAGAGCTAATACGGAACACTTCTCCACAAATTAAAACAACTTTCTTTCAAAAACCTACAAATACAGGTAGAATCATAAATTACAGGTCTGCACATCCCCATTTTCAAAAAATCAATACCGCAAAATCATTAATAAATAGAATTTTAACACTATCTTCAACGGAATATTGGCCTGAAAACACAACTTTAGCACAAAACTTGCTAGAAAAAAACAACTATCCTAGACAACTAATCATAAATATACTGAAAAGTACAAAAAAACAAATATTACAAAAAACACAAAGACAAATTCAGACATCACAGTCAAACGCACCAACCGCACAAAATACAACTAAATATATTGGATGCACTTATCATCAAGGTTTATCTGAGAAAATAGCAAAAGTTATAACTACGGTAGATAAACATATCAAACTAGGTTACAAGACACAAAACAATATTAGAACTATTTTACCATCATTAAAAGATGTTAAAAAGAAAGTAGACAATGATGGGGTTGTTTACCGCATAAATTGCAGAAATTGTGAAACCATCTACATAGGACATACGGGACAAATACTAAAAAACCGGATGAAGCAACACAAACACGACATCTTCAAAAACACCTAATAACCGATCATAGCACAATGGTTACAGTACACGCAAATGAAACAGGACACAACTTCAACACAGATGAACCAATAATTCTGGAAAAAGAAAAAAACTACAATAAACGACTAATTAAAGAAATGTTGCACATAAAAACCAATAAACATACATGCAACAAACGATCAGATGTAGAGAATTTATCTCCACTCTACACACCTTTGATTAAACAAAAATGAAATAGCATATTTAAATAATTGATATCAGCATCTAAATGTTTTTTCCTTTTCTTCCTCTGTCTCATTTTTTCTGAATATTATTTTAATAAAACAATTTACCGCCAACAATAACAAAACAAAAGAAAACAGTAGATATATATGATGTTAACATAATTGTAATTTTAAACAAAGTTTTTAATTAGTAATTTAATTTTTGTGTGATTTTAATTTTTGTGATTTTAATTTATCTGTGTAGTTTTTGTAAAAAATTTTAAAATTTGATTCTTGTTAACTTATTTTACAATAGGATTTTAATTTTATTAACTCAATTTAATGTGTTTTGTATATATAGAGTATATAATAGTTAGTACAATCATATTATTACAATCATCCCAAAAATAGAATTCATGTAAGCAATTTTTTATTTCAAAAATCTTAAAATTACTCATAAAGGTTTTATATTTACTTTGTAGATTTCTAAAATATTTATTAAAACCTGATGATGCCAACAAAAAATTGGCGAAATATAGTTGCCTAAAGAAACAAAAAATGTTTTTTAAATAACTCATATACAAGAAAATTGACCATAAATCTGATGCCCAAGTCTGGGACGAAAACCAATAAATTATAATATTTAGAACAAAGGTCGATAGGACTTAAAGTCTTAAAAACAAAAACTAAAATCGTATAATGATAACCTTGAAACGAATCCTGAATTATGAAGGCGTAGTTTTCAGAAAAATCCCCTTGAACAAAGCACTCTCCTGGTTCCAATTTTATTTCTTTCCTCAATGAATGTAGGTTGCTGTTTTGCTATAAAGTGTGTGGTATCAAAATTTGTAAACGGTAAACAAATTGTTTCATAAATTTTTCTACAGTTTCTATTAAAGTATCCAAATTGCATCGATCAGTGGTAATCCATTGTTGATATTTGACTTGAAGAATTCCTTTAACGTCAAAATCATTTAGTAATCTTTCTTCCAGTTGTTGAAGTTTTTTTGAACATTCATTGCGCTTCAAAGTATGACAATCTTCTGTTAATTCACCACATAAAACAAAGTCAATTAATATTTTATAATTCTGGAAAGCAGCATCAGTAATCCAAGACATCTTAAAGTGTTGAATCATTAGTTTCATATTTTGATGTATGGTACATACGCACACATTATGAACTCCTTGGGATAATTTTATACATTCTTGTAGTCGAAGGGACGTGAATTTAGTAAATCCTATTTTCACAACGGAAACTTATTTTTAAACTCCTATAAGCTTCATTTAATGTACATAGCAATAAGCGCTTTTGTGTTTTTATGCTGAAATTGCTCATATTTTCTTTGTTGTACATATATAATTTTTATAATATTTTAAAAAGATCATTTAATAATAAAATATTTGATATTTAACATTAAAAAAAAATCTCTTAGTTTATAACACCATTTTTATAATTTTCCTTCAGAACGAAAAAAACTGATTCCCGACAGTCATATGCACAACGAATTTTATCTTTAAAACAAAAAATATCGCTAGTACTAAACTTTCACAAGTTGTTAGATATAAAATAAGCTTCAATTTAGTTTAAAAAAAAAAACGGCGTAGCGCCATCTTTTCTTCAATTACACCGTTTTTTCTTATGTTACACCGTTAAAAATTATTTCAAAAAATTAACAGTGTACATTTTTAAAAACTTTGTTCTAATACCTCTAAGAGAACTTGTATTTTTTATTTATGAAGAACTATCTATAAACAAAAAATAATCAAAATTAAAAGGGGTCAAGTCAAAATTTCCCAAAAATTTGCTGAACTTGCGTGAAAGTGCTCATATATATTTTCAAAATTTTGAAAAAAGTTTCAATTTTTGATTTTGTAAGAATTTTTGGAATATTTTTAGAATTTTGATAAATTTTAAATTTTTGATTTTATCATAATTTTTGGAATTTTGAAAAAAGTTTCAATATTTGATCCTGTCAATATTTTTAGAATTTTGGAAAAAGTTTAAATTTTTGAATTTGTAAGAATTTTTGGAATATTATTAGAATTTAGAAAAAGTTTAAATATTTGATTTTGTTACAACTTTTGAAATAATTTTGGGATTTTGAAAAAAGTTTGTGTTCTTGATTTTGTTATAATTTTTGCAATATTTTTAGAATTTTTGAAAAAAGTTTTGATCTTTGATTTTGTAATAGTTTTTGGAATATTTTTAGAATTTTGAAAAAAGTTTCATTTTATTTAATTTTTACAATATTTTTGGAATTTTGAAAATATGAATTTGTGATTTTGTAATATTTTCTCGAAACACTAAATGGAGATTTTTTTCAGTAGTTTGCTGATTGTATCATCTTTTCACTAAATTATGTTAATTTATGATCTGCTATAATTTTCCGGCAACGTATTGATGTTTCGTGTTAGTTTTGTAATAAATTTCTAAACGGAGATAAAAAAATACTTGTACTAACAGAGTTATGTTTGATATACATCGCTGCCCAAAACTAAAAACCAAGTCCTCGATAAAGTTTTTTGCCGAAAACTATATCAAAATCCTTAACCCAGACCGAAGTCTTGATATCTCAGAGCTTGAGATTTCAGTCCCTTCATATTTTGATGTATTAAATTCATATTTATAAAAAATTTAAACGTTTGCCGACAAAATAGTGTGTTTAATTCGGAGCTAAAGTTACTTTTTGTGTATCGTCTATAATTTTCGGCCTCCCTGCGGTCGACCGTCAAACTACAAACTCAACACAAAAAGTATCACTTTAGCTCCTAATTAAATAATGTACTATTACACTAGTGGAAAAAGCCCATTTTCACAGAAGATTAAGCATGCATGAAAATAGACTTTTCTTTCCTACCGTAGAAAAAATTTATATTTTGATGGAGAAAAGTTGGTCAAAAAATAAGTTGGTGAATAAAATTCGCTCGCCGAGGGTTCCGTGAATGTAAAAGAACAAACTGACAAAAATAGTTTACATAAAGGTGTGTCGTAGAGTTTTTATATTGCCAGACCATAAAAATGATATTTTCCTCTTAAATTTCAGTAGCAATGCGACTTGAAAATTGATCTAAAGTATACACAAAATGCTACATTTCGTTAAATATTAGCAAAAGCAGTTTAGGGTAACTTAAGAGAGGTTCAGTTACACCAACTTGTAAATGGTTTATATTGGAAAATAAACGTTCCTAATTCAAATAATAATTAACAATAATTCAAAAACTGTGCATCGCAAAATTTAAAAAAAAATTGCAGCATTTCTTAAATAAGATGCTTTTTTATATGACATCCATTTAATTTGGGTCAAAAAAGCTTTTTGTCAGCCTTGCTCACGCTCAACCCCTCAAAATAGAGAAAAATAATTATGTGACACTTCACTGTAGTTTAAGTTGGAAGTTATCAAATTTTTTATCTCTGTGAGTTTTTTCAAATTTTTCTGTCGATCAACGTCGAAATGTGGGAAGGGGGGCAGCTTCCATTTGCAGTTTTTTGACCATAATTAAAAAACTGTGCACCGCAAAGTTCTGAATAAAATTACAATTCAATGCTCTTCCCCAATCTCACCCTTTCAAAATACAGAAAAATAATTATGTGACACTTAGCTATAGTTTTAGTTCAAGGTCTATCGAACTTCCTATCTCTATAAATTTTTTCAAGTTTTTCTGTCAATCAATGTCGAAACGTACGGGAGAAGGACCAACTTTTTGTTGCAATTTTTTGACAATAATTCAAAAACTGTGCACTGAAAAATTCGAGCAAAAATCACAACGTTTCTGAAATTTAGCGCTCTTTCATATGATCCCCATTCGTTTGGGTCAAAAAACCTTTTTTTTCACCCTACACCACTCCCATCCCCTAAACATATGGAAATAAAATAATTATTTGAGCCTTCGCTCTATTTTTCGTTAAGGGTTTATCAAATTTCCTGTCTCTATATGTTTTTTCAAATTTTTCTGTCAATCAACGAAGAAACGTAGGGGAGAGGGACCAACCTTTTGTTTTGTTTTTTTTTACATACAGTTAGGCATGTTTATTGTAAATTATAATACATTATAAATTAACGTCTCTGAATATCCGAAGATACCATCCCAACAAGAGATTAGGATTTCGTTTGAATAAATTAAGTTTCCTTAAAACATTTATGAAAGCCAACTTTAAAGTTTTTAGAATTAAAGCTATCGGGGAAAACCCATGAAGATAAGGCATTCCAAAGATGGGAGACTCTGTTAAAAAAGTCACGCTGAAAAGCAACAGTTCTACACCTTTTTATTTGAACCGTAAAAGGGTGGGCCACAGTAGTAGCTCAGGTGAAACGCAAGAAGTTTGCTAGTTCAAATAAAATTGATTTAATCTCTGTGGAAGTTCATTCATTCATAATGTATTTATAGAAAATTGCCAGATCAGCATTATTTCGTCAGTGTTGCAAGTAATCAAGTTCATTAGTAAGGTTCGAGTTTTCCAATCAGTTTAACAGCTCTGCGCCGAATAGAATCAAGACACTTCAAACTACTAAAATAAGCTCCACTCCAAATGTGAGAACAGTATTCCATGCAGGGACGTATAAAAGATTTGTGTATTAAAAGAAGTTGTTCGTTATTAAAAAACTTAAGACATCGCCCCAAAACAGCTAATTTTTGAACAGCTTTTTTAGTAATAAAATTAATTTTATTTTTTTCCAAAAAAATTGGATAAAATAATAAATAATGATCTTTCTTTTGACACACTTGACAACATTTTTTTTGACAAACTTATAATGCAATAATCTAGTTTTTGGTCTCACATATCAATCCCAACCACCAATATTTCTTCAAATTCAATGTTTCTATTCGTAATCACTTAAAATGAACGTTTTTTAAGCAAAAAATATGCAATTTTCCTTGTATTGACACACTTGACGATTTTTGTGACACACTTCCGGTACAGTTATCCAACACATCGTCCTTTCGACTCTTTCCATTGAGTAAACCTATTTTTAGAAAAAAAAATTTGAAATCCGTCCAGCCGCTTTCTAGATTTCGTCGGTTGTGGCGGCTACCCGGCCGCCTTCAGACAGACATACATTTTTTTTTTGCTTTTGTAGAATCAGTAGGTCCTAAAACGTCGAGAAATGCAAAAAACAGTCGGGGTAAGAATTTCACTTTTCACAAGGATTTCTAGAGAAAAGTGTGTAAGATGTATATTTCTTGAAAAATATTTGGGACTTGGTACAAGGCAATTGGTACTTGGTACTTGGTACTTGGTACTTAGTACTTGGTACTTGGAACTTGGTACTTGGTACTTGGTACTTGGTATTTGGTACTTGGTACTTGGTACTTGGTACTTGGTACTTGGTACTAGGTACCTGGTACTTGGTACTTGGTACTTGGTACTTGGTACTTGGTACTTGGTACTTGTTACTTGGTACTTGGTACTTGGTACTTGGTACTTGGTACTTGGTACTTGGTACTTGGCACTTGGTACTTGGTGCTTGGTACTTGGTACTTGGTACTTGGTACTTGGTACTTGGTACTTGGTGCTTGGTACTTGGTAGTTGGTACTTGGTACTTGGTACTTGGTACTTGGTACTTGGTACTTGGTACTTGGTACGTGGTACTTGGTACTTGGTACTTGGTACTTGGTACTTGGTACTTGGTACTTGGTACTTGGTACTTGGTACTTGATACTTGGTACTTGGTACTTGGTACTTGGTACTTGGTACTTGGTACTTGGTACTTGGTACTTGGTACTTGGTACTTGGTACTTGGTACTTGGTACTTGGTACTTGGTACTTGGTACTTGGTACTTGGTACTTGGTACTTGGTACTTGGTACTTGGTACTTGGTACTTGGTACTTGGTACTTGGTACTTGGTACTTGGTACTTGGTACTTGGTACTTGGTACTTGGTACTTGGTACTTGGTACTTGGTACTTGGTACTTGGTACTTGGTACTTGGTACTTGGTACTTGGTACTTGGTACTTTGTACTTGGTACTTGGTACTTGGTACTTGGTACTTGGTACTTGGTACTTGGTACTTGGTACTTGGTACTTGGTACTTGGTACTTGGTACTTGGTACTTGGTACTTGGTACTTGGTACTTGGTACTTGGTACTTGGTACTTGGTACTTGGTACTTGGTACTTGGTACTTGGTACTTGGTACTTGGTACTTGGTACTTGGTACTTGGTACTTGGTACTTGGTACTTAGTATTTGGTCCTTGGTACTTGGTACTTGGTACTTGGTTCATGGTACTTGGTACTTGGTACTTGATACTTGGTACTTGGTACTAATTAATTGGTACTTGGTCCTTGATGCGTGGTAGTTGGTACTTGGTACTTGGTACTTGATAATTTGTAATTGTTACTTGGTGCTTAGTACTTGGTTCTTGGTTCTTGGTACATAATACTTGGTACTTGTTCCTTGGTACTCGGTAGTTAGTATTCGGTACTTGGTGCCTGTTTCTGGTTTCTTGGTACTTCGAGCTTGGAACTTGTTGCTTGGTACTTGGTACTTGGTACTTTTCACTAGGTCCTTGTAACTTGGTATTTGGTACTTGATTTTTGGTAGTTGGTACTTGGTACTTGGTTCTTGGTATTTGTTACTTGGTAGTTTGTACTTGGTATTTGATACTTGGTACTTGGAACTTGGTACTTGGTACTTCTAATCCAATTATCTTAGGGATATAGCGAGATAGTGTGAATTTATTGAAGTTAATTCCCGTTTTTGCGCTTACGTCACTTTTTATCAATGAAAGAAAGAATCGGCCTAATTTAATAAAAGATACGCTCCTGGAATGAAATCTGTAAATCGACTTCAGTATGCATGGAATGCAAATTTTAATTGTAAATGGAAAATATAAAAAATAAATTCTTAAGATTGAGTGCATCGAAGAGTGAAATAGGTTTATTTTTGGGTTAAAAATATTGTTTTTGGACATAAAATATTATTGGGATATTTTACAAGAAACAACATTGTACATAAAAGGTACGTTTTAACTATTGCCATATTTTTTATTTCCTATATTTTTAATCATAGTTCAGACGGAAAGGTTACAAATTACATTAGTGTAAAAATAAAATAAAACTGGATGATAGTTTATTTTATTCTCTAGATGTTTTTTTAATTTAAAGTTTCAGTTAAACTGTGATTGACGGCAAGAGAATAACTTTTACCAAGTATCTATTCTATACGAGTATACGTAACACATTACTATTGTGTGTTAATTATTTGGGGTTTGACGATATATACTACCTAAAATGCAACACTTCGGTCTAAAGACTGGACAAAACAAATTTTTTTTCGAACATAAATTTGGTGTGTCCAACTACAAGTAGAAAAAGTTTTTTATTCTGGAGAAAAAGAATATTTCCATTCAGCCAAGCATATTATTGGGAGTTTTCTAAAGTCAGTATCAAAGATAAAAGGTACGTTTTAATTATTTCCATATTTTTTTTTACATATTTCCGATATTGGGTTATAAAGTAGATGAAAATTGGTACAATATTATAAAAATCCAACAAAACTAACACACGTTTTCGATGTTTTTTGTTTTTTTCGATTGCTTTAACATTTGAAGGTATATTGTGTTTAACGGTACAAAAATAAATTATCAAGAATTCCTATACTATATACGCAGCATAATATGATCTATGAATTGGTGTTAAACGGAATTCAACACCAAAACTTTAACGCGTCAATCAAAAGACCGCACCGAATTAACAGGTTTCGCTTTTATTTGGATTAATTGCAAAACGAGAAAATTGTAATTAATGATTTGGGAGGATCGAAAGGTTGGTTTTTTAGTGATACTGTTATATTATTTGTGATATTATTTAGTGATATTATTGGTGATATTAGTATTAGTGATATTATTTATAGTAAGATTATTTAACGATCTAACTTATTAAAATTGGAATTTTATTTTGTATTTGAAATTATCCATTGTCTGGTTTTATTTTGGATATTGCTACATGTTTAAATTACTTTTTTCGGATGAGTTGTGAAACTAATCTTGTTGTAATCAGGAGTGACGCAGGTTGATCCAGGTGCCGGAAATAGACGAACAGATATATTGGTGTCGAAGGTGGAAGGTGTCGTGAGGGTGGCGTTTGTTTGAGGGCGAGTTGTTCCTCTGTACTTGGAAGTTTAGATTGTTCTTTGTTCTTCTTTATTCGTTCTTTTTTATCTTTATTCCTTATTTATTTTTTATTTTATTTATAATTATTATAGTTTTGTAGGTTTTATTTCAGGAAATAAATTTTTTTCCATGTCTGCTTAAAAAAAAGTAGTGATAAAATGGCATAAATTTAAATATATACCACTAAACATACATCCGACCAGATCAGCCGAAGATTAAGAGAGCAGCCGAAGCTATGCCCCCATTAGCAAAATTTTCAGATCGCTACTCCGGAACTTCGTATGACGACGTACCGAAAAGGAAAATACTACATACATGGTACTTGGTACTTGGTCATTTGTACTTGGAACAAGGTTTTTGTTCTTAGTTTTTTCTACTTGATAATTGATACCTTGCCTTTGATCCTTGATACTCGCTACTTGGTACTTGGTAAAGGGTGTTTAAAATGCATGGTTTTTGAACAATATCTACACTGCTTTAGTCCTTGGCAGTTGATAATTCGTACTTCAAAGTACTTGGGAATCGATATTTTGGTGCTTGGTGTTGAGTTTTTTGTTTCTTTATGAATGTAACGACCCCGAGTACTCCAGTGCCTGCTATTAACATACGAGTTAACGTGAAATAGCACATATACCACTAGCATTAGCAGTAAGATATCACCAGCCAAGGTAATTTATTATAAGCTCTGATAGATGTACTTCATTCGGTTAACTGCAGCACTCTCAACTTTACTTACTGAATTACGGTGATGGTGATGCTGCGCTATTGCTTGTTTGAAGATATGAGCCTCCATATAACTCTATTTATGGACTTGAATCATTTAGAAAAATAGTGCGATACTTGGACGAGTAATATGCTAGTGCTTCTATAGCTAGTTTATGCTACCCCATTTTAGTTTTGTTTCTGCAAATATGTAAAAAAATTGTTTTAACTTTTATTTTCTCAATTTATCATGAAATATTGGTCTATGTTACATTTTTATAAATGATTTATTGTATAGTTGTCAAGTCTTAAAAAAACAAATACAAAAAATTAAAAAAAATATTGTTTTTTTCTGTTTGTTTTTTGTGGTGTCATGTTTAAAATAAGTTTTGGTTTGCAGGGGGTCAATAGTTCGCGTTTATATTATCAGATAAACCACGGCAGCAATCTACGTTGAGGTTCGATTCGAGGCTCAATTCGTTCAATTCGATTTTTACTCTGTTTGATTATTATTTTAACCAGCGTTACTCAGGTTTGTGGATATGGATCCGTGCTTTAGTCTTAAAAATATAGGCTTTTCGAAGATGTCGAATGATTTTGTAAGAACCTTCGTATGATTTCGAAGAATCTATACGCGTATTCGACAACTCGAACGAACACAAGAGAGCAAATTTTGAGTTCCTTGAGAACTTCCTTGAGAATTTCTTATTTGAATTTGATTTGATTAGAATTAATAATTATAAATTAGGAGTAGGGCGTAACGCTCCATCTTAAAAATAATACTCCTTACAAAAACGAATTTAGGACTTAAATATTTGCTATCTATTTTCAGATTGGAAGGCAACAATAATGATGTTACAACTTAATTAATGATATTTACTAAACATAAATATTTCGCATTCCACGAATGCACACAAACGACTTTATAGTTTCACAAATAAAAACTTAAATATTAATAACTCAACCATTTAAATTGAATATATTCACACCTATCCCAGTCAGTTTTTAACAACACTGTCATAGCTATATCAATATATTATAATACTATTTTATTGCTATAATCGGTACACCCATTCCACAAATAATTGTAACAACTCAATCATATTTATAAATATATTTACGTTTATTACGATGTTACAATGTAGCTCTTTCCACTAAACTTTTAGCAAAAGCTATAAATCATTTTAATGGTAAATAGTAAATACAATAAATAAGAATATAAAATTTTCACATTAAAGAAACAAAATTAATTTTGAAATTAAATTGATATTGGTGTTAAAACTAATTAAAACTCAACAAATGATTCAAAGAAAACCAAGTCCCATTTGACAACGACTGATTTTATAAAAAGTAAAACATTAAAACCATTAAGATACCTACCATCTACTAGATAAATATTGACAGACAATTCTCAGATTTAAATTCAGAAGAAACAAAGGTTCTGCAAATACGATATGAAAATCCAAATGGAATAGGGAAACATAAAAATATAAAAGCATTGTATCTATTCAAATAGGAAGACAGTTCATTCATAAAAATAATCAATCAATTCTGTATAAGCATAACTAATTTTTTGCGATTATTATTTAACAAACAAAAATGTTACACTGCCAGAGTTAAGATACAAAGAATGTTTGCTTATTTATAGATAAAAGAAAATTAAAGCAAAAAATTTTTATTCCAGTTATAACAAAAACAACTCAACGATCTGAAATATGTTATTCTGAGCTGAGAGAAAATTTTCTTTGAAGATTTTTATGAAATAATATTAGGTGAAATTGTTAGGATAAAAAACAAAAACTAATTTATAAGGTGTTACAAGTTTCAGGAACTGGAATATATCTGATTGTAAGATGTTCTAAAAGACGATGAACGTAATACCGTTACACCGTAGTAACCAGAGCAAGACTTCAGTTTTTATATATATTAGGTGCGTTCGATTTGACTGAAACAACTGAAAAAACAACAACGATTGCATTTAATTTTTCAGTTGCTTTAGTTGTTTCATTCAAATCGAACACGGCTCTTGTTTTGGTAGTAAATCACTATTTTGGTGCAAATAAGGATTTTGCCACCAATATTTACAATTCGAGGAGTCAAACAGTTAGAAATTTATATGATGAATTGTTTGAAATTTTTGATCAGTTTTGTTTTGTATTCAGTCAACGGTTGCACGTGTAATCTTAGTTATGGAGTATTCCTTGGTCATGCCGTGTTATTGGTGATGATGAAAAGAATCGCCATATAACTCTATATAGAATAAAAATGTGTTCTAGACCGAGTTGTGAAAACTTGACCATTTTTGATTTTCCTGAAACTTCGCATATTAGAAGTATGGACGAAATATAAAATATCACTTATTTTAGAATTTATTTTAAAGTGTTTATTTAAGCATAGGGGACACACTAGCATGCATGAGAAATAAAAATTTCGCCAACCCGAGGTAGCTTTGAAATTAAATTACTCAAGAACGGCTAAACCGATTTTAACAAACTTTTTTGTTTGTTTTGTGATTAGTTAGTTAGTCTTTTGAAAAAAAATCTAATTAAACGTTTTTGTAATTAGTTTTAAAATTAAAAATTTTTTTGTAAAGATGGTTCGAGGGTCGAAGTTCAAATTAATTTCAATTTTTTTTTTAAATATAGTTCTATTTTAACTCTAAATATGTCAAATTTACAAAGATTCGTTTTTCCGTTGTCTTGAGATATTTAATTTTAAAGATTCTCAGTACGACTAAAATTCTAAGACATGCTACCGACTTACAGTTAGATCATACAATATAATTGAAGAATATATTTTACGTAATATTTTGTCAAAAAAAGAAGAAATTGACCTTTACATATTTTTATCAATTGTTTTTCTTTGTGAGTTTGTTTTATTTTTTTTGCTTTTCTTATTTATATTGAAACGTATTTGAAGGAACAATGTAGATATTATTTTCAGTTGTTTCTTTTCTTTTTATTTCGCAATTTTTTAGTTTATTAAAGTTAAAAAATATGGAAAATAAAAAATTAATAAAAACTATGTGTTGGAACTAAACAATGTGGACTAAATAATTGTAGATTATTGAAATTTACGATTTATTAAATTATATTTATTATATTTTATTTGTATTTCATTAAATATAATTATTTAATGCATAAATGATGCGTACAAAATTAGAATGTTCTATGAAACTTTAGAAATTCTAACTGTCTTTCAAAATACATATTATATCTTGTGATTTAATTAAAAATAAAAAAAATTACAATTCAATTTTTAATGGAAAAAATATATTTCCATTCACAAAACAAAAAAAAAATTGATAAAAAAGACATTCGTTACTTTTTACAAAAAAATACAAAAAATGGTACAACAATCACCAACAGAAAAAAGAATAAAATGAAAAAAGAGGACGACAACAACAAAAAGTATAAAAACACTGAATAACCACGAATCATTTCTTCAATTAAAAAAGTGAAGAAAATATTGTAGGTGTCGTAAAAATCGCCTAAATGCTTTCTTAATTTTACTTCGTAAAGACGTCACACAGTTTTATTGTTCATTTAAACTGCGTGTTTAAATCGGTTTTAATTTGTCATAATTTTCGAACAACTTCTATTAACAAAAAATTTTAAACACTGAAATTTGACTGGCAACATGTTGCAGCTTGCAACACGTTGCTTGTAACATGTTGCAACTTGCAACATGTAACAAGTTGCAACATGTTGCTAGTTATAACATGTTGCATGTTGCAATTTGTTGCAAGTTGTAACCTGTAGCATACTACAATATGTTGCAAGTTGTAACATGTTGCAAGTAGCAACATGTTGCAACTTACAAAATGATACAAATTGCAACATGTTAGAACTTTCAACAGGTTGCAAGTTGTAAAATAATGCAACTTGTAATACGTTGGATTGGATTGATAATAATCCAGCTAGTGGCATATTTTATGATCATTTGACGCATTGTCTGCCACAATGATTAAAACTAAGATATAAAGTTATTTGAAGGCCTGTTTCTTCGAGCAAGCGTTAGCGTTCCATCCACCATCAAGGAATATACTTAGAATCCAGGTTGACTGAATAGAGTTCGATCCGCCAGCATCCTTATAAGATATCACTTTAGCTAGTGATATCTAATTGCTATTGCCAGTAGTATGTGATATTTCAGGTTTTAGTAAATAGTGAATAGTAAATTCAAAGTTAGGCATGTTTGTAATGATTCAGTTGCAATTGTAACTTCTTAAGAAAAAAAAAACTATTACATTTGACCAAGTTGCCTTAGTTTTTGAAAATAAAAATTGAAAAAAATTGTTGGCGAGAAAAATGTAAAAAAACAAAAACTGGAGAGGTTCATGAAAAATTTAGAAAAAAAAGTTGATAAATTTTCTGTGAAAACGGAATTATTTAAAAAAAAATGTTTCAAGTGCTTACTTGTATTTTAATGTTTCAAATATAATTTCTAATATCAATTTAATATTTAGTATTATAATAATTGTGTGTAATATTATTTGTTTTTAAACTGTATTCTTGAAGACCATTATATTGGTTGAAATACATTAATAATTTTGTGAGCTCATATTGTATGAATACTCCCAAAGACTGAAAATAAAAAAGTTTTGATTGTTTTAAATTGAAAAACTGATTTTTAAAAATATATTTTTATTTATAGACCAGTCTAGATACCTTAAAAACAGGCAAAAAATGGAAAAAAATTAGTAACAGGATGAAAATTATTGGATAAATAAGAAAATATTGCGCAAATGATGGGAAACATAAATTAAAGGTGATCCGAGTTACGAGGGTGAAATGGATTGAGGTTTTAGAGGTAGAAAATGGTTTTTCATGATTTTCAGTGAAACTAGACCTTCTGTCGAATAAAGTTTAAAGCAAAAGTTATAGGTAATAAAAAGGTCTATAACTTTTATGCCGGCCATTTTTTCACATAACCTAAAATTTGCCGTGAAAATAGAAAAACCGAGAAAATAGGCTTTTTCGTTTTTAATTTCTATCTCCCACAAACAAATTATTTTTTCACCTAATATGTTGAAAACGTACTTTATTCACACAATTCGGTGGAAACTTACCTTATTATGTCCCTAATAAGCTGCAATTTTTTGAAATCAAAATATTTATTTTTACGTTTAATTTTGATTTTAAGCCAAAAAAGTGACCTCATTTTCACACGAAAATTCTCCTGTATGGGAAAAAGTTTTTTAAAAAAAATATTAATCATTATGTTTGTTGAAACGCCTACTTTTAGATGGTGTGAAAAAAATAAACATTATCATAACATAAGCACGGAAACATTTTCCAGTAAATGTGAAAAACTGAATAAACTTGATTTTAAAGAGTTATTTCCAATGATTGTTTAAAAATATTCATTATTTGTTAAAATTTACCGTTGAAATCTTTAAAAAATATAAATTTTTTCCATGGTAATGTTTATTTTTTTTACACCATCTAAAACTAGACGTTTCAAAAAAAATAAAGATTACTGATTTTTTTGAAAAAACTGTTTCCAGCACAGGAAAATTTTCGTGTGAAAATTCACTCACTTTTTTGGTTTAAAATCAAAATCAAACGTAAAAATAAATATTGTGATTCCAAAAAATTACAGCGTATTAGGGACAAAATAAAGTACGTTTTCTGTAAATTATGTGAAAAAAAAATTTGCTTGTGGGAGATAAAAGTTAAAAACGAAAAGACCTTTTTTCTCGGTGTTTTTCTATTTTCACGGCAAATTTTAGGTTATGTGAAAAAATGGCCGGTATAAAAGTTATAGACCTTAGATTACCTACAACTTTAACTTAAATCTTTTTTTGATAGAAGCTCTAGTTTCGCTGAAAATCGTAAAAAACCATTTTCTACCCCTAAATGCTGACCCCATTTCACCCCCGTAACTCGGATCACCTCTAATTTATGTTTCCCATCATTTGCGCAACATTTTCTTCCTTATCCAAAAGTTTTCACCCTTTTACTAATTGTTTCCTCACAAAAAGTTATTTTGACTGGTCTAATAATGAAATTTGAAATGGAGAACGCCGATTTATTAGGAATAATGGAGCATGGAAGTTTGATCTTATAAAAGTTATGAAATTATTATACAGTTTGGAATTAATTCTTGCTATCAAACTAGCGCAGGAGTATTGAATTTTAGTGTGAATTGCTGAGTTAACGGTTTACGGTTTATATGGAACTGAAACTAATTTTATTGATTGCTAACATGAAAGGTATAAGAATAAATTATTAGTTTTTTTCTGGATTTGAAACAAAAGATTAAATTATAAAATAAATGATATTGTTTCCATTGGAGATACTTCAATCAACATTGACAAACAAAATAAGATAATAATTTTTAATTTTTGTTATTTTATTATTTTTCTTTAAATATTATTTTTAATTAAAATGAATTAAAATAATTTCTTTAGGAACGAGGTGGGATGGCAATGGTAATCACAAGTATAGGATGAGTTTTTGTTTTAAATTTAATTGTTTTACTAACGTAGCACTGCGGTCAACTGATTTCTATTTATGAAAGATGTATGTTACGTTTAAACATAAACACTTAGTTTATGTTAGTGTGTATGATTTAAATTTAATTTTTTTTCGTTTCAGTTTGTCTATATATATAAAATTGAAAGTATGTGAGTTTGTCGTTTATGCAATAATACACTATTCATCCGATCAACATGAAACTTTGGGAAGTTGTTGTGTACACTTGCGCATAGGTAACAGGCAAATTTGTTTTTAAAATGGAACCCCAGGGCCATTATAGTTATCTTAAGGGGTTCTGCCTAAATGTTGATAATAATTTAATTTGATTTTTCTTTAAATATCGTTTTATACGGTTAGATTCCTTTTTTTTTGTTGTTGAACATAATTTAATGAAATTGAAAAATGAAAGTATAATCTGAAACAATTACATTTGTATATCAAAACTATATGTATTTGAATTAAACACATAATGGTGTTACAAATATTATCATCTACACCAAATACGTTAAAGGTTTGTAATTGTATGTAATACATGTTTCTTCAACTAAGAAAGACAGTTGATAACATCGATTAAAAGCTCAAAATTACGAAATGGAATTCGCACAAATACTATACAAAGAAGCATAGCTTATGTATAATCAAACATGAATAGCAATTATGATAAACAAAATAATAAAAAATGTGGCCCTTAGCCGGCAACACGTTTGCAATAGTGATTTGCAAACAGTTACAATGCATTAAAACCAATGAATTTATCATATTTTCCCGCCCGCAGGAACATATATGTAAAATTTAAAATTTTGGATCTATGGATGTGACAAAGCCGCGTACTTTAGTACCTGCTATTGGCAAATCAGTTAACGTGAGATATCGTATACTACTGACAATGGCAGTAAGAAATCACTTATATTACGGGGATAAGTGATATTTTAGGGGTGCTGGCGGATGTACTTTTTCCAATCAACGATAGTACCCTTAGTCGTAGTTATGGAATATTCTTTGACGATAACGCTCTAATTTTTTTTAAATAAAACGTGTTGGATAGTAGGAATTGTCACAACAACACATAAGATCCTTTTAAGAAAAAGGTCCCATAACAACATGCTTTCTAAGGTGTTGATCGACGTAATTCTTTTATTTTTTAAAAGAATGAACTTTTTGCTTGCTCGAACAAATGAGCTTCCATATAACTATTATATATGCTGGCTTGAGGTAAACAATGCGTTACATGCTCTTGGTATATGCTTCTAGCACTAGGATAATTAGGAACCTAATTTTAGCTTTGTTCCTGCAAATTTGAAAAAAAAGTAAATTGTTTTTATTTCCTCCACCTTATTATAAAATATTGCCTTTTGTCGTACATTATTATGTGAAAGGATATATTATTATGTTTTCCATTCTTTAAGAAAAATATAAAAAAAAGAAATTTGGGTCCATCAACGTCTTAAAAAGCATTATGTTGTAGAACCTAGGTCTTAAAAGGTTTTTATGTGTTGTTGTGACACATATTGTAATTCCAAATATGTCACATATTTTGAAATTGCACAAACTTTTTTGAACTTCGGTGAAAAAGATGATGAATAATGTCATAGAAGCTACAATTTTGAGTAGAAAATTTGGAGCGGAAGATTTAGTGTTGCCATGACAGACAGGCCACATATTTCAATGATCCCAACAGATTCAAACGTTTAGCTTCCAGTGCAACTCGCTTTTGCAATTACCATCAACAAAGCACACGAACAGTTACTGCAAGTATGTGGACTAGATTTGGAGAATCCGTTCTTCTCACATGATGAACTGTATTTAGAACTGTATGTTAGGAAAACCTTCTGATTTATTCGTGTACGCACCAGACGGAAAAACAAAAAATATAGTGTACCCACAAGTACTCGAATAAATAAATAGAATTAAAACGACTTTTCGAAATTCGTTCCATATTAAAATAAATAAGTTGCAATAAAAACGACACAATGTAAATTGAATGTTATCTTTACGAGCTTTCTTTCTTATGAGATAGCGGCAATATGCGGAAAAATCAAATTTTGAGAAATTTTGTGAGTGATTAAGATCAAAGTAATTATTGTAATTCAGTTGAATTTTTCATTTTCTCGCAGAAAAACTTCTTTGAAACAGTTTTTGTGTGTTTCGTGTCGGGTACAAACACAATGCATGAGCACTGTGAACATTTATGAATTTATTTTTGTTCTGTATAATGTTCATATAGAGATGAGTGATGACACACCTCTACTAATTCAACAAGTCAGTTAAAATTTTATTATAGCTTGCTCGAAAACTTATTTGATCGCCAATTTTTCATATATCCGAACTGATGAGCTAAAGTACTGATTATTTTTCATTCATATTTTTAAAAACAAAAATTAAAACTTACGCTATCATTTCTCATTACCACTTTTTGAAATCATTGCTACTACGTCAACAAAATGTCTGTGCACAAACTTTATTTATAAGCGTAGCAAAGCACGCCGGGTCCTGCTAGTTTTAAATAAATTGCATTCAAAATTTTTTTTTGTGATGGTGTAAGAGAGTAACTCGAACTCAAACGCTTAGCTAAGCTAGTTGCATATACTAGGAGTGCAAGCTCTCATGGAATGGTTGAGATTTAGTTTAATCTCAACCAACCTCAACCATCCAACTATTACATATTTAGTGTTAATTATAATAAATTAACGTCTCTGAATATCTGAATATACCATGTCAACTACGTCAACTAGTTTGTCATTAGCAGGGACTTCAGTACACGGCGTTGTCACATCCGTTAATCATAAACAAACAATAAATTATAAATCAACAAAAACTGATGCCTCCATGTGTGGTGAAATAATGTGATAAAATAAATTTAGAGCTTGTGATGGGAAACTACACAAAAACTGGCTTTTCAGAGTCTATTTGTCAACATGTACGGGTACCATTTAAAATTTCGTCAATATCAAATAATTAGTTAGCTTCAACCAAACGATGTTGCAATAAAATTGTTAATAACTTTTTCTGCCCTTATGTTATTTTTGTTAATGATTACCGTGAACTAAATATTTACAATTTTTAATATAATAATTGTATTTTAGCGTTTTTGGTCAATGTCAATGACAATTTCGCTTTTATATTCGAATTGCGATGCGTATTGTGATTGAATACTTGTTTGTGTATCATAACTTATACTTATAGCATAAAACATAATTAAATGCATTTACATATCATAGTGTACTAGAAAAGTGTTGAACAATGAACACTTTCCAAAATTTTCTCAATC
This sequence comes from Diogma glabrata, assembly GCA_963693315.1. Taxonomy (NCBI): domain Eukaryota; kingdom Metazoa; phylum Arthropoda; class Insecta; order Diptera; family Cylindrotomidae; genus Diogma; species Diogma glabrata. The sequence goes on from OY856187.1 coordinate 198,325,921, forward strand.
TTTAAATTTCTTAAATTCTGAATTCAGGTTTTCAATTTGTTGATTCCACTTAACTTATTTTGTTGACATTTCGTTTTCGCATTTTCCCTGAAGCCATAATGATTCTCAAAAAGTGATATATGTAGCTCTAACCATCAACATGTTCAACTGTATAAACTTGAAATTTAAAATATAATATCAATTCAATAATTTTCTTTCGAAATGATGATAGGCGATGTGAAGAATACAAAATTACAAATTATTCTTTTTAAATTTTAATTTTTAATTTTATTATTTTGTTTCAGTTATTGAAATTTTTAATTATATTTATTTTTTGATTGAAAGTCATATTTTAGTTATCACAAAATTTTGCTAAGAAATAAGTCAGTTTTTTTTACCTAAACGAATTAATTATTTAAATTTTTTAGAATTGGTGATTATATTTATACAAACAACAAATTCTGTGCTTTTACCGTTTTAAAAAAAAAATATAATTTTTATTTACTTTGTGCTTTAATTAAAAATAGAAATGAAAATGTTTGTGTTACTTTTTTGGATAAGTTTTGTAAGTTTTATTTGAACTTTTTTCTTTTCGATAAAAAAATCTTAATTAACTGTTCTTTTATTTGTATTAAACAAAAATTGGCTTTTGTGTTAAGATTTTGAAAAAGTTTGTATATAATTTTTTGTTTGTGTAATTTGATCTTTTTTCTTGTTCGATTGGCAAAACAGATTGAGGCGAAATTTTTTGATAAAAAATTTCGTTTTTGGGAAGAGTACTAGTACACATTTCATTTGTCTTTATTGATACACATATAGAGTAGAATTTCACTAAATACTAGTTTTATTATTTTATTTTATTTTATTTTTCCAGATAATTTCAATGAGCGCTTCTATTCCTATTTTCATTACCCAACAGGCAACATTACCAACAACGCCAGATACACATGTTAGTGATTTTCGTAGTCAAAAACGATCTGATTCTCGTGCTGATAAGTCTGATTACTTTGACGCAAATCCAAGACCAGAAGAATTTGACTATAGTCAAACACGATTAAAAATTCGTCGTGAAATTTATACAAACATAATTGGAACGATTGTAAAAAACATTCAATCTGGATTGTCGAATGTTATCGAAAAATTTCAAACGTTTCAAAAAAATCATCAAAACATCTTCGAATCAAGAATTCAAAACAAGCCAATAAAATTGCAAGAAGTTAACACAAATGAAGGATTTGATATGTTAGAAAATGCCACAGAAATTAATGAAGAAGATGAAGATTTTTTGAACCCGATTGGTTCTAATGAAACGCCTACGGATACTAACAATGTTCAAGTAATTAAATTAATTTCAAACATTTTGACATTTCTGCGCAACGACAATAAAGAAAATAAACAAAATGAAACAGAATTTAATATAAATGTGAATAAATTAAAAAAAATTATTTTAGAATATAAAATACAAAAAATAACAGAATATATAATTAATCCATTGATTATCTCAGCAAATAATTTAACTGGAATTTTGAATACCGCTGGTGATGGTATTAGTACGGAAAGAAAGTTTCGAGAGAGTACACAAAAACGTGATGCGGAGTTTAGAACAAATGACCAAGATTCTATGATTTCATCTGGAGCAATGTCATTAAATCAAGAGCAAGCTCGTAATTTCGAAAACTATGGGTTTTTTATTTTGGAAGTTTTTGCATCAATTTTTGGTTTATCATGGGGAGCAATATCACAGATCCAGGCGTTTTTAGATAGATCATAACAAGTGGGTCACTATCGTGATGAGTGGGTAGAAAAATAAAACAAATGTGAAATAGTAGAATTTACTTTTAAAAAAAATTTAATATTTATTGTAAATAGTTAATGTAATATCAAATATCAAAGATAATATCAAAAACAAGACAGATAAGTAGATAAGTTAGAATAAGTAAGAGGATAAAGTAAATGAAATAAATAAGTTTGAATTTATTAGCTTAACATCATAAAGTTATTATAATCTAATTATATAATGTCAACATAACCAAAACGCAAGACATATAAAGCCAAAAAGACATATAAGGCCTGAAGTAGGCCAGGGATATATTGGAAAAAGTATATATTGCACCTTCTTTTCAATATTTTAGACGGATAGAAAATACTTTACGTTGAGGTTTACTGACCGATCCTTAAAATATTAAAATGTTGTTAATATGCTGACTTTCATTTTATAAAATATTTCTATTGCGTCTCTCGCATTCAACATTTAACATTAGCTATGTGCCAGAACTACTGACAAGTTATCCTTCAAAATATATTTGTTTACATATTTTGATAACCGTTTTATCGTTTTTAGGGAGTCTGCAAAGTAATATTGATCAACCCAATGATAGATGATAATCTTCAAGGTAGCAATTAGCAAAAAAGGAAACCATAAATCTGATCATTTTACTTTGATCAAAACTGTTTTATTACGATAAGTATATATGTATACTAGACAGGTCGGTAAAAATTAAGTTTTCCGAGACGCCCTCGAAAAAAATACAAATAGGGCTACAAAAAAAAAATTTTACATTTGCGAAAATAAGTCGAAAACTGTACATTCGAAAATTACAAGGAAAACTGTTTTGCAACATAAAAAAATCACCTTTCATAAGTGGGTGGTTTTCTCTCGGCATGGTCAAAAATAATTTTTTTCAAAATTTCTACTTTAAACCCCCTCCAATGAACATTTGAAATTATAACAACCAAATGTGGTTCATTGTTTGAATAACCCCACACATACATAAAGGTGAGGGATATCATCCCACTTATTCATCAGGTAATTATATCGGATATGTGTTGTTCTGAAACGATTAAGTCTGGTCTACTCTTTACGACTAAGACTGAAGCCGGCAACACAACAAGTAGGGTCGCTCACCAAACTGGCATTTGGCACAGGTGAAGAGTTCAACATACATTTCCATCTTTCCTTCATATCAAACCTCAGGTAACTTAAATTTGGAACAAATAACCATGATGATTTTCTTGATGACAAACGAGATTCAGGTAAGTCTTGCAAAATGTCATACAGAATTGAGTTTTGATGTAGATGACACTTTTCAAATTCTTTAATGCATGCTGCTTCACATCTTAATGACCCAGGTTCAATGTTGGCTAAGACAGAAAGCCATGGTAAAGGTATTTATTTTAAAGATCCAGTTATAATTCTCAAAGCATTGTTAAGTTGGACATCAATTTTTTGTGTATGAGAAGAGTTGTGCCAAACAGAGGCACAATATTCAGCGCAAGAATAGACTAGTGCAAGAATTGAAGATCTTAAAATACATACCATAGTCCATACCATACGTTCCAGCAATTTTTTTTAATGATATTCACTCTGAAACATAATTTTTTGGCCAGTTTTTCTAAATGCGCCTTAAAAGACAATGTTCTGTCAAATGTGACTCCTAGGTATTTAGGAGTAGAATTAAAACGAACTGAAATCCCATCAAACTTGACTTTTAATTCTTTATTCTTTGTTGTTCAATTGAAGAGCACATACTTCCGATTTAGAAGGATTAGGTGTTAGTCTCCAGTTACGAAAGAAAATATGTATGTTCGCAGATAAGAGGGGGCACAAAAAAGTTTTACATTTTCGTGCTTTATAAAAATTACAAAAAAAAACTGTTTTGCATCACAAAAAAACACCTTTCATATGACACCCCACTTGCCATGATCAAAAATAGTTTTTTTTCGAAATTTTACTCTCAACCCCCTCTAACGAACATTTGAAATTGGCTAACGGCTAACGCCTCGAGCAAGAATTCCACTCTCAAGCAAAAAGGATCTACTTTACGCCTTTAATACATAAATAGCTATTTTATTTTGCATTTTTTTTGTTGCTCTAGTTATGACTCATGAGTATATGTACAGTCATTATTAGTTGTATTCAACAAACGCGAATTTAATGGCTAACACTTGGTCAATTATTATGATGTATATTAGACAACATTAAGAGAATAAACAATAAATATTAGGGTTTTTTGTGTTTAATCAAAAACTTTCTGAATCAAAAGTTTACCTGAAAAACGTTCTCTAACAAGTGTTTTGATAAATTCAAATGTAGATAAAGAGACCGAAAACAATTTTTCTTAAAGATTTATGAAAATAATCGAGTTCAAGTATTTTTGCTTAAACAAGTAAATTTCAAAAATTTATTTTATTTAATTAAATAATTAATCTTCATGCATGCGTTCGATATATTTACAGCATACCACGATTTCAGTCGGTTTCTAATTTTTCTACAAGTATTCTTGGTACCAGTCTTAAATTTCATCTTGACTTTCGTATGTGCTGTTACATTTACAATATAATGAAGTCTGGCTCACCAAACTATTTATATGATAAACTCATTTTTGGTCATAGCAGTCGTTTACATAGATTAATCTTACCGATAAATCATACTTTGGTAAAAAATGAATCGTTTTTTGTCTATGGTGCATCTGTATTTAATAAGCTCCCATTAGAGGTGAGACAGGCTTCTACCCTTGGTTTTAAACCTAAATGTTACCAATTTTTTGTGAATCAACATCAACATTAGCTTTGCTGTTCTCTATTCATTGGCTTCTTTGGTTCAATAATGTGAGAACTGGTGCACATGTGCTATTTACTTATGCCTATGGCTCATTCTAAATAAGTAAAAAACATTTTTTTTTTCTTTTCATATAAATATATGTGTAGGCTTGTTTCTTGTGGTGCATATATGTATGAGCAGTTTTGTAACTTATTTTTATCTTATTTTTAATTTATTTTTAACTTATTATTGTTGTTGTTCTTTATATTATAAGTATTTTCTCTTTGTTTATAGTTTATAATTGGTCTATTTAATTAATTCTCCTCTTATCTACTTTCTTAGTTTACTTTAAGTATTTTTTTTTTCTCTTTCTGGTTTTTATTTTCATTAATTCTATATTATTCTTACTTTATTATTTTTCTGTCATCGACTATAATCTAGATTATATAATTGTGTAAGGCTACATATTTGTACGATTTAAAAGGCTAGGCCTTATGTATAAATATTTTTCAAATAAACAAATAAATAAATAAAAATAAATAAATTTTCAAGTTTTTAACCTTAAGCTATTAATTTGAATAATTTTTTTTTATTTCTAGGGTTAGGGATATAAACTCTCTTAAATTTAATGAAATTTGCTTATACTGACTTTTAGGTGATAATGACTGATTGAAAGGTAATAAGAAATGTTGGATCAACATAAATGTTTCAAACAAAATTGATTTGTAATTGAAGGAAAACCTTTAAGTGCAGTCTTATTTGGTTGATATCACTTACACGAAATCACTTTAAGTGGTTTATCGCTTTAATGTAAAGAAAGACTAATATAATGTTTTTATTTTATTACAATGTAGCTACTATTTTGAAAAACTAACAACCTGGAATTAGTGCTGAGTCCTCTATGAAAAACGATTAATAAAATTTTATGCTGTTGCACAATTAAAGTATTTTAATAAATAACCGCACAATGTTTTTTATTTAACTTAATCTAATATATGCTATTCCAGAAATTGAAAACCATAAAATAAAGTTTTATAAAATTGTGCTTTTTCGTTTAAAAATGTTCTCTAAAGCTTATTTAATTCATAGTCGTATAAAAATTTAATTTCATTTTTTGAAATAAAATACTGTCTTTTATGTATTTCTTTACCTAAACATCGCTCAGTATGATTTTGTCTTCTACGTTGATTTTTATTTCAAAGCTTCGTTCTGTGTGACAGATAGGTTGATTTCTTTATTTTATGGTTTTTGTGGCTTAAACGAAATCACTTTAGAGAGCCTACAATGAGAAAAGAACAAGAGAATTGAATTTTTATATAGTTTGGCTGTTTATATTTGTATATCATCTGTTATGAGGATGTTTTATCAGTTGCGACTGTGTTTTTTACATTTTTATCCAACCATATTATTCGTTATTATTAAAACATAGAGTGCGAACGCATCAATTTCGATGTTTTTAATAATGATAAATACGAGAATCTGACTGATGATTTGATGAGTTGTAAAAACGGAGTTGTCAAAAATGTTAACATGTTAACGTGGTGGCATTTTGTGTTTGTGTTTTTCCTAAAGCAAATTTAAAAACAAAAAAATAAAATATAATATAATGTTTTCGTTACTTGTTCGTTGTTAAGTTATTCATTGTTTTTTTGTGTTGTTTAATTTATTAAAAAAAAATCATCAGTGGTCGTCTTTACCAGAAGAAAATCCGAAATCAAGGACAAGAACATAGATAATCGTAAATATATGTTCCGTTTTTAATAACTAATTATTATAAGTTATTTCTAACCTTAGAAATGGTAATTGATTAAAAACGTTAAAATTAGTGTCCTGCACAAAAAAATCATAACTGTACGGGGCAAATTTAGTTATTTTTAACATTAGAAATGATAATTAATTGAAAACGTTAAAAACAGTGTCTTGCACAAAAAAATTAATAACTGTACGGTGCAAATTTAGTTATTTTTTTTTCACATTAGAAATTTTAATTAATTAAAAAACGTTAAAATTAGTGTCTTACCGTTATGTCTTTTTGTTTTCTAATTTAATAATAATATAATCGACCATTAGTCCATATTAAGAAAATTAATATTAACATTTTTGCGAAGAATTGGGGTGTTTGTTTCTTTGTGAAGAACTAGATAGACCAGTGAAACATATCATCCTTGTGCGTCACAATATTTAAGGAATCTAGTTTTGTTTTTGGAATATTTTTACAGTATTGAAAGTTATTGGGGTTTTTTTTTTTATTCTAAGTTAGGCATGTTTAGTGTTAATCATAATAAATTATAATTTAACGTCTCTGGATATCCGAAGATACCATGCCAACTAGGAAGTGTGGCTAAGTTTGAATAAATTAAGTTTCTTTTAGAAATTTATGGACGCTAACTTTAAAACTTTGAGGATTAAAGCTATCAGGAAAAACCCATGAAGGTAAGGCGTTCCAGAGATGAGAGACTCTGTTGAAAAAATCACGCTGAAAGGCAACAGTTCTGCACCTTTTTATATGAACCGTAAAAGGATGGGCTATAACTTTGCTCTGGTGTTACGCAATGGGATTGCTAGTTCAGGTAAAATTGATCTAATCTCTTCAGAAGTTCGTTCATCCATGATGTATTTGTAGAAAATTGTCAAATCCGCAACATTTCGTCTGTGCTGTAAAGAATCAAGCTCATCAGTAAGAGTTGAGTTGCCAATCAATTTAACAGCTCTGCGCTGAACAGAATCAAGGCACTTCAAACTACTATAATATGCTCCACCCCATTTGTGAGAACAGTACTCCATGCAGGGACGTATAAATGATTTGTAAATTAAAAGAAGCTGTTCGCTATTAAAAAACTTACGACATCGTCTCAAAAGCCCAATTTTTGAACAGCGTTCTTAGCTAGGGTAAAAATATGAGAATTCCATTTCAAATTATTTTCAACTTCTACTCCTAAAAGCCTAACAGATCCTTTCTCTACAAGATCTTTAGAGTCGAACTTCAATGGAAACGGATTAGGTGTGGATAATCTAGAAAAATATCAAGCCTGTGTTTTGCTCGTATTGAATTCAACACTATTAGCGAGCCCCCAATCCAAAATAGTTTTAAGGTCATGGTTTAAAGAATCTATTAAATTAAACAACTGTAGATTGTTAAGCGCTAACTGTGAATATAATTTAGGGTTCTCATGAGACGCATGAAGAGTGCTATCATCAGCAAAACTATGGATAGGACTAATCGTTGAATCCAACAAATCATTAATATAAATAAGAGAAAGAGTTGGTGACAAAGCAGAACCCTGAGGAACTCCTGCATTAGTTGAAAAGACATCCGATGAAATACCATCAACATTGACCCGAAATTTCCGCTCGGAATTTTTTTTTTTTTTTTATTGGAAGTTAGGCATGTTTAGTGTTAATATAATTAATTATACATTAACGTCTCTGAATATCCGAAGATACCATGCCAACTAGGGATTATAATCAATTGAGAATTAATTTTCTTTTAGAAATTTATGAACGTTGACTTTGAACTTTTGAGGGTTAAAGTTATCAGGGAAAACCCACGAAGGTAATGAATTCCAGAGATGAGAGACTCTGTTGAAAAAGTCGCGCTGGAAGGCTACAGTTCTACATCTAATTATTTGAACCGTAAAAGGATGGGCCGCTACCGATACTCTGGTATGACGCGATAGGTTTGCAGGCTTAGGTAAAATCGATTTGATCTCTTCAGAAACCCGTTCATCCATGATATATTTGTAGGAAATCGTCAAATCAGCAACATTTCTTCTGTGCTGCAAGGAATCAAGGTCATTAGTAAGATTTGAATTACCAATCAATTTAACTGCTCTCCGCTGTACAGAATCAAGACACTTCAAACTACATAAGTATGCTCCACCCCATATGTGAGAACAATATTCCATGCAGGGACGTATAAAAGATTTGTATATTAAAAGAAGTTGTTCGCTACTGAAAAACTTACGACATCGTCCTAAAAACCCCAATTTTTGTACAGCGCTTTTTGCTAGGGTAAAAATATGAGAATTCCATTTCATATTATTTTCAACCTCAACTCCTAGAAGTTTCACGGATTCTTTCTCTATCAAAACGTTGGAATCAAACTTCAATGGAAAAGGGTTAGGTGTTGATAATCTTGAAAAATGGCAAACTTGTGTTTTGGACGTATTAAATTCAACACTGTTAGTAACACCCCAATCAAAGATAGTTTTAAGATCAACGTTTAATGAATCTATCAAATTTGATCTACAGTTATTAAGCGCTAAAGGTGAATACGATCTAGGTGCAACATGAGATGCATGAAGAGTGCTATCATCAGTAAAACTATGGATAGGATTAATTGTTGAAACCAACAAGTCATTAATATAGATAAGAAAAAGAGTTGTGGACAAAGCGGAACCTTGAGGAACTCTTGCATTAGTCGAAAATACATCCGATGAAATACCGTCAACATTGACTCGAAATTTTCGCTCAGATATAAAGCTTTGCATCCAGGAAATTAGTGGCTCATCTAAACCATAACATCTTAACTTGCATATAAGATTTTTGTGCCAAACTTTTTCAAATGCTTTGGAAATATCAAGAGCAACACCGAAAGTCTCACCAAAGTTTTCAAGGGATTTGTTCCATACATGAGTAACAAACGAAAGCAAATCTCCTGTTGCTCTTCCTTTTCAGAAGCCGTATTGTCTTTCATTAAGTAATTTGGAAGACTCTAAGAAGCTCATTAAATTAAAATTTATATATTTCTCAAAAACTTTAGGCACTACTGACAAAATTGAAATGGGTCTGTAATTGGATGGGTCAGTTTTGCTACCCCTTTTTGCTACTGGCTGTACACTAGCAATTTTCCATATTACAGGAAAAATCCCTTTCTTATAAGACAAATAAAATATTTTAGTGAGGATAGGTGCTAGCTCCCTAGCAAACGTTTTAAGTATAATTGGAGGAATATTATCAGGCCCAGATGCCTTGTTGGTATTAATTTGTAAAAGCATTTTTCGAATAATGTTTTTACGAAAAATTATTCGCTTCATTTTGAGCGATGCTTTAGGATTAGGTCTAGGTTGGAAATTGGGTTCGACTAAGGTAGAATTTATAGAAAAAATATGTCCTAGTAAATTAGCCTTTTCTTTTGGGTCAATAATAGGTATATCTCTATCAATAAGAGGAGGAAGAGAAGATTTACAGAAATTGCCTTGGATAGCCTTAGCGGCTTTAAATAAGTTACGCGATCCAGTTGGGTGCTCAGCAAATTTAGAAGCTTTTTTCAAATTAAATAGATTTTTCTCTCCATCTATTAGTTTCCTACATAAATTCCTCTCTTTTCGATACTCTCTAAGGTTTTCATCAGTTTTGTTTTGAAAAAACTTTCGAAAAGCCTTTTTTTTGCTTTGATTGCTTTTTTGCATTTACTCGAAAACCATAGATCAACCTTCGAAATGATCAACTTATTAGGAATAAATCTACGCATGCCTTCACCTATAATTTCAGAAAAATTAATAGCAGCAATGTTTGGATCTTGGCCAGTAAGACAACTAGGTTTCCAAGGAAATCGTTTGAAGAAGATTTTAAGTCCTTGCCAATCCGCAGCTTTGTAATCCCAAACAAGACGGGGATTCGCTTTCAATTGTTTAGGAATTTGTATATTTAATTAAGTGGAGATCAAATTATGATCTGACCCACCTAAAGGCTCTGATACTTTAAATTGTACTAAGCATGGATCATTTGTCAAAAATAAGTCAAGTAAGTTGCTACTTTGTCCAGGAATGTCAGGAACTCTGGTAGGCTGGTCTATTATCTGAGTGAAATTATGGTAAAGAGCAAAGAGCTCAGCCTGTTTACCTATCTCATCAGTAGAGGAGCTGTGTATGAGCCATCCTTTATTATGAACATTAAAGTCCCCTAGAAGAATAAACTTAGCATTAGGATACTGAGCTAACCTATCTATCTTTTCAGACAGATCATGAAATAAATTAATGTTCTCAGGTGAATTAGGAGAACGATACAGTCCAAAAACAAACAAACTTTGATTAGGGCAACAAATTTTTAAAGATACCATATTGTGGTGTTTAGTGTTTAATTCAAATTTTTTAATCCTCACATATGGAATAGAATTTCGAACATAAGCGCAAACACCATGTTTGTTATAGAATGAAGATTCTAGATCATAATTAGGACAAATATATTTACTCTTATCTAATGTTACGGCTCTCCCACTGATAATCGTTTCTGTTAAAAAAAGAATATCAGGATGGTAACGGTCAAGATATTGGTGGACCGAGTTGAGATTGATGTTCAAACCTCTTATGTTTGTAAAATTGATTGATAATTCAGACATTTTAGCTCAACGTTTATAAACCTTAATAAACCTTAAACCTTGAAGAAAAGCCTTAATTGCATTCAATATAAAAACAAAATCCAAACTGACAAATCAACAGCTCGAAAACTTGAATCTAAGTCTAAGTTCCAGCTGCCAAATCGACAATCTAAACTCTGAAATCGCAATTGAACTGTGAAATCATAAGAGAAATTGAAACAATATAAGGTAAACAATCAACAAAAAACGCCAAAACTAATATAACAAGCAAAATGAATTGCAACGTAAAAGTTAAATTTAAATTTAAATAAAATACAACTTATCTTAAATAACTTGTTCTTTACGCTCCTTAAAAAAATTCCTTATTTTGAAATTTTCCTCTTGTGTGTTATAGCCTTATTATTTTTTAAATATCAGTACATACTTCAATTCTGGTTGATTGACTAAACCAGAAATCTCAGAAATTGTATTATTTTTCAGCTATAAACACTTTAATCCAGTATACTTCAAGAACTTCAAGACCTTCAATTTTAAAACACAATTTTTCAAAATTCTTACCTAAAAAAGATAAAAAGATAATTAAATTAAAGGAAAATTGAGTTAATTTACTGTTAAAATAAAATAAAAATATTATAAAATTAAATAAAAGTAAAATATATGTATTTAAAAAAAAATTAAATTTTTATTTATATTTATATTTAAAAAAAAATTGACTCGAAAAAAATCAACGTCTATATTTGTAACGATTTGTAGTACGAAATAAAGCTTTGTATCCAAGATATAAGTTGCTCATCCAAACGATTACATCTTAATTTGCAAATAAGATTGTTGTGCCAAACTTTATCAAATGCTTTGGATATATCAAGAGCAATACCGAAAGTCTCACCATGATTTTCAAGCGATTTGTTCCATACATGAGTGACAAAGGAAAGTAAATCTCCCGTCGCTCTTCCTTTTCGAAACCCATATTGTCTTTCATTAAGTAGTTTGGAAGACTCTAAGAAGCTCATTATATTAAAATTAATATATTTTTCAAAAATTTTAGTAACAACAGATAAAATTGAAATGGGTCTGTAATATGTTGGATCAGTCTTACTACCCTTTTTTGGAACTGGTTGTACGCTTGCAATTTTCCATATTTCAGGAAAAACTCCTTTCTTATATGACAAATAAAAGATTTAGTGAGGATTGGTGCTAACTCCCTAGCAAAGGTTTTCAGAATAATTGGGGGAATACGATCTGGTCCAGATGCCTTGTTAGTATTAATTTGTAAAAGCATTTTCCGAACAATGTTTTTACGAAAAAATATGGGCATCATGTTGTGCGAAACTCTAGGAATCGACTGGGGTTTGTTTGTTTTTTTTTTTGTACAACAAAGACAAAAAGTTGAATCTAAAAAAAAACAAAAAAAAGGTGACAGTGTAAAGAAGTTTAAACCTCTCGTGACTTACTGAATGTACTTTCTTATACATTGAGTGTAATAAGAATTTTGTTCCTTTTGATTGATATTTTAAGTTTATCGAGAAATTGTATCACAGGCAAGAACTGTCGCTGCCTGTATTCGAAATTCGACAAAAGCTGTTCATAATAGTAATAACCAATCATCGATTGAGGAGCGGAAGAGAATATATCCAATAGGAAATAGAAAAAAACAAATTCATCATCGACGGGACGCAGAAGTGATATTTAGTTTAAAGGAGTGGAACGAAGAGTTTCATTTGCCTTATTTAACATCAATAGAAATACAGTGTTCATTGGAAGGATTATTTTGTAGTAAAACAAAATCACCACGGTTATTTGTGGCTACAACCTTTAAGATAACAACGATTACATCAAACTGGATGGGATGACCAGCTAATTGCCTAGGAATGAGGAGTAGGATCCGGGCAAATTATAGGGTGAGCCATTTTCTTATATATATATATATATATATATATATATATATATATATATATATATATATATATATATATATATATATATATATATATATATATATATATATATATATATATATATATATATATATATATATATATATATATATATATATATATATATATATATATATATATATATATATATATATATATATATATATATATATATATATATATATATATATATATATATATATATATATATATATATATATATATATATATATATATATATATATATATATATATATATATATATATATATATATATATATATATATATATATATATATATATATATATATATATATATATATATATATATATATTTAGGTGCTTTTTTTTGGGGCGACAATTCTTTTTTTCTGGTGCCCCACCAAAATTTTGTTGGAAGTACCCAAGAAAACGTCCTCCTAAAATATGGGTCCTCAAAATTAATGTTTAGCACTCGGCATCGGCGTTTGAAGATTTTCCATACAAAATACATGTAAACTATAGTGTTTTTTAAAACAAAAATTACAGCTCAGCGGCATTTTATACTATTTCAAAAAGGAAAAAAGCCACTAACTCAGGACTAAATTATCTACAAAAGTGCCTAAATAGATGTAATTGTAACTTACACCGGTGACACACTACAGATCACTAAAGTCAGTTTTATGTGAATTTCTTGTTCTTTTGTTTTTATTTCATAAATGGCTAAAGCTATAGGGAAAATGTCAATAACAAAGTTGTAGTTAGTTAAGTTTCCTACAAAAAACTCAAAATAACCGAATTTCTATGATTGATTTTTCTCGAGATAATAAGCTTTTATTAAAATGGATGTTTTAAGAGATTTTCGTCATCAATTTATAAAAATCGCAAGTTCTAAAATAATAAAAGTTTATTATCTCGAGAAATATCAATCAAAGAGATTCGGTTATTTTGAGTTTTTTGTAGGAAACTTAATTAACTACAACTTTGTTATAGACATTTTTCCTGTAGCTTTAGCCATTTATGAAATAAAAACAAAAGAACAAGAAAAACACATAAGACTGACTTTAGTGATCTGTACTGTGTCACTGGTGTAAGTTACAGTTACATCTATTTAGGCACTTTTGTAGATAATTTAGTCCTGAGTTAGTGGCTTTTTTCCTTTTTGAAATAGTATAAAATGCCGCTGAGCTGTAATTTTTTTTTTTAAAAAACACTATAGTTTACATGTATTTTGTATGGAAAATCTTCAAACGCCGATGCCGAGTGCTAAACATTAATTTTGAGGGCTCATCTTTTAGAAGGACGTTTTCTTGGGCATTTCCAACAAAATTTTGGTGGGGCACCAGAAAAAAAGAATTGTCGCCCAAAAAAAAAGCACCCTAAATTATATATATATATAATATATATATATATATATATATATATATATATATATATATATATATATATATATATATATATATATATATATATATATATATATATATATATATATATATATATATATATATAATATATATATATATACTAGCAGGACCCGGCGTGCTTTGCTACGCTTATAAATAAAGCTTGTGCACAGACATTTTGTTGACGTAGTAGCAATGATTTCAAAAAGTGGTAATGTGAATGATCGCATAATTTTTAATTTATCTTTTTAAAAATATGGATGAAAAATAATCAGCACTCTTACTGATCAGTTCGGATATATGAAAAATAAGTTTTCAAGTAAGCAAAAAAAAATTTAAGCAACTTGTTGAATTAGTAGAGGTGTGTCATCTCTATATATAACATAATACAGAACATAAATAGATTTACAAATGTTCGCAGTACCCATCTGTTCAATGTGCTGATTGCTCACTAAGAAAAGAGAACCTACAGGTTTCTAATGTTCAATTTCCCGATGCTTCTGCAGGTTATACATTATTTGTTGTGGCTCCATTGTTGGTTCAGATATAGAGGTTATCTAGTTTTATGCCTCTATTCTATCTACGCAACATAATTGTCCATACGAAAATCAATCCGTTCTACATCTAAAGCGCGCACTTTTAATGATTGAGTGTGATCTTTTTTTATGGTGATTGCAAACATCAATTTAATTGACAATTGTGATCTTTTGAATTGAAACGCTAATCACCCGTATTGTACTTATATTAAACCTAATCATCAGTATTGTATTTATATTAACGACGTAATTTCACATTGACCGACGGAAAAGATCGATTCGACGGAAGCATTAATAATTGATTGAGAACTAAGTTCGCAAATACTACGCACAGATCTTCAATCATTTTGCTATATAGGACAGGAAATATCATCAACCATGTGCGATTTATATTTTTTCCCATAACGTTCTTGTAGATGAAGAACAGTAAGCGGTCAGCATGATTTTAAACATAACTCGAACTCAGTTTGGAGGTGAAGTGCTGCACGTGTCATTGATGAATGATACATACATCCCAGTGCTGCTTCATTGTAGCACGCTAAAACTGAAATGTTGCCTTTATTAAAGTACTTTCTAACTTACGTATTTGACTGATTTGACGTATATACCGTATTCCAAGTTTATGTGCGATCTGTATGTTCTTTGTAGCAAAGGATTAATATGGAACAACCATCCATGTTTATGGAACTATTTCCATGTTCCCGTTTCGCATATCTATATATTGTTACCTTACCGCCATCTGCTGCGGCTCTTCTTTTATATAAAGGATCATCGTTTCATGTAACTGAATTTCGTGTAACTGACTGAATCCTTGGTGATATCACTTTGCGTACTTTGGATTCAGTGGATTCACTGTTCTGGAAAGCTCATGTTACATATTTTTTGTCACAACTTCCTACAAATCTTTATCGAAGCTGGCATCCGATATTTGCCGTGTGCATTTGAGATGATTTTGTGTGTGTGCGTTAGTTGTGAATAACCGTCATATTAAATTGGCTCTCGCAAATATACTGGTACTTCAGAGAAAAGCTTGGTTTGATTTAATCGAATGAATATTAAACGTTCTGTTTCGAATGTTTTTGCATACATATCTACCATGTATTGGTGAAACAATTGACGGTATTTCCAAATGTGGAAATCTTCGCCTCGAATCATTAATCCCTCTTTTATTGACAAAAATTATATCCCGGTTGAAATTTATTGCCGACTTTATTAATTGTCACTTCGTTTATTGTCCGAGCATTGAATCTTCTCATATGTTCTCAAGCAGGCGTTTTGTCAACCTGACCTATTGAAACTTATATATGTATCACATACATCATGTCAACTGCTGTTTTGAACAAATGCACAAAATCGTTTTTTGAAATCTGGTTTTCAAAAAACTTATCAAAATGCCATTCCGTGTAGAAGTATTTGGTAAAATATACAATAGAGCCAATTTCCATGCAATGAGCAAAAATGAAATAGAACATTTTTATGACCGTATGTATATAAATGTATGTACACATGTGTTGAATGGTCTAGTGGTTAGCACTACTTCCATTTAGGTCAAAGTGTTGTTATACAAAGTCATTAACAAACATAAACACACTGGTTACACAATAACACTGGACACTGGAGTGGTTATACAATTAACCGGTAATCAGCAAATATGGTTGATAAATTGGACAAAACTACATATGGGTGATCAGATCACCCATACATAACTAATCGATTAAATTAAGTCTTTAAGTGAAACTCGACCATAAAAAGATTGAATTGAGATTAATGCAGGTGAGGGGCGCTTGTCAACAGCTTACATTCCTATATGAAACGCATATCGCTAAAAAAAACTATATAATAACCTTTCTGAATGCAACATTGTGTCCAAATTTCAAGAGAATCGATCCATTACATTCCTAGATTGCCTATTTTGAACCAACGAACATTTGCATTTGTATTTATCATATATAGATATGTAGATAGAAAATAGATAGACAGATTAATAGATTGATCAGTTGTTGACTACTGAGAATTGAAGAGTATTCCAGTACTAATATCCCAATTAAAAAATGGAGGTTGGTGGTAGAAGGGAGAAAATAAGGGATTATATGTATTTTGTAAAGACAAATCATAAAAAAATAAAATTAAAAAAATTTTTTCTGGAAAATACAAAACATTTTGGGGGGGAGGGCCCCCCTTATCACTTATGTGTATAAAAAATAGTTTATGACCGATTCTCAGACCTACCGTATATACACATAAAATTTCATGGAAATCGATCAGGCCGTTTCGAAGGAGTAATTGAAGAGTATTCCAGTACCTACTAATATCGCAATTAAAAAATGGAGGTTGGTGGTAGAAGAGGGAAAATTAGGGATTATATGTATTTTTTAATGTCAAATCATAAAAAAATAAAAATAAAAAATTTTGTCTGAAAAATACAAAAAATGTTTGGGGGGAGGGCCCCCCTTATCACTTAAGGCTATAAAACATAGTTTATAACCGATTCTCAGACCTACCGAATATACACATAAAATTTCATGGAAATCAGTCAGGCCGTTTCGGAGGAGTAATTGAAGAGTATTTCAGTACTAATATCGCAATTAAAAAATGGGCGTTGGTGGTAGAAGGGAGAAAATGAAGGATTATATGTATTTTTTAATGTCAAATCATAAAAAAATAAAAATAAAAATTTTTGTCTCAAAAATACAAAAATTTTTTGGGGGGAGGGCCCCCCTTATCACTTAAGGGTATAAAAAATAGTTTACAACTGACTCTCAGACCTACCGTATATACACATAAAATTTCATGGAAATCAGTCAAGCCGTTTCGGAGGAGTAATTGAAGAGTATTTCAGTACTAATATCGCAATTAAAAAATGGGGGTTGGTGGTAGAAGGGAGAAAATAAGGGATTATATGTATTTTTTAATGTCAAATCATAAAAAAATAAAAATAAAAAATTTTGTCTGAAAAATACAAAAAAATTTTGGGGGGAGGGCCCCCCTTATAACTTAAGGGTATAAAAAATAGTTTACGACCGATTCTCAGACCTACCGTATATACACATAAAATTTCATGGAAATCAGTCAAGCCGTTTCGGAGGAGTTTAATTACAAACACTGTGACACGAGAATTTTATATATATAGATATATATATATATATATATATATATATATATATATATATATATATATATATATATATATATATATATATATATATATATATATATATATATATATTATATATATATTAGGGTGGCTCTTATTCATATGGATTATTTTTTTTTTTCGAATATTTTTGATCGATCCCCCTAAAATGCTTCCAAAATGCATATAAAAAACTAATACAAAATTTGAACACAATGCGATAAGATTAACCCGTGCCCCAAAGCCCTTAAAGTTTTTACAAAGGGTGAAAAACACGTGAAATCAGCAAGGTCTGGAAATGAGGTTTTAATTTTGTATATTTAGGTATTGAAATTCGTATATATATATAGTGAGCGTATATATATATATATATATATATATATATATATATATATATATATATATATATATATATATATATATATATATATATATAGTGATTCGTATATATAGTGAGCGGCTCCAACAAAAAAGCTTGTAAAACACAAAATGCCCTTAAATCAACCGGCGCTCTCATGGTTGCATTTGTGGAGCTAGATCAAAAAACCTTTCTTAAAAATGTGTGTTTTATTAATATCTTGGACAAGTTCGGACAAGTTGGTTTTTTTTATCCGTTATAACGGCCGTTTGGATACTAATATTTTTAAAATCTTCATAAATTTAGAATCTGTGAAAACATTTTAATCAGTTTCTTATAAATATAAACCTCTGCAGTTAGAGGTTTTTGACTTGTTGGCTTCAACAAAAAAGTTTGCAACAATCCCCAACTACAATTTCCAAAAACCTTATAACAGTCAATGTCAACCTTATAACAGATTTGAATAGAAGAAATTAATTTTTTTTCTTAGAAATAAATTATTTTGATATTTTGCAGTAATTGCACGACATATGATATAGAGTAGGTTTGTGTCATAAATTGTCACACACATGTTCTGTGGTATATTTGATATTTGTTTGTTGCAAAATTGGATAAATATAATTTTGCTTGTAGGTAGCTAATTTTCTTTTTAAAATTTGTTTGATATCTTTTTGAAATTAGTTTGTTTTGTTTAAACTAATCTGATACATCAGATTCTACTGGTACACAAAACTGTCTGATCTCGAAATCTACCTATTTCTAGCAGATATACGTGCCGCTTGGACTTTTTTATGCTAAAATGACTGGATTATTAAATTATTTTGTGCATTGGTAATGCCTGTGATAGATATTTTTTGAAGTGTTGGAATTTTTGATTACTTGCAACATCATTGATCGCTTTAGTTTGGTTTGTTTTTTTATTGTATTCTTGTTATACTATTTGTATGGACAATATGTCTGATTGTATTGTTCTAGTTTTATCAATGTGTGGGTTTTATTCTGTAGATAATATGTGTATCCTATAAATTTGTAGCTCATGCAAGCTGATTCGATCTACGATTTTAATGTAATCTGTGTTTTTGACTCTTCTATGGTTGTTTAAATAGTATTTTTTTCTAATTGCCAACAAAGCGGTTGCATAAAAATTATCCTGCGACAATTGCATCAAATTTTTTTAAAGGACAAGCACGAACATATTTCAATAGAAGTTTTCACGTATACATAAAAGAAAGACAACAAATCACATGAATATAGGAATTTAACATTAAACATAAAAATGAAAAACAAATCTTTAAAAATTTTTTACCATTATCTGAATTCACCGGTGTACGATGTCATAGAGTGAGAGATAGATTAATGTTGCAACAAATTGCAAAGAAAACAATTTGACCGATGATAGATTATCAAATTATAATACCTACAAAATACAAATTAACCCAGCAAGCTGCAGAAAATACTATTTTGTCAATCTAATGAGACGTGGTTTAAATATTTTGTATCGGAAATAGATCTGTAACACAAAAAGTGGTGACGTGGGACACTGGGTGATAATTGAATTAGTCTAATAACAGAGACATTCTGAAATAAATGGGAATACGTAAATGGGAATACACAAAATGTTGGTTTTTGGGTGGGAGCTCAACAAACGAACGTAGTTTTATAAAATTTAAACCAAATCTTCACAATGTTTAGTTTTGTAACCGAAAACTGCCAACTTGCAAAAAAATTGCTGATTTAAAATTTATGTTTATTGCCTCTTAAAATCCATAATTTGATTTTTATACTTCTACGCGAATTTCGTTCCAATAACATACCAAACAATAAATCTCAATGAAATATATAGATTCTTTTCCGTTTCAAAAACAAACAAAAATTTATGTGATTTCTTTCAAAACAAATTTCTTAACGATAACTTAAAGAGGTATTTATATCTTAATTGTTATTTCGTGCTTATCAATAATGTAGTTAATTTTGTATGGTGATTAAAATTGTGGTAATGATTATCACCAGCCATCATAATACCACTGAAAACAAGAACAATATCAAACATACCCTTAACTAACTTTAATGGTTAATATTATGATGGAAAGTTGATATGTAGCAGTCTTTAATAAATGTTCTGACATCTGTCAGATATAACGATTAAAAATGAAAATGTTTACTTGCGTTACGATGGCGCAGCTAGTTGTATTTTATATATCTAAAACTTTTAGTGAAATTAAGGCAAATCTTTGATAAAAACTCACTCTCATATCATTATTTTTGTTTCTTTTGTAATCCAATAAAAAATAATAACAATAATGACGAAAAAATTAAATAAACTTAAAGAGTGAGCAAAAAAAACGAATAATAAATTAAAAAATGGCGATTATGTTAACGTTCTATTTATCCGATTCCAAGTATTTACTTTCGATCAGATTTTGTCGAAATAGAATTAATGGAATATAATCCCGAAAAAAAAACAACACAAACAAAATAAAATAAACTAACAACGAAAAAAAGGTAAATGAGTCGTCGTCATCAATGATAAATGTGAAAATAATTTTGTGGTTTTGTGTTGCTTTTGCTTTCGTTCGCTTTCGGTGAAGATTAAGGAATATTAAATTTTTGGGTATAAAAATGTTGATTGTGTTCGAAATGATATAGAAATTATTTCTGTCTTGTAAAAATAATTTTCTTTAGAAATCGTATTTATCGATATAAAACTGATTTTTAAGAAGAAAATTGATGACCCAACTTTGTACGGTTTTTGAAAAATGATGATAATAAAATATACTGTTTGTGTGTTTTTGCGTTACAAATTTCATGTTCGATTAAGTTGAAAAATTGTTTATTCGTGGTTGGTGGATTTTCCATGACTGTTAAACTTGATATATGCAAACTATTATTATCCATCAACCAATATTCCAATTAAATTTTGGGGGGTTTTTACTTTTTAATTCATTATAATATAAATTTATATATTGTTGCTGTCCATAAGATACATAATTAGTGGTTATCTCTTGTTATATTAATAACTTTTGAATTTTTTACTTAGTGAATAATAATTAGTTTATTGACCAATATGTCAATGTGGTAAAATAGGTTCTTTGGACGCACAAACCATTTTCAAGAACAAAAGACGTTCTTGAAAACTCAATAACTTCTTGTTTTAATAATTTTCGGCCCTACTGTGGTGACATAGTCAACGTTTTATATAGTGTCTTGAAATAGTTGGAAAAAAAGTCAACTGGAAGAAGAAGCCTTTCGACGTCCATTAATTGACCTTTTCTTTCAATGATTTTTAATTTATCCAAAAGAAAGTCTAACTTCGTTTATACACACACTTATACAAATTTTTGTCAAACTTTACGACAGCTTAACCATCAGATATTGTTGTACATGAGTAATCCACTGTAAATTGAGGTTTATCTAATTTTTTTTCTTTTTTTGTGGCGTTCATGCTCCATATAGGAGCGTTGCCTAACCAGCTTCGAGTATTCACCACGTCGCTTATTACGTTCGTCTCCCATTGCAGTCGTGATCTACCTCCTGATCCCTGGGGTACTAACGCTTACTCCTTGGGGTACTAACGTACGTTTTTTTAATCATTCCAGACTGTGAATCGGCTCGTAAAACATGCCCAAACCAAGCAATCCTATTGGAACGGATACAACTTATTATATCTGGACCCTCAACAAGTAGGTCTCTGATCTCAAAGTTATATTGCGTTCTGTACTCTCCTATCGTATGTTTTAAGGGGACCACAAATGTAGCGTAGGATCTTACGCTCAAAGACAGATAAATATGATTTGTCATTTTGTGTCCATGTTTGTCCATGTCGGTCCATGTTGTGACGAAGGGAATTTTGGGCTCATTACTTTTAAGTTAAAAACTTTTTATCTTCCCTTGGTCGCAAGTTTCCTAATTCCAGAAAATATTCACTTTCCAATTATGTCTTTTTGTCCACATCATATCTTTTTTCTAACATAGTTTCCCATGTTTCGTTTTTGCAAATTATGCAAAAACATCATTAAATTAAAACCTTATTTAAATTTCGTTTAAGCCTGAGATTCAGTTTTCTGAAATCAGATATTTTCTTTTCTGGAATTCAACGTTTTTCTCCACAAATGTCGTTTTAACCGTGGATTTTGTTTTTCTTTCTATTAGATCAACGTTTCAAAAAATAAATTTAGATCGGGGACTTGGATTTTAACTTCTAACCAGTATGGTCAGAAGGTTTTTCTCGTTTCTTTTGTTTTTGTATAAAATTATGAAAAAAAATAAATTTGTGTTAACTTTGTTGTTTTTTTTATTATAGTTTTAATGGAAAAAAAATGGAATCTAAATTTATACAAAGTAGTGGTTAAAATTTTCTACTTGAAAACAAGATTTAACCTTATTAACGTTAGTGATTAAAAATATGATTTATTTTATGGTGAACACCTTAATTGTATTGATTTTACTTAAAGTAAAAGAAAAACAAAAATATATATATATATATATATATATATATATATATATATATATATATATATATATATATATATATATATATATATATATATATATATATATATATATATATATATATATATATATATATATATATATATATATATATATATATATATATATATATATATATATATATATATATATATATATATATATATATATATATATTAAAAATATGATTTATTTTATGGTGAAAACGTTAATTGTATTGATTTTACTTAAAGTAAAAGAAAAACAAAAAAAAATATATGTATATATATATATATATATATATATATATATATATATATATATATATATATATATATATATATATATATACCTAATTCTGTTTTTACACGACAGATTGGTTCCAGAGAAAGACGTGTAAAAAAAATTCGTGTAAAAATATACATTGTATATATGGAAAAATGGAGGATTGGTTCCACTCTCAAGAAATCAGTACAAAAACTATTCGACACGCTGTTGCATTGACTCAATCCACCATCAGTTCTGAAAATATAGTACGCTTATATATATTATTCAATTGATGGCTAAGTGTTGCCATAAATTAGTTATAACTTTAGAAATATTGTTAAATAAAAGTAGAAATTCAATAATTTTATCGAAAGTGGCAAACCAAAAATTTGGATATGCAGAATTATTGTAAGTTTTTAAGACTTCACCGCTTCACAATTACAGAATTCGGCTGCTGATCCAATTTTAGTATTCAGGCCCAAAACGTAAACAAAATTCAAAAAAGTTGGCCAAGTGCGAATAAAATTCGTTCACCGAGGATTCCGTGAACGTAAAAGAACATAGTATCAAAAATAATTGACAAAGTTGTGTTGTATGTATGTAGTCTTTCTATTGCCAAATCATAAGGACATACAAAATGTATATTTCCTCTTAAACGTTAAACGATTTTGCCACCTGTGCAATCAGCTTCCATTCATTTCGTTCCATGACTAGTGGACCCCAGTTTGGACATCTTGTATCACGAAGGTTTTGTATGATGTCATCACATCAACGTTGTCTAGATCTTCCTCTCCAACAAACACCAGCTGCTTGTTGTTGAGATGCTTTTTTTATCATTCTATCTAGTGGAGCTTTTTCTACTAGACCAAACCATCTAATCCACTTTATAGTAGAATCCAGATTTCCGGGAGTTATGTTCCTAGATGTTGTTAGAAGTTTAGTTTTGCTGGTGTTGATGCATAATTTAAGTCGTTTAGCATTTATTTCAAGCTGTGAGCCTATTCTTAATATCAATTGTTCTACGTCTGAGAAGCGCAATATCATCTGCGTAACCAAGAATTTAACTAGAATTGTTAAAAATGCAGTTTTGTGTTTCGATTCGGCTTTTTCTTATTGCGTTCTAAAGCGTCAAATTAAATAGTACGCGCGCAAGTGTATTACCTTGTCGAACACCTGTTCGATCGTGTTATATGGAAAGTTAGATCGAAAGGACCAGAAACTGTTGTTGTCGTGGATGATACTCTCATATGCTTGCTTGAAATCAACGTAGAGCTGGTGGATGCTGATGTTGTACTCCCAAAACTTTTCTAGAATCATCCTTAAAGCAAAACAGATCAATGCGGTTGAACAGTTGGTACGAAAACCACAACTTGAGGGCGCAATTGCTTGAACAGGATCAATTTCATTCTTTCTATTCAGTAGGCTTTGAAAATGGGAGCGCAATACTGCCTGCACATCACGTTCATTTGTTGTAAGCTCGTAGCTTATTTTTTACGATTGTGGATCTTGGGTGGTAATTTTTTGTCAGATTTCGAGCATTGGCAAAACACTCTTTCGAATTTCCATTAGCCGCATGTTGGTTGATGTTTTCGATACAACCCTTATATGTTCGCGTTTCTTTTCCGTAGAAGATAATCAGCTTGGAAGCTTCAGGTGTTCCTTGTCAACCATTTTTCTCGCTTATGTTTAAACCTTTAGCGGCAATAGTCGTCAAACCATTCGTTGCGACTTCGGTGGTCGTTTTCCGATTGTATTTGGTGAGAACAAACGCTTGACGCATTGGTTTTACGGCGGCAATGACTCGCCATGGCGTAGAATCATTCTTACTTTGTTCTTACGCAGTTTTTACTTTGCTCTTCTCAACTAAAATAACCTAATTCTGTCAACGTTACACAAGTAGCACGGCATGGACGTAGAATTTCGCTAACAAATAGCAATATCAATGGAAAATTGATCGATCAGATACGAAAAATTATCCATTGAAAAATGTTACATATTTAATCTTATTCATAGCGGTTTATGGTAACTAAAGATAAAGAGCAGCAAAATCCGATGTCTTGGTCGTGTTGCCTGGGTAATGCTGACAGCATTTGGTTGGTGTATCGGAGACAAGCAGAGTAAAAACTGCTTAGTCAATGACCTACATCACAGCATATTAGCGCCTTAAAACGCACGCGACCCAATCGTCTCTTCTTCATGTTAGGGGCGGCTGGGAGCGGGCGTCTGTCTTGGATCAAGTGGCACGCTAAACAAACATGTAAAAAGGTTATTCTGATGACCTTAACATTAGAACGGACCCATTTACAAAATTTGGGTTGGGTCTGACGTTAACACCCTAACCCCGAAAAAAGTTTTGTTAAATTTAGAAACCAGAAAAAGAATAACAAACCCGTACAAAAAACAGAATTTTACATGGACGTGAAAAAGGACAGACTACCGAGCGCAGTCTAAGTGCACTTGATGCTCTCTAAAATGTCTAGAAACAGAGGCTGAGAAGTATTGGAAGGATATTATTACTCTGCAAGAAATTAGACAGCCAATAATCGGAAAACAAGATTTAGATATTCACTCTTTATGCTGTAGTGGTTATCCTTCACGAAGAGAATTTGATACTGGGTTTCTTGTTGGTGCACGTACACAAGGAGCCGTGATGAAATTCATTCTGGTCAATGAGAGGATCTGCTACCTACGAGTACACGGTACATACAACAATATTTCTCTTGTTGCCGTGCATGCACCTACTGCAATTTAGACCGTCGACGAGGAGAATGCTTTCTAAATACCAATGGAAGAGGTTATGAAACAAACACCAACACGCGACTTCATTATGGTTCTTGATGACTTAAATGGAAAGGTCGGAAGAGATGTTTGAATCAAATGATAATGGTGAGATAATGACTGAGTTTGCATTATCAAATAAATTGAGAATTGCCAGTGCTTTCTTTTCGCATCGATCGATTCATAAGCAGACTTCGAAAAACTCGAAATCAAATTGATCACGTGCTAGTAACAGCACGTTTCTTTTAGGGGATCTGGTTGCGCGATCATTTAGAGCCGCATACATTGGAAGTGACCACCCACTTTCTTGTATGTGCTAAGATAAGGCTCCACTTTTCAAATCCAGGCATTCCAAAATTCAAAGAACAGAATCGTTTTAACATCTAATCACTAAAGAATGCTGAAACAGAAGAGAGATATTAAAATCATATTGCCAAACATTGGAGAAATCAGATCCACGAAGGAGAACTATAAACTGGCAAGACAAGCCGTTACAAAGCTATGTAGATAAACGTAGAGATAATGGTGGAAGAAGAAGTGTGAGGAGATTGAAAGCTTTAATAAGGAACATCAAACACGTTACTTCTTTCAACAGGTTAAAACCTTAAAGAAGGGACCTCAAACTAGATCGACTGCTATTCAAAACGAAGATGGGAAGCTAAAAGTAGGCCTTAAAAAATTTTTAGATGCTTGGGCTTATTATTTTGAGAATTTTCTTAACTGTCCAGGAACAAGTCGGGCGACGAGCAAAGCTTATTATATGACTGATGTCATACTCGGCCAAAGGGAAAATGTTATGAGTAAAACTTTCAAGTCACTTAAGAATGGCGCTAGAAAAATTGATCTGCAAAATAGCTACGATAAAACCAAATATATGAATGGTTCGACTAAGGATGAGTGATCAATGCTTGACTCAAACAACAGCATACTTACAGATATAAAAGCTCGAATCATTGCGGATAGTCGAACTTTCTACTCAATTAAACCTCTCCTTGGATCACCGTATGCATCAACTAACACCAAACTCAAGTTATACAAGACATTGATTAGACCGGTTGATGTATGGGTCACAAACCTGAATCCTTACAAAAAATCACATTTATCTGTATTTGATCGTAAGATCGTACGCCACATTTTTGGTTCACTTAAGACAGACGATGGAGAGTACAGAACCCGACATAACTTTGAGATAATAGGTTGTATCCGGTCCAATAGGATTGCTTGGTTTGGCCATGTTCTACGAACCGATTCACAGTCTGATTGGAATGGGCCACAGTCTGACCGGAATGATTAAAAAATGTACGTTAGAACCACAGAGAGTGGGCAACCGCGAGGTAGACCGCGACTGCAATGGGAGATGGATGTAATAAACGACCTTAAAAAAATCGGCTGCCATGGTAATTATTTTGCTATGGCGAATGACCGTGGTGAATATGCAAAGCTGATTAGCTTGGCAACGCCCCTACATGAAACATGAAACGCCAAAAAAACAAAATTAAACAAAAAAAGAAATATTAAATTATACCAGCCTGTAAATGGTTTATATTGAAATACACACTATATTGAAACACGCACTGTTCAAATAAAATTATAATTTATAAATTATCAACTCAAATATAATAAACGACAATAACTCAAAAACTGTGCACTTCACAATTATGTAAAAATTGCTGTTCTTAAAGCAAGTCTTTCAAATGACAGCCCGTTTAAGTCAAAAAAAAAGTTTTCACCCTTCCCCATTTCCATCCCCTCAAAACACAGAAATATAATAAGTGGAAACCGTGCTATTTTTATATAAAACATTCTCCTTTTTCTGATTCTGACTCGTATCACGGATCGTACAATAATGAATAGAGAGTAAAAATGTAAATACTTACTGTATTTCTACTCTACATTTTAATTTTAAATAATAATAAAATAATACACGCCTTATTCTTTTTAAATTGAGTTTTATTTCACTAAATACGTATTTCGAAAGCCATCGTTTCATCGACAGTAGTATCTAAAAACGTTAAGATACTACTGTCGATGAAATCATATAGCTTTCGAAATACGTATTTAGTGAAATAAAACTCAATTTAACAAGATTAAGGCGTTTATTATTTTATTATTATTTAAATATCTTGTTACAGTTTAGAACTTCTAAATCAAAATATTTTAATTTAATTTTTTTTGGCAAATGTATTGTAATTTGAAGCGGCTTTTAAAAATATATGTAGTACCTTATATATGTTTAAAAGCCGCTTCAAATTACAATACATTTGCCAAATTACAATGCATTCGCAATTTCTTTTCTTGAAAAATCGGATAAACGCGCGGAAAAATTTAAATTTAAAGGTTTAGTCGATTCGTGTTATTTCAAAAATTTTCGTGCATAAAGAAAATTATTTTTTTTCTCTAACTCGTGTTATTTCAAATTCGTGTATAATAAATTCGTGCAAAAACAGAACTGAGTGTATATATATATATATATATATATATATATATATATATATATATATATATATATATATATATATATATATATATATATATATATATATACATATATATATATATATATATATATATATATATATATATATATATATATATATATATATATATATATATATATATATATATATATATATATATATCAGTGAGGGAAAACGGAAAAAAAAGTCGAAACGTTATGCCGTTCCGTTATAACAAAAAAATCTAAATTCAAAACGTTATGGATTTCGTTATATAACACAATTTTTTTTTCGTTATGCTACGTTATAACGTTTTACTTAATATATTTTTATTAATAATGATAATATCAAATTAATATAATGAAACAAGTACAATTTTAATTAGGAACTTTTTTATTGCATTTTCTTTTAAATTTCATTCAAGAAAACCCCAACTAATTAACAAAAATAATATTCAAAACTTTCATTTTGAGAAAACCAACTTAAAAATTAACAAGATATTGTAATTTTACATTTTATTACTGTTTGAAATAATTAGTAGTATCTCCTCCAATAATGACTCTTCTATTCTATTTCTTTTTTCTGACAAAATCCATTTCAGGATCGAAAAAACCCTCTCAACTGAAACCTGACTGGCAGGTACAGCCAATACAATTTTAGCAATTTTTTCGATTGATTGATTTTTATTTTGCCAAAATTCGAATACGTTTGTAGTTACTGGCATAATTTCCATATTATCAAAATTGTCGAATAATAGAGAAATGTTTACTTTTTGTTTAGAAATTGGTTGTTTAGATTTTGCTACCATATATTCAGTTAGAATGTCTATATCTGAGTTATCTTCAACTATTTCAATATTTTCATTATCATCTGGAGGTTGTTTTTGTTTTTTTTTTTCAAGTAGCAGTAAATGACAATATACACATACCAAATGTGCTTTTGCAAATTGTTTTTCATCGGCCGAGAGTAAATTTTGATAACGCGGATCTAAAAACACAGCAGAAATCATAGGCCCACACTTTGTCAATAAAGTCTTTTCCCTTTTATCAATCGAAGATTTGAGAGGTATAGAATAAGCGTCGCCAATTTTTGAAACTTCTAGTTTGCATTTAAACCAAGCTGCATAAGCTTCACTCATTGTCAAATTTTCAGATTGAAGACGTAAAGTAGTTGCATACGGATATTTGAGTGTTTTTATAATTTGTTCCAGTTTTTCCCAATCCCTATTACATACAGTAAGCGTCCGGATATACAACTTTCATTTCCTCACAAAAATCACGCAACTCAGATAGTCTGATTATCATGTTGTAAGTTGAATTCCACCTAGTAATGACATTTCTGATTGGTTTTTTTAATCCCTTGGCTTTAATTAGTGCTAGAATAGTGGGAGTTCTTAATATAATCACAAGAGATAAAGCTTTTGAAATTATTGTTTTATAAACGTCTGATGTTGTTATAACATCATTAACGGCTAACTGCAGCGAGTGCGTCATACATTTTACAGATGTTAAAAATTTAAAAGATTCATTATTACTGCAGCTTATAAACAATTCATCCAATTCAACTTCATTACAAATCGGTTCTTCATCTATTTCATCTTCTTGTGCAATTCCAAGAATATCTGCTGCTTTTATCATGTTCCTTCCGTTATCCGATGTAAAAGTGTAAATGTGTTCTAATTTTATGTTATATTTATCCAATACTTCTTTAATTTGTTCAGAAATATATTCTGCCGTATGTTTTTGCCGCAATTCTTTCACTGCCAAGGTTCGAACACAAATTTGGTTATTATTTTCAAACTGAATATTAATTCCAAGAACAGACCTGTCTAATCGTGTTGCACTATCAACTTTAAGTGACAAAATTTTATTTTCAATTTCTTTAGTTATCAATAACCTATAATTTTCAGATTTTTTCATAATATGTTCACGGATGTTGTGTCGGTTGATTGTAATGCCTAATTTTTGGCAAATTGGATCAAAAAAATGTTTTAATCCACTGCACTCTACTACATTTAATGGCATTCCGTTCACAGTCACTAATTCAACACAATATTCAATCATTTCATTCGAACTTATATCGAAGCTTACGTTTTGTTTTTTTACTAATGCTCCTATTTCCAATAAAGTTTTTTGATTATTTTTAGATTTTTTTAAATTTTTATTTTCAATATCTTGCAAAATATCTGGGTGTTTACGTTTTAAATGTATTTGTAAATTTCCAGTGTGTATTCCTGGAATAACAGTTTCATTTTTGCAATGTTTACATTTGCTATTACTATTTTTTTTTTGAAATTGTTCATGAATAGATTTATTTTTTTCATTGATATTTCGTCCCATAACTGCAAGGAGTAGTTCTGAACAATTACATATTATTTATATAATAAAACATAAAACAAATTACCTGTTTTTTAAAACTTGACTTCAAAGCTAAAATAAGAACAAAAATCTTAATCTTAAAAATCTTCACATACATTTATCAATAACTTCTGACAGTGACAAGTTGTCAGTTCACAATAAGCTCACAAAATATTTTGCTGTGTTGCCAAATTGCTTAAATTTGAAATATTGTCCCCTATAAACAATTAATGGGAAATTTGTAATCAATCTCAAAAGTTTCTTGTAAGAAATATAGTGCATAACAAAATAACGAAAAAAACTAAATATGTTTCCGTTACGTTTTTCGTTATATAACAAAAAAAAATTTTCATAACGTTTGCAACGGTATTTTTAGATTTTCGTTTCGTTATAACGTTATAGCATTACGTTACACGTAACGTTTTCCATCACTGATATATATATATATATATATATATATATATATATATATATATATATATATATATATATATATATATATATATATATATATATATATATATATATATATATATATATATATATATATATATATATATATATATATATATATATATATATATATATATATATATATATATTATATATATATATATATAAAGTTTTTTTTTATTTGAATATGTTTATATACATTAAGTAAATACTATGTGAATTATTTGATATCCATATGGTGAAAGATATTGTGATTGGATTACACCTGATTATTTCAGAATAGGGCTGATTATATTCTTCATATGTACTTTTTTTTGGATATTATGTTAAATAAGAGAAACAAAAAGTTGAAAGAAAAATTGCCCCATTTTTGTGTTTCATATTGTGAATTAAAAGAATCTGAGAAATGTATTTTGTGTATAGCAAAGCAAATATATTCAAAATGATGTCGGATGGCATTCGTCACATCGGTGGTGGGCTGCTTTGTCACTGATGCTACTGATTTGATTGTCAAACTAATAGAATTATCACATTGAGAATCAGCAGAAGGAGTAGGACCAGAAGAACCGGTGAGTGTAGTTCTTTGCTAAGATCCTTTATGATTTGTTTAATTTAAATTTTGTTTAGGATAAATAACTTTTATTTAAGTACAAGATCACTCGCGTCATATAAATTCAATATGTTTTTGAGAACAGGGATCGCCCGGTGGGTAGGGCTGGTGGTCTATCTCTTATCAGGTTTTGTTTTTATCGCTCTCCAACAAGGACACTCTGACTGCCGAACATCCCACGGCCCCAAATGACTGAGCGAAGTCGATTGAGCGATTTCGGAGTTCAGTCAGAGTGACAATTCTATAGTCTTTGCATGTGTTATCTTGAATAACAACTAGAGGACTAGGTTGCACTGCCAATCGTTACAATGTTTGTGACCCATACATCACCACCGGTCTAATCCACGTCTTGTATAACTTGAGTTTGGTGTTAGTTAATACAAATTGTCGTGAATGGGTGCGTTCTGCATCTTAAGGTTACCAGAAACAACCTTTTTACACGTTTATATAGCAAGCCGCTTGATCCAAGACAGACGCCCGCTCCAAGGCGCCCCTAATTCGCCATGATGTAGCATTTTTGGCTAAGCAGTTTTTACTCTGCTTGTCTCCGATACATCAACCTAATTCTGTAAGCATTACCCAGACAGCACGGCATAGACGTCCAGTGAATTTAAAAATTCTAAAAAATTTCGTTTATTTAAAGACCGAGAAGATATAAAATTGACTATTTTTGTGACAAGGTTCCTAAATAGGTAAATTTCTATTTTAAATTATCTGGTCCTGGTGCGGTTCTAGTAGGGCTGCCTGATTCAGTTTGGATAGTTTGAAGCGTTACATTACTGATCCAGGCCTGTTCAGTGTTAATCACTATCAGTAGTAGGGAAACCCGTATGCGGTCCAGAACTGGGCTGATTTTAAATTCTGAACTTCAACTATGCAAATGATCAAATATTAGAGGTCACAAAAGCATATTAAAAATTCTCTAAAATTTCCATACAAATTTATATAGAAAGGTAGACAATATTTGTGTTTTTTTATGTGCTAACAATGCACATTTTTTTGACTTCTTTTAACTGATAGACGAATAGCATGAATAATTACGGAAAGTTTTGAACAAAAAAAAATGTATGAAATACTTTAATTTTTAAATTCATTAGGTATACTTTAACGAAAATTTCCCCCATAAAATGACAAAAACGTATAACATGTCGTCAATTATAATGGTATACCTTATAGTAAGACCTAAATTCTGTAACGACGGACTATTTTCAATTTTTACTCTAAAATAATAGTTTTCAAATTCCATAATAATTTTATTAATTTTCTTCAATTGTAATAAACGTAGACATCTATTTATACCACTGTATAATTAAACATATTTTTTGATGATTTAAATAAATTCAATTTCAATTAAAAATACAAGTTTTGTATAAACGATTGGTTGTATTAGTGGAAATTGCTGTTACATGATGGAAAATGAAACAGAAAATCTGAAAAATTGTGTATTTAAGCGATCAAATTTGTTTGATCGAGGATCAGTATAAATTTAAAATCAGTATATAAAATTGAATGTAAGTGATTAGTATTCATTTAAATTAAAATAAAACAAAGAAAAAATATTTTTATGTTGTAAAGTTAACTTTGGAACAGAAAAAAATCACTAGAAATTTTATTAGAAATAAAACCAATAAATAAAATTAAAACAGTTTTGTGTAATGTTTTCTGTACTCGCAATTCATCGTAGCACATTATGAAATATTTTACTTGGTATTTACCCAAATGATGAAACTAACAAATTTTTCTTTGTTACATGCACTTCAGATTATTGGAATCGTTAACGAAAAAAACGACAAAAATCAAAAGTTTTTCACGCAATGTGGTTAATGAAAAATAAGAAATTACATTTGGGATTTAATATTAACACTGATAGTAATTTTGTAACAATGACTGAAATTTTATTACAAAATTTCGAAGGATACGAAGAGATAACTTTCGGTGAAACTTGCTGGATAGAAAACGAGAAAGCTTGTGGAAGATGCTAATCATCTTAATGGATTTCTAGCCGATCAACATTCAACATTAAGTGATGTAAGCTTTTTAAATTTTAATTTGTGTAATTTTTGTTGATTTATTTTTATACTGATAAATTATTTTTTGTAACACATGCATAAAAAATATGTAATTTTGTACTAGAATAAAATATAAGAAAAAACTACTTTTCCGCACATATGACCACAAAATATTTTGTGCACGGACTAGCACGCCGCCTGCATGTGAGATTTGTAGTTAAATTTATCCATATATCTATCTATATATAATATTTTTATAGCACTAAAATATCAAAATAATAATTTAAATAACTTACCATATAGTAAAAACAACTTAAACACATTGCATCATTTGCATTGCAAGAAAAAACAATTCATTTAGGTTGTCAAAGTTCACAATTTTGACAGCTCAGTTGGATTACTATGTGTTCTTTTAGTTGGATTCTTATGTTTATTTTTTCGAGCTGGTATAACTTACAACTATTACAACGAAGATGGCGCACTTTAGTTATTTAAAAATCTTAAATTTGTTTATAACTTTGTTAAATAAATGATTAAATGAACAATTAAATAAATATTTATAAATTTTATGCACTTGTTACAAAAAATAGTATGTATTACTAGTGCGAATGCGTTTTCCAAACGCGAGTTATTAACTCTTGTTTGGAAAACGCCTTCGCACTAGTAATACAATCTACTTTTTCATGTTAGCTAATTAATAGTTTTATTAAATTATTCATTCTGTGATGTAATAAGAGGTCTTCAAGTGTAAATTTGTTTGTCGCATAGACTCAGTGTTCCGGTGTAAAGTAATATTATAATTTCGTTTAAAAGTCCAACTTTCATCAACTCCAACGCGGGTCATTCAATTCCAACGCGGGAGGTGAGTCATTCAAAATTGTAAAACTGGCGATTTGGTGAAACGTAACAGGAGAACAAGCAAATGAGATATAGATGGAAAATCGAATCAAGACGCCGATAAAATAAGAAATTTTATCCCGACTTTCTCCGATTTGTTTGAAACTTCGTTAATCGTTAGAATAACAAAACAAAAATTAATACTTGTTTTTTATTTTTTTGCTAGTTTTGACACAGGGTGGCTCGAAATTTCTTAAGAAATTTAGTGACAATTAAAGATTTAAGTTAAATTGTGCTCGAACGTGTTATGGGAATGTTTTATCAGTTGCGACTGTGTTTGCTACATTTTTGCCCAACCATAATATTTATAATTATTGAAACATAGATTACGAACGCATCGATTTCTATATGTTTTTAGTAATTATAAATACTGGAATCCGACTGATGTTTGAGAGAGTTTTAATTAAATTGTTGATGAGCTGTCATTATAATGTTGATGAGTTGTGAATATAATTAGAAAAAAATCAATGTTATTTATTTGTTTTGTAAATAGAAAATTTTTAATCTATCCGAGAAATAATAAAACAAAAAAAAATTCATTGTTAGTGAGCTCAATTGTGATCGTACTAGAAAAATATACAGAATGCCGTGCAGTTTATAAAATCAAGGTTAGCTCAATTGTGATAATATAAAATAAAAATATACAAAATACCGTGCAATTTATAAAATCGAGATTAACCTAAAATTGTGATAGTATAAAATAAAAATAATTCAAAATACCATGTAATAAAAAAAAATCAATGTTATTTATTTGTTTTGTGTAAATTATGATGGTAAAAATATGGAGGGGCTGAAATCTCAAGCTCTGAGATATCAACACTTCGGTCTGGGTTAAGGATTTTAATATAGTTTTCGGCAAAAAACTTTTATGAGGACATGGTTTTTAGTTTTGGGCAGCGATGTATATCAAACATAACTTTTTGTTAAAGTACATGTATTTTTTATCTCTGTTAAGATGTGTATTACAAAACTAACACAAAACATCAATTCATTGCCGGAAAATTAGAACAGATCATATATTATTTAGTGAAAAGATTGCACAATCAACAAACTACTCAAAACCGTAAGGTAATAATAATAAGACAAAACATCTTTCAGTGTAATAAAAATTACACTGAAAGATGTTTTGCTTATTTTACATGAAATTTCTCAGTTTTATTTTTCAAAATATAGAATTTTTAGAGATGCCGAAATATAAAAGTGCCCTTTTTTCTTTCGTTTTTTCTGGTTTTTCAAATACTTAGTTTTTGAATCAAAACATACTCAAATAACAGACAGGCATTTTGATTCGTTGATTCCTTTTTAGTATTTACTAACAATAACCATAGAATAACTATACTAGAAGAACAATGTCCTAACACGTTTTATGCTTTGTCACATTAAATCGATTTTTTAGTTGGGTAGTTGCTTTATCTAGTGTATAGCGCTGGAACTGTGTGGTAGAGAAACTATTCATACAAATTTTTAACATTTATATCTCTTTCTGGCTTATACTGTATCTAATGATGAACATAAAATAAAACAAAAAACGAAAAAAAAAAAGAATAAATATATATATTTAAATTTTCTCTTTCTTTCTGCTCTGTATTTTGTATGTTAAAAATGATTGAAAACAAAAAGTACGCGGATGTTTTAGTGTAATCCTTTAAAAATTCTAAAATATTAGTAATTTGGTTTATTTAAAAAAATATAAAAATATGTGTCCATATAAAGCGAAACTTCACTATTTTTGTTTGTATGATTTATTTTTACTGTTTTGTTTATTAAAGGCACAAACAACAACAAAGTTTTGATTTTTGTTTTTGCTAACCATATTTTGAATAAAGATATTTTAGTTTAGAAGATACAACAACAAAATTTAAATTAGGATTTATTTTGATCTTAATTGTTTTATTATTTTAGCAAAAAAAGATTTTGATTCATTGGATTTTGGTGGAAAGTCCTTTGTCAGATACCGAGTGTTTGTAAAGTAGTCTTTCGAATTTCCAGTAGCTGCGTTTTGGTTGATGTTTTGGATAGAGTTCTTCAATTGTTCGCGTTTTATTCTTTCTAAAGAGTTTTGCTGGAGCTTTCTTGTGACACATATCATCAGTTTGGGATCTTTAGGTGTTCCTTTTTAACCATTTTTCTCGCTTTTTTGTTTATTTACAATGCTTTATCGGCAATGATCATCAAATCATTCGTTGCGAGAATTCTTTTTCCGATTGTGTTTTATCTGTGGATATAATGGTTAATTGATGTGTTTTCACTATTTTTGTATGTTTAATGGCAGCTCTCAATGGCTATCATGGTCTTCACAGTTGTGTGTGTCATCTACTAATATTTATTCAGAATTGTTGGATGCTTTAATACCTCGATATTCTAGCGCACGGTTCTTTGACTCACTATTGAATGTATATGACAGTTGCAATTGTAATTAAAGACAACAAGCATATGATCAGTATTCATATCAGCAAACTTGTGTGATCGAACGACAGTTACAACAGAATATTGTCTCTTAGCAATACTCGAGTCCTCTACTGGATACAATAAACATGTTCTAACGTTGGACGCTTGATAGATGGACACATCAATCGGCCAAACTTATAGGTCCAACGTTGGGGTTTGAATATTTTTGGGATATTGTCATTATTTTCACTCAATTCAAAGAAATGTTATAGACAAAGTTTAACAAGACAAATAGATTTTGTTATGAAATTTGTAATATTGTTACCCGATTCGTTAATGGCTGTGATGTTGTTTACATTATCGAAGAATTTTTACTATATAATTTTAGGTAGATTTCATATAAAAATCTACCTATTGGTATGTGCTTCATCTCGGAATTTCGGAAAAATTTTGGTGCCAAACGACTATATATGATAAGCGGAGACGGAAAATCAAAATGAAAAAAAAATATATATGTATATATATATATATATATATATATATATATATATATATATATATATATATATATATATATATATATATATATATATATATATATATATATATATATATATATATATATATATATATATATATATATATATATATATATATATATATATATATATATATATATATATAT
Organism: Diogma glabrata; assembly: GCA_963693315.1. Classification (NCBI taxonomy): domain Eukaryota; kingdom Metazoa; phylum Arthropoda; class Insecta; order Diptera; family Cylindrotomidae; genus Diogma; species Diogma glabrata. Next base: position 198,363,472 of record OY856187.1, read on the forward strand.
ATATATATATATATATATATATATATATATATATATATATATATATAACGATATGAGATACAACGGAATTTGGCGGCACTCTCACGGTCGCTTTTTTCGACCTACACCAAAATAATTTTTTGTGTGTGTTTCGGCAAATAATGTCTTGGACAAGTTTGTGAACTGGCCATATCCGGGTACCAGTTAAGCGGCTAGAGCCTAAAATGTCGAATAATCTAGGGCGCTATAACTTCCGTTTGAATCATAATATTTTAATAAAATTTATAAATATTGAATATTTGAACATATTTCTATCATTTTTATCCAGATGACTACTTTGGCGTTTCAGGTTCCTCAAAAATCAGCTGTTTTAAAAATTTACTAAACTTTGCTGCCCTTGATCTAGCTGAAATGGCCAATCTCATATTTGAGAACTTTTTTTCACGTACTTAAAATATAAATCTTTCCAAAATTTTCAAAAATAATAGTGTAAGTCTAACGGTTGAGACCCTACGGCTGTTGAAATGAAAACAAACGCAAAAGGCCATGCTTTCATCATGTTTCAGTTTATGTTATTTAAATTCATTTTAGCTTTTAAACATACTTTTCAACTATAGCCTCAAAAAATTTCAGTTTTCTAACCCAAAAGGTTCCATTTTTATAAGCATTATAATGCAACCCTTACAAGAAAAATATCAACCCATTTAATACCATAGAAAAATTATCAAAATCTCTTTTGTTTTTATTTTTTTTACTAAGTAACCGTTTGAAAAAAGATTAAATAAGAACAAAAAAACACAACAACAAAAGATGATTTTGAAATAAAATTGTTTGATAATGTTATAAATTATGTGTGATGGTATAATTGTAGTTGTGACGTAGTTCATTTGATCTTTGGTGGATTTAATATGTTATTAAAAGTAGTTTAAACCAACTTAAATAAAACTGTTCCGAAATTGTATTGATGGAGTTAGTTCGGATAATGTATTTAATTTGGTTTGATAATTTTTTTGAATTATTCTGTTTCTACTTATATTTTTTATTTAAACTGATCTGACTTATCTAATTTTATTTGGACACAAACCCGTCTGACCCCGAAATCTACCTATTTCTAGCGGATATACCTGCCGCTGGGATTTTAGGTAGATTTCATATAAAAATCTACCTATTGGTATGTGCTTCATCTCGGAATTTCGGAAAAATTTTGGTGCCAAACGACTATATATGATAAGCGGAGACGGAAAATCAAAATGAAAAAAAAATTTATATATATATATATATATATATATATATATATATATATATATATATATATATATATATATATATATATATATATATATATATATATATATATATATATATATATATATAACGATATGAGATATAACGGAATTTGGCGGCACTCTCACGTTCGCATTTTTCGACCTACACCAAAATAATTTTTTGTGTGTGTTTCGGCAAATAATGTCTTGGACAAGTTCGTGAACTGGCCATATCCGGGTACCAGTTAAGCAGCTAGAGCCTAAAATGTCGAATAATCTAGGGCGCTATAACTTCCGTTTAAATCTTAATATTTTAATAAAATTTATAAATATTAAATATTTGAACATATTTCTATCATTTTTATCCAAATGACCACTTTGGCATTTCAGGTTCCTCAAAAATCAGCTGTTTTAAAAATTTACTAAACTTTGCTGCCCTTGATCTAGCTGAAATGGCCAAGCTCATATTTGAAAACTTTTTTTCACGTACTTAAAATATAAATCTTTCCGAAATTTTCAAAAATAATAGTTTAAGTCTAACGGTTGAGACCCTACGGCTGTTGAAATGAAAACAAACGCAAAAGAGAATGCTTTCATCATGTTTCAGTTTATGTTATTTAAATTCATCTTAGTTTTTAAACATACTTTTCAACTATAGCCTCAAAAATTTCAGCTTTCTAACCCAAAAGGTTCCATTTTTATAAGCATTATAATGCAACCCTTACAAGAAAAATATCAACCCATTTAATACCATAGAAAAATTATCAAAATCTCTTTTGTTTTTATTTTTTTTACTAAGTAACCGTTTGAAAAAAGATTAAATAAGAACAAAAAAACACAACAACAAAAGATGATTTTGAAATAAAATTGTTTGATAATGTTATAAATTATGTGTGATGGTATAATTGTAGTTGTGACGTAGTTCATTTGATCTTTGGTGGATTTAATATGTTATTAAAAGGAGTTTAAACCAACTTAAATAAAACTGTTCCGAAATTGTATTGATGGAGTTAGTTCGGATAATGTATTTAATTTAGTTCGATAATTTTTTTGAATTATTCTGTTTCTACTTATATTTTTTATTTAAACTAATCTGACTTATCTAATTTTATTTGGACACAAAACCGTCTGACCCCGAAATCTACCTATTTCTAGCGGATATACCTGCCGCTGGGATTTTTTTATATCATTTATTTTACAAGTTTAATAAAGTGAAACTATTGGCAAAAATTGTTTGATTCAATACATTTAGTTTTTTAATGAGCATTTTAATATACATATAATTGATTGAATAGTTATGCTAAAAAATAATTTAATGAGGAAAATTAAAAAATTTTAGACAAAAATTTCAATTTTTCATGTATGTATTTAATAAACTAATTTTTTTTCAATAATAATTTGCCTTAAGACATAATTAGTTTTTCACCAAAAATAAAAAATTACAAATTTATAGCATTTTATACGCTGCATCTACTAATAAAGCTAAATTTATATTTCATTTTATTTGAAAAACAAAAATATTAGCAATACACTTGCATATTTTACAAATGGTTTATATATACTAGGAGGGCCCGGCGTGTTTCGCTACGCTTATAAATAAAGTTTTTGCGTAGACATTTTGTTGACGTGGAAACAATGATTTCAAAAAGTGGTAATGAGAAATGCTAGCACATAATTTTTAATTTTTCTTTTTAAATATATGAATGAAAAATAATCAGAACTCTAGCTGATCAGTTCGGATATATGAAAAATTAGCGATCAAATAAGTTTTCAAGTAAGCTTATTTGATCTCTAACTTATTTGATCGCTAACTTTTCATATATCTGAACTGATCAGCTAGAGTTCTGATTATTTTTCATTGATATATTTAAAAAGAAAAATTAAAAATTATGTGCTAGCATTTCTCATTACCACTTTTTGAAATCATTGTTTCTACGTCAGCAAAATGTCTACGCAAAAACTTTATTTATAAGCGTAGCGAAACACGCCGGGCCCTCCTAGTATCTATTATCAAGAGATGCACCACGTACATCAACACTCACACCATTATCACGTCGACGATACAAAGGATAACCATTCACAGATTCTTTAGTATTTTCAGAAAAAGGTTTTGGAAAATTCTTACTACATTTACCATCTCTCATACAAACAGAATTGGGATTTAGAGCACCACATGGTCCATGCATCATATGACGTTTCACATATTCATGTAATTTAATAAAAAGAATTGGATCAGGGATTTCACTACATACAAATTTATTAATCATTTCATTTTCATCAATTCTATCTTCATCTGACAAATTTAACAAAATATAAGCATGCGGAAGACCCCGTTTTTGAAATTCAATGGTATATATAAGTGCTTTGACAGAACCAAAAATCTTTTTTTTCATTAAACAATCTATGAGTTCTTTAAGTTTCACTTTAAACACTCGCACAACAATATCAGGATGAAAATTCGAAGACTCATAATTACTCAAATTATCAACAATTTCTGGCCATTCAGGATTAAATGTTATTGTTATAAATAAAGAAGGTTTACCGAAATGTTGTACAATCGACATTGCATCCAACTAATTTTCATGCATGTTACGTGGTGAACCGGTGAAAGAAGATGGCAAAATTACTTTACGACCAACTACTTGCATATTATCATCGCCATTGCGATTTTGATTCAAGAAATCTGTTAAATTATTGTACAAATCAGCACGAAGAGCAGATTGATTTGAACGAATGTAATGAAGCCGTGTACCTTCGATACGAACATATCAACAATCCATTGAAGAAATAATTTTTGAGAACGATGCAAAAGACTAAACCCATCACGTATAGCAAGGCGATAAGATGCATATTGCAACATTGTAACTTTTGTACGTGACACATTAGCACGTGAAGTTGAAACTAAATTATGTGGAATATTAACGTGCCACCCAGTATCACCATTTGGAAACAACAAAGGATAAGCTAAAGGATCCAAATTTCATTTGCATTTTTTGAAAAAAACAATCATATTTCTTTCAAAAGGTGGTTCACCATCATCATTTTTAAAAATAGCAGCCACATCAGTTTGAACAGCATCATTAAAACGACGGTGATATTCGTCGGTGACATTCTCTGTTAACTTTTATAACCATTGACACATCAGCAGTAACATTCTAAGGTCTTTCACAAAATTCATGCATTGATTTAAAAGAACGAACAAAAGGATTTACACGATCTAACTCAAAACCTATCTCACGCAAAAGAAAAACTTCACATACATTGGCATTTCTATTCATTCTCATATTAGCAGCAGTATCAACATCATAAAAATATAATTGTGCATACATTGGAGGTCGACCATAAGCAGGAATTAAAGCACCAGTGCGATGATAAAAAATATTATGAATTTTAAAATGATGTGCAATTCATTTCTTCATTCACAACATTCATTTCACCATTATCACCATTCATTTATGAAAAAAAAACAACAAAATTTTCACATTCATTCACTTCAATGTACATAAGAAGACTAAAATAAAATGTATGTGAAGTTAGCCCAGTTTTCATCCCCGAAAAACGCGATGGCAACACTAAAATATAATATCATGACACTTTCAACTGTCAGCCCAGAAATTTTACTCTCAGCCCAGAAAAATGACTATCACCACAGTTTTTTATTAAGTTAGCTCAACTTTTCTTCCGGAACAACTTAAATGAATTTGGACTTAAATGAATATGAGTTCTTTTGCGAAAATTAACAAATTTGATAAAATATTTTCACAATTGTGTTCAAAACAGCTAGTGTAGTGCAATAAAAAAAATATTTTAATGAAGTTGTGGTACAGTTTCTTGAATTTTCTAAACCATTTGCTGGCCGCAAAATGTAATAATTGCAAAACAAAATAAAAGTTAAATTATATGTTATATGATTTTTCCAACATTTCGAGATAACTCAGGAGAATTTCAGAATTTTTTAGAAGCCAACAAAAGAATTTTTAAAATTTTATCGAAAAGAAAAAATATAACTTCTTTTCATAATTTTAAATTTTGAATAAACTTGAATAATTTTGGATAATTACTTCAAATTCATAATGATCTAACTTTAAACAAACATTATTCACATAAATAATTACGCAAATTATATGATATACTATATGCTACTCTCAGCCCCGAAAAGTTTTCTCTCCTGATAGTAATATACTCATTTATTTTTTGATACAGCAATACAGACGCTTGTAAAGCAAAAACTAGTTGCTGGCCGGAAATTATGATAACTGTTTAAATTAGTTAGAGGTTCAATAATATGTTATATGATTTTTCCATCAGCAAACGTATGAGTAGATTTCGAGATAAAATTCTGAGAACTTTGGAGTAATTTGTCATCTTTGAGGATTTTGTGATGTAGCGATACAGACGCTTGTAAAGCAAAAATTAGTAGCTGGCCGGAAATTGTGATAATTGTTTCAATTATTTAAAGGTTCAATAATATGTTATATGATTTTTCTATCAGCAAACAGATGAGTAGATTTCGAGATAAAATTCTCAGAACTTTGGAGTAATATGCCATCTTTAAGGATTTTTTGATGTAGCGATACAGACGCTTGTAAAGCGAAAACTAGTTGCTGGCCGGAAATTGTGATAATTGTTTAAAAAAGTTAAAAGTTCAAAAATATGTTATATGATTTTTCCATTAGCAAACGTATGAGTAGATTTCGAGATAAAATTCTGAGAACTTTGGAGTAATTTGTCATCTTTGAGGATTTTGTGATGTAGCGATACAGACGCTTGTAAAGCAAAAATTAGTAGCTGGCCGGAAATTGTGATAATTGTTTCAATTATTTAAAGGTTCAATAATATGTTATATGATTTTTCTATCAGCAAACAGATGAGTAGATTTCGAGATAAAATTCTCAGAACTTTGGAGTAATATGCCATCTTTAAGGATTTTTTGATGTAGCGATACAGACGCTTGTAAAGCGAAAACTAGTTGCTGGCCGGAAATTGTGATAATTGTTTAAAAAAGTTAAAAGTTCAAAAATATGTTATATGATTTTTCCATTAGCAAACGTATGAGTAGATTTCGAGATAAAATTTTCAGAACTTTGGAATAATTTGTCATCTTTGAGAATTTTTTGATGTAGCGATACAGACGCTTGTAAAGCAAAAATTAGTAGCTGGCCGGAAATTGTGATAATTGTTTCAATTATTTAAAGGTTCAATAATATGTTATATGATTTTTCTATTAGCAAACGTATGAGTAGATTTCGAGATAAAATTCTCAGAACTTTGGAGTAATATGTCATCTTTAAGGATTTTTTGATGTAGCGATACAGACACTTGTAAAGCAAAAACTAGTAGCTGGCCGGAAATTGTGATAACTGTTTAAAATAGTTAAAGGTTCAATAATATGTTATATGATTTTTCCATCAGCAAACGTATGAGTAGATTTCGAGATAAAATTCTCAGAACTTTGAAGTAATTTATCATCTTTGAGGAGTTTTTGATGTAGCGATACAGACGCTTGTAAAGCAAAAACTAGTAGCTGACCGGAAATTGTGATAATTGCGTAAAATAGTTAAAGGTTCAATAATATGTTATATGATTTTTTCATCAGCAAACGTATGAGTAGATTTCGAGATAAAATTCTCAGAACTTTGGAGTAATATGTCATCTTTAAGGATTTTTTGATGTAGCGATACAAACGCTTGTAAAGCAAAAACTCGTCGCTGGCCGGAAATTATGATAACTGTTTAAAATAGTTAAAGGTTCAATAATATGTTTTATGATTTTTTGATCCTCAAACGTATGAGTAGATTTTGAGATAAAATTCTCAGAACTTTGGAGTAATTTGTCATCTTTAAGGATTTTTTGATGTAGCGATACAGACGCTTGTAAAGCAAAAACTAGTTGCTGGCCGGAAATTGTGATAATTGTTTAAAATATTTAAAAGTTCAATAATATGTTAAATGATTTTTCCATCAGCAAACGTATGAGTAGATTTCGAGATAAAAATCTCAGAAGAATTTCAGATTTTTTTAAGACAACAAAATATTTTAAAAATTTTATCGAACAGTAAAAATACAACTTCTGTTCATAATTTAAATTTTGAATAAACTTGGATAATTTTGGATAATCATTTCAATTTCAAAATAATCTAACTTTAAAGAAAAATTATTCACATAAATATATTACGCAAATTATATGATATACTATATGCAACTCTCAGCCCCGAAAAGTTTTCGCTCCTGATAGTAATATAAACATTTATTTTTTGATGCAACAATACAGACGCTTGTAAAGCAAAAACTAGTTGTTGGCCGGAAATTGTGATAACTGTTTAAAATAGTTAAAGGCTCAATAATATGTCATTTAATTTTTTTATTCGCAAAGGTATGAGTAGATTTCGAGATAAAATTCTCAGAACTTTGGAATAATTTGTCATCTTTGAGAATTTTTTGATGTAGCGATACAGACGCTTGTAAAGCGAAAACTAGTAGCTGGCCGGAAATTGTGATAACTGTTTAAAATAGTTAAAGGTTCAATAATATGTTCTATGATTTTTCCATCCTCAAACTTATGAGTAGATTTCGAGATAAAATTCTCAGAACTTTGGAGTAATATGTCATCTTTAAGGATTTTTTGATGTAGCGATACAGACGCTTTTAAAGCAAAAACTAGTAGCTGGCCGGAAATTGTGATAACTGTTTAAAATAGTTAGAGGTTCAATAATATGTTATATGATTTTTTCATTAGCAAACGTATGAGCAGATTTCGAGATAAAATTTTCAGAACTTTGGAATAATTTGTCATATTTGAGAATTTTTTGATGTAGCGATACAGACGCTTGTAAAGCAAAAATTAGTACCTGGCCGGAAATTGTGATAATTGTTTCAATTATTTAAAGGTTCAATAATATGTTATATGATTTTTCTATCAGCAAACGTTTGAGTAGATTTCGAGATAAAATTCTCAGAACTTTGGAGTAATATGTCATCTTTAAGGATTTTTTGATGTAGCGATATAGACGCTTGTAAAGCAAAAACTAGTAGCTGGCTGGAAATTGTGATAACTGTTTAAAATAGTTAAAGGTTTAATAATATGTTATATGATTTTTCCATCAGCAAACGTATGAGTAGATTTCGAGATAAAATTCTCAGAACTTTGAAGTAATTTATCATCTTTGAGGAGTTTTTGATGTAGCGATACAGACGCTTGTAAAGCAAAAACTAGTAGCTGGCCGGAAATCGTGATAATTGTTTGAAATAGTTAAAGGTTCAAAAATATGTTATATGATTTTTTCACCAGCAAACGTATGAGTAGATTTCGAGATAAATATCTCAGAAAAGTTTCAGATTTATTTTAAGACAACAAAATATTTTAGAAATTTTATCGAATAGTAAAAATATAACTTCTGTTCATAATTTTAAAATTTTGAATAAACTTGGATAATTTTGGATAATCATTTCAATTTCAAAATAATCTAGCTTTAAAGAAAAATTATTCACATAAATAATTACGCAATTTATATGATATACTATATGCAACTTTCAGCCCCGAAAAGTTTTCTCTCCTGATAGTAATATATACATTTATTTTTTGATGCAACAATAAAGACGCTTGTAAAGCAAAAACTAGTTGCTGGCCGGAAATTGTGATAATTGTTTAAAATAGCTAAAGGCTCAATCATATGTTATTTAATTTTTTTATTAGCAAAGGTATGAGTAGATTTCGAGATAAAATTCTCAGAACTTTGGAATAATTTGTCATCTTTGAGAATTTTTTGATGTAGCGATACAGACGCTTGTAAAGCAAAAATTAGTAGCTGGCCGGAAACTGTGATAACTGTTTCAATTATTTAAAGGTTCAATAATATGTTATATGATTTTTCTATCAGCAAATGTATGAGGAGATATCGCGATAAAATTCTCAGAACTTTGGAGTAATATGTCATCTTTAAGGATGTTTTGATGTAGCGATACAGACGCTTGTAAAGCAAAAACTAGTAGCTGGCCGGAAATTGTGATAACTGTTTCAATTATTTAAAGGTTCAATAATATGTTATATGATTTTTCTATCAGCAAATGTATGAGGAGATATCGAAATAAAATTCTCAGAACTTTGGAGTAATATGTCATCTTTAAGGATTTTTTGATGTAGCGATACAGACGCTTGTAAAGCAAAAACTAGTTGCTGGCCGGAAATTGTGATAATTGTTTAAAATAGTTAAAGGCTCAATAATATGTTATATGATTTTTCCATTAGCAAACGTATGAGTAGATTTCGAGATAAAATTTACAGAACTTTGGAATAATTTGTCATATTTGAGAATTTTTTGATATAGCGATATAGACGCTTGTAAAGCAAAAACTAGTCGCTGGCCGGAAATTGTGATAAATGTTTAGCATAGTTAAATGTTCAATAATATGTTATATGATTTTTTCATCCTCAAACTTATGAGTAGATTTTGAGATAAAATTCTCAGAATTTTGGAGTAATATGTCATCTTTAAGGATTTTTTGATGTAGCGATACAGACGCTTGTAAAGCAAAAACTAGTAGCTGGCCGGAAATTGTGATAATTGTTTAAAATAGTTAAAGGTTCAATAATATGTTATACGATTTTCCCATTAGCAAACGTATTAGTAGATTTCGAGATAAAATTCTCAGAACTTTGGAATAATTTGTCATCTTTGAGAATTTTTTGATGTAGCGATACAGATGCTTGTTAAGCAAAAACTAGTAGCTGGCCGAAAATTGAGATAATTGTTTCAATTATTTAAAGGTTCAATAATATGTTATATGATTTTTCCATCAGCAAACGTATGAGTAGATTTCGAGATAAAATTCTCAGAACATTGGAGTAATATGTCATCTTTAAGGATTTTTTGATGTAGCGATACAGACGCTTGTAAAGCAAAAACTAGTTGCTGGCCGGATATTGTGATAATTGTTTAAAATAGTTAAAGGTTCAATAATATGTTATATGATTTTTCCATCAGCAAACGTATGAGTAGATTTCGAGATAAAATTTTCAGAACTTTGGAATAACTTGTCATCTTTGAGAATTTTTTGATGTAGCGATACAGTCGCTTGTAAAACAAAAATTAGTAGCTGGCCGGAAATTGTAATAACTGTTTCAATTATTTAAAGGTTCAATAATATGTTGTATAATTTTTCTATCAGGAAACGTATGAGTAGATTTCGAGATAAAATTCTCAGAACTTTGGAGTAATATGTCATCTTTAAGGATTTTTTGATGTAGCGATACAGACGCTTGTAAAGCAAAAACTAGTTGCTGGCCGGAAATTGTGATAACTGTTTAAAATAGCTAAAGGCTCAATCATATGTTATTTAATTTTTTTATTAGCAAAGGTATGAGTAGATTTCGAGATAAAATTCTCAGAACTTAGAAATAATTTGTCATCTTTGAGAATTTTTTGATGTAGCGATACAGACGCTTGTAAAGCAAAAATTAGTTGCTGGCCGGAAATTGTGATAACTGTTTAAAATAGATATAGGTTCAATAATATGTTCTATGATTTTTCCATCCTCAAACTTATGAGTAGATTTCGAGATAAAATTCTCAGAACTTTGGAGTAATATGTCATCTTTAAGGATTTTTTAATGTAGCGATACAGACGCTTGTAAAGCAAAAACTAGTAGCTGGCCGGAAATTGTGATAATTGTTTAAAATAGTTAAAGGTTCAATAATATGTTAAATGATTTTTCCATCAGCAAACGTATGAGAAGATTTCGAGATAAAAATCTCAGAAGAATTTCAGATTTTTTTAAGACAACAAAATATTTTTAAAATTTTATCGAATAGTAATAATACAACTTCTGTTCATAATTTAAATTTTGAATAAACTTGGATAATTTTGGATAATCATTTCAATTTCAAAATAATCTAACTTTAAAGAAAAATTATTCACATAAATATATTACGCAAATTATATGATATACTATATGCAACTCTCAGCCCCGAAAAGTTTTCTCTCCTGATAGTAATATAAACATTTATTTTTTGATGCAACAATACAGACGCTTGTAAAGCAAAAACTAGTTGTTGGCCGGAAATTGTGATAACTGTTTAAAATAGTTAAAGGCTCAATAATATGTCATTTAATTTTTTTATTAGCAAAGGTATGAGTAGATTTCGAGATAAAATTCTCAGAACTTTGGAATAATTTGTCATCTTTGAGAATTTTTTGATGTAGCGATACAGACGCTTGTAAAGCGAAAACTAGTAGCTGGCCGGAAATTGTGATAACTGTTTAAAATAGTTAAAGGTTCAATAATATGTTCTATGATTTTTCCATCCTCAAACTTATGAGTAGATTTTGAGATAAAATTCTCAGAACTTTGGAGTAATATGTCATCTTTAAGGATTTTTTGATGTAGCGATACAGACGCTTGTAAAGCAAAAACTAGTAGCTGGCCGGAAATTGTGATAACTGTTTAAAATAGTTAAAGGTTCAATAATATGTTATATGATTTTTTCATTAGCAAACGTATGAGTAGATTTCGAGATAAAATTTTCAGAACTTTGGAATAATTTGTCATATTTGAGAATTTTTTGATGTAGCGATACAGACGCTTGTAAAGCAAAAATTAGTAGCTGGCCGGAAATTGTGATAATTGTTTCAATTATTTAAAGGTTCAATAATATGTTATATGATTTTTCTATCAGCAAACGTATGAGTAGATTTCGAGATAAAATTCTCAGAGCTTTGGAGTAATATGTCATCTTTAAGGATTTTTTGATGTAGCGATACAGACGCTTGTAATGCAAAAACTAGTAGCTGGCTGGAAATTGTGATAACTGTTTAAAATAGTTAAAGGTTCAATAATATGTTATATGATTTTTCCATCAACAAACGTATGAGTAGATTTCGAGATAAAATTCTCAGAACTTTGAAGTAATTTATCATCTTTGAGGAGTTTTTGATGTAGCGATACAGACGCTTGTAAAGCAAAAACTAGTAGCTGGCCGGAAATCGTGATAATTGTTTAAAATAGTTAAAGGTTCAAAAATATGTTATATGATTTTTTCATCAGCAAACTTATGAGTAGATTTCGAGATAAAAATCTCAGAAAAGTTTCAGATTTATTTTAAGACAACAAAATATTTTAGAAATTTTATCGAATAGTAAAAATATAACTTCTGTTCATAATTTTAAAATTTTGAATAAACTTGGATAATTTTGGATAATCATTTCAATTTCAAAATAATCTAGCTTTAAAGAAAAATTATTCACATAAATAATTACGCAATTTATATGATATACTATATGCAACTTTCAGCCCCGAAAAGTTTTCTCTCCTGATAGTAATATATACATTTATTTTTTGATGCAACAATACAGACGCTTGTAAAGCAAAAACTAGTTGTTGGCCGGAAATTGTGATAACTGTTTAAAATAGCTAAAGGCTCAATCATATGTTATTTAATTTTTTTATTAGCAAAGGTATGAGTAGATTTCGAGATAAAATTCTCAAAACTTAGGAATAGTTTGTCATCTTTGAGAATTTTTTGATGTAGCGATACAGACGCTTGTAAAGCAAAAATTAGTTGCTGGCCGGAAATTGTGATAACTGTTTAAAATAGTTAAAGGTTCAATAATATGTTCTATGATTTTTCTATCAGCAAATGTATGAGGAGATATCGAGATAAAATTCTCAGAACTTTGGAGTAATATGTCATCTTTAAGGATTTTTTGATGTAGCGATACAGACGCTTGTAAAGCAAAAACTAGTTGCTGGCCGGAAATTGTGATAATTGTTTAAAATAGTTAAAGGTTCAATAATATGTTATATGATTTTTCCATTAGCAAACGTATGAGTAGATTTCGAGATAAAATTTACAGAACTTTAGAATAATTTGTCATATTTGAGAATTTTGTGATGTAGCGATACAGACGCTTGTAAAGCAAAAATTAGTAGCTGGCCGGAAATTGTGATAACTGTTTAGCATAGTTAAAGGTTCAATAATATGTTCTATGATGTTTTCATCCTCAAACTTATGAGTAGATTTTGAGATAAAATTCTCAGAACTTAGGAGTAATATGTAGAGTTTCCAAAAGACCGGAAAATTCTAATACCGGTTTTCGGTATTCAAATTTTTCAATGCCGGTATATACCGGTATTGCGCGGTATTTGTATGAAACATCTTAAAAATTTGGCTAAACCATTAGAAAACTCAATTTAAACATTTTACAATAGTATATTGCATATTTAAAGTGGAAAGTGAATCTTTTGTGCTCGGAGGCGAAATTTACAGCGCGAGCCGTAGGCTTTAAAAAGATATTTAAATATTTATTTCCTTATTACAGTTTGAAAGCAAACATAGGTATCAATAAAAGATTTAACGTTTGAATATAACCTTTGTTTCTTTGGAACATCGTGTTGTGTTAGTCCAAAATTTATTTTTTAGTTTTTAGTTCGATTTCATTAAAAGTGTGTTTTTAAAAAATTTCTTTTTATTTTTTTCTCTTTCATTTACAAACTTCGAACACAAAAAGAAGAGTATTGCTATTGCATTGCTATAGGCGAATGTTTTCAGAAAACTAAATTTTTTTTGTTTGAATCGCCAAAAGTTATGCAACTCTCTGGTTTTTTGTTCTAGAATGTGTAAGATTTGCAGATTGCCATCTTTATTAACTTCTGAAAATTAAAATTTTGAAAACCGTACAAAACCGGTATTGTGATACGGTTTCGGTATTGTAAAAATTTACTTCAATACCGGTTTTCAATACCGATATTGAAAACCGTGGAAACCCTAGTAATATGTCATCTTTAAGGATTTTTTGATGTAGCGATACAGACGCTTGTAAAGCAAAAACTAGTTGCTGGCCGGAAATTGTGATAATTGTTTAAAATAGTTAAAGGTTCAATAATATGTTATATGATTTTTCCATTAGCAAACGTATGAGTAGATTTCGAAATAAAATTTTCGGAACTTTGGAATAATTTGTCATCTTTGAGAATTTTTTATGTAGCGATACAGACGCTTGTAAAGCAAAAATTAGTAGCTGGCCGGAAATTGTGATAATTGTTTCAATTATTTAAAGGTTCAACAATATGTTATATGATTTTTCTATCAGCAAACGTATGAGTAGATTTCGAGATAAAATTCTCAGAACTTTGGAGTAATATGTCATCTTTAAGGATTTTTTGATGTAGCGATACAGACGCTTGTAAAGCAAAAACTAGTAGCTGGCCGGAAATTGTGATAATTGTTTCAATTATTTCAAGGTTCAATAATATGTTCTATGATTTTTATATCAGCAAACGTATGAGTAGATTTCGAGATAAAATTCTCAGAACTTTGGAGTAATATGTCATCTTTAAGGATTTTTTGATGTAGCGATACAGACGCTTGTAAAGCAAAAACTAGTTGCTGGCCGGAAATTGTGATAATTGTTTAAAATAATTAAAGGTTCAATAATATGTTATATGATTTTTTCATCAGCAAACGTATGAGTAGATTTCGAGATAAAAATCTCAGAAGAATTTCAGATTTTTTTTAAGACAACAAAATATTTTAAAAATTTTATCGAATAGTAAAAATATAACTTCTGTTCATAATTTAAATTTTGAATAAACTTGGATAATTTTGGATAGTCATTTCAATTTCAAAATAATCTAACTTGAAAGAAAAATTATTCACATAAATATATTTCGCAAATTATATGATATACTATATGCAACTCTCAGCCCCGAAAAGTTTTCTCTCCTGATAGTAATATAAACATTTATTTTTTGATGCAACAATACAGACGCTTGTAAAGCAAAAACTAGTTGTTGGCCGGAAATTGTGATAACTGTTTAAAATAGTTAAAGGCTCAATCATATGTTATTTAATTTTTTTATTAGCAAAGGTATGAGTAGATTTCGAGATAAAATTCTCAAAACTTAGGAATAGTTTGTCATCTTTGAGAATTTTTTGATGTAGCGAT
Source organism: Diogma glabrata (assembly GCA_963693315.1). Taxonomy (NCBI): domain Eukaryota; kingdom Metazoa; phylum Arthropoda; class Insecta; order Diptera; family Cylindrotomidae; genus Diogma; species Diogma glabrata. The sequence goes on from OY856187.1 coordinate 198,378,655, forward strand.
ACAGACGCTTGTAAAGCAAAAATTAGTTGCTGGCCGGAAATTGTGATAACTGTTTAAAATAGTTAAAGGTTCAATAATATGTTCTATGATTTTTCCATCCTCAAACTTATGAGTAGATTTCGAGATAAAATTCTCAGAACTTTGGAGTAGCTGGCCGGAAATTGTGATAATTGTTTAAAATAGTTAAAGGTTCAACAATATGTTATGTGGTTATTATTAAGTGAAGCATAAAATCTTGTATGCACCACTGGCGTTACTGGGTATTACGCCCATCATTACGCCCTTGGTACATAAATAGCTATTATGACTGATTATGAAATGAAATTAAATATCGGCAAGCAATTAGAAAAAAATCTCTGGTTAATTTTTTTTGTGTTTTCATTCTTTTTTTTATTTTACTGAAATAACTGATAAACTGAAAAAAACAACAACAATTGCAACCAATATTTCAGTTGGTTTTGTTACTTTAGTCAAATCAAACGCGGCTTATATGTATAAACAAATTTATCCTTTTTTCCAAGAATTTTTTCACACCAAAAAATATTTAGTTTTGCTTTCCAGCCCATTTTGGAGAAAAGTTTTCAACATTCAACTTTTTGAATCTTGTTCAAGCATATGAATGATAAATTAAATGTTTGTTTGTTTTTTACAGGGTTTCCGTTTGACTCCAATTGGAGTTTTTTGACGCCTTTTTCACCGTGAGAAGCCCAAACTTCTCTTTCGGTCCAAAAACTCCTATTTGCTTGAAATCCAATTCTGAATCAATTTAAAATGAAAATTGTGTGTTTGAAAGCCAAAAATCCCAATTTTTTGTTTGTAATCCAAAAATGAAAATCCAAATTTTTTCTTTGAAGAAAATATATATGTATCTTCGCTAAAATCAATATAAACAACATAAATATACACTATACAGTATACCCCAATTCTGAGAAACCTTATGGTTTGTCAACATTTAATTTTTACCTACATTCGGTGAGGAGAACTACTACAAAAATAAATAAATTTGTTTTATTCAATTAATACAAATTCAGATATCACACAGTTCAAACGTATTGTTGTTCTTCTGTTTTCGTTTTTTTTGCTTGTGCGAATATTAAAAAGTTTTTTTCAAAACTAGAAGTTTTATTGGATTTTTGGAATTTTTTGGATTTATTATTACGTAATACTAATAATTATTATTTAACGTACTCGCGTACTATTTATAGGAGTTTTGAATTTTATTTTTGTAATTATTTTTGTAACTATGGCTTATAAATTTAATCTAACAAACGAAAATTTGAATATTATACGGTTAACAATTTTGGAGAATGTTAACCACGAAGAAATTTTGTCTCGAAATTTTATGAATGGCTCACTATTATCGCTTATTTGTAAAGAGTTATCCCAAAAATGCACTGAGCGTATGCGTTTGAGACTCAAAAATTTAATTCGACGAGATAAATTTTTTTTCAACAATCTTTTAGAGGAATCTAAGAGAAGAACAAGTATTTGGAATACTGTTGTGTCCAAAAACATTAAAATAAAAAATCGTGACGAAATAGTTACCAAAAAATATGATTCAGATTTTAACACTGAGGATTCGTTGATCACTTCAAATGAACTTGAAACGGATCATTTATATTCAAATAACATTATGGAAGACTCAATAATGCCAAACACCGACATTATTAAAATTAGTAATTCTGTTTGCGTTAATGATCAAATAATGGAGCATGATTTCGAAATTGATACAAAAATTGCCATTAGAGTATCTTCTGTGAATAAAGAAAAATGCGGTTTGGAATACACAAGCTTAAATGATGTTTTAGTTGTACCAGTTAAAATTTGGAGTGAAATTTTTAACGCAAAAACTCGAGAATTCGATAAATATAAATATTCCTCCGAATTTTCCAAACTGCTCTCGAAAATGACTGGTTGCTTAATATATATTAAAGATAGCCGAATTAATAAAAATTCTGCTTGTATTCGTGCATATTGCGGTCATCGAGATTCTGAAAGCGGGGAAGAATGTCGGAGATTTAAAATCACTAACAAGGGTCAAAAAGCCAGCAATAGTTTTAAAGTAAGCGTTTCATCTCTTAGACAGTACCATCCCTATATAAAACCACGTGCTGTTAGTAGATTTCACAGACAGCAAGTAAAGGAATGTTTGTTAGAAACCTCAGTGGAACGGTTGTCGGAAAAATTATTTACTAGCGAGGACAAGGATTTTGTAAGTCGGAACAACACATTGATAGAGTCTACAACGGTAGATGTTCTACGAAAAATTAAATCCGAGGCTCTAATGGATCAAGATAACCATATCGATGATGTAGAAGATATGTTTATCGAAATTCAAAATACTAAAGGCTCTGCTGATCAAAATATACAGCAACTGTCTAAGTGGCCCTTCTATGTTATTTTTTTCAGTAAATTTCAAACAGATATGCTTAAGTTAATAACAAATAAATTCTCTAACAAAAATCTTGTTGTATATATGGATGCCACTGGCGGACTTGTTCGACAACCAAAACCAGAAATGTCGCCAGTTTTATATTATACACTTGTGATTGCAGTTAAAAAAAATGAACATGACCCAAGTGATCCTTTTTCTATAAGTGACTTTGTCAGTGCAAGTCACAGCAGTCAAAGTATTGGTACTTGGCTTAGAGCGTTTAAAACCTTTGTTTTAAATCAGACTCATAAATGGCCCATTTTTGAAACTGTAGTCACAGATTTTAGTTTTGCTGAAATTAATGCTGTTCTAGAAAGCTTTAATAATTTAACCATTATAGATTATTTGAGAATATGTCATAAGTATCTTCTTAAATTGGAACACGCTGAAAATATAAACAAGTATGTCAAAATACATCTTTGTTGTTCACATTTAATTAAAAATGTAATGGATGATGTTAATAAATATTTTAGAGCTTCATCAAAAGTTTCAACTTATGTTAAAGAAATTGTGGCATCGTTTTTTATGTGTGATAATTATGAGACTATGAAATTAATTTTCCACCATTTTGCATTGCTATTAAAATCTAAATTTACATCTATTCAAACCGTTTCTTCTTTACATCAAATAATCAAATCTATGATAGACATTAAAAGCGTAAATTTAGAGGAAGATTGCAAGACAAGCAAATATGAAGAATGTGAATTGTTTTATAAAACAATTTACGAACAAAGCCCGTTCTATCAAGACCTTGTGAAGATATATAACGAATGTAAAACAATTGAAAACAGCAGTAGACATCAGGCAGTTAATAATTTTTACAATCCCGGGTTTGCTGAAAAATTCATCAAAAAGTATATGACGTATATACCATTGTGGTCTCAATTAATTTATAACGAAGGGAGACTAAGCAATAGCCACGTTGAAAATTATTTTTCAGTTATGAAAAGACGTTGTCGTGAATCACCAAATTTAGGGAAGTTACCCACCAAGTGTCTTAGATTTATAAAGGAAGTCGAAAAACGCAATAAATTCATTTATGAAAGATATAAAACAGCTATCCCAAAAAGATCTTTAAAAAATTTTTCGTTAAATTTAAAAGGAAAAGAAGTTACTTTATTAGATTCATTAAATAAAACCGAGAGATGGACTAAGAAAAATATCACTAAAAAATCTATAAAACATAATTATTTCAGCTTGAAAAATTTGAAGGCATTTAACAACAAATCTAAAGACGAACAGATGGAAATAGCAACAAAAATTCAAATAAATAATCTCCCTGAATTAAAAGCAAACCCGTCCGATAGAAAGAAAAATGATCTAACAAAAACTTGGCTTTTACGAAATGGTAACAATATCAAAAACGATTTTTATAAAAACACGTGTGCTTTCGATGCAGCCGTACAATGTATTGTAAATTTAAAATTTAAATCAAATTTCTTATTTGAAGAATCATGTCCCATTTCAAGAGTAGTAAATGCATTATACAACGGAAACAGTGAACTAGCGCAACAATTAAGATACGATGCCCTTTTCTTCATAAGAAAAGATTTGAAGAATGATTTCGGTATGATAAGTAATTGCGATTGTAACATCACATTGATATCGGATTCCATTTTTAAAATCTATCCCACTTGCACATCAGAATTTGTTTGCGATGTCTGTATGAAATCATCAATAGAAAAGCGGCCATATATTGCCATAGACACCTCTTTGCTAGAACAATATGGGATTCAACAATTGCAAAAAAATGTTGTGGTTTGATTTTATTGCCGAAATCTACGGTTTATAATGAATATGCAGTAATTAATACAGAATATCGTAATTCTGCAAAGCAACCCCCTATAGCGCTAGATGATGTTCAAAAACATATAAGAATTGAAAACGTTGACTACGAAATTAATTCTTTAGTGGACTATAAAGAAAATCATTATAAAGCATATTGTAGGAAAGGCAATTTTTGGGAAGAATTCGATGACATAAAGGAAAATATTGTAAAAATACGTAATTCCTCACAACTGGTAGTGCCACACTTAGTATTCTATTCAAAAAAACAAAACTGTGGAATTTAATTTATATTATTCAAGTCAAATTTATATGTATTCATATATAACAGGCAATGTAAAGAAAAATTGCGTTGTTAATAAAATTATATGCTCTTTCAAAGACACCCTACTGGGTCCAGATGCAATTTTTACCGGACTACCTGTGTGCCACTACTTATTCCATAAAAAATATAGTTATTAATGTTTTACCCATCCCTATATTATCTCTTCGTTTAAAATTTACTAAAGTTTCTATCAGTATGAATGTTTTTAGGTTATTTCTTTATCAAGATCGAAACTATCTATCTATATGAAAATTTATCGTTCTGCGCAACTATGCAGTGTAGCAGATTAAAATGTAAAAAAAATTGTTGAGGTCGCATTGAAATTGACAAAAAACGCATAGTATTAATAAATTCCAAATTAGCAAATTGGCAAGTTTATATAACAATCAGAATTGATTATATTATAAAATGGGAGGACAAATTGCTTTGGTTTGGTAACAAGGAAAAGGAGGTAAGCTAAGGCTGACTTCCTTGGCTCCTAACCACAAACAGTAATGTAGAGCACAGCTCTAAGAACACTGCTCTAGGAGCAGGTTAATACCAATAGCGATCTCTTTACAACAACATCTCTCGTGGTCTTGAGGGTTGAGATAATCGGCATGAGGAACGAGATGAACAGACATGCTACAATTGTCCCAATTAACAGCCAGCTACTACCTAATTTTTGCTTTACAAGAGTCTGTATCGCTACATAAAAAAAATCCTCAAGAGCGACAAATTACTCCAAAGTTCTGAGAATTTTATCTCAAAATCTACTCATACGTTTGCTGATAAAAAAATCATATAACATATTATTAAACCTTTAACTACCTTAAACAACTATCACAATTTCCGGCCAGCTACTAGTCTTTGCTTTACAAGCGTCTGTATCGCTACATCAAAAAATCTTCAAAGATGACAAATTACTCCAAAGTTCTGAGAATTTTATCTCGAAATCTACTCATACCTTTGCTAATAAACAAATTACATAACATATGATTGCGCCTTTAACTATTTTAAACAATTATGACAATTACCGGCCAGCAACTAGTTTTTGCTTTACAAGCGTCTGTATTGTTGCATCAAAAAATAAATGTATATATTACTATCAGGAGAGAAAACTTTTCGGGGCTGAGAGTTGCATATAGTATATCATATTATTTGCGTAATTATTTATGTGAATAATAATAATAATCCTTTATTGACTTTAAATTTTATAATACAGTTGTATACATTTAATAGTTTACTGAGATCAGCTTTTAATAGTAAGCTTTACAACAGATGAAATTAATTAGTATGAGTATTGCGAAAAATAAGTGAAAAAGAATGTTTATATTTTCAAATGCAGTTCAGTCTGCTTAGTAACTAATAAAAAACTTATATTTACCTAACCTACTTAAATCTAAACTTAAAAGCTACGTTGCAAAAATTAAGCGGTAGTAAAGCTAATTGCATTTATTAATTCATTTTCAATACAATTTAATTTATTTATATATCTATCATTAGCTTCTCTAGCAACTACATTGACAAGCTTTATATTTAATTCGTTGTGCAGTCTTAAAGTGCTATAACGTCTAGGGCGTTTATATATAGTTTTTAGAAATTTGTTTTGAATAATTTGAAATTTCTTTTTATGACACAAAGCAATATCCCACCAAATTGGTGCACCATAAAGTATGATATTAAGAATCACACACTTGTAAATTAGTGTCTTATTATGACTATTCAGTTTACTATTTCTGTTGAGTAGAGGATATAGACTTTTGAACAGTGCATTACATTTTTGTTGTATTTGAGTGACGTGTGTCTTAAATGTTAATGATTTATCCAAATAAATTCCTAAATATTTAGTTGAAGGTTTCCATTCCAAAGAAGAGTTTTGAATCAGAAAAGGTTGTTGTGGAAGTTTACGGGATGCTCTACACCTAGTAAAATAAATGGCTTCACATTTTGATATGTTAATACTAAGTTTCCAGTTTTTAAAAAATTCGAGAATTTTAGTGAGGTACAATTGAAGCTTATTGGTAATAGATACCGCCAGCTCATCTGACACAAATATTGCAGTGTCATCAGCAAATAATGATAATTTACATTCACTATCTCTTGGAATATCATTGATGAATAAACAAAAAAGCAAAGGACTCAATACGGCACCTTGAGGAACCCCAGCTGGAATGCTAAGTATAGAGGACATGGAATCAAAAATCTGGACAAAAAATGTTCTATCAGTTAAGAACGATTTTATGATTTTAATTAAAAATATTGGAAATCCATATATAAATAATTTATAGCAGACTGCGTCTTGCCAAACTTTATCAAAGGCTCGTTCAAGGTCTAATAATATCATTCCAGTAGATTTTAGCGAAGATCTATTAGATTTAATATGATTGACTACACGATGGATTTGATGAACTGTAGAGTGCCCAGATCTAAAACCAAATTGCTCGTTTATAATTATTTGATTATCAGCTATGAACTCTTCCATTCTTCTTTTGATAATCTGCTCAAAGAGTTTTCCCAATGTACAAAGAAGACTAATAGGTCTGTAGCTTGTAGCAAGAGTGGGGTCTTTGCCAGGCTTTAAAACAGGAGTAATTTTTGCTTTTTTCCATTGAATGGGGAAATAGCCTAGGTTCAAGCAGCACTCGAATATTATCTTAAGAAAATGGATTCCACTTTCAGGAAGATTTTTAAGTAAAATAAATGGAATATTATCTACACCTGGAGCTTTGAGCCTTGGAAGGAATTTCAAAATATCAGAAATTTCAGAAGGGTGAATTTCAGGAATTGTAGCATTGTTATCCAAATTACTGAAATTAGTGCAAAAGTCATTCACTTGTTCTTCAATTACAATATTGGAGTTTGGAATTTGATGAGCGTCAAGGAAGACATCAGCCAATACTTGTGCTTTTTCTGTATTTAAGAAAATTCGATTTCCAGTGTTGGGAGTAACTAATGGTGGAATGGACTTGCGATGGTTTTTAAAATGTTTAGTTGTTTTCCAGAAGTTTTTTGAACCATTATCCAAGCATTCAAGCTTCGTTTGCCATTTTTGATTATAAAGAATATTTTATATGATATTTAATAATTCTATTTAGCAAGTTTATTGAGGTTTTAATGTGAGCAAGGCGACTTCTGAGGTAAGATCTTCTAAGCGAATTACGGTGTCTGATAAAACTTAACACTTGATCAGATAATAACAATTTATCAGTTGGAAGAACAGGCACAAGCGGTACGGATAGCTCACGAGCTGAAGAAATAGATGCTGTCAAAAAATCGACTGCAACGTTGACATCTGAAATAGTATGAATTGAACTTAAATTGAAATTTTCAATTTCAGATGATATATGATTCTGATAAATGCTCCAATTAGCATTTTTATAGTTAAAGTATTTACGATGGCAATGATCTACTTGATTATTAAATACTATTGAACAGAGGACTGGCAGATGATCGGAGCAGAGTGCTTGAATGGTGTTAACTTCGGATATCAACTGTGGGTTGTTTGTTAAAAATATATCAATAATACTAGGGACTCCAGCAGGACTATAGTGGGTAGGATCTTGGGGAGCGATAACAACACAATCAGAGTTAATAGAATAATCAAATAAAGTTCGACCACCGCGGTTAGTTCTAGGACAAAACCAGTTAGGATGCTTACAATTTAAATCACCACCAATTAGGTAAGGAATATTACCACTACAAATTTTTATAAAATCATTTCTGAAATGCTCAGAATTCGAATATGAACAATATACAGAAAATATTTTAAGTTGATTATTATCACTACTTATTAGATTAATACCCAGGGATTCTATACAATTTAATTTAAGGTCAGGAAGAAGCGAATGTTTAATGCAATCTTTTATAAGAATACCAACACCACCCCTGCGAATATTTTCTCTATCATTACGATAAAATCGAAAATTAGGAATCGAAAATGAAATAGAAGGCTTTAAATGCGTTTCACTAATAAGTAATATATCAATATTAAAATTATCTAAAAACTGAATTACCTCAAATTTTTTATTTTTTATACCGTACGCGTTCCACACACAAATTTTTAAAGAATTATGGATAACAGACATATTTAATAGCAATATTAGCCATAACATCAAATTGTTCTTCTTTGGAATGGCACCCCCGAAGTCCTGAAACAAGTTCTTTGAGAATTTGTAATAACTCATGTGGTGCAAACAAATCATTTGTGCTATCTGAATTAATATTAATTGAATTTTCATGATTGATTGCATTTGTTTGAACCACTGTACTGAACTGCATTTTTTTGTTAACAAAATTATTATTATTATTATTATTATTAAAATTTTTATTGTTGTTTTGATGAGGTATTGAAGGAAGAATAGGAAAATCCTGTTGTTGAAATGAAAACGTTGGTTGATTTGAAGGTCGACTCAACTTATTTTTTAGATTCAGATGATTTTTTATTTGAATGTATTTTTCTCTTTCTGGACAAATTATAGAGTTAGATGTATGATTTCCACTACAATTACAGCAAACATGTTTAGTAATATCGTTTTGTAAAGGACACTCCATATCATCAATATGTTCATCTCCACCACAGAAATTACATTTTGGCTTCATGTAGCATGCGTTCGCTCCATGACCATACATTTTACATTTATAACATTGGAGAGGACCTTTGCTGGTGGATCGACAAATTTCCCATCTGCACACTGTGTTATTAACAAATCTAATATTTTTTAATTGGTTCAGAGACATTGATCCCTTTTTGAAAGCAACAAAATAAAGGGTATCTTCACTGTTTCGACGATATTTTTTAGGAATAGTTTTCCAAACATTAACAGGACTCAGGCCACTATTCTCGAGGCTTTTCTTAACTTCATTTGTATCCATATCATGGAGCCCACATAGTACAAATTTAACAAAACGATTTTCCTCAAGCGTATATGAGAACATACCATTGTTATGTTCTTTTAATTTAGTAAAAATTTTGTTATAGTCTGATAGGCTATATGTAAGTATTTTTATGCTAATTGACATTATTTGTATATTATATTTTGAAATATTTAGTTCCTTCATAGTTTTATGAATCTCCGTTGAGGAAGATTTTGTAATTATTGGAGGAATTTTTTCTACAGGTTTTCTAGAACTTTCACCATACGGAGAACTAGTTTGCGATGTTTTTGCATATTTTGATAAATTAACGTTAGGCGGTAAACCTGCATACCTGTTTACTGTTGGGATGTCACTCATTTTAATGCCTTGACTCATCTGTTTAATGCTGCTGAGCGAGCTCCTAGGGAGGCTACGCATCTGGCGACTTATAGTTCTTTTATTTGTGAGCATCCACACACAATAATCACAAAACAATCAATTTATATTTCAATGTTTAACTTTAATTTGATTTGAATTTATAACTAACAACAAATCCAAACAAAAAATAAAACACAGTTAGAAATTTTAATATTGAAAAAATTTGATTATAACTTGATAATTTGATGTTTACTTCGCAAACACCGAATATCGAATGTATTTATGTGAATAATTTTTTTTTTAAAGTTAGATTATTTTGAAATTGAAATGATTATCCAAAATTATCCAAGTTTATTCAAAATTTTAAAATTATGAACAGAAGTTAAATTTTTACTATTCGATAAAATTTTTTAAATATTTTGTTGTCTTAAAAAAAATCTGAAATTTTTATCTCGAAATCTACTCATTCGTTTGCTGATGAAAAAATCATATAACATATTATTGAACCTTTAACTATTTTAAACAATTATCACGATTTCCGGCCAGCTACTAGTTTTTGTTTTATAAGCGTCTGTATCGCTACATAAAAAAGTCCTCAAAGATGACGAACTACTCCAAAGTTCTGAGAATTTTATTTCGAAATCTACTGATACGTTTGCTGATGAAAAAAACATTTAACATATTATTGAACTTTGAGCTATTTTAAACAATTATCTAAATTTCCGGCCAATTACTAGTTTTTTCTTTAAAAGCGTCTGTATCGCTACATCAAAAAATCCTTAAAGATGACAAATTACTCCAAAGTTCTGAGAATTTTATCTCAAAATCTACTCATACGTTTGCTAATGGAAAACCATATGACATATTATTGAACTTTTAACTATTTTAAACAGTTATCACAATTTCCAACCAGCAACTAGTTTTTGCTTTACAAGCGTCTGTATCGCTACATCAAAAAATCCTTAAAGATGACAAATTACTCCAAAGTTCTGAGAATTTTATCTCGAAATCTACTCATACGTTTGCTAATAAAAAAATCATATAACATATTATTGAACCTTTAACTATTTTAAACAAATACTATAATTTCCATCCAGTTACTAGCTTTTGCCTTAGAAGCGTCTGTATCGCTACATCAAAAAATCCTCAAAGATGACAAACTACTCCAAAGTTCTGAGAATTTTATCTCGAAATCTACTCATACGTTTGCTGATGGAAATATCATGGAAAATATTATTGAGCCTTTAAATAATTTAAACAATTATCTCAATTTCCGGCCAGCAACTAATTTTTGTTTTACAAGCGTCTGTTTCGCTACATCAAAAAATTCTCAAAGATGACAAATTATTCCAAAGTTCTGAGAATTTTATCTCGAAATCTACTTATACGTTTGCTAATGGAAAAATCATATAACATATTATTGAACCTTTAACTGTTTTAAACAATTATCACAATTTCGGGCCAGCAACTAGTTTTTGCTTTACAAGCGTCTGTTTCGCTACATCAAAAAATCCTTAAAGACGACATATTACTCCAAAGTTCTGAGAATTTTATCTCAAAATCTACTCATACGTTTGAGAATGGAAAAATCATAGAACATATTTTTGAACCTATATCTATTTTAAACAGTTATCACAATTTCCGGCTAGCGACTAGTTTTTGCTTTAAAAGCGTCTGTATCGCTACATCAAAAAATCCTTAAAGATGAAATATTACTCCAAAGTTCTGAGAATTTTATCTCGAAATCTACTCATACGTTTGCTGATAGAAAAATCATATAACATATTATTGAACCTTTAAATAATTGAAACAATTATCACAATTTCCGGCCAGCTACTAATTTTTGCTTTACAAGCGTCTGTATCGCTACACCAAAAAATTCTCAAAGATGACAAATTATTCCAAAGTTCTGAGAATTTTATCTCGAAATCTACTCATACCTTTGCTAATAAAAAAATTAAATAACATATGATTGAGCCTTTAGCTATTTTAAACAATTATCACATTTTCCGGCCAGCAACTAGTTTTTGCTTTACAAGCGTCTGTATTGTTGCATCAAAAAATAAATGTATGTATTACTATCAGGAGAGAAAACTTTTCGGGGCTGAGAGTTGCATATAGTATATCATATAATTTGCGTAATTATTTATGTGAATAATTTTTCTTTAAAGCTAGATTATTTTGAAATTGAAATGATTATCCAAAATTATCCAAGTTTATTCAAAATTTTAAAATTATGAACAGAAGTTATATTTTTACTATTCGATAAAATTTCTAAAATATTTTGCTGTCTTAAAAAAATTCTGAAACTCTTCTGAGATTTTTATCTCGAAATCTACTCATACGTTTGCTGATGAAAAAATCATATAACATATTTTTGAACCTTTAACTATTTTAAACAATTATCACGATTTCCGGTCAGCTCCTAGTTTTTGCTTTACAAGCGTCTGTATCGCTACATCAAAAAATCCTTAAAGATGACATATTACTCCAAAGTTCTGAGAATTTTATCTCGAAATCTACTCATACATTTACTGATAGAAAAATCATATAACACATTATTCAACCTTTAAATAATTGAAACAATTATCACAATTTCCGGCCAGCTACTAATTTTTGCTTTACAAGCGTCTGTATCGCTACATCAAAAAATTCTCAAAGATGACAAATTATTCCAAAGTTCTGAGAATTTTATCTCGAAATCTACTTATACGTTTGCTGATGAAAAAATCATATACCATATTATTGAACCTTTAACTATTTTAAGCAATTATCAAAATTTCCGGCCAGCTACTAGTTTTTGCTTTACAAGCGTCTGTATCGCTACATCAAAAACTCCTCAAAGATGATAAATTACTTCAAAGCTCTGGGAATTTTATCTCGAAATCTACTCATACGTTTGCTGATAGAAAAATCATATAACATATTATTGAACCTTTAAATAATTGAAACAGTTATCACAATTTCCGGCCAGCTACTAATTTTTGCTTTACAAGCGTCTGTATCGCTACATCAAAAAATTCTCAAAGATGACAAATTATTCCAAAGTTCTGAAAATTTTATCTCGAAATCTACTCATACGTTTGCTAATGGAAAAATCATATAACATATTATTGAACCTTTAACTATTTTAAACAATTATCACAGATTCCGGCCAGCAACTAGTTTTTGCTTTACAAGCGTCTGTATCGCTACATCAAAAAATCCTTAAAGATGACATATTACTCCAAAGTTCTGAGAATTTTATCTCGAAATCTACTCATACATTTGCTGATAGAAAAATCATATAACATATTATTGAACCTTTAAATAATTGAAACAATTATCACAATTTCCGGTCAGCTACTAATTTTTGCTTTACAAGCGTCTGTATCGCTACATCAAAAAATTCTCAAAGATGACAAATTATTCCAAAGTTCTGAGAATTTTATCTCGAAATCTACTCATACCTTTGCTAATAAAAAAATTAAATAACATATGATTGAGCCTTTAGCTATTTTAAACAATTATCACAATTTCCGGCCAGCAACTAGTTTTTGCTTTACAAGCGTCTGTATTGTTGCATCAAAAAATAAATGTATATATTACTATCAGGAGAGAAAACTTTTCGGGGCTGAGAGTTGCATATAGTATATCATATAATTTGCGTAATTATTTATGTGAATAATTTTTCTTTAAAGCTAGATTATTTTGAAATTGAAATGATTATCCAAAATTATCCAAGTTTATTCAAAATTTTAAAATTATGAACAGAAGTTATATTTTTACTATTCGATAAAATTTCTAAAATATTTTGTTGTCTTAAAAAAAATCTGAAACTCTTCTGAGATTTTTATCTCGAAATCTACTCATACGTTTGCTGATGAAAAAATCATATAACATATTTTTGAACCTTTAACTATTTTAAACAATTATCACAATTTCCGGCCAGCAACTAGTTTTTGCTTTACAAGCGTCTGTATCGCTACATCAAAAAATCCTTAAAGATGACATATTACTCCAAAGTTCTGAGAATTTTATCTCGAAATCTACTCATACATTTGCTGATAGAAAAATCATATAACATATTATTGAACCTTTAAATAATTGAAACAATTATCACAATTTCCGGCCAGCTACTAATTTTTGCTTTACAAGCGTCTGTATCGCTACATCAAAAAATTCTCAAAGATGACAAATTATTCCAAAGTTCTGAGAATTTTATCTCGAAATCTACTCATACCTTTGCTTATAAAAAAATTAAATAACATATGATTGAGCCTTTAGCTATTTTAAACAATTATCACAATTTCCGGCCAGCAACTAGTTTTTGCTTTACAAGCGTCTGTATTGTTGCATCAAAAAATAAATGTATATATTACTATTAGTAGAGAAAACTTTTCGGGGCTGAGAGTTGCATATAGTATATCATATAATTTGCGTAATTATTTATGAAAATAATTTTTCTTTAAAGCTAGATTATTTTGAAATTGAAATGATTATCCAAAATTATCCAAGTTTATTCAAAATTTTAAAATTATGAACAGAAGTTATATTTTTACTATTCGATAAAATTTCTAAAATATTTTGCTGTCTTAAAAAAAATCTGAAACTCTTCTGAGATTTTTATCTCGAAATCTACTCATACGTTTGCTGATGAAAAAATCATATAACATATTTTTAAACCTTTAACTATTTCAAACAATTATCACGATTTCCGGCCAGCTACTAGTTTTTGCTTTACAAGCGTCTGTATCGCTACATCAAAAAATCCGTAAAGATGACATATTACTCCAAAGTTCTGAGAATTTTATCTCGAAATCTACTCATACGTTTGCTGACAGAAAAATCATATAACATATTATTGAACCTTTAAATAATTGAAACAATTATCACAATTTCCGGCCAGCTACTAATTTTTGCTTTACAAGCGTCTGTATCGCTACATCAAAAAATTCTCAAAGATGACAAATTATTCCAAAGTTCTGAAAATTTTATCTCGAAATCTACTCATACGTTTGCTAATGGAAAAATCATATAACATATTATTGATCCTTTAACTATTTTAAACAATTATCACAGATTCCGGCCAGCAACTAGTTTTTGCTTTACAAGCGTCTGTATCGCTACATCAAAAAATCCTTAAAGATGACATATTACTCCAAAGTTCTGAGAATTTTATCTCGAAATCTACTCATACATTTGCTGATAGAAAAATCATATAACATATTATTGAACCTTTAAATAATTGAAACAATTATCACAATTTCCGGCCAGCTACTAATTTTTGCTTTACAAGCGTCTGTATCGCTACATCAAAAAATTCTCAAAGATGACAAATTATTCCAAAGTTCTGAGAATTTTATCTCGAAATCTACTCATACCTTTGCTAATAAAAAAATTAAATAACATATGATTGAGCCCTTAGCTATTTTAAACAATTATCACAATTTCCGGCCAGCAACTAGTTTTTGCTTTACAAGCGTCTGTATTGTTGCATCAAAAAATAAATGTATATATTACTATCAGGAGAGAAAACTTTTCGGGGCTGAGAGTTGCATATAGTATATCATATAATTTGCGTAATTATTTATGTGAATAATTTTTTTTTAAAGCTAGATTATTTTGAAATTGAAATAATTATCCAAAATTATCCAAGTTTATTCAAAATTTTAAAATTATGAACAGAAGTTATATTTTTACTATTCGATAAAATTTCTAAAAAAATTTGCTGTCTTAAAATAAATCTGAAATTTTTCTGAGATTTTTATCTCGAAATCTACTCATACGTTTGCTGATGAAAAAATCATATAACATATTATTGAACCTTTAACTATTTTAAGCAATTATCACAATTTCCGGCCAGCTACTAGTTTTTGCTTTACAAGCGTCTGTATCGCTACATCAAAAACTCCTCAAAGATGATAAATTACTTCAAAGTTCTGAGAATTTTATCTCGAAATCTACTCATACGTTTGCTGATAGAAAAACAATATAATATATTATTGAACCTTTAAATAATTGAAACAATTATCACAATTTCCGGCCAGCTACTAATTTTTGCTTTAAAAGCGTCTGTATCGCTACATCAAAAATTTCTCAAAGAAGACAAATTATTCCAAAGTTCTGAAAATTTTATTTCGAAATCTACTTATACGTTTGCTAATTGAAAAATCATATAACATATTATTGAACCTTTAACTATTTTAATCAATTAGCACAATTTCCGGCCTGCTACTAGATTTTGCTTTACAAGCGTCTGTATCGCTACATCAAAAAATTCTCACAGATGACAAATTATTCCAAAGTTCTGAGAATTTTATCTCGAAATCTACTCATACATTTGCTGATAAAAAAATCATATAACATATTATTGAACCTTAAACTATTTTAAACAGTTATCACAATTTCCGGCCAGCAACTAGTTTTTGCTTTACAAACGTCTGTATCGCTACATCAAAAAATTCTCAAAGATGACAAATTACTCCAAAGTTCTGAGAATTTTATCTCGAAATCTACTTATACGTTTGCTAATAAAAAAATCATATAACATATTATTGAACCTTTAACTATTTTAAGCAGTTTTCTCAATTTCCGGCCAGCAACTAGTTTTTGCTTTACAAGCGTCTGTATCGCTACATCAAAAAATCCTTAAAGATGACATATTACTCCAAAGTTCTCAGAATTTTATCTCGAAATCTACTCATACATTTGCTGATAGAAAAATCATTTAACATATTATTGAACCTTTAACTATTTTAAACAATTATCACAATTTCGGCCAGCTACTAATTTTTGCTTTACAAGCGTCTGTATTGCTACATCAAAAATCCTTAAAGATAACAAATTACTCCAAAGTCCTGAGAATTTTATCTCGAAATCTACTCACACGTTTGCTAATAAAAAAATCATATAACATATTATTGAACCTTTAAATGTTTTAAACAATTACCATAATTTCCATCCAGCTACTAGTTTTTGCTTTACAAGCGTCTGTATCGCTACATCAAAAAATCCTCAAAGATGTCAAATTACTCCAAAGTTCTGAGAATTTTATCTCGAAATCTACTCCTACGTTTGCTAATGGAAAAATCGTATAACATATTATTGAACCTTTAACTATTTTAAACAATTATCATAATTTCCGGCCAGCGACTAGTTTTTGCTTTACAAGCGTCTGTGTCACTACATCAAAAAGTCCTCAAAGATGACATATTACTACAAAGTTCTGAGAATTTTATCTCGAAATCTACTCACATGTTTGCTGATGGAAAAATCATTTTACATATTATTGAGCCTTTAAATAATTTAAACAATTATCACAATTTCCGGCCAGCAACTAGTTTTTGCTTTACAAGCGTCTGTAACGCTACATCAAAAAATTCTCAAAGATGACAAATTATTCCAAAGTTCTGAGAATTTTATCTCGAAATCTACTCATACCTTTGCTAATAAAAAAATTAAATAACATATGATTGAGCCTTTAGCTATTTCAAACAGTTATCACAATTTCCGGCCAGCAACTAGTTTTTGCTTTACATTGTCTGTATTGTTGCATCAAAAAATAAATGTTTATATTACTATCAGGAGAGAAAACTTTTCGGGGCTGAGAGTTGCATATAGTATATCATATAATTTGCGAAATATATTTATGTGAATAATTTTTCTTTCAAGTTAGATTATTTTGAAATTGAAATGATTCTCCAAAATTATCCAAGTTTATTCAAAATTTAAATTATGAACAGAAGTTATATTTTTACTATTCGATAAAATTTCTAAAATATTTTGTTGTCTTAAAAAAAATCTGAAATTCTTCTGAGATTTTTATCTCGAAATCTACTCATACGTTTGCTGATGAAAAAATCATATAACATATTATTGAACCTTTAACTATTTTAAACAATTATCACAATTTCCGGCCAGCAACTAGTTTTTGCTTTACAAGCGTCTGTATCGCTACATCAAAAAATCCTTAAAGATGACATATTACTCCAAAGTTCTGAGAATTTTATCTCGAAATCTACTCATACGTTTGCTGATATAAAAATCATAGAACATATTATTGAACCTTTAAATAATTGAAACAATTATCACAACTTCCGGCCAGCTACTAGTTTTTGCTTTACAAGCGTCTGTATCGCTACATCAAAAAATCCTTAAAGATAACATATTACTTCAAAGTTCTGAGAATTTTATCTCGAAATCTACTCATACGTTTGCTGATGGAAAAATCATAGAACATATTATTGAACCTTTAACTATTTTAAACAATTATCACAATTTCCGGCAAGCAACTAGTTTTTGCTTTACAAGCGTCTGTATCGCTTCATCAAAAAATCCTTAAAGATAACATATTACTCCAAAGTTCTGAGAATTTTATCTCGATATCTCCTCATAGATTTGCTGATAGAAAAATCATATAACATATTATTGAACCTTTAAATAATTGAAACAGTTATCACAATTTCCGGCCAGCTACTAATTTTTGCTTTACAAGCGTCTGTATCGCTACATCAAAAAATTCTCAAAGATGATAAATTATTCCAAAGTTCTGAGAATTTTATCTCGAAATCTACTCATACGTTTGCTAATGGAAAAATCATATAACATATTATTGAACCTTTAACTATTTTAAACAATTATCACAATTTCCGGCCAGCAACTAGTTTTTGCTTTACAAGCGTCTGTATCGCTACATCAAAAAATCCTTAAAGATGACATATTACTCCAAAGTTCTGAAAATTTTATCTCGAAATCTACTCATACGTTTGCTAATGGAAAAATCATATAACATATTATTGAACCTTTAACTATTTTAAACAATTATCACAATTTCCGGCCAGCAACTAGTTTTTGCTTTACAAGCGTCTGTATCTATCGCTACATCAAAAAATCCTTAAAGATGACATATTATTCCAAAGTTCTGAGAATTTTATCTCGAAATCTACTCATATGTTTCCTGATAGAAAAATTATACAACATATTATTGAACCTTTAAATAATTGAAACAATTATCACAATTTCCGGCCAGCTACTAGTTTTTGCTTTACAAGCGTCTGTATCGCTACATCAAAAAATTCTCAAAGATGACAAGTTATTCCAAAGTTCTGAAAATTTTATCTCGAAATCTACTCATACGTTTGCTGATATAAAAATCATAGAACATATTATTGAACGTCAAGCGTCTGTATCGCTACATCAAAAAATCCTTAAAGATGACATATTACTCCAAAGTTCTGAGAATTTTATCTCGAAATCTACTCATACGTTTGCTGATAGAAAAATCAAATAACATATTATTGAACCTTTAAATAATTGAAACAATTATCACAATTTCCGGCCAGCAACTAGTTTTTGCTTTACAAGCGTCTGTATCGCTACATCAAAAAATTCTCAAAGATGACAAATTATTCCAAAGTTCTGAGAATTTTATCTCGAAATCTACTCATACGTTTGCTAATGGAAAAATCATATAACATATTATTGAACCTTTAACTATTTTTAACAATTATCACAATTTCCGGCCAGCTACTAGTTTTTGCTTTACAAGCGTCTGTATCGCTACATCAAAAAATCCTTAAAGATGACATATTACTCCAAAGTTCTGAGAATTTTATCTCGAAATCTACTCATACGTTTGCTAATGGAAAAATCATATAACATATTATTGAACCTTTAACTATTTTAAACAATTATCACAATTTCCGGCCAGCTACTAGTTTTTGCTTTACAAGCGTCTGTATCTATCGCTACATCAAAAAATCCTTAAAGATGACATATTATTCCAAAGTTCTGAGAATTTTATCTCGAAATCTACTCATATGTTTCCTGATAGAAAAATTATACAACATATTATTGAACCTTTAAATAATTGAAACAATTATCACAATTTCCGGCCAGCTACTAGTTTTTGCTTTACAAGCGTCTGTATCGCTACATCAAAAAATTCTCAAAGATGACAAGTTATTCCAAAGTTCTGAAAATTTTATCTCGAAATCTACTCATACGTTTGCTGATATAAAAATCATAGAACATATTATTGAACGTCAAGCGTCTGTATCGCTACATCAAAAAATCCTTAAAGATGACATATTACTCCAAAGTTCTGAGAATTTTATCTCGAAATCTACTCATACGTTTGCTGATAGAAAAATCAAATAACATATTATTGAACCTTTAAATAATTGAAACAATTATCACAATTTCCGGCCAGCAACTAGTTTTTGCTTTACAAGCGTCTGTATCGCTACATCAAAAAATTCTCAAAGATGACAAATTATTCCAAAGTTCTGAGAATTTTATCTCGAAATCTACTCATACGTTTGCTAATGGAAAAATCATATAACATATTATTGAACCTTTAACTATTTTTAACAATTATCACAATTTCCGGCCAGCTACTAGTTTTTGCTTTACAAGCGTCTGTATCGCTACATCAAAAAATCCTTAAAGATGACATATTACTCCTAAGTTCTGAGAATTTTATCTCAAAATCTACTCATAAGTTTGAGGATGAAAAAATCATAGAACATATTATTGAACCTTTAACTATGCTAAACAGTTATCACAATTTCCGGCCAGCTACTAATTTTTGCTTTACAAGCAAAAATTAGTAGCTGGTAGTATACAAATATGACAAATTATTCCAAAGTTCTGAAAATTTTATCTCGAAATCTACTCATACGTTTGCTAATGGAAAAATCATATAACATATTATTGAACCTTTAACTATTTTAAACAATTATCACAATTTCCGGCCAGCAACTAGTTTTTGCTTTGCAAGCGTCTGTATCGCTACATCAAAAAATCCTTAAAGATGACATATTATTCCAAAGTTCTGAGAATTTTATCTCGAAATCTACTCATACGTTTCCTGATAGAAAAATTATACAACATATTATTGAACCTTTAAATAATTGAAACAATTATCACAATTTCCGGCCAGCTACTAATTTTTGTTTTACAAGCGTCTGTATCGCTACATCAAAAAATTCTCAAAGATGACAAATTATTCCAAAGTTCTGAGAATTTTATCTCGAAATCTACTCATACCTTTGCTTATAAAAAAATTAAATAACATATGATTGAGCCTTTAGCTATTTCAAACAGTTATCACAATTTCCGGCCAGCAACTAGTTTTTGCTTTACATTGTCTGTATTGTTGCATCAAAAAATAAATGTATATGTTACTATCAGGAGAGAAAACTTTTCGGGGCTGAGAGTTGCATATAGTATATCATATAATTTGCGTAGTTATTTATGTGAATAATTTTTCTTTAAAGCTAGATTATTTTGAAATTGAAATGATTATCCAAAATTATCCAAGTTTATTCAAAATTTTAAAATTATGAACAGAAGTTATATTTTTACTATTCGATAAAATTTCTAAAATATTTTGCTGTCTTAAAATAAATCTGAAATTCTTCTGAGATTTTTATGTCAAAATCTACTCATACGTTTGCTGATGAAAAAATCATATAACATATTATTGAACCTTTAACTTTTTTTAACAATTATCACAATATCCGGCCAGCTACTAGTTTTTGCTTTACAAGCGTCTGTATCGCTACATCAAAAAATCCTCAGGATGACAAATTACTCCAAAGTTCTGAGAATTTTGTCTCGAAATCTGCTCATACGATTGCGGATGGTAAAATCGTGCAACATATCATTAAACCTTTAAATAATTGAAACAATTATCACAATTTCCGGCCAGCTACTAATTTTCGCTTTACAAGCGTCTGTATCGCTACATCAAAAAATTCTCAAAGATGACAAATTATTCCAAAGTTCTAAAAATTTTATCTCGAAATCTACTCAATTATCCCAATTTCCGGCTAGCTACTTGATTTTGATTAGCACGCCTCTATGTCAGTACATCAAAAAATACTCTTTTAAACATTGTTAAAAATGACAATTTACTCAAATGTCCGAAAAAGTTTTCTGAATTACACCATCCAGAACAATTCTGGAAAAAATAATTCTTTTTCAACAATTAGTCGTTATTCGTTATTAGAATTAACAAAATTTATATTTGCTTTAATAATACATAAAGAGATAGATTTTAACCGTCGTGACTGGAAAATTTAGGCTGAGAATTGCATATAGTTAAAGCGATGTATATTTTGAAGGGTATAAAAGATAATATATGTTATTGATGATATGCTTGATGTTTTCTGTGAATATTTTAAAGCACTTTTATTTCAAAGTTGTAGATCCTATAAGTTTGTGTTAGAATAAATTTTAAATATAATATCATGATAGTAGCAAGTTTTGCGATATTATTACCATATGAAACTATCCCTATTTTCGGGGATAGAATTCTGGGCTAACTTCACATAGGTAAAATAAAGTACAATGTATAAAAGAATAACAAAATAACATCGTATCGTTATGGGCAAGTCCATTTCATATAAGTTTAGGGGAGTTCGCTTAAATTCAAAAATAAATTCAATTCGTCTATAACTTTTTTATTTATGATCCGATTTGTGTGAAATCTAAGTTATACTAATATCAGTTAGCAGTGAAAATTTGAAATCAATCCATCTGCGAATAAAAAAGCCTTAGGCTCTTCAAAATGTTTTGTTAGCGCATTAATATATAAGATTATTATTATGAAAAGGTTTTCATTTCTCGCGAAATACTATTTTTTCTATGATAATAAACATAAATAGTATATGTAAAATTGTTAAATATTTTCTATTTTTAAAATTATCAGCTGTAATTTCCCAAGGGCGGTGATAATTCGAAATCATTTTTTGCCAAAAATTTCGAAAGCAAGTATATTGATAAAAGCACGAGGCCGTAGGCCGAGGGCTATTATCAATACCACTTGCTTGAGGAATTTTCCAAAAAATTATGAGAATTTATCAACGAACGAAGGGAATTTGATTAGAATTTTTTTTGTCATTTTTCATTTCTTTATATGTACGGCTTACTGCGATATCAGTTAATTATTTCAAAATTTATTTGATAATTTTTAATATTCCAGTAGACCAGACGTATAACAATTTATTATTAGTATAATTCAAATGTTATTGGTGAAATTGAATGATGTCATTACATTTTAGAGAATTAAATTGGGTTAAACTAAAATAAAATAAAGCAAAAAATTTTTAAACTACTTTGCATGACTTAATTTTTATTTGTTGGTTTGCTTATTAAACTTTTTATTGTTAAAATAGAAAATTTTGAAAATCGAAATTCTTTGGTTTTATTTTAAGATACATAAATCCTTATAGACTGAGGGCTAGTGAACCCTTTGGGTAACGGTCTTTCTGTAAGGCTAGAATTTTTTTAGTGATAGTTCATGAAATGTGAAGTACGGAAACCACCACCTGCCAGGCATCAACCATCCCCTATATGTTTGAAAGTGTAAAAATCATTAAAAAAAAACTTCCTCTTGTAAGCTTGAAATTTTGATATGATTTAGCTCACTTATTGTAGAGTACAAAAAAAATTGACAGGCAATTTTGAGGTGCACAAGTATCTGCCAGGCGAATCGAAAGGTGTTACAACCAGCCGGCTGGCCGTCACAACCGACGAAATCTAGAAAACCGCTGAACGAATTTCAAAAATTTTTGTTTCCAAAAATAAGTTTACTCAATAGAAAGAGCTGAAAGGACGATGTGCTCGATAACTGTACCGGAAGTCTGTCAAAAAATCGTCAAGTGTGTCAAAACAAGGAAATTTGCATATTTTTGGCTTAAAAAACGTTCATTTTAAGTGATTCCGGATATAAACATTGAATTTGAAGATATCTTGATGGTCGGTATTGGTATGTGATACCAAAAACTAGATTATTGCATTATAAGTTTGTCAAAAAAATGTTGTCAAGTGTGTCAAAAGAAAGATTTTTATTTATTTGTTTACCCAATTTTTCGGAAAAAAATAAAATTAATTATTTGTATGGTAAGAAATTTTATTATTACTATTGAGAATTATGGCATTATAAGTTTGTCAAAAAAATGTTGTCAAATGTGTCAAAAGAAAGATTTTCATTTCTTTTTTTAGAAAATAATAAAATTAGTTATTTGTATAAATGAAATGTATAATGAACATGATATTATTATTATTGAGAATTTTATTGCATTATAAGCGAAAAAAAAAGTTGTCGCAGATCTTGGGGAATGGCATATAAACTGAAAGGTGGGTCCAAAACAATCCCCTGCCTCAAGTTATAGCATAATTGGTAAGCGGGTTTAGCCACAGCACCAGATTTGGTTACAAATGTAAAATTTTTGGTTTTCAATTTATGGCCTGTTTAAGGTAGCAAACCTGGTATTTTGACTTATTTCGCTTAAATTGACATCTAGAGATTACCGCCAGCATATTTTTTCAATTTTTTTTTGACAAAAATTTTGTATCCAGTAGAGGACTCGAGTATTGCTAAGAGACAATATTCTGTTGTAACTGTCGTTCGATCACACAAGTTTGCTGATATGAAAACTGATCATATGCTTGTTGTCTTTAACTACAATTGCAACTGTCATATACATTCAATAGTGAGTCAAAGAACCGTGCGCTAGAATATCGAGGTATTAAAGCATCCAACAATTCTGAATAAATATTAGTAGATGACACACACAACTGTGAAGACCATGATAGCCATTGAGAGCTGCCATTAAACATACAAAAATAGTGAAAACACATCAATTAACCATTATATCCACAGATAAAACACAATCGGAAAAAGAATGCTCGCAACGAATGATTTGATGACCATTGCCGATGAAGCATTGTAAATAAACAAAAAAGCGAGAAAAATGGTTAAAAAGGAACACCTAAAGATCCCAAACTGATGATATGTGTCACAAGAAAGCTCCAGCAAAACTCTTTAGAAAGAATAAAACGCGAACAATTGAAGAACTCTATCCAAAACATCAACCAAAACGCAGCTACTGGAAATTCGAAAGACTACTTTACAAACACTCGGTATCTGACAAAGGACTTTCCACCAAAATCCAATGAATCAAAATCTTTCTTTGCTAAAATAATAAAACAATTAAGATCAAAATAAATCCTAATTTAAATTTTGTTGTTGTATCTTCTAAACTAAAATATCTTTATTTAAAATATGGTTAGCAGAAACAAAAATCAAAACTTTGTTGTTGTTTGTCCCTTTAATAAACAAAAAAGTAAAAATAAATCATGCAAACAAAACTAGTGAAAAAAAAACTAATTTCAATCATATCAAACGAATTTGTGTTAAATCACACACACATGCGCAAAATTATTTTCGCTTTATATGGACACATATTTTTATTTTTTTTTAAATAAACCAAATTACTAATACTTTAGAATTTTTAAGAGATTACACTAATACATCCGCGTACTTTTTGTTTTCAATCATTTTTAACATACAAAATACAGAGCAGAAAGAAAGAGAAAATTTAAATATATATATTTATTCTTTTTTTTTTTTCGTTTTTTGTTTTATTTAATGTTCATCATTAGATACAGTATAAGCCAGAAAGAGATATAAATGTTAAAAATTTGTATGAATAGTTTCTCTACCACACAGTTCCAGCGCTATACACTAGATAAAGCAACTACCCAACTAAAAAATAGATTTAATGTGACGAAGCATAAAACGTGCTAGGACATTGTTCTTCTAGTATAGTTATTCTATGCAATAACTAAAAAAGTTTTCGATTTTTTCATTGTTTATAATTTAAAATTGAGTTTTTTTTTATATTTATGTCTTCACTACAGTAGTGCTCTTGCTTGAAATGATCATGATGTAATGCGAAAACCACATATGTTATTTCAAAATTTTTATAGATTTGGAATTTTGTTAAAAATTACTTTAAATATTTAAATATTAACTTATAATATATAATAATTAATTATATGGATTGTTTATTGTAATTTATAAGAAAATTCACCATCTATATGCCTAATTCCAGCAAAATCCGCAACTTGCATGTTAGTTGCTAGTAAGTATTAAAATGGGTTTGTCTCGGTATCGAAACAAAACGCTTCTCTGTAATTTTAGTATGTGTTGGGTAGAGGACTAGATCTTTAGAAAACTAAAAAAAGAAAACAAAAAAACGGTGCATTTGGATTTAGCCATCCCTGAAAATACTATTTTTTTACAATTTAAAACTAAAAAATTTCATGTAAAATAATCAAAAAATTTTTTAGTGTAATTTTTTTATAATGTCTTATTTACTACTTTCTTAACAAAAAAAAATCCCAGCGGCAGGTATATCCGCTAGAAATAGGTAGATTTCGGGGTCAGACGGTTTTGTGTCCAAATAAAATTAGATAAGTCAGATTAGTTTAAATAAAAAATATAAGTAGAAACAGAATAATTCAAAAAAATTATCGAACTAAATTAAATACATTATCCGAACTAACTCCATCAATACAATTTCGGAACAGTTTTATTTAAGTTGGTTTAAACTCCTTTTAATAACATATTAAATCCACCAAAGATCAAATGAACTACGTCACAACTACAATTATACCATCACACATAATTTATAACATTATCAAACAATTTTATTTCAAAATCATCTTTTGTTGTTGTGTTTTTTTGTTCTTATTTAATCTTTTTTCAAACGGTTACTTAGTAAAAAAAATAAAAACAAAAGAGATTTTGATAATTTTTCTATGGTATTAAATGGGTTGATATTTTTCTTGTAAGGGTTGCATTATAATGCTTATAAAAATGGAACCTTTTGGGTTAGAAAGCTGAAATTTTTTGAGGCTATAGTTGAAAAGTATGTTTAAAAACTAAGATGAATTTAAATAACATAAACTGAAACATGATGAAAGCATTGTCTTTTGCGTTTGTTTTCATTTCAACAGCCGTAGGGTCTCAACCGTTAGACTTAAACTATTATTTTTGAAAATTTTGGAAAGATTTATATTTTAAGTACGTGAAAAAAAGTTTTCAAATATGAGCTTGGCCATTTCAGCTAGATCAAGGGCAGCAAAGTTTAGTAAATTTTTAAAACAGCTGATTTTTGAGGAACCTGAAATGCCAAAGTGGTCATTTGGATAAAAATGATAGAAATATGTTCAAATATTCAATATTTATAAATTTTATTAAAATATTATGATTCAAACGGAAGTTATAGCGCCCTAGATTATTCGACATTTTAGGCTCTAGCCGCTTAACTGGTACCCGGATATGGCCAGTTCACGAACTTGTCCAAGACATTATTTGCCAGAACACACACAAAAAATTATTTTGGTGTAGGTCGAAAAATGCGAACGTGAGAGTGCCGCCAAATTCCGTTATATCTCATATCGTTATATATATATATATATATATATATATATATATATATATATATATATATATATATATATATATATATATATATATATAATATATATAAATTTTTTTTTCATTTTGATTTTCCGTCTCCGCTTATCATATATAGTCGTTTGGCACCAAAATTTTTCCGAAATTCCGAGATGAAGCACATACCAATAGGTAGATTTTTATATGAAATCTACCTAAAATTGACTAAAATCGGTAAACTAGTTCTTAGTAACTGACGCAAAGTACAAAAAAAGTCAAACTAATAATATACTCAAATTAAGAAAAGTCATCTAAAATATAAATTTCGAGCACAATTTAACTTTAATCTTTAATTGTCACTAAATTTCTTAAGAAATTTCGAGCCAACCTGTGTCAAAACTTCTAAAAAATAAAAAACACGTATTAATTTTTTAATACGTGTTTTTTCCGTTCCGCTCCGTTATATTTGAACTGTCAGTTTATATGTAAAACGGAAATTAAAATACAATGAACGGAGAGGAAAAAAGCGGAACGGACACTGAACACAAACTCAAACTTTTACGGAGAGATAACCTCAAATATTTTTATAATTAACACTGTTTGCCGTTGGCACTTGGCGTAAGTTTTCATATAACATAATGTCAATCTTTTGTTACTTTACGCAAATAACTTATTTAATAAGTTTAATAAAAAATTAAAGAAAACAAAGTTTTTTATAATTTTATTGTTACTCTATATATATTTCAGCTTTTAATTCAGTAAATTATTTGTGATATAACATCACTCACGATAGAAAATCCCCCATCAAGAATAATATAAGAACTGAATTTAAAAAATTATGGTGCAAATTATGAAACTTTTTGCAATCCATACAATTTTCGACCGATCTAGTTTCGAACCAATGAAAAAACTTTAAACTTTAAAAAAGTTTATCATTCTCATCAGGGCTAGCCGACTAGATAAACTACCAAAAAAAGTCAAGGCTAATATAAACCAAAAATTAGGTTACATTTCTAGCGAAGTAAAAAAAAAAAATTTACATAAACATATATTTAATAGATTCAGGTTTAGTCAATTAGTTTCTCTTGTGATCACTGTTTTGTTATACTCTAGACATACTAGTATTGAATAACAAGCTCGTATCGGCGAGAAGAAGATGACTAGTCTTCACTTGTGTCTATTGACACATAATCAACAATTATTGGTTATCATAATCAACAATTGGTATAATCATCGTATTTTACGTTCAATTTTCAATAAAAACGTATTTTTCATTAATGAAGAAATTAGGTTTACTGTTAGAAATAAATTAATTAATCCAGCGCTGGACAACAAAAATTTATGGAATTGTTTGTCTTCCCGCGCTCGATAAATTAATTTATTTCTAACAGTAAAAATCATTTCTCCATTAATTAAAAATACGTTTTTTATAGAAAATTGATTCGATTTTAACATTTTATTTGTTTATAACAATAACTAATATTGACTATGTTTTTATTAAATTTTCTTAGCTTTAAAATAAAATAAAACGGAAGTTTTTATCTTTAAAAGAACCACAGTAATTAATTTTTGAAAGTCTGTCTGCAAGCCAAAAATCACGAAATTCTCGAAATTTAGATCCGCTCTATTTCCAACATTCGATATAGATAAAATTCAAGCCAGTAGGGTAGAATATTCCAAAAAAATTCAGATTATTGATATTATTTTTTTAAATTTGAGTTGTTTTTTGAAAAGTTATTTATGTTAATATGAAATGTTTTCTTTTTTGGTTCTTGTTGTTAAAGTAATACATGTTTTACAGCCTGTATTCATTTTTGTTAAATTAAAACTTTTAATTAATTTAAAAATTATTTTTTTTTAAATTTTGGAACCGCGCCCCCCATTTTCATATAAAATAGGGTTCACGGTTTTGCGCGGTTTTGTACTGCGCGCTGTTTTTCTGGAACTACCGCGCAGTCGGAGGGATTACTGTATTTTGTTGAAAAATGCATAGATCCAGTAATACGATATGTGTTGTGTTACAGGTTGTAATACTATGGTAATACAACAGCTTCAGCTAAATTATATTCCTTTCCCGCAAGACCCTTGAACTAGAATGTAGGAAAATTTGGATAAATTCAATCAATCGTTTGAAGTAAGTATAAATATAAATCAATGACAATAAATCAAAATGTAAATCTGCGTTTATAGCAACGATGGTACGGTGTGGCAACCAAATAAAAATTCAAGAATTTGCAGTGAACATTTTGTTGGAGGATCAAAATCTGGAGATCAAATTTTTTTTTCAACACTTTTTGCATGTCAATATAAAATAAAGGCATACTTCAATACTGCTGATATTGTCCGATTTAACAAATAAAAAATTGAATCAGTTTTACTAACTCAAAGTTCGAGCAAAATGTTATGTTTAAATAACCTTACGGTTGAAAGTGATGTTTTAAAAAAATATGATAAAGAAATTCAGGTTTTTTCATTTGAAAAAATAGAAAGCAATTTCGATTTTTTTGTCAATTTAATTGTGAACCAAATAAAGTTTCAACCCAAGCTTGTATGCCACCTTCAATCTTTGTCGGAAGCAGCTGCATTCCAAAAAAGACCATATGGTAGGAACTGATCCAAACCTTACACCAAATTTCTATGGTTATCCATATATTAAAGGCAGTTAGCAGTTAAAATCGCAAACCGGAGTAAGAGAAGAAGTGTTCAGATTATTATTTGATATGCTACCAGTCTTTAAGTGCAACAAAGTAAGTGCTGAAAATCGACTCTTAATTTGTTTAATAAAAATTAAAACTGGACTATATTTTGATGCTATTGCACCACTGTTTAACTCGACTACTATTGCATTTATTTGTCACAAGATACTTGTAATTTTAGCAAACAAAACAAAAGATTTTGTTTTTGGCCGAGTAAAGAAGCAGTCCAGTTATATGCCCCAGTATTTAAATTACACTGCCTAAATTTTAGAGAAATAATTGACTGCACGAAAATTCATACGGAACAACCTGGACCGATAAAATCACATGTATTTCGATTATAAATCTGAGTATACCGTAAAGTTTTTAGTTGGTATAACCCCCTCAGAAATGATTTCATTTGAGTCGAAATGTTATGGAGGTAGAACAAGTGACCCTTTTATAACCAATGATATATGTCTGCAGCATTGTTGGCTTGAACCAGCAGGACATTCGCAATTACTATGAAGTAATTTACGTTGTAAGTCGACCTAAAAAGATTAAATCAATCAATAGCTAGTTTCTTACTGAAATTCTTAAAATAGATTGCTAACATTTATTGTTACGTTGATATGGAATTTTATGTTAATCTGACGAATAACTTGCGCTCTTATTACAGACTTATCAATAAATTGCCGTTCATGATTTAAATGCTTACATATAAGTTTTTACCCTTAGTTTCCACAGACAAACGTAAATTGTTGGCTGTAATTTGCTGGAAACCACTTCTCAACACAATCACTTCCACAATTACTTCCAACTTTGAATACGAATACGAAAACAAAAAGAAAATAAATTTAAAATATTTTATGTTAGACCTTTACCAACAATTTAATACAATTTATTGATTTTTTTAAATTATAATTCTTAACTTTTAGTTTTTAGTAACGATATTTTAACAGCAAATTTGGACCAACGAAAAACTAGATGTCATTAGTACTTTTACTTGTCACCATGGACGCTTGTGTCATATTTTCTTTCATTTGTCGCACTTTCTTTATACGACACTTTAGAAGAAGATGATGCAAAAAAACATACAACGGTGCCGTATTTTGCATACCCAAACAATTTATTTGAAAGTCACGTATTCAATCAAAGAATGCAACTGAATGCGAAAAAACGAAAAATAATAATGAAATTCAAATAAATAGAAATTTTGATAAATTTAGACATAATAATTTCAATAATAATAATTATAACAGAAAGTATAACTGTTGGAGTAGGCTTTTACTAGCATTTAAATATAAAAACTATCAAGTATTCTATTCTCATAACAATTGTACAATCGATTAGTAACATCAGTCACAAACAAATAATACGTATGAAATAAAATGCGGTAGGTGCAATAAAGCACATATTAAAAATACATGCTCAATGTATAAAATGCAAAGGTTGGCACAATTTCACAACATGCTGCAAGAATAAACACAATAGTTTACATCAAATCGATTAAGGATCGCAATAAATTTGGTAGTGATGAGCATAAATAAAAGTAATAGAAGTAATAAGTAAATGCAATTTAGAAAAATAAAGAAAATGTACAAGAAATATTCATAAAAAATACACATATTCTGTATCAAGTCTTGAAAAAACGGGTGCTTCGAAAAAAAAAATTATAGAAAAATATGAAATGGTAAATTTCAAAATTGATACTGGCTCGGAATTAAATGTCTTATTGAAGTAAATGAGGAATCATCAAGATTATATGCCCTCAGTTCACCATTTGGGAGCTACAAATTCAAAAGGTTGCCATTTGGGATAAATGTGGCACCTGAGTCATACCAAAAAATGAATGAAATTACTTTTGGAGTAGTAATCTACACAGATGACCTACTATGTTCTGGTCGCGCTTAGGCTGAACACGATGCCTGTTACGAAAAGTAGGTGAAACAGCAGAGTTGAAAAAAAGTACGCATTTTCAAAGCCAGCATAGACAAAGACATAGCTGGTGGTATTGATCTAGTGGAATACGCTTCCAATCCCAACATCTCCTCAAGAGTCAACTGAAGTATAAAGACACAGCAAAGAAAATGGTCACTCGGACGAAAGTGGGTGCTAAGCCCGAGAATTTTGGCTAAATTTTATACAATACCATCAACGAGAACGGAGCCAAAAATAAATCTGTGGCCTTTGTAACCCTGATAACTGTTTACCACAGCAGGTTCAGCTGTAGTGGCTAAGACTTTGACAAAGAAATATCAGGTACTTATACGGACACAAGAATCGTTTATTCACAGAAACAGAGTAAACGGTCTTAAAAACAGCAGATAAAGTTTGAAGATACAACCCCGAATAAAAGTGGTCACCTTGAATTATCATGTGTGGTGCAAATGCTCATAATACAATATGGCGTAGTACATACATGAGCGAAAGTGAGTCTTTGTTAGAATTTTTAAGAGAATCAAGAATAACCTGCAAACATTAAACCTTCTACTTATCTTGAAGCTTCTAGTTGACCAATCACTTTTGAGTAAAAATGGGGCTTATTTGTCGCCATATAGCATAAAAACAAAAATCTTGACCTATGTTATCTATACAAATTATGTTATTTAAAATATTTTCAATGTAATATTATATTGATGATACAAAATATTTTCAATATGTTAAATTTATTTTTAAAACAACCTTCAAACGATCGATAAGACAGTCCAATAAATCAAAATTTTAGCATCAAAAACAATTTAAGAAAGTAGTGTACAGTAATGATAATTACTCTGCTCAATGGACAGTTTAAAAAAGTTTAGTTAGAGCTTTGATCATATAAAAGCATTTGGTTTAAAATTTAGAAAAACAACTTTTATAACAACTTTTACAAAGGTACAATTTTTTTTGGTTATTAAACAAAATTTTTTTCTAGCCTGTTCTCACCCCTCTTAACAACCACCTTTCAAATATAGAATGTTAAATTTTTATTTTTTAAGACTGATGAGTGATGACTAATGAGCCATTTTGTAAATTTTCACAGTAGGGTGATTGTTGTCTTGGAAAAAATCCTATTTGCTTATTTATTGTTGATTACAACAGGAGTGAGGGCCATCGAACGTTTTTTTGTATACAATTTACATATAAACATTGCCTAAAGGACGCTTAATTTTCTATTTCTGTTTAATACAATTTGGTCTTAAGAAAATTGAAATAATTTAATTTTTATTTAAGAATTTTGATATGAAGTACAAAAAAAACACTAAATATATTATAAGAATGTTTTTATCTTTTAAAATTTTTCTTTCGTTTTATTTATAAATTATATTAAAATCCTCTTGAAAACGTGAAAACCAATTTTGTTTGTATTTTTTCTACGAATTTTTTTGTAAATTTATTTTTTAGGAATTTTATTTACAAAATTTGTTTTTTAACATTTTTTTGTAATGATATTGATTGGCATTAGTAAGACAAAGTAGATATCTTTTTAAATATATAAAAAACACGTGTCACGATGTGCCTAAATATCTTTTAATTGCGAATTAAATGTTAAATACGGATGGTTCATAAACCATCTTTCAGATGGCGGCATAAATTAGTTTATTGACTTTATCGACTTTTTAATCATCCGTGTAAGGCCCATCTAGACTATCAAATATCTTCTTTTAATTTTAATATGACAAATATTTTTTATTCAAGTTTTAGTCAATAAATTTTTTTTTATTTGAAGACTGCCAAAAAGCATATTACACTAAGTCAAATATGTTACCAAATATTTTTGATATTTGATTTTTGATTTTTGAAGCTCTTATTTGTACCGCATATTTAAATAGATCGTTTCCGCTATTCCCGCTAGAAGTAAAAAAAAATGTTATCAAAATTGGATGTAAGATAGAAAAAACTTCAACATCGATTCCTTTTAATTATGCTAAGACTCATATTAGACTATCAAATTATGTTATGTTAAAATGACAAATATTGTGGAATATTCAGTAAAATCTTCTATCGAAAGTTTCTTCTATTTTTCTATTTTTTGTATTAAATTTTATAACGGGAAAATAAAATTTCATAGTAAAAATAGAAGAACAGCAGGAATTGCTGAAAGAAGATTTTACTGAATAGATCCCATTTTCTTTCCAAGTTTTAGTCATTAATTGTTTTTTTAATTAAAGAATGCGGAAACAGAAGATTGTATTACTAGTGCGAATGCGTTTTCCAAACAAGAGTAAAGCCGCAATTAGACTATTGCAGAACTCTGCAATATTTCTGCAATGGTAGTGTGTAAAATATTCATTGCAGAAAAGTTTGGCAATGAACTTATTGCAAAACATTGCAATGACTCATTGCAATGTTTTGCAATGAGTTCATTGCCAAACTTTTCTGCAATGAATATTTTACACACTACCATTGCAGAAATATTGCAGAGTTCTGCAATAGTCTAATTGCGGCTTTAGTAGGGAGTGCTGCAATAACTCGCGTTTGGAAAACGCATTCACACACTATTTTTTGTTACAAATGCATAAAATTTATAAATATTTATTTAATTGTTAATTTAATCATTTATTTAACAAAGTTATAAACAAATTTAAGATATTTAAATAATTAACATGCGCCATCTTCGTTGTAATATTTGTAATTTATACTAGCTCGAAAAAATAAACATACCCAGGCAAGAAACTGTAATTGAAATCGTTTGTAATCTATAGTTTCGAATTGGAGAAAAAGAGACACAGCTGTAAATATATTGTCATCTCCTTCTAAAAATAAAATTATAAACACACGTGATGCGTTTTGACATTTCTATATAATAACCATACTTTTCCAACCGCATAATTTATAGTGCTAAAAATTAAAATAAATTTTAATAAAAATATATATAAATATATATTGTTTAAAAATATATTTAAACTCATAAAAATACATAGTTACAGTTACCAGGATATAACAACAAATTTTAAAAGTAAGTACACATTTGTTATGTATATATAACAGAAGTAAATGTGCTTTAAATATTATATAAATCGTTTGTTTAATTATGTTTTGTATATTTGTGTATATATCTTATGTTTTAGTTAAATTATGTTACGTACATATATAAGAAAAATATATTTTATATAAAAATAAATTTTTCTCATTTTAGGTTCAATTACTTGCAGTTGGAGTTAGGACTTGGAGCTAGGCTCATTCGGAATCTAAAGTGGTCAATTAGATAGTTAGATCGTTGATGTGTGTCGTGTGAATGCCTATCAGATGCTTTGGTTAGATTAAATGAATGTTTTATTCTATTTGTAATAATTTTAAATACGGTTAGTATTAATTCAGTTTTATTTATAATATATAATGATGTATAACGTGGGTGACGTAAAAATAGTTGTTCTGTCGAGTATGTGTAAGGCAATTTATTTATATATTTAATTGCTCTCTTTTGCAAGATAAAAAGCTCATTCATCTTTTTTTTGAACAACCACTCCAGATAGGATTTAAATACACTATTTGACATAGAAAACATGACTTGTAAATCATAAATAAAGCTCTGTTTGGGACCAATTTGCTAATCTTCTTTAGGGTGAAAATATATGGAACTTTTGATTTTATCGACGTGTTTGTCCCATTTTAGTTGGTGGTCAATCAGAAGTCCAAGGTATTTATATTGTTCAACTCTCTCAATTGATTCACAGTTATAAGTCAGCTTATAAAGCAAGTCGCACTGTTGAAAGTCTATTCGATTATTCTCGAAAACCATATATTTACTCTTTTTTACATTTATAGCTAAACAGTTTTCATTAAACCAGTTCTGAATAATATTAAGATTGTATTGCACATTTTTGTACAGGTCTACTAGGGAGGAACTCTCATATTTAATAACTGCGTCATCAGCATATAGTTGAATTTTTCCAAATAATTTTAACAGAGTAAGATCATTAATGAAAATATTAAAAAGCAGTGGACCTAGTGGTACTCTTGGATGGAGCCTTGTGGTACTCTTTTTTTTTATAGTATAAGGTTGACTTGCTTTTCCACCAACAATAACTATTTGTGTTCTGTTAAGCAGGTATTGTTTAAAAAGGCATATTTGGTTTTCCGTTAGCGACATGTCTTCTAGTTTTTTAATTATAATAGGGTGTTCCGGTGTATCAAATGCTTTTTTGATGTCTAAGAACAAACACGATACATATCTTTTTTTATCAAGATTAGAACTGATAAAGTCAGTTAGGTTTATGCATGCAGCTGTCATGTTAGATAATTTTGTAAAATCAAACTGGTTTTCAGAGAGTATTTTATTAGACTCTAAAAAATTAAGCAGTTGATTATATAGCACTCTCATAGATTTTTGAGATTGAGTTTAAAATTGAAATAGGACGGTAATTGCTTGGGTCCAAACTATTTCCTTCTTTATAGATTGAAATAACTCTGGCTGCTTTTAATGATTGAGGAAATATGCTATTTTCTATCGAGATATTTACTAACTTCGAGATTACAGGACACAGAAGAATAGAATACAATTTTAAAAATTTGGTTGAAATATTATCTAGTCCCGTAGCTGCTCTGACATTAAGTTTATTTATAATGTGTTGGATTTCATATTCCGTAGTTTTTAGGTAGATTCCATATAAAAATCTACCTATTGGTATGTGCTTCATCTCGGAATTTCGGAAAAATTTTGGTGCCAAACGACTATATATGATAAGCGGAGACGGAAAATCAAAATGAAAAAAAATTTATATATATATATATATATATATATATATATATATATATATATATATATATATATATATATATATATATATATATATATATATATATATATATATATATATATATATATATATATATATATATATATATATATATATATATAACGATATGAGATATAACGGAATTTGGCGGCACTCTCACGTTCGCATTTTTCGACCTACACCAAAATAATTTTTCGTGTATGTTCCGGCAAATAATGTCTTGGACAAGTTCGTGGACTGGCCATATCCGGGTACCAGTTAAGCGGCTAGAGCCTAAAATGTCGAATAATCTAGGGCGCTATAACTTCCGTTTGAATCATAATATTTTAATAAAATTTATAAATATTGAATATTTGAACATATTTCTATCATTTTTATCCAAATGACCACTTTGGCATTTCAGGTTCCTCAAAAATCAGCTGTTTTAAAAATTTACTAAACTTTGCTGCCCTTGATCTAGCTGAAATGGCCAAGCTCATATTTGAAAACTTTTTTTCACGTACTTAAAATATAAATCTTTCCAAAATTTTCAAAAATAATAGTTTAAGTCTAACGGTTGAGACCCTACGGCTGTTGAAATGAAAACAAACGCAAAAGACAATGCTTTCATCATGTTTCAGTTTATGTTATTTAAATTCATCTTAGTTTTTAAACATACTTTTCAACTATAGCCTCAAAAAATTTCAGCTTTCTAACCCAAAAGGTTCCATTTTTATAAGCATTATAATGCAAGGAAAAATATCAACCCATTTAATACCATAGAAAAATTATCAAAATCTCTTTTGTTTTTATTTTTTTTACTAAGTAACCGTTTGAAAAAAGATTAAATAAGAACAAAAAAACACAACAACAAAAGATGATTTTGAAATAAAATTGTTTGATAATGTTATAAATTATGTGTGATGGTATAATTGTAGTTGTGACGTAGTTCATTTGATCTTTGGTGGATTTAATATGTTATTAAAAGGAGTTTAAACCAACTTAAATAAAACTGTTCCGAAATTGTATTGATGGAGTTAGTTCGGATAATGTATTTAATTTAGTTCGATAATTTTTTTGAATTATTCTGTTTCTACTTATATTTTTTATTTAAACTAATCTGACTTATCTAATTTTATTTGGACACAAAACCGTCTGACCCCGAAATCTACCTATTTCTAGCGGATATACCTGCCGCTGGGATTTTTTCAATAGTAAATGGGTTTGTAATATTATAGATAGGAGAAGAAATTCTATTATTTATGTTTGATTGATAAGACGATGAACTAGTAACAAAATTTACAAAAAAATTATTAAAAATTTCAGAAACTTCGGATTGGTCATCCACTACAACATAATTGTGCTTAAGATGAATATTTTTAGAAGGTTTAATAAGACTTTGGTGCAACCAAAGTATCATTTTTTGGGCTATCACCCTATGTTTTCCCAAACAGGTTTCTGCATGTGAAGAAAACTTTGTTTGCCTTATCGGAGATATATTTCAGGTGTGAGTTCCAGGTTAGTTTGCTATCTAGGATCACACCCAAATATCTAACCTCTTATGATGTTTGTATTGGATCGCCGTTTAGAACAGGAGAAATGAAATTAAAGTTTCTCCTGTTTGTTAAAACGACAATGCTTGTTTTTCGTGGGTTGATCTACAGTTCCAATCTGTTGCACCACTTTGATACAATATTAAGAGCTGTCTGGGTTCGACCAGCGACAATGGAGTCATTTTGCCCTCTAACCATGAACCAAACCCTCTAACCATGACCTAGTAACAAAATATTATTTACAGATTTCTTGTGTGACCAGTTGGCGGAGGTTAAATCCGAAATGAAAAGAATAACAGATATTTTAGAAAAGCAACAAAACAACTGCCGGTCAGTTCCGGAAATAGAATTCCCCATACTTGAGGAGGAAACATTGCTTCATTAAAATGAATTATGTAAGGATAAGTCCAAAAAACCAGCCTTTGTAAGTATTATTGTAATCATCATTTACAAAAATGCAGAATATTATAAAATAAGTTTCCAAGTTGGTTATTAGTTATAATTATTGGATTTATCAATTTTTAAATATTTTAATTTCAGAAAGCCTATTTTCAACGATTCATGTCAGAAGTATCGAATGACAACTGTACACAGTTTTATTCATGTAATGTTGGCATATCCAAAATCATTCATGACGATCTTTTGGCCCAGTATAACTGGAAGGGCAGTCACGCCAAAAAAAGGTTTTCAAAATTTAAATGCTTTAAACGAACTTTTATTTGGTGAGTTTCGCTTTTAATGTACTTAACAGTTCTGATTACATGTACTTAAGAGTGTTATAGTGCTTATTTATAATAAACTTAAGTTCCAAACATCTCATTCTACCTACTAATATTTTACTCTTTTACCTCAATTTTAGAAAGCTGGCCAAAATTTAAAACATTGCAACATTACCAATCAAACATCCAGCATCAATTTTTATCTGCCAGAACTAGAAGAAATACGAAAAAATTCCGTACCAAATAATAAATTATATACTTTATATTTTAGACCAGTCATTTTAGCGTTCAACCTCGGAATGAGAGATAACAAGCTGAATTTTCGTTTACACCTTAATTTTGGCGTTCCAAACGTTGCCTCAACAGTCTAATAAAATCTCGTGTTTGGGTCGTAAGTTATTCCAGTTCAAAGGTAAAGAAAACAGTTTTTAAAAAGTTAACTTTGACCTTGAATAATTTACGATGCAGACACGAGATTTTATGAGACGTTTGAGACAGCTTTTAGAACATCAAAATGAAGGTATATACGAAATTTTAGCTTATTATCTCTCATTCCGAGGTTGATCCCATATATATGACTGGACTAATTTTAC
>OY856187.1:198418089-198498943 GCA_963693315.1 Diogma glabrata
AAATAAAGATGACGAAAAACTCCTAATTTTCTTCTTATGCTATAGAATGAAATGTATAAAAAAATAATCGTGACAAAAAAAATCAAAATTATTACTTTTTCGTCGAAATTTTCATCATTTGGTTTTACGAGTTTCGAAGAA
The DNA here is from genome assembly GCA_963693315.1 of Diogma glabrata. Classification (NCBI taxonomy): domain Eukaryota; kingdom Metazoa; phylum Arthropoda; class Insecta; order Diptera; family Cylindrotomidae; genus Diogma; species Diogma glabrata. The sequence continues at coordinate 198,418,231 of OY856187.1, forward strand.
TTTCAAGTTTTATTTCAAAATATCATCAGAAATATAGGTTTTAGGAAAAAAATGACTTGGACCTTTTTTGTAGAGAATTAAATTTCCTGCAAAAATGGTTATGTGATTTTTTTTGACATCTGCATATTTTATGAGATATTAACAATTTTATCAAAAAATAAACTTCGATGATTTTGCGGCACGTGTTCTTTTCACTTAAAAAAAAAAAAAATAAAGCCGTTATGGTTTTTTGACAGCAAAGAATTTTTTTGGGGGGCGTCTCGGAAAATTTAGTTTTTAACGACCAGTCTAATATATATATATATATATATATATATATATATATATATATATATATATATATATATATATATATATATATATATATATATATATATATATATATATATATATATATATATATATATATATATATATATGGTCATTCCATATGGGATCGAACATGAGTTGCACGACATGTCTCAAAAATTGTTCGAACGATATTTATTCGATTTATAAGTAAAAAAAAAATTTTTGTAGAGCGAACTTTTTTTTTCCTCTCTCTCACTCTCGAGTTAGACTCTCTCAAAATTTTCGCATTTTCAAGGAGTTTTGGGTATATGTGTAACGTTTTTCATCATATTTTCGGAACGGTTTGACCGATTTTAATTTTCTCAACGGTTTCTTAAAGAAAACAGAATATAGAAAATAATGAGACTATTAAATTTTAATAATTTATAATTTTCAAATTTTGGTGATTTTTTGAATCTGTACTTCTTCTTTCCTTGATAACAAAAAAAGTAATTTTTTCAAATTTTTTAAACTAACGTTAAATCACTTGTATATAATCACACTTTAATCTGTGGAAAATTCAGAGTGGTACTAGAGCAAAAATTTTGAAATACAGCGTTTTGAAATCAACAATTCATATCGTTTCCCACTAAAATTGTCTTTAAACTTTTTGATTTCCATTTTTATCACCAGAAACAATAATTAAAGTATTTAAAAATAAAGAATACACGTTGGTAGTTTTGTGATATAATTACAATATTTTTATTTCAAACTATGTGTTTTAATATGGCTATCATTACATGTTGAATATGGTTTACTTATAATGTTATTGAGTTCTCTATCATTCGGAATTACATGATGTATTTTTTGCGTTCCATAAAAAACATTTATATTATTAAAATGTGAACGCAACCCTTTTCCTTCATTCTTATGTTCTCCAATGGATGCATATTCAAAATATATACCATGGATGTTGTCCTTTGCCCAATTGAATAAATCTCAAAACATTGGCGAAACACGCTCTGTTTAACGTCCTCAAGGATTCCGCTCGTGCTAGTCTTTTATAGTTCCACCAACTCCACCAGCTGGTCCTTTTCCATGAGCTGTAGCAAAAAAGACCCATTCTGCTTTTATATTGAAGTCCATGTTGTCATAGCATATGTTAACGAAATTTTTTTATTTTTGAACTGTGCTGGTGATCCATCAGAAAAATAAGTAAATTTTGTTGGCGCAAGAAAAATCTCATTATTAGCTGTTCAAATTTCATTGGTAAATCAATTGCAACTAAAGAACAGTGATTGCATCTCTATTTATACAAAAATCGAAATTAACATGGGCGCTATTTTTATGATGAATGCTAGATAACGGAATAATTTTAATAACGTTACCACGTGTTGCTTTTGTAAAATGGTTGCTAAGTTAATGATTATAATTAAAAAAGGGAAAATGAACAGGTGTTTTATTGCGGTGTGCTGTGAATATATATGGCTTTATTCCTATATAGCACACAGATGAGTCATAATTCTCGAAATTAAATAACAATAAAATAATTAATCCGCTATTTATTTTTCATTAAACAGCAACGCCCATTTTAGAAGACTGAATTTCTTAATTTTATTACTATACTTTTATTGTTTTATTACGTTGTCGAATTCACCAAGTTTTAATTTTAGGTAAAATTGAAATAGGCGTAATCGAAGTAAACGGTAAAATATCAATAATATGTACTATTTTAACATATCGCAAAGGTTTTATATTTCAAAATTCCGAAAACAGATAAATTTCAGTATGGAAAGATATACAATTTTGAGATTAATAACTGTATCTCAAAATTTTTGTTCTAGTACCACTCTGAATTTTCCACAGATTAAAGTGTAATTTTATACAAGTGATTTGACGTTAATTTAAAAAATTTAAAAAAACTACTTTTTTTGTTATCAAGGAAAGAAGAAGTACAGATTCAAAAAATCACCAAAATTTGAAAATTATAAATTATTAAAACTTAATAGTCTCATTATTTTCTATATTCTGTTTTCTTTAAGAAACCGTTGAGAAAATTAAAATCGGTCAAACCGTTCCGAAAATATGATGAAAAACGTTACACATATACCCAAAACTCCTTGAAAATGCGAAAACTTTGAGATAGTCTAACTCGAGAGTGAGAGAGAGGAAAAAAAAAGTTCGCTCTACCCAAATTTTTTTTTTTACTTATAAATCGAATACATATCGTTCGAACAATTTTTGAGACATCGCCTACCAAAATCCCATTTTTATGTTCGATTTCATATGGAATGACCCTATATATATATATATATATATATATATATATATATATATATATATATATATATATATATATATATATATATATATATATATATATATATATATATATATATATATATATATATATATATATATATATATATATATATATATATATATATATATATATATATATATATATATATATATATATATATATATATATATATATATATATATATATATATATATATAAATATATATATATATATATATATTTCTATATATATAAAATTCTCGTGTCACAGTGTTTGTAATTAAACTCCTCCGAAACGGCTTGACTGATTTCCATGAAATTTTATGTGTATATACGGTAGGTCTGAGAATCGGTCGTAAACTATTTTTTATACCCTTAAGTGATAAGGGGGGCCCTCCCCCCTAAATTTTTTTGTATTTTTCAGACAAAATATTTTATTTTTATTTTTTTATGATTTGACATTAAAAAATACATATAATCCCTAATTTTCCCCCTTCTACCACCAACCCCCATTTTTTAATTGCGATATTAGTACTGAAATACTCTTCAATTACTCCTCCGAAACGGCTTGACTGATTTCCATGAAATTTTATGTGTATATACGGTAGGTCTGAGAGTCAGTTGTAAACTATTTTTTATACCCTTAAGTGATAAGGGGGGCCCTCCCCCCAAAAATTTTTGTATTTTTGAGACAAAATTTTTTATTTTTATTTTTTTATGATTTGACATTAAAAAATACATATAATCCTTCATTTTCTCCCTTCTACCACCAACGCCCATTTTTTAATTGCGATATTAGTACTGAAATACTCTTCAATTACTCCTCCGAAACGGCCTGACTGATTTCCATGAAATTTTATGTGTATATTTGGTAGGTCTGAGAATCGGTTATAAACTATGTTTTATAGCCTTAAGTGATAAGGGGGCCCTCCCCCCAAACATTTTTTGTATTTTTCAGACAAAATTTTTTATTTTTATTTTTTTATGATTTGACATTAAAAAATACATATAATCCCTAATTTTCCCTCTTCTATCGCCAACCTCCATTTTTTAATTGCGATATTAGTACTGGAATACTCTTCAATTACTCCTTCGAAACGGCCTGATCGATTTCCATGAAATTTTATGTGTATATACGGTAGGTCTGAGAATCGGTCGTAAACTATTTTTTATACACATAAGTGATAAGGGGGGCCCTCCCCCCCAAATTGTTTTGTATTTTTGAGAAAAAATTTTTTTATTTTTATTTTTTTATGATTTGTCTTTACAAAATACATATAATCCCTTATTTTCCCCCTTCTACCACCAACCTCCATTTTTTAATTGCGATATTAGTACTGGAATACTCTACAATTCTCAGTAGTCAACAACTGATCAATCTATTAATCTATCTATCTATTTTCTATCTACATATCTATATATGATAAATACAAATGCAAATGTTCGTTGGTTCAAAATAGGTAATCTAGGAATGTACTGGATCGATTCTCTTGAAATTTGGACACAATGTTGCATTCAGAAAGGTTATTATATAGTTTTTTTAGCGATATGCGTTTCATATAGGAATGTAAGCTGTCGACAAGCGCCCCTCACCTGCATTAATCTCAATTCAATCTTTTTATGGTCGAGTTTCACTTAAAGACTTAATTTAATCGATTAGTTATGTATGGGTGATCTGATCACCCATATATAGTTTTGTCCAATTTATCAACCATATTTGCTGATTACCGGTTAATTGTATAACCACTCCAGTGTCCAGTGTTATTGTGTAACCAGTGTGTTTATGTTTGTTAATGACTTTGTATAACAACACTTTGACCTAAATGGAAGTAGTGCTAACCACTAGACCATTCAACACATTTGTACATACATTTATATACATACGGTCATAAAAATGTTCTATTTCATTTTTGCTCATTGCATGGAAATTGGCTCTATTGTATATTTTACCAAATACTTCTACACGGAATGGCATTTTGATAATTTTTTTGAAAACCAGATTTCAAAAAACGATTTTGTGCATTTGTTCAAAACAGCAGTTGACATGATGTATGTGATACATATATAAGTTTCAATAGGTCAGGTTGACAAAACGCCTGCTTGAGAACATATGAGAAGATTCAATGCTCGGACAATAAACGAAGTGACAATTAATAAAGTCGGCAATAAATTTCAACCGGGATATAATTTTTGTCAATAAAAGAGGGATTAATGATTCGAGGGGAAGATTTCCACATTTGGAAATGCGTCAATTGTTTCACCAATACATGGTAGATATGTATGCAAAAACATTCGAAACAGAACGTTTAATATTCATTCGATTAAATCAAACCAAGCTTTTCTCTGAAGTACCAGTATATTTGCGAGAGCCAATTTAATATGACGGTTATTCACAACTACACAACACACACAAAATCATCTCAAATGCACACGGCAAATATCCGATGCCAGCTTCGATAAAGATTTGTAGGAAGTTGTGACGAAAAATATGTAACATGAGCTTTCCAGAACACTGAATCCACTGAATCCAAAGTACGCAAAGTGATATCACCAAGGATTCAGTCAGTTACACGAAATTCAGTTACATGAAACGATGATCCTTTATATAAAAGAAGAGCCGCAGCAGATGGCGGTAAGGTAACAATATATAGATATGCGAAACGGAAACATGGAAATAGTTCCATAAACATGGATGGTTGTTCCATATTAATCCTTTGCTACAAAGAACATACAGATCGCACATAAACTTGGAATACGGTATATACGTCAAATCAGTCAAATACGTAAGTTAGAAAGTACTTTAATAAAGGCAACATTTCAGTTTTAGCGTGCTACAATGAAGCAGCACTGGGATGTATGTATCATTCATCAATGACACGTGCAGCACTTCACCTCCAAACTAAGTTCGAGCTATGTTTAAAATCATGCTGACCGCTTACTGTTCTTCATCTACAAGAACGTTATGGGAAAAAATATAAATCGCACATGGTTGATGATATTTCCTGTCCTATATAGCAAAATGATTGAAGATCTGTGCGTAGTATTAGCGAACTTAGTTCTCAATCAATTATTAATGCTACCGTCGAATCGATCTGCTCCGTCGGTCAATGTGAAATTACGTCGTTAATATAAATACAATACTGATGATTAGGTTTAATATAAGTACAATACGGGTGATTAGCATTTCAATTCAAAAGATCACAATTGTCAATTAAATTGATGTTTGCAATCACCATAAAAAAAGATCACGCTCAATCATTAAAAGTGCGCGCTTTAGATGTAGAACGGATTGATTTTCGTATGGACAATTATGTTGCGTAGATAGAATAGAGGCATAAAACTAGATAACCTCTATATCTGAACCAACAATGGAGCCACAACAAATAATGTATAACCTGCAGAAGCATCGAGAAATTGAACATTAGAAACCTGTAGGTTCTCTTTTCTTAGTGAGCACTCAGCACATTGAACATATGGGTACTGCGAACATTTGTAAATCTATTTATGTTCTGTATTATGTTATATATAGAGATGACACACCTCTACTAATTCAACAAGTTGCTTAAATTTTTTTTTGCTTACTTGAAAACTTATTTGATCGCTAATTTTTCATATATCCGAACTGATCAGTAAGAGTGCTGATTATTTTTCATCCATATTTTTAAAAAGATAAATTAAAAATTCTCATTACCACTTTTTGAAATCATTGCTACTACGTCAACAAAATGTCTGTGCACAAGCTTTATTTATAAGCGTAGCAAAGCACGCCGGGTCCTGCTAGTATAAAATAAAAATATACAAAATACCGTGCAATTTATAAAATCGAGATTAACCTAAAATTGTGATAGTATAAAATAAAATTAATTCAAAATACCATGTAATAAAAAAAATCAATGTTATTTATTTGTTTTGTGTAAATTATAATGGTAAAAGCTCTGAGATATCAAGACTTCGGTCTGGGTTAAGGATTTTGATATAGTTTTCGGCAAAAAACTTTTATGAGGACATGGTTTTTAGTTTTGGGCAGCGATGTATATCAAACATAACTTTTTGTTAAAGTACATGTATTTTTAACTCTGTTTAGATGTGTATTACAAAACTAACACAAAACATCAATTCATTGCCGGAAAATTAGAACAGATCATATATTAACATAATTTAGTGAAAAGATTGTACAATCAGCAAACTACTCAAAACCGTAAGGTAATAATAATAAGACAAAACATCTTTCAGTGTAATAAAAATTACACTGAAAGATGTTTTGCTTATTTTACATGAAATTTCTTCGTTTTATTTTTCAAAATATAGAATTTTTAGAGATGCCGAAATATAAAAGTGCCCTTTTTTCTTTCGTTTTTTCTGGTTTTTCAAATACCTAGTTTTTGAATCAAAACATACTCAAATAACAGACAGGCATTTTGATTCGTTGACGAGAAAACACCTTTTTAGTATTTACTAACAATAACTAAAAAAATTTTCGATTTTTTCATTGTTTATAATTTGATAATTTAAAATTGAGTTTTTTTTTGATATTTTATGTCTTCCCTACAGTAGTGCTCTTGCTTGAAATGATCATGATGTAATGCGAAAACCACATATGTTATTTCAAAATTTTTATAGATTTGGAATTTTGTTAAAAATTACTTTAAATATTTAAATATTAACTTATAATATATAATAATTAATTATATGAATTGTTTATTGTAATTTATTAGAAAATTCACCATATATATGCCTAATTCCAGCAAAATCGGCAACTTGCATATTAGTTGCTAGTAAGTATTAAAATGGGTTTGTCTCGGTATCGAAACAAAACGCTTCTCTGTAATTTTAGTATGTGTTGGGTAGAGGACTAGATCTTTAGAAAACTAAAAAAGAAAACAAAAAAACGGTGCATTTGGATTTAACCATCCCTGAAAATACTATTTTTTTACAAATTAAAACTAAAAAATTTCATGTAAAATAATCAAAAAATTTTTTAGTGTAATTTTTTTTATAATGTCTTATTTACTACTTTCTAAACAAAAAAAAATTGAATAAAATCGGTAAACTAGTTCTTAGTAACTGACGCAAAGTACAAAAAAAATCAAACTAATAATATACTCAAATTAAGAAAAGTCATCTAAAATATAAATTTCACAATTTAACTTTAATCTTTAATTGTCACTAAATTTCTTAAGAAATTTCGAGCCAACCTGTGTCAAAACTACTAAAAAATAAAAAACACGTATTAATTTTTTAATACGTGTTTTTTCAGTTCCGCTCCGTTATATTTGAACTGTCAGTTTATATGTAAAACGGCAATTAAAATACAATGAACGGAGAGGAAAAAAGCGGAACGGACGCTGAACACAAACTCAAACTTTTACGGAGAGATAACCTCAAATATTTTTATAATTAACACTGTTTGGCGTTGGCACTTGGCGTAAGTTTTCATATAACATAATGTCAATCTTTTGTTACTTTACGCAAATAACTTATTTAATAAGTTTAATAAAAAATTAAAGAAAACAAAGTTTTTTATAATTTTATTGTTACTCTATATATATTTCAGCTTTTAATTCAGTAAATTATTTGTGATATAACATCACTCACGATGGAAAATCCCCCATCAAGAATAATATAAGAACTGAATTTAAATTTTCGACCGATCTAGTTTCGAACCAATGAAAAAACTTTAAACTTTAAAAAAGTTTATCATTCTCATCAGGGCTACCTAGCCGACTAGATAAACTACCAAAAAAAGTCAAGGCTAATATAAACCAAAAATTAGGTTACATTTCTAGCGAAGTAAAAAAAAAAGTTTACATAAACATATATTTAATAGATTCAGGTTTAGTCAATTAGTTTCTCTTGTGATCACTGTTTTGTTATACTCTAGACATACTAGTATTGAATAACAAGCTCGTATCGGCGAGAAGAAGATGACTAGTCTTCACTTGTGTCTATTGACACATAATCAACAATTATTGGTTATCATAATCAACAATTGGTATAATCATCGTATTTTACGTTCAATTTTCAATAAAAACGTATTTTTCATTAATGAAGAAATTAGGTATACTGTTAGAAATAAATTAATTAATCCAGCGCTGGACAACAAAAATTTATGGAATTGCTTGTCTTCCCGCGCTCGATAAATTAATTTATTTCTAACAGTAAAAATCATTTCTCCATTAATTAAAAATACGTTTTTTATAGAAAATTGATTCGATTTTAACATTTTATTTGTTTATAACAATAATTAATATTGACTATGTTTTTAGTAAATTTTCTTAGCTTTAAAATAAAATAAAACGGAAGTTTTTATCTTTAAAAGAACCACAGTAATTAATTTTTGAAAGTCAGTCTGCAAGCCAAAAATCACGAAATTCTCGAAATTTAGATCCGCTCTATTTCCAAGTGGAACATTCGATATAGATAAAATTCAAGCCAGTAGAATATTACAAACAAATTCAGATTATTGATATTATTTTTTTAAATTTGAGTTGTTTTTTGAAAAGTTATTTATGTTAATATGAAATGTTTTCTTTTTTGGTTGTTGTTAATAGGTGTGTTCCACTTACCACATTTTCCTTTACTTTTGTTCTAAATATCGTTTTCAAGTTAACCATATCAAATGATGGTAAAGCTACGTGACAAACTTACGCTTCTATTCACCGCCAGAGTTTTTGTCAGTTTGGAGAATAATTTCAAATATGTTTGCCCAAATGCTTATACACATTTAGAATTTCTAGCCTAAATGTCATATTTCTGTCCAGCTTTCTTTAATTGTTTATATTTTGCATGAATCATAATTTTAATTTTCAGAAATTTTTTAATATGTAATTAATTTTCTTAAATTTAACAAACTCAAAATAAAATTTAAACTTAAAATTTTGTCAAACTAATAATTTTCTTTTACGTTGTTTAGCAATATTGTTTTTCAAAATTGTCAAAACAATTTATTGTCAAAAAAAAAATGTCGGAAACGTGTGGTAAGAAAGAATTTGAGTTGTAGTAGATCAAAAATCTAATACACCTCACATTTAAGTCGTTGCATTTAAAATTTGTTTCGGGTAGCAAGTTTACCTAAAAGGAACACGGGTGGGTAATATTTAACTTATGAAATGTTTTTTTTTTTTGTTGTTGTTGTTAAAGTAATACATGTTTTACAGCCTGTATTCATTTTTGTTAAATTAAAACTTTTAATTAATTTAAAAAATTTTTTTTTAAATTTTGGAACCGCGCCCCCGATTTTCATATAAAATAGGGTTCACGGTTTTGCGCGGTTTTGTACTGCGCGCTGTTTTTCTGGAACCACCGCGCAGTCGGAGGGATTACTGTATTTTGTTGAAAAATGCATAGATCCAGTAATACGATATATGTTGTGTTACAGGTTGTAATACTATGGTAATACAACAGCTTCAGCTAAGTTATATTACTTTCCCGCAAGACCCTTGAACTAGAATGTAGGAAAATTTGGATAAATTCAATTAATCGTTTGAAGTAAGTATAAATATAAATCAATGACAGTAAATCAAAATGCAAATCTGCGTTTATAGCAACGATGGTACGGTGTGGCAACCAAATAAAAATTCAAGAATTTGCAGTAAACATTTTGTTGGAGGATCAAAATCTGAAGATCAAAGACATCTATCTTTTTTTTTCAACACTTTTTGCATGTCAATATAAATAAAGGCACACTCCAATGCTGCTGATATTGTCCGATTTAACAAATAAAAAATTGAATCAGTTTTACTAACTCAAAGTTCGAGCAAAATGTTATGTTTAAATAACCTTACGGTTGAAAGTGATGTTTTAAAAAAAAAAGATAAAGAAATTCAGGTTTTTTCATTTGAAAAAATAGAAAGCAATTTCGATTTTTTTGTCAATTTAATTGTGAACCAAATAAAGTTTCAACCCAAGCTTGTATGCCACCTTCAATCTTTGTCGGAAGCAGCTGCATTCTAAAAAAGACCATATGGTAGGAACTGATCCAAACCTTACACCAAATTTCTATGGTTATCCATATATTAAAGGCAGTTAGCAGTTAAAATCGCAAACCGGAGTAAGAGAAGAAGTGTTCAGATTATTATTTGATATGCTACCAGTCTTTAAGTGCAACAAAGTAAGTGCTGAAAATCGACTCCTAATTTGTTTAATAAAAATTAAAACTGGACTATATTTTGATACTATTGCACCACTGTTTAACTCGACTACTATTGCATTTATTTGTCACAACCCAGTTCCATGACGAATATTTAGTTTTACGCAAAATTCTACGCTACTTTTTGTTTTTCAATAATTTTATACGTATAAATAATATTTTAATAAAAAATGTGTCTTAGCTTTAAATTATGAATCTTTTTGTACGATTTAAAGAATAATATGACTGTCATCTATCAGTAATTGGCAATTATTATATATTGTGTATTCATATTTCGTTTGTTTTCAAAACAAAAAAACATTTACATATAATAAATTTGAAGTTTAATATTAAGTACACAATGCTTTATATATATGTACAAAATATATTTAATTATTTAATTATATACTAATTTAAAAAGATTTGGAACCATAGAGGGTATGTAAAAATTTATTAAAATTTAAATTTAATGTTCAAATGAAATCAACATGTTTAAATAAATTTTTTTCGTTTTTTTAGGTTTCATATTTCAATTGGCAGCCAAGATGTTTACAAGAAATTTTGCTGAAATTTACAAGAAATTTTGCTGCAGCCGTGTTTAAATCAAAATTACAAACAATGTATTTTTTTCAGAAATAAAGAAAAATCATAAATTTTATTTTTGTTATTTTTATCTGTCAAAAAATGATATATTACAACGGCCTATTTCTACTGCTTTTTCGACTTTTCCCCACCAGGGGTCTCACTGTAGTTGATTTCAAAATGGCGAAAACGTTTGTTTTATTAAAGATTCAATCCTTTCTAATTGGTATAGCGGTAGACTATTTGGACATTTTTCATACAAATCTAACGCTAATCTAACGCTAGATCAACCGCTATATCTAACGCTAGTCTAGCGTTAGAGAAATGGATGTGGGAAGATACTTGTAATTTTAGCAAACAAAACAAAAGATTTTGTTTTTGGCCGAGTAAAGAAGCAGTCCAGTTATATGCCCCAGTGTTTAAATTACACTACCTAAATTTTAGAGAAATAATTGACTGCACGAAAATTCATACGGAACAACCTGGACCGATAAAATCACATGTATTTCGATTATAAATCTGGGTATACCGTAAAGTTTTTAGTTGGTATAACACCCTCAGAAATGATTTCATTTGAGTCGAAATGTTATGGAGGTAGAACAAGTGACCCTTTTATAACCAATGATATATGTCTGCAGCTTTGTTGGCTTGAACCAGCAGGACATTCGCAATTACTATGAAGTAATTTACGTTGTAAGTCGACCTAAAAAGATTAAATCAATCAATAGCTAGTTTCTTACTGAAATTCTTAAAATAGATTGCTAACATTTATTGTTACGTTGATATGGAATTTTATGTTAATATGACGAATAACTTGCGCTCTTATTACAGACTTATCAATAAATTGCCGTTCATGATTTAAATGCTTACATATAAGTTTTTACCCTTAGTTTCCACAGACAAACGTAAATTGTTGGCTGTAATTTGCTGGAAACCACTTCTCAACACAATCACTTCCACAATTACTTCCAACTTTGAATACGAATACGATAACAAAAAGAAAATAAATTTAAAATATTTTATTTTAGACCTTTACAAACAATTTAATACAATTTATTGATTTTTTAAAATTATAATTCTTAACTTTTAGTTAATTCTTAACTTAGTAACGATATTTTAACAGCAAATTTGGACCAACGAAAAACTAGATGTCATTAGTACTTTTACTTGTCACCATGGACGCTTGTGTCATATTTTCTTTCATTTGTCGCAGTTTCTTTATACGACATTTTAGAAGAAGATGATGCAAAAAAACATACAACGGTGCCGTATTTTGCATACCCAAACAATTTATTTGAAAGTCACGTATTCAATCAAAGAATGCAACTGAATGCGAAAAAACGAAAAATAATAATGAAATTCAAATAAATAGAAATTTTGATAAATTTAGACATAATAATTTCAATAATAATAATTATAACAGAAAGTATAACTGTTGGAGCAGGCTTTTACTAGCATTTAAATATAAAAACTATCAAGTATTCTATTCTCATAACAATTGTACAATCGATTAGTAACATCAGTCACAAACAAATAATACGTATGAAATAAAATGCGGTAGGTGCAATAAAGCACGTATTAAAAATACATGCTCAATGTATAAAATATAAAGGTTGGCACAATTTCACAACATGCTGCAAGAATAAACACAATAGTTTACATCAAATCGATTAAGGATCGCATAAATTTGGTAGTGATGAGCATAAATAAAAGTAATAGAAGTAATAAGTAAATGCAATTTAGAAAAATAAAGAAAATGTATAAGAAATATTGATAAAAAATACACATATTCTGTATCAAGTCTTGAAAAAACGAGTGCTTCGAAAAAAAAAATTATAGAAAAATATGAAATGGTAAATTTCAAAATTGATACTGGCTCGGAATTAAATGTCTTATTGAAGTAAATGAGGAATCATCAAGATTATATGCCCTCAGTTCACCATTTGGGAGCTACAAATTCAAAAGGTTGCCATTTGGGATAAATGTGGCACCTGAGTCATACCAAAACATGAATGAAATTACTTTTGGAGTAGTAATCTACACAGATGACCTACTATGTTCTGGTCGCGCTTAGGCTGAACACGATGCCTGTTACGAAAAGTAGGTGAAACAGCAGAATTGAAAAAAGGTACGCATTTTCAAAGCCAGCATAGACAAAGACATAGCTGGTGGTATTGATCTAGTGGAATACGCTTCCAATCCCAACATCTCCTCAAGAGTCAACTGAAGTATAAAGACACAGCAAAGAAAATGGTCACTCGGACGAAAGTGGGTGCTAAGCCCGAGAATTTTGGCTAAATTTTATACAATACCATCAACGAGAACGGAGCCACAAATAAATCTGTGGCCTTTGTAACCCTGATAATTGTTTACCACAGCAGGTTCAGCTGTTTGACAAAGAAATATCAGGTACTTATACGGACACAAGAATCGTTTATTCACAGAAACAGAGTAAACGGTCTTAAAAACAGCAGATAAAGTTTGAAGATACAACCCCGAATAAAAGTGGTCACCTTGAATTATCATGTGTGGTGCAAATGCTCATAATACAATATGGCGTAGTACATACATGAGCGAAAGTGAGTCTTTGTTAGAATTTTTAAGAGAATCAAGAATAACCTGCAAACATTAAACCTTCTACTTATCTTGAAGCTTCTAGTTGACCAATCACTTTTGAGTAAAAATGTGGCTACAACATATCCTTATTTGTCGCCATATAGCATAAAAACAAAAATCTTGACCTATGTTATCTATACAAATTATGTTATTTAAAATATTTTCAATGTAATATTATATTGATGATACAAAATATTTTCAATATGTTAAATTTATTTTTTAAACAACCTTCAAACGATCGATAAGACAGTCCAATAAATCAAAATTTTAGCATCAAAAACAATTTAAGAAAGTAGTGTACAGTAATGATAATTACTCTGCTCAATGGACAGTTTAAAAAAGTTTAGTTAGAGCTTTGATCATATAAAAGCATTTGGTTTAAAATTTAGAAAAACAACTTTTTTCGGCAAACGGCTGTAAAGTTTAACTTTACTGCCGCTAGGGAGTTAGCTAAAGTCTTACTTTTTAGCCTGACAGCAAAAATAACGTCTAGCGACAGCAAAAGTAACGCCATTTTTATTTTATATTACGGAGGCTGTAAAGTAGCATTTGTTATTTGTTAGTTTGTTATTTTTTCAAACACATTGTATAACCATGACAACAAAAAATAAGTTGATTCTCATATTATGAAATTTTGAAAAGGGTCCTTTGATAAAAAAATTTTATTCATACAAATTTAAATGTTTTTTTCTCTTTTTTGGAAGTAATAATGACGATACAAATTCATATTTATAAAAAGTATTAATTTCATAGTTATAAAAAATTTAAACGTTTGCCGAAAAAATAGTGTATTTAATTCGGAGCTAAAGTGACTTTTTGTGTTTCGTCTATAATTGTCGGCCTCCCTGCGGTCGGCCGTCAAACTATAGACTCAACACAAAAAGTATCACTTTAGCTCCTAATTAAATAATGTACTATTATAACAACTTTTACAAAGGTACAATTTTTTTTGGTTATTAAACAAAATTTTTTTCTAGCCTGTTCTCACCCCTCTTAACAACCACCTTTCAAATATAGAATGTTAAATTTTTATTTTTTAAGACTGATGAGTGATGACTAATGAGCCATTTTGTAAATTTTCAAAGTAGGGTGATTGTTGTCTTGGAAAAAATCCTATTTGCTTATTTATTGTTGATTACAACAGGAGTGAGGGCCATCGAACGTTTTTTTGTATACAATTTACATATAAACATTGCCTGAAGGACGCTTAATTTTCTATTTCTGTTTAATACAATTTGGTCTTAAGAAAATTGAAATAATTTAATTTTTATTTAAGAATTTTGATATGAAGTACAAAAAAAACACTAAATATATTATAAGAATGTTTTTATCTTTTAAAATTTTTCTTTCGTTTTATTTATAAATTATATTAAAATCCTCTTGAAAACGTGAAAACCAATTTTGTTTGTATTTTTTCTACGAATTTTTTTGTAAATTTATTTTTTAGGAATTTTATTTACAAAATTTGTTTTTTAACATTTTTTTGTAATGATATTGATTGGCATTAGTAAGACAAAGTAGATATCTTTTTTAAATATATAAACGTGTCACGATGTGCCTAAATATCTTTTAATTGCGAATTAAATGTTAAATACGGATGGTTCATAAACCATCTTTCAGATGGCGGCATAAATTAGTTTATTGACTTTATCGACTTTTTAATCATCCGTGTAAGGCCCATCTAGACTATCAAATATCTTCTTTTAATTATTTAATATGACAAATATTTTTTATTCAAGTTTTAGTCAATAAATTTGTTACCAAATATTTTTGATATTTGATTTTTGATTTTTGAAGCTCTTATTTGTACCGCATATTTAAATAGATCGTTTCCGCTACACCCAAAAAAATAATCGTGGTAGATCCGACAAAATTGCAGGTAAATTCGAATAAAATGACATTGTTTTAGCTCCGACGTTTTATTTAGTTAAATCGATTGCATCGCTACTTTTAATACAAAAGTACAAAAGCACAAAACTTAAACTGTTAAATGAATAAACTAATGTTATTTCGACAGTCAATGCTGTTGTTATAAACATCTAGAATATCAAGCATACTACTCTTTTGTAGAATAACTGCAGTACTTTTGATATGATTATTAAAGTCAACAAAAATGTATTCAATTCAAGTATTTTATATATCGATTTAAAATTCAAAATCAAAAGTAGCTTTCGAATGCAGCATTTTCTTATTTTTGTTAATTTAAGGGCAATTTCCTCAATTTTATATGCAATTTTTTACTTTGTTAAATCGATGTACCTTTGTTGATTTAAAATATTGATTTTTTTTGGGTGTATTCCCGTTAGAAGTAAAAAAAATGTTATCAAAATTGGATGTAAGATAGAAAAAACTTCAACATCGATTCCTTTTGATTATGCTAAGACTCATATTAGACTATCAAATTATGTTATGTTAAAATGACAAATATTGTGGAATATTCAGTAAAATCTTCTATCGAAAGTTTCTTCTATTTTTCTATTTTTTGTATTAAATTTTATAACGGGAAAATAAAATTTCATAGTAAAAATAGAAGAACAGCAGGAATTGCTGAAAGAAGATTTTACTGAATAGATCCCATTTTCTTTCCAAGTTTTAGTCATTAATTGTTTTTTTAATTAAAGAATGCGGAAATAGTAGATTGTATTACTAGTGCGAATGCGTTTTCCAAACAAGAGTAAAGCCGCAATTAGACTATTGCAGAACTCTGCAATATTTCTGCAATGGTAGTGTGTAAAATATTCATTGCAGAAAAGTTTGGCAATGAACTTATTGCAAAACATTGCAATGACTCATTGCAATGTTTTGCAATGAGTTCATTGCCAAACTTTTCTGCAATGAATATTTTACACACTACCATTGCAGAAATATTGCAGAGTTCTGCAATAGTCTAATTGCGGCTTTAGTAGGGAGTGCTGCAATAACTCGCGTTTGGAAAACGCATTCACACACTATTTTTTGTTACAAATGCATAAAATTTATAAATATTTATTTAATTGTTAATTTAATCATTTATTTAACAAAGTTATAAACAAATTTAAGATATTTAAATAATTAACATGCGCCATCTTCGTTGTAATATTTGTAATTTATACTAGCTCGAAAAAATAAACATAAGAATCCAACTACGGGGTTTATAAAAAAACATAGTTATCCAACTAAGAGCTGTCAAAATTGTAAACTTTGAAAAAACAAATAAATTGTTTTTTCTTGCAATTTAAATGATGCAATGTGTTTAAGTTGTTTTTACTATATGGTATGTTATTTAAATTATTATTTTTATATTTTAGTGCTATAAAAAATATAATATTTTAGGATAGATTTAACTACATATTTATTAATATACGATTAACTACATAACTACATATAGGATAGATTTAACTACAAATCTCACATGCAGGCGGCGTGCGTGCCAGGCATACAATTAATATTTTATGGTCATATATGTGCGGAAAAGTAGATTTTTCTTTTATTCTCCTCCAGTACAAAATTGAATATTTTTTATGCATGTGTTACAAAAAGTAAATTACACTAGGTCAAATACTTATCAAATACTTTTGATAATTAATTTGATTAGTTATATTAAATAGTAATGAAACCTGTAACAAAATAAATATATTTGGTTTCAAAGTAAAGTTAATTTTGAATAAAATAAAAGAATAAAAATAACAACCAAATCCATTAAATTAAAACTGTTCATTGATTGGATGAATGAAAATATATTTTTCGACGATCGTGCAAAAAGTGACTATTTTTTGCACTATGTACTGTGCCAAAAGTTTAATTTTTTGCACTAGTGCGAAAAGTACCTTACTAGTGCAAAAAGTTTTTTACTAATGCAAAAAGTACCTTACTAGTGCAAAAAGTACCTTAAGATCGTAGAATAAGTATTGTGTGCAAGACGTGCAAAAAGCATATTTGTTGCACTCAGCATGGTTGCAGCTCGAGACGGAGTCAACTTCATGCATCGTGCAACAAATATGCACTTTTTGCACTAATTACACAAATAACTATTATTTGATAATTCCAATTTGACAATATATTGATATTGATAGTGTAATATACGCGTTAGCTTTGTTGGATAAGCCAACTCCCGATGTAGTAGCGTGGATAGACTCGCTCGATGTAAACATCTAATGTTCAAATGTACTGACCAATGTTCAAATATTTTACTTTTTAATTTACTTAAAAGACACGCAATCAAATCGATTGTAAGTTCATTTAATGTGTATCCATGTATTGTTTTAGGTAGATTTCATAGAAGAGTCTACCTATTTTAAGTTTAATTTTTTAATGTGTCACAAAAAAAAACCATACGCTAAATAAAAATAGATGGTGAGCAAAGAATTAAGAGAATAGAGGGAGTGAGATTGATGTTAAAAATGAAAGTAATTTTTGCACATCAATAAATTGTTACTAACACACTTGCGTTTTAGTAGAGGCACCGTAAATATTTCTATTATTGCATTGAATTCCAAATTTAAGCGTATTTTTGCCCCCAAAATTAATATAAAAAAAGAGACGCCATTACATAGAAAAACAACATAAAAAAATTTGACAATACAACATAAAAAAATTTGACAATCTAAAAGCGAAGCATTCTATTATTGTTTATATTGACTTTAGATTATATTTTTTCTCGAAAATATTTAAAAAACTTAAAACTTATTAATCGAAAAGTAAATTATAAAATCAATATTAGTTGTCTATGTTAAGAAATCCCATTCTGTATATGTTTTCGGTAATTTTTACACGTCATTATCACACTCTTCACATTTAATATATTATTCAAAATTTTCACTTAAATATATTAATTTTTCTTTAAAATTATTTTAAAATTATAATAAAAATAACTAGTATTTTTTATATTGGTCATAAATTCGTCAAAATATCACCACGATAAATAATAAAAACAATTTTATTATAACCAAACCAAACAATGTTTACAATTTTTTTTTTGACAATTTAAAATGGACAAATACGAGAGGAGAAGAGCGAAAAACTACTTCCAATATTTTGTGTATATATACAGTAGTTTCATTTCCTTAGTCTCAGTGGCGAAGCGTCGGTATGGACACACTAGACAGTGTCTACCCAAACATAATATAAATATGAAACTTTATTTTCATATTGTTCGAATATGTCGACTCAATACTATTTTGTCAAACGTTTAAAGAAAATCATTAAGTTTTAATACAATAATTAGAACAAAAACAATTCAGCTATGTTCCTGAAACTTTAATACAAACGTTTCCCAGTTTCATGTACAAACAAACAGAAATGTTTTTCTCGAAGTAGACGTTTTAAATTATGACTACCGTAATAAACAATAGAAACAACAACAAATTTTCAACTTTTGTTCCTTCTTGGATAGACAGTTTTGTTTATGTCTATTTTTGTTTCCAAATTTGTTGAGAAACATCAGTAGACGTTTCAAATTATGACTACCGTAATAAGCAATAGCAACAACAACAAATTTTCAACTTTTGTTCCTTCTTGGATAGACAGTTTTGTTTATGTCTATTTCTGTTTATATATTTTGTTTCCAAATTTTTTGAGAAACATATTATGGAAAACATTTTTGACAAAAATTGTAATTATTAGTTAGATGTTTCTTGAGCAATTTTTTGTGTGATTCCAGATTCGATTCCACGACTTCTGAATAATAGGAACAGTTGGAAAATAAATTTGAATCTTTGATTATGGATTAATTTTTGGAATAGTTTTAAAATTTTGAAAAAAGTTTCAATCTTTGATTTTGTTATAATTTTTGCAATATTTTTGACATTTTGGGAAAAGTTTGAATTTTTAATTTTGTTATAATTATTGCAATATTTTAAGAGTTCTAGGAAAAGTTTGAATTTTTGATTTTGTTATATTTCTTGCATTAATTTTGGAATTTTGAAAACAGTGTCAATTTTTGATTTTTTAATAATTTTTAGAAAATTTTTGGAATGTTGAAAAAGTTTAAATTTTGGATTAATTTTGAAAAAGTTTATTTGTTTTTTCAAACAATTTTGGTGAACATTCCAAATAATTTTGTGTGAATAAACTTTTTAAATTAAATTTATTAGTTTTTATTTATAATTTTTATTTGTATTAGTTTTGGATGCGTTCGGTTCTTAAATTTTCTGTTTTTTTATTATACCAATTACAAAATACAAAATATTTTTTCACCTATATTTTCAAACTTGAACTACTATTTAGATCATGATTTGTGATCCAAAAACAAAGTTGGATCTCAATTTGCATGTAAAACTTAAGCAGATCCGGATCACACGGTTTCATGAAATGCAGCTAATATCCTTTATCTTTTGTACAAAATATTTTTATTTCAAAATTTTAAAAATTAAAAATTTTGATTTAGATTGAACAATCTTTTTTAAATATTTTGCTTGCGGCGAATAAAAAATATAGTATATGATGCACGGACGTAATTCATTTTAAACTTAATGTGGATGCAAATCTCGGTTGTACTCGCAAACTCCACATACGTTCAAAAACCTTAGCTTTCTGTCCTTTCATCTTAATGTACTATAATTAGTTTCTACTGGCATATTAATAAAAGTTTTGAATATGTCTATAGTGTCTACCCTAGTTTCAGAACCACGCTTCGCCACTGCTTAGTCTCTTAATTCTTTGATGGTGCGGTTTTTGAATTTTGAATGTTTGTTAAGACCGATTTAGACACACAGTTTAAATGCACAATAAAACGTTGGGACGTAATTACGAAATAAAATTTAGAATTCATTTGGGGAATTCATTGAATAAATATCTAAGGAAGAGTAACTAGACTTTTTGAGTGAAGCATCTTGGTGAATTTATCAATTTAATCTTAAAAATAAATAAACGTTCAATATATCCAAATCAATATCCTTTCCTTTTTTTGTATTTGTTCAGTAAAAATAAAACAAAATATATTATATAACACATTTTTTTTTACTTAAATTTTTTATAAATATTTCGCATTTTAGTGTTAACAATAACTATTTTTTGTTTTCATTATTTTATTATCTATTTCCTTTGTTTTGTTTATTTTGTGATCCTTTAGATTTAGTTTAAATTCTTATGTAATTATATACAATATACATTTTGAATATGAAAATTTTGTAACAATATTTAAAGAAAATAAATTTATTCAATACTTATTATCCGAAGAACAAAGGTTGTTTCATTTTAAATTAAAAAGAGAAAAAATTCCATCCAACAATTTTGTTTAAAGTTACCAAACCATCTTGAGAGATCATAATCGCCGATTATAGATCCTCAAATTTGAATTATATTAATACAGTCCACTATATTACCAACCACATCTAATTTTAGTATTAGTAAAGTTTGATATGATAGTACCCGTGTTCCTTTTAGGTAAACTTGCTACCCGAACCGAATTTTAAATGGAACGACTTAAATGTGAGGTGTATTAGATTTTTGATCTACTACAACTCAAATTCTTTCTTACCACACACACGTTTCCGACATTTTTTTTTTGACAATAAATTGTTTTGACTTTTTTGAAAAACAATATTGCTAAACAACGTAAAAGAAAATTATTAGTTTGACAAAATTTTAAGTTTAAATTTTATTTTGAGTTTGTTAAATTTAAGAAAATTAATTAAATATTAAAAAATTTCTGAAAATTAAAATTATGATTCATGCAAAATATAAACAATTAAAGAAAGCTGTACACAAATATGACATTTAGGCTAGAAATTCTAAATTTGTATAAGCATTTGGGCAAACATATTTGAAATTATTCTCTAAACTGACAAAAACTCTGGCGGTGAATAGAAACGTAAGTTTGTCACGTAGCTTTACCATCATTTGATATGGTTAACTTGAAAACGAAATTTAGTACAAAAGTAAAGGAAAATGTGGTAAATGGAACACACTTAGTATTTGCATTCCAGCTGGGTGGTACTGTTCACAATTTGCATATTTATGTTTTCAAAACAAATAAAAGAAATAATAAATGTTACATATAAATTTAAAAGCCTTATATGTTTGAATAAAATATTTCCTTATATTTCCAAATAATAAATGTTTTTAATTGTATAACACAAATTTTAACAGTATTGAATTACTTTAAGAACACCTTACATTCTGCTGGAACAACGTTTGACATATGTTTTGACAACGATGGAATTTGAAAAATTACATTTATGTATGGTAATAAAATATAAAATTAAACTAGAAAATAACAGTTTTTGTAAAGCAAATACTTTATGTTTTTGTTAAAACATTTATGCTAAACACTTTTATGCTTAGTATTAGTAAAAATATTATAATTTTTGATTTGATGATCAAGTTTTATTGTATTTAAGATTATTTCTACATATTTTAATACAACTCTTCATTTTTATGAATAAATTACTACAGAAATACAAATAATTGTTTTGTAAAACATTAATTTAAAATTTAATTTTTATAAATTTAGTTTAATTTGAATATCTTAAAGTAGAATTTCGGATAAAACTATGGTTTTATTTTAAAATAGAAATCGGAATATGTTAAATGTCATGGAAGAGGAACGCACAGATATACAAATCACATACTTAAAAAAATATTCGTGTAGGCGAAATTTTTCTAATTATTCTTCCTTATATTTTTCTTCAATGGTTCTTTTAAAACTTTTTGTTGTTGTTTTCTTCTTTTTTCATTTTATTCTATTTTCTGTTGGTGATTGATGTACCATTTTTTTTGTAAGAAGTAAAGAAAATCTTTTTATAATTTTTTTTTGTTATTGAGGAAATATATGTTTTTCAATAAAAATTTGACCGGTAAGTTTTTAAAAATTTTTTTGATTTTCAATT
Source organism: Diogma glabrata (assembly GCA_963693315.1). Taxonomy (NCBI): domain Eukaryota; kingdom Metazoa; phylum Arthropoda; class Insecta; order Diptera; family Cylindrotomidae; genus Diogma; species Diogma glabrata. The sequence goes on from OY856187.1 coordinate 198,440,936, forward strand.
AAATCACAAGATATAATATGATTATGAAAAGTAGATAAAATTTCTAAAGTTTCAAAGAACATTCTATTTTTTTATGAAGCATTTATATATTAAATAGTAAATTTAATTTAATGAATTATAAATTAAATATTATATATAAATTAATAAATAGTTGATTTGAATAATCTATAACAATTATTAAGTCCACATTGTTTAGTTCTAATACATAGTTTTTATTGTTTTTTTTACATATTTTGTAATTAAATAAACTAAAAAAACTACGATAAAAATAAAAGAAACAACTGAAAAGAATATCCACACTCTACAATGTTCCATCCAATACGTTTCAATATAAATAAAAACGTAAAATAAAATAAAATAACAAACTTGCAAAAGTAAAATGAAAAAAAAATTGAAGAATAGTATATTAAGAAACTAGTAGTTTCATAATCGACGATTTTATCGCACGCAATCTGTTTAGAAAACGACCCGCGCAGCGGGGAGTTTTCTAAAGGATAAGTGCGATAAAACGTCTTATGAAACGAGTTTTTTATACTATTTTTTCAATTTTGCATTTTTTGTCTTGAAATTTTAAAAAATGTGTATATTATTATAAAATAGTCAATTTGAAATTTTGTTATTATTACTAATTATTTATAGTTAATTAAAATATTTAACATTAATTTAGATATTCTTATTAATTTTATTTATAATATAATTATTCGATTTAATTTTCACTGACGTTTATATGACCAATATGACCAACCATGAAAAACAAAACTTTGCGTATCGTAATGAAAGCCATTTCGATACGCAGTTGGGTATCAAGATGACTTTATTTTAGACGCAAAATAGAAAAAATAATTTTTATATCCCTTTTTCAATATTTTTAAAAAATGTTTCAATCTTTTAAAATCTTTTTAAAAACATTAGAAACAATGACGCAGTACAAATTTGCAGTACAAATTTGCGGGAATCATTAGATTTTTCATAACACATACACATAACACATACCCAAAAATTACGGTTAGTAGTGAATACGTCTATTATAATAACGTAATGGCCAATAAATTAAAGGCATCAACCAAAAAGTTTCAGGTACGAATCGAATCACGTTATCCTGTATTTTGTGCTATTTTTGTTTTTATTTATATTTTAGGTTCAAAATCACGACAGTGGAAAATTTCAAGTTTGGTTTTATGACAAAAAATAGTAAATGCTACTGGTCCGTCCAAATAAAAAATCTACCTTGCTGTGATGCAATTGACAAATGAATTTGTTAATATATATTTTTTTGCTCAACCGTGAGGAGCTCATTATAAGCAACAAAAGTAGCCAAAGAGGTTGTATCGTACTGTTAATTATATCTGCTGCTGAGCGTTTTGGCGAGGACATTCATTTCGGGAATGAGTGGCATATTTGAAATGAGAATACAAATATCCTTAATCTTTATTAATGTATCGTTATAAATTTCTGGCAAAAAATCGAAGTTGGGATCTTGATCAGCAACGCAAATGTGGTGAAGATGTCCGCAGGCGTAATCTTCTACTTTCAGCCCTCGATATGTAAAACAATTTGTTCTAATTTTATGATTATTTTACGAGCAATTATTTTACGAGTGCGAAGTAGAAAAATATACTAACGTTTTATATATCAACGGGATTTTATTTTAAGAGCGTAAAGTTCAACTTTCATCCTCGATAACTATGATGTAAAATGTGTTTTACGATTCGTTTATGCGTAAATAAATTGTTGTATGAAGTTTATAGAGAAAATCATGGCATGTTTAGTAATTTTGAATTTTCAAAATGTCTAGCGAGAATAAAAAATTCTAAAATTTCGGGATTTTGGGCATCCCATTCCCCTGCGGGCTTCAATATAAACCACAGGCGTAATCTTCTATACTTGGAGCCCTCGATATGTAAATAACAATAAAATAATAATAAATAATTAAAATAATAAGTGTTATTACTAAAAATATAAATAAAAAATTTCATTTTTAATTTTATGTCGATTTGGGTTTAATTTAATCTCTCCGAAACTCTTTACCAATCACTTTCAAATGTTGACCTTCCTTTCAATTTTCAATCTATCTGGATTGATCAGCTAGAATGCTAATGCTCTCTGTTATTCATATTTCCCAATGGAAAAATTAAAATATGCTCCTTCTATTCTCATTGCGACTCTTTCAAATTATTGTTACTAATTCAACAAAATGTACGCGCCAAAACTTTTTTTTAGGCTTAGCAACGCACGCCGGGTTCTGCTAGTATTATGTAAATTATTTTAACCGTTAGAATTGTTTAACTGAATATCTCATCCTAGTTTACGGTACATTACCGTAATTAACTTAAAAAATTACCTGTATTATATCCATTAAATCCTCTTTTAATTAAAGTATAATTAAATAAAATTCAAAACATTAAATAATAATATTTAATTCTTCTTCATTCGAAAACAAAATTACAACCGACGACATAGTAATTACGAACAAACTATATTTCATATCTAAGATAATTATTTCATATTTTTATCTTTCTTTTATCCACCATTACCCAAAGCTGGAAGAAAGCTTGAAACATTTTTAACTTTTTTTTTCGTTTTTAAAAGCGTAAAGCTTTTGATAAAATTTAATTTATTTTTGTTTTTTTTGTTCATAATTAATTTTGTAAATCAAGAAGGATCTGTCATTAAATTCTCATTAAAATTATTTTGTTTATGGGGGGTTGGGTTATGTTTGTTTTTCAAAACTGGAAGGAGATAGTAGAAACTGTGCATGGAATGGGATTAATACTTTAAGTTGTTTTTAATTTAATTTGTATTAACATATAATACGAATAATAACAATCAAAATGCTAAACAAAAATTCACAAAAATTAATTGGCTCATGGTGAGTTTTTGTAGACTGCAATGTTAAAAAAAAATCAACAGGATTGAACAGTTATTTGACCCACGCAACTAATTTGGTTTTGAATAAAATAAAAATTGCATCATTAGCAGAGAATAAGATCTATTCAATAACGTGCGCCTTTGTTGAAAATATATTTTTACCAAATAGAATATGCAATGCAGGCATCTGTATGATCTTCGCATAGAGAAATCAGTCCGTTTTGATTTGTATGATTTTTGTTATACTATTTAGTCTAATTAGGGGTGCTGGCGAATGAACTATGTTAATTAACATTAGCACCATCAATCTTAGGGGTGCATTACTTAATGGTGACCGCTATCGCTTGGTCGATGAAACGAAACTTCTAGGAATATATAACCGCTTTGGTGTTAGGATTATTGAGAACCCCATTTTGTTCCTGAAAGTAATTAAACATATATCCTTTTTATTATGAAATCTTTTTTTATTTCATATTTTGTTACGTTTAATGAATTATGGATTAAATATCCATTCTTTAAAAAAAATATGATATTAGAACGCATGTTATGACCTAGTCTTAAAATGTATCTCTATGGTACATATTGGAATTCCTTTCACTTGTTGGTCGAAAAAACGCACTCCATTTTTTTGTACGACTTCTCTCATTTACTTCTCGACTTAAAAAAAATTTCTTAATGATGCTTTGTTTTGTTTCTCAAAAACCTGACGTCTCCATTATGATAATTTACAGCACAATAGCAAATTTTTCAATGTGTGTATTTGAAATTATTTGGATGATTTTTGACTAAAAAATTATCAGTTGTAATTTTCCAAGCGCGGTGACAATTCGAAATAATTTTTTGCCAAACATTTCGAAAGCAAGTATTTATCAATACCACTTGCTTGAGGAATTTTTCAAAAAAATTTATCAACAAACGAGGGGACTTCGTTTAGAAATTTTTTTGCCATTTTTCATTTCTTTATATATTTTTTATGAATTATACGTTAGCCTACCGTGATATCAGCTAATTATTTTAGAATTTTACCGGATAAGATCATTTCAAACCAGTCATCTAATCCTTTTTTGATATCAATTATAGATGATACTTAAAACGTAGGATTAGCTAAGTTATAGGTTCGCTGGTTCATCCGGCTCGAAGGACCAATTTGTTTGGAGATGATTGCTGATAATTTTTGGTTTTATTTTTGGTAAAAACAAGGTGTTTGTTTTTTTATTAAAGTTACTCTATTAAGTAATAATGTGAACGAACAAACTGACAATTGCTTTGAACATAAATAACAAAATAAAATTAAAAGGAGAAATATTGCATTTATTGTCGGTCAATTCGTTTGAAGCGACATATACTATATGAGATGTTGGTTTAACCATACACTATTTAACTTAAAAATTTCACAGGAGATAATTATAAAAAGCGTGTTAACGGATACAAAAAGTGTTTTGATCAGTTAATTTAACTTGTATAGTTTACAGTAATTGACACGTTTATTTTTAAATTTGTGGACGCTTGGACGCTTGAATTTTGTTAAGGTGCCAAAGACGTATCATAAGGGTTGAGATTTTTTAGTATTTATATTACATCTTCTCCACTACACCACCTAATTTATTAGCGTAACTAAAGAAGTGTGGACGTAGAATTTCAAAATCTTATATCTCAAAATAAAGCTTCGTTTTTCAAATCGTAAACTACAGCTTTTGAAATCGCTTTGAACTTTCGAAACTTTTGACAAATTCTTCATTAGTTATTTTATGTGTAGATTCACCAGTAGACTCAATATCTCCAAACATTATGGTTGCCTTTTCAATGCCCAACTAATAGAATTTAATATTTTAAAAACGTCAAATTTGCTCAATGAAATTACTTCAAATTGACAGACGCAATTATCTGTTAACAACTCAAAGGAAAATAAAAAATCCCAACATAACGAAACAAAATACCACACAATTATTATAATTTCAGAGCTAACTATACGGGTACGACCACAAAAAACTAGAACTATACGATAAGACATATTCAAACCAATTCGAAACAATAGTTTCCAATTACAAAATTTATAAATGATAATCGCAATGATGACATGTACATTAATGGTGACGATGACAAATGAATAAAATTATAAATTTTTAAACACAATAACGAAAAAAATTGAAAACAAAAGAAAGTTCTGAAAAAATATTATTCCGACAGAGGCAGAAAAAATGTAATACAATTAACAGTTATAATTAAATTCATAGAAACATACCACATGACGTAGTCGTACAACATTTGTTTGTTATATTTATAGCTTAGTCAATTATTGTAATAGTGCCACTCTACACCTAGTTATACTATAATACACGTTGCTCAACTGTTAAATATTTGAATATTTGCACAAGTCACTTAGCAGACGCTCCTCGTAAACAAATTGAATAAATACAAAATAGAATGAGAAGAAATTATTTACAAATGTCTTCTGTCATCTGTCATACATATTTTTATTTCTTTTGTTTGGCAGATTCATATTGTGCGATTGTCATTTTAATGATGGTAATTGCTTGAATTTATTTGCGATAATTAGCGAAACATGAATTTTATTTGTATTATTTAATTTTTGATGTGGTTTTGTAATGATTAATTATGGTGTGTTTTATTTTCACTAAATATATACAAACAGTGTTAGCATAAATTGGTTACGCTTGCTTTTTAATGTTTAAATTTACAGGAAACGAAAAGAGACATAAGGTGTTTCGAGTGATGATTTTGAGGATCACACCTTTGTTGTTCTAACCCAACGAGCTAGAATATATTTTATTTGCATGTAGTTGCGAACGATAAAACGAATTAACTCAAGTCAAGCAATATCTATTAGCAATTGGAAAATACCATAATTTGGTTAAGATAATATTTTTTCCGTATAAAAACCAAACCTTATAGAAAAAAAAGGTTATATGAAACAACAAATAAGGGATGATAGCTAAATGACAGAAATCAGATAAGCCAATAAAGATTAATGAGTTTTTAAGATAACTCGTCCCCAACGTATTGATGTATGTCTGTTTTTCCTAATAAAATAAAAATAAAAACAAACAAACAAAAACTCTAAATTAAATTCCTTATTTAGTGGTTTTCTCGCTTTTCATTTTCCATTTTCAATAAATTAAGGATCAATTTCCAAATTATCCTGATTTGAGTAAATAAAATTGGGGGCAAAAAATACAAAATTTATGTTGTTTGGTAGAAATATTTTATGTTTTTCCTCGTTATAAAATTGATGAGCGTAGGTTGTGGAGTTTGCAATGTCAATAATATTAGATTTCTTTGTTCCGCTATACGAATTCTTGGAAGTAAACTAAAACGATAAATTTTGTATTTTATTTTTAGGAAATAAATTTATAGAAATGGACAAAGAAATTTCATTTGATTGATTGAATTTAGTTCGAATATTTTCGAAAAATCAGGATCAGCAGATTTAAGGGATTAATTGATAAAGTTTTGCTCGTTTAAGGGTAGAAGAGTTTTTTTTGGAGATAACGATTTTTGTAGTTCTGTTTCTAACAAACAGAAGTTGCACTATTAGTGATAGTTTATTTATGGGTATCTAACGAATCTCCAGAAAACTTACAACCTTCAACTCTAAATGAATGCACATTAGACTACCACTACCATCATCTACATCAGTATGCATTTATAATTTCTGGTACAAAAGAAATTAAATGAAATAAGTAAATATGGCACCAATTATCCTAAATATATTTATTCATATATATTTATTTATAAATTTTTTTTCATTTATAAAATAACATAACACTGATAACCTCAAAAGGTGGATCTGAAATTAAATTTCTTTTTTAATATTTTGATTCATTTATTTCATTTTCTTTCATTTTCATTTAAATTTACATACTGATCTGATCAAATAATTTCATCGCTTATATATAGATCGACATTCCATCTTCTGTCATTCAACGATTGCAATTTCCCCTAATATCTCAATAAATATTAGAGAAAATATCTCTTTTACCAACAACAATTTTTTTTTTCATAACTTGATTCTACATAACAAAAAATATGTTGCATGTATTAATTTACGAAAAGATTGGTTAATTGAACAGCTCTCAGCAGTACACTAAAACGTCCCTACATTTGTTACAATTAAAAGGAATAAATTAGCAAATTATTAAAGAATTTTTTTAAACACGTTGCTCTTGTTAGAGGCAAATTCGAAATAGACCTGTCGTTACAACCTTCCAAGTGGGCGTCTTTTTCCAGATTATTCGTCAAAAGTTTATGTGATCAGATGTTAATGCTAATGTAATTGTTTGTAGTTTGAAGGGCATTAAGGTAATTTAGGATCTGATGAGTACTGATCATACGATAAGAGATATTGAGAATATTGTATTTGGACACCGTTAATCACAAGTGGAGAAGATCATCAATGTTCATTATAACCTCGAGCTTATAAATTAGAACATCTGTCATCTCATGTGTCCACTTCTTTAATTTATGCTCTGAACGATCTTATGGCATCTTCTTCATATTATGTAATATGTAGACCTTTATTTGTATGTAAAAAGTGGGTAAAAATTAGAGGACAGTTAAGATGTTAAGTTAAATTACTTTTTATGTTTTTCAAAACGATGTCTTGACTGCAGCTTAGGTGAAAATAGCAGTATGAGTAACTTGTCTTCTCCATATAAGATATGTTAGATAAAATTTAATTTGGTTAAGTTCTCCGCAGCTTTGAAATTTGGCCCTACGGCATATGATTAATTTTGTATTGATACTTTCTGTGGTTATTGGTTATTTATAGTTTTGAACTTAGTTTGATAACCTACCCACTAAGCATTTTGTTAGCTTGATTACTCATGCACTAACTGCTTACAAGATGTGCATCAGTATCTGGGTTTCTTTAGTTTTGTGTTCCATTTGTCGTTATCGATTAACTTTTAATAACAACATGATTGCGTAAGAAAGAAAGTTAACAAGCAATTGTTTAAAAAAGCAGAATTGATTGCACCATATGATCAATCAGCATAGAAGATATTAAATAGCCAGCCACCATATACTATAAATGAAATTATACAAATTCATAAATATTGAATGAAATATAAAATATTTATCATCACCATAGAAATTGTAGTTTGCAGTCCAATAGGATTCCTAAAATAAACCACTTTTAAACGTAATTTACGAGTCGTCAGACAATTTTTATTAGCGTAAATTACAGCTAACAAATGTTTTAAAAATTCTTAACTATTCTATAAATTTGCTTGTTTTATTTTAACCTCGTTCTTCTTTAAAAAAAATGCGTGTTGCTCTGTTAATTTTCTTTTTTATACATTGGCATTATACATTGGCAAACCTCGCCCATTTGTCTGTTTTATCAGGGTTAGCTAATTAGTTAAATTACAAAAAACAAGTATTAATTACTTAGAATCCAAAAACTAGTCTATTGTTCTAGCGAATTATACAGAAAACAAAAATTCACATAAACATGCATTTTTTAGATTCATCAGAAAACTTTTTGAATCATCGAATTTTCGATCTTCGATGATTTATCATGAAGATCGATGATTTTAGTATGTTGGACAATAATTCATAAGTAATTATTTTTCGATTTGGTATCAATGCAAAGCACTTAAAAATATTTACAAGTACTGTTTACAAGTTTGTAATTATAACTATATAATGTAATAAAAATCACAAAACAAATCCAATTAAAAAAAATACTTTCAAAATTATTAATTCAAATATTCCACTCCTTTGAACTTAAAATAATAAAATTTTGATTTGTTTTTCATCCCTAAAGTTCTTTCTTTAAATCAAATCATTAAATAAATAATATTTGGGATTTATTTGTTCGGTTTTCATGCTCTTGACGATAATTGAATAACGATTTTTCTTACCGTACATCCTTTACTTTAAATTCCAATAACAGAAAATGTAAACAAAGGATAAAATAATAAGTAAAAATCTAATAAATATAAATTGAACAAAACAATAAAATCAACAAAATTAGATAAATTAGAGAAAAAACTGAAAAAAATGTAGAGTTTGTGGGTTGAACAAGGTAGGATAAGGAAGTTATTTATAATTTTAATTGAATTATAAAAACAATCAATCCGATTCACCTGAGAACAAGAACAATGAAATCGAACAATGTTGTATAAAATTATTATCTATCCTATAAGAAAAATAGAAGAAAATAAAATGAAAATGAATGTACTAAAGAAGAAAATAAAAAAAGAATTACTAAGAAAATGAGAAAATGAATATCTTTTCAATCGATCGAACATAAATTTTGTATTTTTATGTTCTACCAGAATGTATATAAACGTAATCAGTGTTTGTTGGTTAAGATAATCACTAATTGGTCGTATAATATTTGATGAGGGTCGTTCAATTTGTTTTGGTATAAATTTGAAGTAAGTTAGAAATTTTTTGGAGCTAAAAGATGGCGAAACTATCCTAGAAATTTACAATCAAAAAGCTTTAAACTGTAAAATAATTTCAAACGTATTTTTTTTTGTATTTCAAAAACAGAAGTAAAATCAAATCAAATTATTAACACTTGAATTAATAAAAGCACACAAAAAGTAGTTGAAAATGTAATGATCCAGATAACAATTTTCCCGAAAAACTTTACAAATCTAAATTTCAAATACGAGTATCATAACATAGAATATAAATAAAAACACAAAAAATAGAAAAAGGTAAACAAAAAATATACAAAAAAACACAATCAAAGTCTGAGAGCAAAATGGAATAAAAACAAAAAACAAAGAGCTTTAATTGGGTTTTTTCCTAGAACAAAAGAAACTTTGGGTTGGAAAAAGCATAAAACACATTTTTTATTCGTTTTATTGCGAGTGGCTTGAATTTCAATTCAAAATGAATAACTCTAAAGGATTTTGTAAAGGTAATGTAAGCAGGTTCTAAATAAATCGAAGAGTAATAGCTATAACCTACAATCTAGGACTTCATACTTCCCTCTCACGTATTTACTGTTCAAATATTCACTGGTAGAACTAATTTGTATATTTTAGTACTCGCCTTTGCCAATTAAATGCGCTCGTTATTCATTTAAAGGAAATATAAATCACGGTTTATGCCAAATAGATATGTTAATGTATTCACTTTTCTGTAATTTTCACATACTTATAGAATTTATTTCATATTTGGCATGCAAATGGGGTCCAACTCATTCAAAATAGTTGTGACTGGCTAGTGAAAAGGACAAACTAGTAAGTCAATGTATCAACTAAAAGGGCTCCAATGAAATAAACAAACCCACCTGCCCGTTCCAAATTTTGCCATGCAATCTCTTTTTCCCGTTCTATTAAAAACAAATGAAAAAATATGGAGGGGCTGAAATCTCACAGCTCTGAGATATCAAGACTTCGGTCTGGGTTAAGGTTTTTGATATAGTTTTCGGCAAAAAACTTTTATGAGGACATGGTTTTTAGTTTTGGCAGCAGCGATGTATATCAAACATAACTTTTTGTTAAAGTACATGTATTTTTTAACTCTGTTTAAATATGTATTATAAAACTAACACGAAACATCTATACGTTATTGGAAAATTATAACAGATCATATATTAACATAATTTAGTGTATAATCACAATCAACAAACTACTCAAAAACCTCTCCATTTAGCGTTTTGTAAAATAAAAATTCAAACTTTTTTCAAACAAAATTCTAAAAATATTTCAAAAATTATTACAAAATCACAGATTAAAACTTTTTTCAAAAATTCTAAAAATATTGCAAAAATTATAACAAAATAAAAAATTGTATCTTTTTCCAAAATTATAAAAATTATAATAAAATCAAAAATTTAAAATTTTTCCAAAAATATTCCAAAAATTCTTAAAAAATCAAAAATTGAAACTTTTTTCAAAATTCTAAAAATATGTATATATAAAATTCAAAAATTCTACTTTTTTTTTAAAATTCTAAAAATATTCCAAAAATTAGAATAAAATCAAAAATTTAAACTTTTTCTAAATTCTAATAATATTCTAAAAATTCTTAAAAATTCTTAAAAATTGAAACTTTTTCCAAAACTCTAAGAATATTGCAAAAATTATAACAATATCAAAAATTGAAACTTTTTCCATAATTATAAAAATTATAATAAAATCAAAAATCTAAAATTTTCCAAAATTCCAAAAATATTTCAAAAACTATAACAAATTCAAACGTAAACAAACAGCTGAATTTATTTTTCCAAAAAATTATCTAAAAAAATAAATGATATCATTTTTTGACACACTTGACATTATTTTTTTGACTAACTTATAATTATCAATAATAATAATAAAATTTCATGTCGTACAAACAATTAATTTTAATTTTCCGAAAAATTGGGTAAAAAAATCAAAAAAAATCTTTCTTTTGACACACTTGACATTTTTTTGACAAACTTATAATGCCATAATTCTCAATAATAATAATAAAATTTCATTTCAAACAAAATTTTAATTTAATTTTTTTCCAAAAAATTGGGTAAAAAATAAATAAAAATCTTTCTTTTGACACACTTGACAACATTTTTTTGACAAACTTACAAAAATCTAGATTTTGCTCTCACATACCAATCGCGACCATCAAAATTTCTCCAAATTCAATGTTCCCACTCGTAATCACCTAAAATGGACGTTTTTTAAGCAAAAAATATGCAAATTTCCTTGTTTTGACACACTTGACGATTTTTTTGACACACTTCCGGTAGAGTTATCGAACACATCGTCCTTTCGGCTCTTTCCATTGAGTAAACTTATTTTTAGAAGAAAAACATTTTTCAAATCCGTCAAGCGGTTTTCTAGATTTCGTAGACGGACGGACGGACGGCCTACAGACAGACATACATTTTTTTGCTTTTTTAGAATCAGTAGGTTCTAAAACGTCGAGAAATGCCAAAAAAGTGGGGGTAAGAATTTCACTTTGAGCTCATGAATGTAATACTTAGGTCTTTCAGACCGAAGTAATAAAAGTAAACTATTTTCGATGGTAAGATATGAAATAAATAAATAAATTTTAAACTCAAATTGTAATCTTTATAAGACGGTCCATTCCTAGAGAGCCTTTGCAGCGTTAATACGCTTCTTTTAACGAGTATAATGCAAAGCGGCTGTATAAATATATATCTACCCTGAAGCCAATTCCATTTAAAATCATTACATAAGTCGTCATCCCTCGATATTTCAGGTTTATTTATACCACTAACACTTTTCGGTTTATCTAGGTACAACATGCTATTCCTTCCAGAGTGATCTGGGAAAGTGAAATAGATAAGCATAAATGTAGTCAACTTCTGTTAGATTAGATTAAATTACGAGGATGGATTGCAGTACTGCAGCTTGAAAGGCCTGTTACACCTGACATATTTGCTACTTGGTGAATCCTCAGTTAGAGCATCTCCTCTAAACCTGCTGTGGAAAGGAATTTAAAATATGGGGAGGGTTCAATATATAGTTATAATCCCATAGTATCATCAAGTCATATAACAAAACTGCTTTCTCACGAAAAGTGCTATCAATGCAAAATAGCATAACTAGAAATATAATGGAATGTTATCAACCAGACATAACATGTAACAACATGATAGAAGAATCATATATCATAAAACATATTATAATAGAAAATGCTGAGTGGTTGTTTTGTACCTTTAGTTTTAAGATTTATAAAATTTAGTTTTTAGTTAATGTTTAAACTCTGTTGTATTCAGTTCGAATAAAATTTAATAAAATAAAATATTTTTTTTATGTTTTATTTGATCTTGAATCATAACTGGCGCAGCCGTGCGGTTAAGTGAATAATATAGTGTAGTGTAGTGTAGTGATTGGCGAATAAAAACCAACTCCGAAGTGAACCCGTCAAGAAAATTGAATTTTTTCGACATCTCTGGCTGAAGTTTACCCAAGAGGAAAGCGCTGAGAGGATTTGAGGTTCCACCACATTGCATCATAAACTTCATTTAGGACCAGCTCAACACGACCAGGTAAGCAATTTTAAATTTAATTTTTATTTAGTGAAATCTTTAAACAAATTTTTTTTAAACAAAAAGTGAGATTTTTTTAAATAATAATACGTGTGTTAACGGTTAATTAAATTTCAAATTTCCGCGAAAAAGTGTACTACAAGATAGGCATATTTTCATAATTAATTAAACTATAATTAATTAAATTAATTGAATTTCAAATTTCCGCGAAAAAGTGTACTACAAGATAGGCATATTTTCATAAATACACGTAAATAAATTAACTTAGAATTGTGTTACCAATTTAGACAAACAAGCGCACTACAAGATAGACGCCGACCTGTCTACTATCCACTACTAGATAGAGATAGAACAATTAGATCCAAATTTATAGTATATGAGAAAAAAATTGGCAAAAATCTTTGATCAAAATAGAAATATTGACGAAGATTCAAGAGAAGCCAACTCAAACTTAGAAATGGATCAACAAGTTGTAGAACAAATTAAAGCAATTGGTTTACAATTACAAAATATAACCCAAAAACAAGGTGAACATGACCAATTATTGGCATACCTTAATCAAAAAATGGAACAACCACCAGTAACACATGAACAAGAACATGTAGTTAACAATATGGTAAACGTTCTAGACTTATTTAGGATTCCAGATCCAATAAAGTCAATTCCGAAATTCGATGGAAATCGAAAACAATTATCATCATGGATCAAGACCGTCGATGATACACTTAGTGTTTTCGAGCCACTCGTATCCGAACAAGAATATAGCTTGTATTTGCAAGCAATTAATAACAAAATAGAAGGAAAAGCCAAAGACATACTTTGTCTGGCTGGCAATCCTAAAACCTTTAGGGAAACAAAAGAAATTCTGCAGGAAGCCTTGGGTGACCGGCAAGAACTTTCTTTCTATAAGTCGCAACTTTGGGCGACTAAACAAACCGAAAATTTAAGTATCCACGGATATTTTAATAAAATTAAAGAAATAATGCTTAACATAAAATCTTTATCTAAACAAAACCAAACATACAATAATGCCTGGCATGCCATTAATGCATTCATTGATGAAGATGCATTAGCCGCATTTATATCAGGGCTTAGAAAACCATATTTTGGATTTGCACAAGCAGCGAAACCAAAAGATATAGAAGAAGCGTATGCTTTTCTATGCAAATTTAACTGCAATGAGTTAATTTCGAATAACTCAAGGAGAACAAACCAGCAGTTATCCCAACATATCCCAATCAAACATAATTCAGGTGTTATATTCCCAAATAAACCTAATGTGTTTCAACAAAGAAATAATCAATTTCACTCAACATACGAAAAGAAACAAAGTAATTCGGTAAAAGATAGGCCAATTCCTATGGACGTAGACCTATCTATGAGGTCAAGAATTACCTTTAATAAGAAGATTATAAATAATCACGAAATAAAAGAGGAAAATGATGAGGAGTCATTGCCACCTCTAGATAACGACTATCTAGTCGAAAACCAACAAGAAAATGTCGGAAATTTTCCATTAGACATGAACTCCGACACGGAAGATTAAATTTCCTTCCATATTTAAGATGTTACAGCGAACAGTTAAAACGCATTGTAGCACTTCTTATAGATACTGGTGCTAATAAGAATATTATTAAACCAGGCATAATACCTCAAAATTTATTAAAAATTTCAAAAAATCAAATTAACAAAATAATAGTTAAAAACATTTAAGGAACTCACAAAGTTGATAAAATATTCAAAATTAATCTCTTAGGTAATGAACAACCTACTTTGAATTAAATTTTCATAAATTTTTCGATGGAATCTTGGGTTCAGAATCAATGGCAAAAATGAATGCAAAAATTGATTATAATCTAAGTTCAATTTCATTAAACAATTTTATTTATAAATTCGATCGATACTACCCAGAAGAGAACTTCTACAATCACATAATAACATTAAATACTTCTGAAAACGGAGACTGGTTAGTACCAGAATTTCAAAATTTGAACAATGATATAGTTATACAACCAGGTTTATATAAAGCCGATAAATTTAAAACAACTGTTAGAGTACTAACAAATAGTTCAAATTCACCGGAAATATTACCAAAATTGAAATTACAGGTTAATAATTTCGAAACTTTTAAGCCAATTCCATGTAGAAACCACATAATTGATAGAAATACTATCGAAAACCTAATTCGAACAGAACACTTAAATCCAAAAGAAAAGAGCATCTTAGTCGAAACGGTTTATAAAAATCAAGCGGTATTGTTAAAACAAGACGAAAAGCTTTCATCAGCAACAATAGTAAAGCACAAAATAGTCACAAAATATGAAAATCCTGTTTATACTAAAACCTATCGATACCCATACCACTTTAAACAAAATGTTGAAGAACAAATACAAGAAATGCTAGATAGTGGTATTGCTCGAAATTCTAAAAGTCCTTATTCGGCACCAATTTGGGTCGTTCAGAAAAAACAAGATGCTTCGGGCAAACGGAAAGTAAGAGTTGTCATCGACTACCGTAAACTAAATGAAAAGACAGTAGATGTTAAATTCCCAATCCCACAAATAGAAGAAATTCTAGACAGTCTCGGAAAATCTGTATATTTTTCAACCTTAGATCTAAAATCAGGCTTTCATCAAATTCCTTTAGACCCAAAATCTCAAGAAAAAACAGCTTTTTCAACATACAAGGGACATTTTGAGTTCAACAGAATGCCCTTTGGCTCAAAGAATGGTGCGGCAACTTTTCAGCGAGCGATGAATAATGTCTTGCAAAACCTAATAGGAAATATATGCCATGTATATCTTGATGATATTATTATTGTTGGATATAGCTTAGATAACCATATACAAAACCTTAACACTGTTCTCGAAAGATTATCGCATTTCAATCTTAAAATTCAATTGGATAAATGTGAATTTCTAAAGAGAGAAACAGAGTTTCTTGGTCATATAATCAC
Source organism: Diogma glabrata (assembly GCA_963693315.1). Lineage (NCBI taxonomy): Eukaryota > Metazoa > Arthropoda > Insecta > Diptera > Cylindrotomidae > Diogma > Diogma glabrata. The sequence continues at coordinate 198,456,745 of OY856187.1, forward strand.
ACAAGATGGAGTTAAACCTAACACCGATAAAATTCAGAAAATTCTAGAATGGCCATTACCAAAAACTGCTAAACAAATTAAACAGTTTTTAGGACTCTCAGGTTATTACAGAAGATTCATAAAAGGTTATTCAAAAATTGCCAAACCCATGTCAAAGTTTTTAAAGAAAGATCAAGTTGTCAACACGAAAGACGTCGAATATATAAGAGCTTTCGAAAACTTAAAAAGAACTTTAGCTACAGATCAAATTTTAGCATATCCCGATTTTACTAAAGAATTTATTCTAACCACGGATGCATCAGATTTTGCGCTAGGTGCAGTCCTCTCTCAAATCCAGAACAATATAGAAAAACCTATTGCTTTCGCTTCAAGAACACTAAACGCTACAGAGATCAACTACGCAACAAACGAGAAAGAAGCTTTAGCTATAATATGGGCGGTCAAGAAATATCAACCATACCTGTACGGTAACAAATTTACGTTAGTAACAGACCATAAACCACTTACTTTCATTAAATCATCCGAAAAAAATTCAAAAATCTTAAGATGGAGACTTGAATTGGAGAACTACGATTATAACGTTGTCTACAAAGAAGGCAGAGCAAATGTAGTAGCAGATGCGTTAAGCAGAATGCCTACAGTAGATAACGAGGTGAATATAAATATAGGAACAGATAACACTCCACGTGAATCTGAAGTAGAAAACCTTCCAAATAGGGATAGTGACATAGACACTATTCATTCTGCGAATACATCCGATGATTATTTCATCCACTTCGCAGGTCGTCCTATAAATTATTATAGGAACCAATTATTTTTCAAAATTTCAAATCTAGACACAGTAATTTTGGAAGACATATTTCCAAACTATAAACGAGTAATTATTTCGAAAAAATCATTTCAAAAAGAAGATATTACAAATTTCATAAAAGAGTTTCATAACGGTAAACAAACAGCAATCCTGGCACCTGAACAATTGTACCAGACAATCCAGGAAGTATTTCGAGAAAATTTCTCACAAAACGGCCATTTCGTTTTCGCTACAGAAAAGGTCGAAGATGTTAAAAATGAAGAGCGTCAAAATGCAATCGTAGTTAAAGAGCACGAAAGAGCCCATCGAGGGGTGAATGAAGTAGTAAATCAGATCAAACGATCCTACTTTTTTCCTAAAATGAGTAGTGTGATCAAACGACATATCAATGCATGTAACATATGCAATGTTCATAAATACGACCGAAAACCGTATAATATAAAAATATCTCCGCGACCGAGCACTAAAAACCATTAGAACGAGTGCACATAGATATTTTTAATATCAACAAAACAAATTTTTTGTCCGTTGTAGACTCATTTTCTAAACATTTACAAATGATTCCAATCGAAACTAAAAATCTATTGGATACGACCACAGCTCTAACGAGGTATTTCACTCAATTCGGAATCCCTAACGTTATTTTCTCAGATCATGAGACAACTTTCCAGTCATTACAATTCAAAGAATACTTAAGCAATCTTAATATCCGATTGGAGTACGCGTCATCATCGGAATCAAATGGTCAAGCTGAGAAAACACATTCAACTATTATAGAAATTTTCAATACAAACCGTAATAAATCGCCAAAGTCGAGTATTCAAACAGCGATAGAGTTATCAGTAGCTTTGTATAATAACTCGATACACTCGTCAACCGGTTTCACACCGAACGAGATTATTTTTAATCAAAATAACTTAATAAACCCGGCAGAAATACAGGAACAAGCCAAACAAATTTTTAAAACGGTTAATACTAATTTAGAAAAAGTTAGAAACAGAGTAGAGAGGCAAAATAACAGTAAAGAAGATCCTCCTAGATTACATGACGATCAATTGGTTTATCTTAAACCAAACATCAGAACAAAATCTCAGCCTAAAAACCAAAATTAAAAATGCAAACTACAAAACTTTTAAAACAACCAGGGATATAAAAAGAAACAAAAATAAAATTAAAAGATTAAAGAAATACTAATTTTGATTTTTACTTTTCATTTCAGAAATTTTGACTATAAATTTTTATTTAATTAATTTTATTTAATTAATTAATTTTTTATTTAATTTTTATTTTAATATCTATTTATGTTAATTATCCAAAACTGATTTTACAAATTTTACAAACAAATTTTACTATTCTTATCCATGTTAATAAAAACAAGAAAAATAAAAGCAAAATTCGAAATAAAAGAAATTGTCATTAGAAATTTTTATTGCATAAAAATTAATTAATATTAGAAATTTTAGAAAACAGTTTTATCAATCGATAATATTATCATCAATAATAAATAAAATTAAATCTATAGTTAAAAAGAATATTGAATTGAAATATTGTATTGTAGTATTGTAGTATTGTATACTAAAATTTTTACTTATTATTTTGAAACATGATTACTTTAAAAAAGTTATTAATTTTGACTATATTTAATTGTATCAACACACAAAAATTGGAAATAAAAAATTTGCATGAAGATCCAATACTGTTAGAAAAAATAAACGAATGTAAAATTCAAACAGGGATCATAAGGGTCATACACCCAATTAATATAACAAACCTAGAAACTACCATAGAATTAATGATGAAAAATATAGTTGATAAGATAGATAAGAATGAACTTGATTTGTATACAATAGTTAAGGAAAAATGTAAAAGGTTACATAACAACTTACTACAAATAAAACCACCAAAACGTCTCCGACAACGAAGATGGGATGCATTGGGATCAGGATGGAAATGGTTAGCTGGAAGTCCAGATGCAGATGACTTAAGGTTAATCAATGCTACAATGAATGGTCTAATAAATGAAAACAATCAGCAATACCAAGTCAATGAGCAGATCAACAAAAGAATTCAGCTACTAACAAAAACAATAAATGCAGTCTTAACCAACACATCGATAGCCAATAAAATAGTTCTAAGCGAGTTAGAAATTATGACAGCAGTTATGCAGATTGAAACCATCGATGCAATTATTGAGGACATCCAAGATGCAATAGTAAGAACCAAAATAGCACTGCCAAGCAACAAAGTTCTTTCGTTAAAAGAAATCATTGTTCTAAAAAATCTTTTGACTGAACAAGGAGTAAATATAACAATTCCAGACGAAGCATTAAAATTTGTAACACCCAAAGTTGCTATATGTGAGGAAACACTATTATACATATTAGAGGTACCAAAATTGGAAAATTTTACATCAACAACAATAAGACTTACTCCACTAGTTGTAAACAACAGCATTATCGAAAGTCACCCACAATACCTCATCAAAAACAGACAGAAGCTATACACCACAATCAACTACAACAATTTTGTCCAAAAACATACAGATCTAAAAGAATTTAAGGATGAATGCATAAAACCACTAGTTTTTGGAAATCAAGGCAGCTGCAAAGTAACATGGGAGATCAACACAGCAATACAATGGATATCTGAGGGTAAAATACTAATAAATAATGGAAAGAACGTCGAAATAGTTACTAATTGTGGACCAGATGACAGAAATTTAACAGGAAATTTTTTAATAACAATCAATAATTGTACAGCCACGATTAACAACAAAGAATTTCAAGCTTATGAAATCAAAACCGAGAATGAGGAAATCCAGGGAGCACTTCAAAGTATTCAAATAGTAAGAAAAATGAAAATTGTTCAGAACATAACAGCAATCGAACAGGATACCATCCAAAACAGGAAACTGCTACGACAAGTTTTTTTGAAGCAATATCATCACGAAAATTGGATATGGACACTTTCAGGAGGTTTATCATTATCATCCATATGTGTAATCGTTGTATTATCGTATATGTGCCTGTGTAAATGCTCGATAACAAAAACAGTGCAAAGTCCAATTAACCTGGAAAATACCAAAGTAGCATACAACGACCTATTAAGGAAAGCCGGCATAGTAACAAAAGTCGAGGACGACTTTTCATCACCCCAGGGAGGAGTTATAATCCCATAGTATCATCAAGTCATATAACAAAACTGCTTTCTCACGAAAAGTGCTATCAATGCAAAATAGCATAACTAGAAATATAATGGAATGTTATCAACCAGACATAACATGTAACAACATGATAGAAGAATCATATATCATAAAACATATTATAATAGAAAATGCTGAGTGGTTGTTTTGTACCTTTAGTTTTAAGATTTATAAAATTTAGTTTTTAGTTAATGTTTAAACTCTGTTGTATTCAGTTCGAATAAAATTTAATAAAATAAAATATTTTTTTTATGTTTTATTTGATCTTGAATCATAACTATATAAAGGTCATTTCCGTAAATACAGTACTCTTTCTCATGCGAATAAGGATCCAAACTCTTGTATCTTCTCGGTTTCTTTCTCAAGCTCACAGAATCTAATTTTATACCTTTTCCCCCACCCCAATACTCTTGAGCTGTTTATCAATCAACTGTTTTCTGCTAGGACACCTATTAGTGTTCTTAGGTTGTTCTTCTTTAGTTTCAAACATATTTTTAAATGAAATGGGAAAATTGAGGTTTTCTGTAAGAAACAAAATTTATGTCTCTCTTTTTGTTTGTCTGATCTCTGTAACGTATTTCAGGCTGAATATGCAACAATAAAAGAGGTAGTAGACTGGTTATACTAAAATGTAATATATGTAAGGAATATTGGCATTTTTCTGGGAAGTTGTCGGATTGCAATGAAGATTTGAGACTCACTAGATCTAGCCTTATAATGCTAAAATCACAACGACACTGTCTAGCATCTCGTAACAAAATGGACAATCATTTTATTATTCACCTCGTTTGGCCATTTATATTTAACATACAAAATTTTAGACTGATGAGTTCTATAGAGAAGATGGCCCTTCTTGCTTTGTGTCACCAAGCATGACAACTTTGAAATAACCGTTTGCTTCATGGAAAATGTTGCATAATAAAGTAGTATTTAATGCAAAAATACAAGATGGTCAGAGAGCACTATATGTGTGATTGGAGACAGATCTGACCTGAGCAACTTTAATAATAAATCATAGAGAGACGAACGCCTAAGATATTTTTCGCTTCTTAAGAAGCTCTAGATAGTTCCCGATGGAGTAGAGCTTAAATAGCAAAGATTTTCTTATGGTATGTGTACGAAAAATTTTAGACAGTCCTTTGGCTCGTATACTAGACCCAAACCAACATTACCTATCGAAAGGGTTCTGTTCTTTGCATTACATCATTATATGTGATATTTTATTCATTGAGAGCTACGGATATTTCCATAGGGATCTGCCAGAACGCATCCTTCAAATCGAGATTTGAGATGTATTGAGATTTGGCCAATGGACTTTGAATTCCTTCTATTTGTTTAGTCCCTAGGCCTTCAACTACATACTTTTGTGATTACCACATATTTTATACTTCGTGATTCGCCTGTCTTTGACGAGCCTGAAAACATTTGTTCTATGATTTTTCTCAAATCGGCCGCTTTTGCGTTCGGCAAGCTCCGAAAAATGCCGATTGCCCGCGATCTTGTAAATTTGCTACCACATTTATTTTTTTTGACTATGGAGGTTGGAAATTTGTTTTAGAATACGAGGGTAAGCTTGTCCGACCAAAATGTGTTTGCTATTGTCGAGTCCGACAACTGACATTTTGGATGTTTGGGTTGTCGGACTAGACAATAGCAGACAAATTTTTGTCGGACAAGGTTACCCTTGTGTTCTCAATCAAATTTCCAACCCCCATAGTTAAAAAAAAACAAAAATTTACAAGATCCCGGGTAATCGGCATTTTTCGGAGCTTGCCGAAAGCAAAAGCGGCTAAGGACTCGCCAAGGACAGGCGCATCACGAAGTATAAAATATGTGGTAATCACAAAATTATGTAGCTGAAGGCCCAAGGACTAGTAGTAAAGAGTATGCTAAAGGTTTCGTAAAAGCGTTCACTTTCCGTGAGAGCCCAACTTAACCTGGTTTTTGGACCAAGACTACAGTAGATGATCAGGAACTTGTAGAGATTTTAACTATCCCCAAGAGCAACATTCAATCCAACACCTCTCCTAATAACCTCTCAACAGCCAGATATATGAAATAATGTCGCTGTTTTGTTGGACGCACGTCACCGGTATCGATATAGTGTTCCAATAAAGCAGTTTTTCTCAATGCCAGCTCCGAAAAGGACTGCAGGAGTTTGATGAGACCTGCTAGCCTTTGATATTCAACTGTTTTAGACTAGAATCTAGATAATGAAGGTATATTTATTTCTATTGCAAATTGCTATAAAAAAGATTAATATAAATTGAAAACTGTTAAAAATTCAATACTCAAATATAATTTCTATGTAAGAGATAGGTCTACCATCACCTAAATGATTTCCTGATTCGGTTGAAGTATACGTTCGTGGAAAATACTCATGGAGAGATGGACATGTCCTTTCTGCAGTGCTGATGTGTTAATTTAGTTCTCAAGATTTCCATAGTGATACTAATAGCATTTACATGTTGCCGTTGCTGTACCAATTCCGTTTGCTATAAAAAATCTCAACCTCAACATAAAAACACGAATCATAATTGGTCGACACTAAGGGCCGATTGTATGAATGCGGATAGAAGATAAATCCTCGGATTAATCGTCGTTTGTATTGTATGAATCAGGATAGATTAAAAAATCTATCCGTGGATTGTTGATCTATCTATCCTTTGATCTATCTTCTATTTTTCTTCTATAAAGAAGGCTACAGACCTACAATCAATTTGTCAATCAATTCGAAAACGAAAATAAACGATATAAAATTTAATGTATAAATCCCCTAAATTTTATTTCGTTTATTTTCGTTTTCAATTGATTGAAGGTCTGTAGCCTGCTTAAAAAAGGTACAACTTTTTTCTTGACATGCGCATAGCAGAAAAGTTTTGTTTTGAATTTGTGGTTATTTCTTAATTTAAATTTCTGCGTTTCAAAATTCGTTTTTTGATATAAATTAATAGTAAAATAAATAATATTTTCAGTATAATTTTAATATATTCGATTTCAATTTTGAAATAATGTTTTTTAATTTATAATTAAATTTATTTAATAGAAAAGTAAGAGAAAAAGTATTGCCACTTATAAAAAAATGCTATAAACTGCAATAAAAACAAAAATAAAAATTAATCTATCCGTGTTCATTCAATCGACGAAAACGAATCCTCGGATGAAGATAGAATTTTACCCTCGGAATTTTTTCTATTCATCCTTGTTCATACAATCGGCCCTAAAGGTCATAAAAAAGATATATCTTTCTATTATCTACTATCCTTCTATATTGTTTCAATCTGTTCAGCCAACGAGGTGACAATAACTTTTTAGTTTACAGTGCATTGCTTACACTTCAAAGAGTCTCGAGTATTGTGTACACTGCCTGAAACCGTGATCTGGATTTTTGCATTTCCAGCCATAAATTAGTTTTCTTTAAAGTTGGAGCCTCCATATATCTCCTTTTGTAATTGTTGAATGCACTCTTGGTAGTTTATCTTTGGGCGGATCTTTATTGATATAAGTTCGCATCATAGTGACTTCTGAGATACCTGGTCTGCAAATTCACGTGGTGGTAGTTGTACTGACGCTTACAACTAATCTCTTCAAACACAGCATACACAGCTCGTAAAGGTGATCAACTCATTCTACATGCACATATAATAGCTCCCATCAGATATCAAACCTCCGATTTTTGAGAAAAATGTCCAACAGGGCTATAGTTCTGTTAATGGTGCGCAGTAGTTGTCACTCTGCTGCAGAATATCTGTGTAGAAGTCATCGAATGTTTCATTGGTTTTCTGCTTGCGTGATCTAATTTTGTCTAGAAATTCGTTAGCAGTATCACGATTACCAAGCTTTCTCCTTGGAACTCCACACACATCTCTCCAAGTTAAGTGCGGATTTCTACGATGGGACAGATTGGTAAGTACTTCTGTACTGCAGCCTTAATGTGGAGGGTAGAAATGAAAGTCAGAATTTAGCTTATTTAATTTATTTGAGCAATTTCACGAAGATTCAACAACGTTTTGACTTGACCCCTTTTAATTTTGATTATTTTTTGTTTATAGATAGTCTTTGATAAATAAAAAATATAAGTTCTCTTAGAATTTTTTGTTCGACCAGGGGTCTTCACAGGGTGCCCCTCAATTTTTTGTTATTTTGTGATGTGAGTGCATTTTGACGAGCGATTGTAGAAAAACTACTCAATCGATTTTCATAAATGATATGTCGTTGAATAGGTATTAGAACAAAGTTTTTAAAAATGTACACTTTTAATTTTTTTTATTTATTTATTTATTTATTTATTTAGTTAAAAAAACTATTTTTTTTTACAATTTTACAAACATATAGAAAAAATATTATTTAGTTCTAATAAAATTAATAATTTTTTTTTTATACAAATTAATTCTTGTTTCAGTTTTAATTTCATTTGGTAACTCATTGAATAATTTAAGCCCATTATACATGAGCATTTGTTTAGTCTTTTCTTTATTATAACATTTAAGCCTAAAACCACTAGTATTTCGTAAATTATACTCATGAACATCCTTTACATATACTAATTTATCACAAAGATATTTTGGATAAATGCCATTTTTCATTTTAAAAACTATTACCAAAACATTATATTCAATTCTTTGATGTACATTAAGATTTTAAGGCACTTAACATAAATTTAATTGACGTATATTTACTAACTTTTAAAATAATTCTCATACATTTGTTTTGCAATTTTTGTAACTTATTTAACATTTCTTTCGTACAAGTAAACAGAATAGTAGAGCAATACTCAAAATGTGGCTTAATCATAACATTATATATTTTTACAGCTGTAGAAAAGCCCAATTTGCAACGAATTTTTGAAAAAAAATAAACTTTTTTGGCTACTTTTTTACATACATAATTAACATGATTTTTAAAACTTAAATTACAATCAATAATTACACCTAAGTATTTTATTTCTTTAACTACCTCTAATTTATGACCATCTATTACAATATCATTTCTAATATTACTATTAATAATCATACATTTCGTTTTGTCTACATTTAATTTAAGTTTATTCATTTTAAACCAATCACTCAGATTTTCTAGGTCGATATTGATCTGCCTTACACATTCTTCAACACTATCACCAATTATATAAATTAATGCATCATTTGCTCCAAAAAATTGCCATTTTTTGAAATAATTTTTAACGGTGTAACATAAGAAAAATACGGTGTAATAGTAAAAAAGATGGCATAGCCTTTTTTTTTTTTAACTACATTGAAGCTTATTTTATATCTAACCACTTGTGAAAGTTTGGGACTTGCGTTATTTTTTGTTTTAAAGATTAAATTCGTTGTGCATATGACTGTCGGGAATCATTTTTTTTTGTTCTGAAGGAAAATTATAAAAATGGCGTTATAAACTAGGAGATTTTTTTTTATGTTAAACATCAAATATTTTAATATTAGATGAACTTTTTAAAACATTATAAAAATTATATATGTAGTACAATAAATAAAATAAATACAATTGTTAAAAATGATTTACTTATTTTACAAACAGAAGTTTCTTTTGAATAGGAAAACAGTTCTGCAATTATTTTCTTTGCATTAGATGGCATAAAAAATGAAATGTTTATTTATCACTTATAGTAATCACTTGTCACTCTTATAAAAAATAATTTGACAGTCTCGACTGCAAACAAAAAACCGTATAAATAACAAAATCTATTTAGGAACTTTTGACTGGAGAAGTATTATGTTCGTATTATGTTATTATGGCCAGAAAGTAAAAGATTGTATTTTAACATTAAATTACAAAACGATTTTGTATTTTTTTTTGTTAATTGATATTCATTTTTATCGGCGTATCCAAAGTTCATGGTGGATTCCTATTTTAAAGCCCATTTGAAAAGTTTTTTTGATGTATCAATAATATCTTTGCTCCCTATACTATAACGGTGAGCAGCACGCTTCAGTGTACCACCAATTCCATCACAAGGTCCCTTTCCATGGCTGGTAGCATGAAAATGCCATTCTGCATCAACCTTAAAGTCTTTTTTGTGGTGGCATAAGTTAATTAGGTTATGTTTATTTTTGTATTGAGAAGGTGCACTGTCCGTGTTATAAATTATTTTCGTAATATTAGAATTTATATGCGTTTTGATGAATTCAATAAGTTTTGTAATGAAAAGATGGACTGTAGTACTGTTGTGATCGTTTATATCCGAAATGACTATAAAACTTCGGTGCTGTATATATTCACTTGCGGCACTTTTAAAATAAATGACAAATGGATGAATAGTAGCTTGTGAATTATTATAATAATAGCCTTGAACCGCATCCTGAATTATGAAGCCGTAGTTTTCAGAAAAATCCCTTGAACGAAGCACTTCCTGCTTCTAATTTTTTTTCCTCAATGAATGTAGATTGCTGTTTTGCTATAAAGTTGTGTGGTATCAAAATTTGTAAACGGTAAATAAATTTTTTCATAAATTCTTCTACAGTTTCTATTAAAGTATCCAAATTGCATCGATCAGTGGTATTCCATTGTTGATATTTGACTTGAAGGATTCCTTTAACGTCAAAATCATTTAGTAATTTTTCTTCCAGTTGTTGAAGTTTTTTTGAACATTCATTGCACTTCAAAGTATGACAATCTTCTGTTAATTCACCACATGAAACAAAGTCAATTAATGTTTAATAATTCTGGAAAGCAGTATCAGTAATCCAAGAGTGTTGAATCATTAGTTTTATATTTTGATGTATGGTACACACGCACACATTATAAACTCCTTGGGATAATTTTATACATTCTTGTGGTCGAAGGGACGTGAATTTAGTAAATCCTATTTTCACATCAGGAAACTTATTTTTAAACTCCACATAAGCTTCGTTTAATGTACATAGCAATAAGCGCTTTTGTGTTTTTATGCGCTCATCTCCTTTTTTAAAAGATATTGCATCTCGTTTGCCTGGCAATAATCTACTGATTTCATCACTTTTATAGAACTGCTCCACAACATTTATATCTGTTGTGGATACACCTCTTTTATCCGTCGCAGATGAATGCTGAAAATTATTTTCATGTAGAGTTTTACTTTTTTCAACCAAATGACGCGTAGCATTACTGTTGTTTGTTATTATAATTATACTGTTATTATAAATATATTATTTTATTTAAAAAAATAATAATTTATATTATTATATTTAAAAAAAATTCTACTTGAAGTCGTATTTCTCATTTATCAAAGGCTATCTATAAACTAAAAATAAACCAAATTAAAAAGGGTCGAGTCAAAATGTCGCAAAATTTTGCTGAACTTGACTGCAATTGCTTTTTAAAAAGTTCATTTAATAATAAAATATTTGATATTTAACATAAAAAAATCTGAATCTAAAAATCGCCATTTTTATAATTTTCCTTCAGAACAAAAAAAACTGATTCCCAACAGTCATATGCACAACGAATTTTATCTTTAAAACAAAAAATAACGCAAGTCCCAAACTTTCACAAGTGGTTAGATATAAAATAAGCATCAATTTATTTATAAAAAAAAAAAAAAAAGGCTAAGCCATCTTTTTTTCAATTACACCGTTTTTTTCTTATGTTCCACCGTTAAAAATTATTTCAAAAAATTAACAGTGTACATTTTTAAAAACTTTGTTCTAATACCTATTCAACGACATATCATTCATGAAAATCGATTCTGTAGTTTTTCTACAATCGCTCGTCAAAATGCACTCACATCACAAAATAACAAAAAATTGAGGGGCACCCTGTGAAGACCCCTGGTCGAAAAAAAAATTCTAAGAGAACTTGTATTTTTTATTTATGAAAGACTATCCATAAACAAAAAATAATCAAAATTAAAAGGGGTCAAGTCAAAATTTCCCAAAAATTTGCTGAACTTGCGTGAAATTGCTTATTTACTTTATTTAATTTATTTAAAAAATTATTATTTTAATTTATTTAAATCAATTAATTTATTTAATTTAATTAATTAATTTAATGTGTTTAATTTATTTAATTTATTTAGTTTATTTAATTTATTAAAATTATTTAATTTATTTAATTTATTTAAATTATTCAATTTATTTAATTTGTTTAATTTATTTAACTTATTTAATTTATTTCATTTATTTAATCCATTTAATTTATTTAATGTATTTAATTTATTTAAATTATTTAATTTATTTTGTTTATTTAATTTATTGAATTTAATTAATCTATTTAATTTATTTAATTTATATAATTTATTTAATTTATTTACTTTATTTAATTTATTTAATTTATTTAATTTATTTAATTTATTTAATTTATTTAATTTATTTAATTTATTTAATTTATTGAATTAATTTAATTCATTGAATTTGGGCTATTATTTTGAAAACGTACATTTTTTTGTTGATTTTTAAATTTTTGATTTTTAAAAAATCTGAAATTTTGATATATTGTTGGCATTGACAAAAGGAAAAAAGTAATTTCTGCTTTTATTTTTTGTGTACTCTGAATCGGAGTTATGCGCGGTTGAATTTTGGGGCTTTTTCACGTAGTTTTTGGTAATGGTGGCAATGTTTTGTGAATAGGTGCCACAAATTTCATCCGAATTACGTATATTTTTGCAAGTAAAAAGGAAAATAATTGAATAATTGAAATAAGTAAGTTTAAAATTAATAATTTTTCTCTTTTCCGCTAGGCGGCGCGTAAAACCTTGGTTTACTTCAAAGCTCATATCTCAAAAAGTAGGCTTTTTTTTTTTTTGTTTTTCACAAATTTTAAAGTAAACATATGCAGCTATGAAATTGAGAAATAAAAAGTCAGCAATTCAATATGGATTTTTTCTTACGATTTTTTAAAGTTTGGTATATGAAAAATTCACATGTGTTTTTTTATTAAGTTTATAATCCTGTACTAAATGTGGATCTAATAAATTAAACATTTCATATTTTAACACCTGCAATAAATTTGAACCATTTTCTGTGCGGTTAAATGGTTAAAAACTTATTAAAAATTAATTTAAGTTAAGTGGTAAAATAAAGGAATTTAAATTATTAAAAGGGTGTGTAAAATGTTTATTCATTTTAAAAAATGTCTATTCAGCCCCTTTTTACTAATTAAAATCTCATTAGAGGCTCATAATTTTAACATTTAAAATTTCTAATGACGCCCACAAACGGTTTTTGACCAAATTATACTTGCATCCAATCAAAATATATTAAATTGTACCTACCTAATTTTACCTGATTCTACCTATGTCAAAACTATTTCAAGGGTATATATATATATTGATTGGATTGCCTTATAATCAATTATATTCGAAAATATTTAGAAGACATAACGTTTAGAAAAGATAATAATAGAAATTGTGCTGTAACTTGTACGGTCTCAAAAATCATCAGCGGATATCAAAAAATGTGGAACTGGTGACACCAGCTGTTATTCAAAAAGCTGCAACCCTAAATTTTACTTTGCGTGATGACCAGTTTATATGTGAAACATGTCGCACTTATATCTATAAAAATAAGGTAAATTTAATTATTTTATTAAAATGAATAAAAATTCATATGCAACTAATATTTTCTATACAGCAGCTTTCATGTTCGGAAACTATCGATAGTGAAATTATTTCTATAAATCAGGATGTTGAAAATGTTCCAACGAACGAAAATATTCAAATACCTCCAGCATCTTTAAATCCATCACCAGTTTCGGTTGATACTATATCTCCACCAGTTCCTGAACTACTTAATGACATTTTGGAAGATATTAACAATGTTCTTGGAAGGTTAGCCGAATCTCCTATCAAACAAAATCATATTACAACAAGAAGTTATAAAAAAATTGCAAGTGTCACATCGGCAATAAGTCAAAGAATATTTCAAGTAGATTCAGTTAAAGTGTTATCACCAAACGAGGAATGTGAATATACATCATAGCTTATGAACCTTAAAAAAGAGTTTAAAGATGCCAGCCGTAAATCAAAACAAGTGTTTTTGTTGACAACTCTACCACGTAAATTTTGGTCAAATCAACGTATTCAGGATGAATTTAATGCATCAAGACGACTGGTAGAATTCGCCATGGATCTGTTGGAAACAGTAGGTCCTTACAGTTGGCCTCAAAGCAAACAAGTGCACAGTTTGTCACAAAATATAGTAAAACAAATTCAAACATACTTCTTATCAGAGGAAATTAGTAGAACAATGCCTGGCCTTAAAGATGTTGTTACTATTACAGAAGGATCGACAAAAATTAAGAAATCAAAGCGGTTGGTGTTATAGACCCTCACCGACATCTACGAAATGTTCTTGGAAGAAAACAAAGAACCCAAGGATTCCACTGTTTTTTACCGGATAACACTACACCCGATAAAATAATTGCCAAAATGTTTTCTTTTTCTGATGATCATAAATATTTCAATTTAAAGGCAAAAAAAAAATATATATATTAATTTTTTAATGTATTTATTTATAATATTGATTAAATTATAATGTTTATAGGAAAAATATTTTTTTAATGTTTTTTTCTAATGTTAGTGTTGGTGATGTTGAAATTATAACAAAATCTTCGATCATTGGGATCTCCAATTCTTATTCTGAATAAAAACCTGTTTCTCAATCAGAAATACACAAAAAATGGTTCAAATTTATTGCAGGTGTTAAAATATGAAATGTTTAATTTATTAGATCCACATTTAGTACAGGATTATAAACTTAATAAAAAAACACATGTGAATTTTTCATATACCAAACTTTAAAAAATCGTAAGAAAAAATCCATATTGAATTGCTGACTTTTTATTTCTCAATTTCATAGCTGCATATGTTTACTTTAAAATTTGTAAAAAACAAAAAAAAAAAAAGCCTACTTTTTGAGATATGAGCTTTGAAGTAAACCAAGGTTTTACGCGCCGCCTAGCGGAAAAGAGAAAAGTTATTAATTTTAAACTTACTTATTTCAATTATTCAATTATTTTCCTTTTTACTTGCAAAAATATACGTAAGTCGGATGAAATTTGTGGCACCTATTCACAAAACATTGCCACCATTACCAAAAACTACGTGAAAAAGCCTCAAAATTCAACCGCGCATAACTCCGATTCAGAGTACACAAAAAATAAAAGCAGAAATTACTTTTTTCCTTTCGCCAATACCAACAAAATATCAAAATTTCAGATTTTTAAAAAATAGTCGTTTTTTTTTCGATGTACGTTTTCAAAATAATAGCCCATTTATTGAATTTATGTAATTAATTTAATTAGTTTAACTTATTAATTTATTGGATTTATTTAATTTATTTAATCTGTTTAATTTATTGAATTTATTTTATTTGTTTAATTTGATTAATATGTTTAACTTTTTTAATTTATCTAATTTAATTAGTTTATTCAATTTATTTAATTTTTAAAAATGTTTTGATTTCATTTATTTAGTTTATTTAATTTATGTAATTTATGTAATTTATGTTGTAATTTATGTAATTTATGTAATTTGTGTAATTTATTTAATTTATTTGATTTATTTAATATGTTTTATTTATTTAATTTAGTTAATTTTTTATTTGTTCAATTTATTTATTTTATATGATTTATTTGATTTGTTTAATTTTTTCAACTTATTTAATTTATTTGTTTTATTTTATAAATAATTTATTCAATGTTTCTTATTAACTTCCCGAAATGGGAAGTTATTGTTTTTGGGTCGATTTTCGAAATCGGAATTTTTATGATATCTTTACGTTTCATGACCTCCTGAAGCTGTTTAGACTATTTTTAGCTGGCAGTCTGTATGTGTGTGTGTGTGTGTGTGTGTGTGTATGTGTGTGTATATCGCTGTATGGAGAATTTTTGCCCAACGCTTTCCCAACAACCGATGTGTCGATTTTAACGAAAATGGTCGCAATCGATGTATCTTATCGTAACTTAGAGCTCAGTCTTTTTCTAGCGAAATTAAATCAATTGTTTTTTAGTGGTTTCCAAAAAACTGAAAATAATCTCTTGCAAATATCATGAGATTAATAAATAATGCTATCAAGGTCATAAAGCTTCCATATTGTTTGTCATCATGTCAGACATTTATAATGAGATTTGTATAAACAATTGCTATCTTAGTTTTTGAGATTTTTAACAAAATGTGAAAAAACTACGTGATATTTTCTGTATGCAAACGCATGATATCTGGATGAAGCTTTGGTATGTGAATGAGCTGCAAACGCATCCGGGTTTATTGAATATCAAAAACCTGAGTTTTTTTCTAAATTTGACAAAAAGGTCAGAGGTTCGAGAGTAGATTGCTTGGTCAACTGTTTATTAACTTCCCGATATAAGAAGTTATTGTTTTTAGGTCGATTTTCAAAATCGAAATTTTTATAATATCTTTACGTTTCAAGACCTCCTGAAGCTGTATAGGCTATTTTTAGCTCCCAGTATGTATGTGTGTGTGGGTATTTGCGTGTGTATCGTCGTATGTGGATAGACATTTTTTACAATGCTTACTCAACAACGGATTATACGATTTCAACTTTAATGATCACAATCGATATATCTTGGTGTAACTTACAGCCCAGTCCTTTTCTAATGAAATCAGTTAATTTATTTTTTAGTGGTTTCCAAAAAACAGAAAATCATCTCTTGCAAATATTAAGAGAATAAATAATGCTTTCAAGACCATTTACCTCCCATTTTGTTTGTCATCATGTCAGACATTTATAATGACATTTGTATAAACAATTGCTATCTTACTTTTTGAGTTTTTTAAGAAAATTTGAAAAATAGGTGTGATTTTCATTACGCAAACGCATGAGAACTTGATGAAACTTTTAAATTAAAATGAGCTACAAACGAATCCGGGTTTATTTGAATATGGAAAATATGCTATTTTGAATGAACTATATTCAAAATCTGGCAAAGGAGTCGGGGAGGATGTCTGTGGTTCTTTGAACAACTGTTTTTTTTTAGACTTCAATAACACTCAGTCCTGACGTTTAATTTTGTTGAAACTTAGAGCATAACGTTTTTGTAATGTTTATAGTAGTTTTGCAACTTGTCACTTTCGGTTAAAAACTTTATCTTATTCTTTTAAATATATCACAACAACAGCCACAGTTATTAAGTGTTTTTGCCGAATGTTTGGTAAAACTTTTTAGTTAACATGAGATAGAACAAATTTGTTTTTGAAGTGTCTTGTATATAGTGGTCGCCGTTCATCAAACAAATGCTGACCTTTTATCTTACCATAAGGTTAGGTTGTTGTGTTGGTGTTCATTTTTGATATTGATCATTTTAATGATATCTTCACCTTTCAATACCTTCTGAATCGGTCTAGACAACTTATTTTAGTTTGCAGTTTGAGCTTGCAGTTTTGTTATTAAATTTAAATATGATTATACACTGCACGTACACATTCAAATTCTATTTAAAGATTATTACAATTGATGTGTCGTATAATAAATAAATCTTAATTTTGCGTATTTAAGTCTTTAAAAACCCTCATTGGGCAATATGCACTTTTTGTTGACTTTTTTTTCCAATTTGTTTTAATATTTATTTTGTAATTTTTCGTTTTTTATTTGTATTTATTGCAGTTAAATTATATTGTACAATTTTTTTCATGTTTGGTACTTTAGTATACCATATACCTTATCCAGTAACTGGTTAGTTTTTAATATTACGGGAAGTTCTTGGCATGGCCCCTATGGTCACACCCCCCTCCCACTAGTTTTTTTGTTTCAGTTGATTTAATATTTTTGTTTAATCATTATCCTGATGCGAGATTGGTCGCACTCTACCACCGATGAGTCTCCTGGTTTTGATTTGAGGAGTGAGTGGTTTAGGCTTTGTTTTGGACGGTTTAGCTTGGAGGGTTTGATCTGGTTGAATCCGCAGTGCACACAGATAGTAGAGGTGGTCTGATTCTGGGGCAATTCTTAGCCAAGTGTTGAAACATCAAAGATTCTCAGCATCTGTGCGCGATTAGTCAATAAAAGCAATTAGTCAATCTAAACCAAAAAAATAAGAATATGGCTAGTTTGTGACCAGGCCTGGACAGCAGTGAAGCAGTGGCTGATTATGTCATCCAAATTGCGATTTGATAGACATTAAGACCTGTAATTTCTCTCATTATGCCTCGATGATTGGACAGCTGTACTTCGTACCATCCAGTCTCTATCATGTGCCACATAAAATCTGCAACTAATTGAAATAAGTAAAAGTGCTAGTAATGGTGATCATGCTGAGCTTTCAACCCATTGATCATTGGTTTTAACTGGCTCTGGTGGGTAGAAGAACGGCACCAGTTCGCACGACCCAGTTCAAATCATTACTGTGGATTTTGGGTTTGGCTCAGGCTTATTCCATTACTTTTAAATGACAGGAAGACGAGGAATTGTCACATCCTATGGCCAATTAGAAGTAGACTGACTGCAAAATTGCTTTTAAAAAACTTTAAAAAAAAAAATCATTTTTCCTGCCTCAAAAATAAATTTCATGTTACGAAAGGATTTGTTTTAAAAAAATGCCTTCCTTAAAAAACGATATCCAAAACAAAGTTTTCTATAGAAAACAACTTTATTTCTTCTTAAATAATGTTTGTTGAAAAAGAAAAATTTCTTCAACAAATGTTTCTTGTAATAGTATATTTAATTCTTTAACGATGCCGAAAGAAACATATTTTGAAACGAGAGGACAGTTAATGTTCACGAGATTCAAAATATGATTTTCGGCGAGTAGAAGACTTTTTCTACTACTTTTTTAAAAATTATTATTAATTATTAATCATTTTCATTTATAATAACGTACAATTCACATTTCAAAACATACACTGTTACAAATTAAAATTTTAAAATTTATATTTATATTTCTGCTATTAAAATATAGATGACTCAACATGATATGAATAAATTATCAATTTTTATGTCATAAACAAAACCGTCTTTAGTTACAACCCTGATTGTTTTTTTTTTTTAATGTTGTTTTGTTTTTTTTTTTATATTGTATATGTACATTAACATTAGAGTTATTCATGTTGTTATATTTTTAGTCTATTTACACTGCAAAATTCCACATTTTTACTCTATTTGCTCTATGAAGTCCTTAAAATCATTAAATAACACATCTTTGAAGGTTAATTTTGTTTTGAATGTCGCGTCTAGTAGGCTTATATAACTAAAGACGGTTTGGTGTCAGAAACAAAAATCAAATTTAAAAATTTTATTATAATCTCTAAAATAAACATCAGTTTTAATTTAGTTTTTCTATGGGGATGACATTACGTTAATTTTTGATCTTTTTTAAAACAACCTAAATTATTTTACGTAAAATAAAAATTTTTTCGTTTTTGTTAAATACAATATAAATAATTTTTTTAAAAAATATCTTATCTGTTTGTTATCATACTATTTAAAAAAGATATATAAATATTATATATTTAACTATTATTATTTTTATATTTTTAATGTATATTGTCCGTAAATAATTCAAAAATAAATTAACGTCATCTGCCTAAGAGGGATAAATTAACACTAACAAAATTATTTCATTCAATCAATTGATTCACTTAACGGGGGCTCTAGGATGGTTTATTTTGGTTTAGAAATTGGAAAACAGATGGCTTTTAAAAAATTACTTTCGTCACTATAGTTACGAAAGTTATTTGTTTAGGTTTTTTTATCACTGGTGACGAAAAAGAAATTTTCGATGCAATGAACAAACATCGAAAGTAGATTTTTTATGTTAGATAGTAGAAAAAAATATTTCTTGAAAACAAAAAAAGATCTTGATAAAAAATTTTTTTCTACTACCCAGCTTATAAAATCTACTTTCGATGTTTGTTCATTGCATCGAAAATTTCTTTTTCGTCACCAGTGATAAAAAAACCTATACAAATTGCTTTCGTGCCTATTGACGAAAGCAATTTTTTAAAAGCCATCTGTTTTCTAATTTCTTAACTAGAATAAACCATTCTAGAACAACCGTTAAGAGAGTCAATTGATTGAATGAAATAATTTTGCTAGTGTTAATTAATCTGTATTGGGAAAATGACGTTAATATATTTTTGAATTATTTACGGACAATATACATTAAAAATGAAAAAATAATAATAGTTATATATCCTTTTTAAATAATATTTATCATATAATATTTATATATCCTTTTTAAATAGTATGATAACAAACAGATAAGATATTTTTTAAAAATATTATTTACCGACAATTTACACTGAAAATGTAAAAATAATAATTGGTAATTAAAAAATATTCATATATTCTTTTTAAATAGTATGGTAACAAACAGTTGGTGTTAAGATATTTAAAAAAAATTATTTTACCTATTTATTTAAGAAAAACGGAAAAAAAATATTTATTTACATAAAACAATTTACGTTGTTTTAAAATATATCAGGAATTTACGTAACGTCATACCCGTACAAAAACTAAATCAAAACTGTTGTTTTTATTTTAGAAATAATAATCAAATTTTTTAATTTGATTTTGTTTATTACAAAACCGTCTTTAGTTATAAGCCTACTAGACGCGAAATGCAAACAACAATAAACCTTTAAAGATGTGTTATTTAATGATTTTAGAAACTTTATAGACCAAATAGAAAAAAAATATAGAATTTTGTGGTGTAAATAGATGTATAAAGTTGACGATTTTTTTGTACGAAAAGACAATCAACTTTGTAACTAAAGACGGTTTTGTTTATGACATAGAAATTGGATAATTTATTCATATCGAGTCATCTATATTTTAATAGCAGAAATATAAATATAAATTTAAAGATTTTAATTGGAGGTTTGTATGTTTTAAAATTTGAATTGTATGTAATTTTAAATGAAAATGTTTAATAATTAATAATAATTTTTAAAAAAGTAGTAGAAAAAGTACAGTCTTGTACTCGCCGAAAATCATATTTTGAATCTCGTGACCATTACCAACCTCGGCTATCGCCTCGGCTGATAAACTGTCCTCTCGCTTCAAAATATGTTGTTTTCGGCATCGTTGAAGAATAAACTATTCTTGATAAAAACGTTTTTTGAAAAAAAAAACTGATTCTTGAAAAAAAAAGTTTTGTGAAAAAATTGGTCTTTGGAAAAAAAGTTTCTTGAAAAACAATGTTTCTTGAAGAAAACGTGTTATGAAAAAAAACGTTGATCTGAGACACTGTCTAAAGCTCTCACAAAAAAACTGGCTCAAAATACTTGTTCAGGAAAATTGTACAGAAGAAATGCCACTTTTCAAGTTTATTGTTTTGGCGCCATATATATTGTATGTCACTCGGGCTTCTGACATGTAGCTACTATTTGGGATTGTTTCAGCTTCCTAGAATTTGTTAATCAAAACAGCTTGTGCTAGCAATATAGAACTTAATATGTGAGATCAAAAAAATTATATGTTAAAGAAAAGAAACGGTAGGAAAATCCTATAGTTTGAGAGCGAGATCGCTCTCACGTCGCGATCACTTATTTTTTTATCAATGTAACATTATGCATCATATAAAATGCCATGGCAACAATAACAAGTTATATTAGTGGCACCAATAGATAATTAAACTATTATTTGGTAAATTTTATCTCCACATATTCCAATTAAACACAATAGGTTTGAACAAATAATAACTTTAATCTATCTCATTTCTTATTATTTTCCTTACCGCAAATTAGAAATATATATCCTATTTGTGTTTAAAATATTTATTAACTTACTTTTAAGTTAACACATAATCATTTATATTTTTAATGCCGGCTGCAACCGCGGATTTTGTTATGGTTTTCCCACAATCTGTTATTCTCAACTTCTCAACAGAATCAATTTTATGCAATGAGGAACCACGGTATATATTTTTCCTTTTTTTACATAAGTCTGTCTCCACATCCGGCACTTTCATGAGTTTTAGTGTTCAGCTATTTTTATTGACCCGACACATGGCAGACTTTACTATAAATTATGTGTCCCAAATACACGAGTAAATATATCCAGGTTCACCCCTATTAGTGTCATTCAGTGTTTCCTTTTTTAAAACTTTGTTAAGTTTTATCTATAAAGCTAACTCTCCATTAGCCTTTTTGATCTTTTTTTCTAGCCAAAATAGAACGAGAAACCATGATTAGTTTTCTAAAGAGAAAGTAAGACGAATATCACAATTTTTCATGGAAAAAATATTTTATAGGATTGGAATTATGACATTTCACCATTATTTTTAATAAACATCTAATTTTATTATATATTTTTAACAATGTCGTATCCAACATAGAGTGCATAGTAATTTTAAATATATTTTTTCAATGTAAAAGTCGCCTTTTTCCATAAAAAATCTTGCTCTATAGACTTTTTTTATAGTAGAACACTTTTTTATAGTAGAACACTTTTTTATAGTATATCTCTTTTTTTAAAAACAAAAAGTCATGGAAAGTACAAAAAGACATAGAATAAATAAAAAGTCTTCATCTTTTTTCCTTTCGCACTTATATGATTTTCATATCTCCTATTTCACAAAATAAAATAGACGAGAAAAAAAGACTAATGGAGAATGACCTTTACTACTAATATTTTATATTACCAATTATACTATCTTTTACTATAGTTTCATACAAATCGATGTAAGAATTTCGGTGTCATTAACACAACGATTTGCTAAATAGACTTTCAATGACACCAACTAATTAATACAAATTGTAACATAGGCTTTTCAAAACGACTGCTATTCAAAACGTAGATGGGGAGCTACAAGTAGACCTTAAAAATATTTTAGATACTTGGGCCGCTTATTTTGAGAATTTTCTCAACTTAAGTGACCAGCAACAAGTCGGGCGATGAGCAAAGCTTATTCGTGCGTCAAAGGTACATGTAGAAGAACCCACCAGAGAGGAATTCGATGCGGCGCTGTCAAAATTAAAATGCAATAAAGCACCTGGTATCGGCGATATAACATCCGAAATGATTATACATGGTGGCGAAACTCTATCCTCAAGATTGTTTGAACTTGTTCAAATGATCTGGAGGACTGAAACCATGCCACAGGACTGGAACACAGCTATGCTGATACCAATTCATAAAAAAGGTAATCGCCTGCAATGTGCAAACTACTGAGGAATCGCTCTCCTCTGCACAGCATATACGATCTTTTCCTACATTTTGCTATCCAAAATCAATCCTTTTGCTGAACAACTTTTTGGAGAATATCTGTGTGGTTTCCGGCGGGGCCGAAGTACCACCGATGCACTTTTCTCGATAAGGATGATTTTGGAAAAGTGTCGAGAGTTCAACATACCTGTACACCAACTTTTCATTGATTTCAGGCAGGCCTACGACTCTCTCGAACGAGAGACTCTATGGTCTGCTCTGGTGTCAATGGGAATTCCTGGTAAAACGGTATCACTATGAAAAATGACAGTACAGAACTCTCAATGCTGTGTACGAGTAGAGAACGAAATACCAAAGTTTTTTAAAGTCGACTCCGGTTTAAGACAAGGTGATGCTATCTCTCCTATATTTTTTAATCTAGCCTTGGAATATGTGTGCCGTCAAAAGAAACTAATACGACTAATAACACGACTACTAATACGACTACTAAGAAACCGACTAATAACAATATCTTGTCAATAAACTCAGTACAGATGATTGCTTACGCCGATGATGTTGTCATCCTTGGCCGAAGTGAAGCTGTTATGAGTGAGACTTTCAAGTCGCTTGAGAGTGGTGCTAGGAAAATTGGTCTGCAAATTAACTACAATAAAACCAAACATATGAATGTTTCAAGAGAGGCTGAGAAGAAAGATTTGATGTGCGGCGATGAACGAATTGAGGGAGTTGAATCTTTTAAATATTTGGGATCAATGCTTGACTCAAACAACAGCATACTTACAGATATTAAAGCTTGAATCGCTACAGGTAATAGAACTTTCTACTCAATTAAACCTCTCCTTGGATCACCGTATGTATCAACTAACACCAAGCTCAAGTTATACAAGACATTGATTAGACCGGTTGTGATGTATGGGTCACAAACGTGGACCCTTACACAAAATGACGAATCGCATTTATCTGTATTTGAGCTTAAGATCCTACGCTACATTTTTGGTCCACTTAAGACAGACGATGGAAAGTATAGAACCCGGTATAACTTTGAAATCAGAGACCTTCTTGAGGGTCCTGATATAATAGGTTGTATCCGTTCTAATAGGATTGCCTGGTTTGGGCATGTTCTACGAGCCGATTCACAGTCTGGAATGATTAGAAAAATGTACGTTAGTACTCCAGGGAGTGGTAGACCGCGAGGAAGACCACGACTACAATGGGAGACTGACGTACTAAACGACCTTAGAAAAATCGGCTGCCATGGTAATTATACCGCTGTTGCGAATGACCGTATCACTGAAAGGAAAAAGTAAGTATTTTCAACAGAAAACACGTATTATTTTAACAGAAATTTATGTGAGTTTTCAGCCACCTTAGCGCTTTGTTATTAGAACATTTTTTGCTATGTTAAATATACATAAATTTACAAACTCATTTCTGTACAAAAGGACATAGTTTTTTGTAAACAAAATATAATATTTTGTTATAACAACATAGCCGATTTTTAAAGACAAGTTAGTTTAACAAACATATATGTACTTTTAACATAGCTTTTTTATAAAACGACATAGTTTTTAGTAAAAAAAATAATATTTTGTTATACCAATATAGCCAATTATAAAGATTTAATTAGCCTAACAAAGGTATATGTACTTTTAACATAATTTTTGTAAAACTTTTATTTCACTATGTAACTTTGCTAAGTGAAAACAATAGAATTATTTGTTATTTATATACTAATGAAGTGACTGCCATAATTAAAATAACTAACTAATAACTTTTATAGAACCTTGGTTAAAATTAACAATTTTGGACCTTTGGACTCCTTCTAAAATTGGGAATAAAAACACTTTTTCAATGTATTCAAAATAAATTTATTTATTAACAATGATTTTATTAATACTTATATATATGATATAAAATTGGATTTTAATTACACTATGTCACCTTAATGTATATATTTATGTTACATGAACATTTTTATTATGTATAAGTTTTATTTATAATGTATTATAATTTATTTATTTATTAAAATTTATTTATCATTATAATTTATTTATTAATTATTCGTTATAATTTATTTTGTTTATTATAAATGCTTATAAAATAATTGTTTAATATAAAAATATTATCCCGAGAAGAATTGTAATTAACATTTAAAATGGAGGTATATAGTTTTAATAAATGTATTTGTTCTATTAAAATTTGCATTTCGACTATAATAACTTCAGCTAATACAAATCAAAAAAATTAAATAATGTTTAAAATTCGAATAGATTATAGAAGTTGATTATTTTAAATCTAAAATTTAATAAAAGAAAACATCATATATACGATGGATAAAACAGATTTAAGATAACTAAGATTCCTTAAACTATTTAATAATGAAACTGTCGGTTATGGATAATGTAGATGGTGTTACTACAGGTTGTTGTTCTTTTAAAATATTTCTTGAAATGGGTAAATAAAATTTTTATTTATGGTATTCGAATATGTTGCGTTGTCGTTGCCAAATTAAAATCAATCTGAGTAAATTAATTCAGTAAACAAAATTTAGTATATTTAATTCAGAAAATAGTTCGAATTTTAACTTTAATTTATTTTAAATTTCTATATAAAGCTATATTTTTCAAAGTTAAAACTTAGATTATAAACTCAGATTATATGAGTGTATAAACTCAGATTAATTAAGTTCAGTTAACAAAACCGTAAACATTTTTTAGCAAGCGGAAAACATTTAAATTTAACTCACCGATTCTTTATTCTCCTCCTCTCCTGAAATTTATATATGTAATGCTCGAATTGCATCTTTTCCCAGTATTTGTTACCCTTATAAACTTTACTTATATCATCTTGTGTTATAATAATAATAAGTTTTCCGCAAATAGGAATCGAGCTATCAGGATTTCAAAAATAATAATATATAATATTAATTTAAATTTAATATATAAAATAAATATAATTAAAGACATTTACTTGTCTTCTAAAAAGATTGAATTAATTACCTGTTAATTTTTAAATAATTTAATGTTGTATATTATCCTTTTCTTTAGCAATCTATAAAGAGTTTTTTTAGTTGCAAGAGATGTTTTTTCATATCCAAGCACAAAGAAAATACGTTTCAAATGGAATTAATTTTAAATGCAATCCTTAAATGAATTTTGACATTTCACAAAATGTTCTTCTATTTTAAAATAGCACTACATACTTATAACAATTCTTTCAATTTAATTAACATAGTGCTCCGTTACTTCAACTTAGCCTCGTAAACTCAATTTCTCTTAACATAGCGCACTATTATTATAATATATGCTTAACAGAGTATATGTTAAATTATTTACCATTGTTAATAAAAATAAACTACCGCTATGTTAAAATAACTGGAGCCATGTAATTTTAACAAAACCAATGTTTGTTTACAAAATGTATTTGCTTAGGTAAAATAACGAAGCGATTTTTGTATTAATAACATAATTGAAAAAAACTAGCAGAGTCAGTTTTATTGAAACGTAACATAAACTATGTTATTTTAACAAAAATATTTTAATAAAACCAATTTGGTTAATATTACGTAGCTTTTTTTCTCAGTGAGTGAATATTCAAAGCTGATTAGCCTGGCAACGCTCCTAAATGGAGCATGAACGCCTAAAAAAAAACATAGGCTTTTACACAACTGGTCAAAACAATATGACTTGCCTTAACCTAGGTTCATTGTATCGAAGTTTAACTAATTTAATGAATTCAACAGCTCAAACGGATCAGTAAACATCTTTACGGTAATGGATTCGAGTGTGAGTTTATTCGCAAGAAGTGACCAACAGTATGAAACGATTATACCTGTAGAAGCCGTTCTAAAGTAGGTTGTTATTTTATTGAACTTCTAAGTTTGTGTGACTAAGAATTTATTTTCATTTTCAGGAAACAAGAGATGATGATGCATCTCGACTGTAATATATAACATCTTGCAAAATAAATTTTCTTTCTAATACACTAACGCATTGACGCAGGAGAGATAGTTTAATGGAGGAGTTTTTGATTTGTGTAGCTTACTATATATTGAGTTACACCGAACAAGTGTTTAAAAATACATTGTGGTTATGTTATGTACACCCAAAAATTTAGTTTATTATTTATTAACCTCTTCAGTCATTATTTTATTTCAAACGAAAATGTCAAACACTCTTAAAAATAAACAAAACCAACATCCCTTAGCAGTTTTACCTGTATTTCTTATAACTAATTAACATTTTCGTTTGTTTTTTTTCTCGTTAGATTCCAACTTTCCCGTTCAATGCTGTCTGTACATAAAACAAATAGAAAATTTTATTTTGGGGAAATATAAATTTAAATATTTAATTGCCAGAAAATTCAAATGAAATTTTGTTGTTTTATATTTGATTTTCTAAACAAATGTACATAGAAAATTGAAAACCGACCGTACGTGATTTTATTTATGATTTCATTAATAAATTTGACAAACAAAATTTTCACGTCAATCCATAAAGCTTTATTGTTATTGTCGTCGTTGATTTAGTTCCATTATTATATCTGTTTGTTTCAATTAACGGGATCATTTATTATTGAAAATTTATTAAGTGAATGAGAATAACGGAATGCTATATTCGTTTAGAAATAATATTTTTTCATATGGATGTTTCTCATTGAACCAGAAAATCATTTTTTTATCGACAAATAGTTGATTTTTTTTTCGATATAAAACCATAATATATCAAAGTGTCAAATGAGACAAATTTTTTGTTTATTTTAAATTCAAGAAATTTTTCCAATTTGCCTCAATTTATTTTAAAAATTATTTACGTCTCAAAATGAAAAACAAAATATTGAAAAATCTATATATAATTCAAATAGATTGTAAATATTGATGATAGCTAGGAATGGCTGGTTTTATTGGTAACCAATAACATGAAAATAATAGAAAAGGGTTATCAATATATTGACAGGATATTTTGGTTGTTTTCGTTTTTTTTGCACTTCAAAACAAAATTTAGAAAAGCGAGAGAATGAGAAAGTCAATTGAAAATTAAAACGAAAATTTGATAGAAATAAAATGTTATTTCGGTTTGTTTGACGTATAAATATTTAAAATATTTGTTTGTTATATTTGTTTATTGGTTGCATATGTCTTTAAGCTTGGACCGGTTTCTCGTTTAAGGAATGTAGTCACGGAACACCTAGTTAGTTGCAAGTTGTAATTAAATTATCTACATATAATATTATGACTAAGCTTTACATAACAAAAATTCTTATTATATATGTAGATAGAAACATGCATTATTAATTAACATTGAGTGACGCAACAAAACAATAAACTGATAAGATGTTAAACATTGATTGATTAACCTGAAACATACATAAATATTTTATGTTTGTTGAAATGAATTATTTTAATTTAAAGGTCGGAACCGAAATAAATTAGCAAATCATTAGAGAATTCTTTTATATACGAATACTCTTGTTTCTTAGAGTAAGATTCGAGATAGTCCGTCGTTACAAATTTTTCATTTTCTTCTAGAAATAAAATAATAATGTGTGTTTTAATTTGTTTTAATGCGACGCCATATTTTAAAAATATTTTCTCTAGTACTACTACTACTTTTTCTTTAGTACTACTTGTTGATATCTTCGTTTGACGTCACATTGCCATTAGATAATATAAACTTTGAAATAATGATGACAAGAAAAAACAATTGATGGTAAAGCGACTCAAAGGCCGATGATGTGAATCTGACCGCTGCTGTGGTCATTAGCATGACACAAAAATATTCATACGTGTATGCGGGATTCTTGGTCAAGTAAACATGATCATTAGCAACATAATTGTGTTGCTCTCACCAATTCAGGTACTTGGTAATCTCATATGAGATAAGATATGAATAAATAAATAAATAATTAAATAATTTTTATTAAATAAATACATAATATTTTTTAAAATAAGTTTTTTTTTAGTGAATAAGTAATTATATTTTCTCAAATAAATGAATAATAAATTTATTAAATGAATTAATTCAATGTTAAAATTTAATAATTAAATAAATAAGATTTTTATTCTATATATTATTTAAAAATATAAATAAATTTTTTCTTCTATAACAAATACGTAAATATATAAATAAATATTTTTTCCCTATATATAATAATTAAATAAATATAGTATAATATAATATTTTGTAGGTTTATATATTAATTTTATTATAAACATATTGAGAACAGAGCCTATTAGATATTAAAACAAATTAATATTACATATTAATTTTAAATTAATATGTTTATTTAAATGTTTCAGCAAACATCCTTTGCAATTTTCATGTAAATATTTTTTTTTGAAAATGGCAAAGGATGTTTTCCGAAACGTCAAAATAAACATTTTAATTTAATAGTAATTTTATTTTAATAATAAAACACTTGTTATATTTCGCAAATTATTTAATAATTTGCAAAATATAACAAGTGTTTTATTATTACAATAAATTTATTAATAATAATGTTTCGCCAAGTCCCAACAGTAACCTCAATAAAAAAAAATAATATTAATTTAAAATAATTAATTTGTTTTAATATCAAATAGGCTCGATTCCCAATATATTTATAATAAAATTAATTAAATATTCCCTTTTACAACTAAATTAAATATATTTGTTTAGGAAAAATTATTGTAGATTTATGTATCAATTGCAATATATTGTTTTTCCCTCTTTAACTATCTTTATCTTTCTTTGTAGCACTGTTTTTTTCTCGCTTATTTTGCGTTCGGATAGTTTGTAAAATAGCGCTCGTTTTACTGGTTGATCATCCATTCTTTGGATTAAAAGACACAGAATTAGTAATCGAGTGTTTACTTAAAGGAGTGGGTAAAGTTGGCTGGAGGAGATGCGTTAGTAGTGCGAGGGAAGGTAGGTTCTTGCCTTATCTGGATGAAGTTGCGTTCTTAACGGGCTTCACAAACCGTGTAAAACATTACACAGTGCGAGCCAATTGGTTGAGGGGAAAATTTACACAAGGGACGCAGATTTGTGTGTAATCAGTTATAATCAGCTTGGAAGATCTTGTATTTTCTGCTGCTACAACAACAAGAAAGAAATAGACTTAACGAAATAGGCCATATCGATCCAGGGCATGAATTGGTTTCCCTTAGACGTAGTGTCTTTGTTCACTAACATCCCCCTTCAAGTAGTATATGATATCATATTTGACCGGTGGAATGAAATAGAGGTTGTAACTCCGATTCGATACGAAATGTTCATGAGAATGATTAAATTTTGCTGTGAAGATTGTAACTACTTTTCGTTCAACAATACCTTTTATAAACAGTCCTTCGGTGGCGCGATGGGCAGCCTATTAGTACCAATCAATGCCGATTCACTAATGAACAAACTCTTAGACATCACGATCCCTCAACTCAACTATTCTCCTTCATTAACTTTTAAATATGTGGATGACCCACCTGTTTTTACCTGTCCTCCATTACAAATTGATGCCACACTGGAAATATTGAATACTTTTCATCCGAGACAATCCCTCACGTAAGAACGTCAGTTAGACACCAAACTTAACTAACTTGACATGACTTTATACATAAACGACGACAGGTCCATAGACACAAACTGGTTTGCTAAACCCACCAGCAAGTACAGACTTCTTAATTTTCTGTCCTGCCATTCCTTCTCACAGAAGCTTAATATCGTTGTTTCCATCATTGAGAGAACTCTCAAACTCAGCTCTCGTAAGTTTTGGAATGACAACCCGTCCATCATAAGAAAGGGACTCACCAAGAACAATTACCCCATCCATCTAATTGAGAAACACATCCAACAATTTTTGAATGCCCATCAGGACATGTCCCCCTTCTTGAGCCAAGTCCTTAATATAATTTTTTTTGTGCATATAATTTATTAATTTGCATGTATTTGATAATCGAAAACAAAATATTCTTTAATTTTTTAATGTGTTTAAATTTTAAATTGTCTCATTGCTGTAAGTTTTAATCTTATTAATAATACGTTTTTTTTAAACGTTTTTTAAGTTCTTTACACGTAAGTTATATTGTTGTAACATACTTTCTAGATCTAACCTTGATTTTTCTAAACTAATTTATATATATTTTCTGTAGTTCTGGAAAATGACGTGCCATTGCCGTCGAAAATTTAAAGAAAAAATGAAACAATAAAAAATGAAAACTAAACAGAAATTAATATATCACAACAGAATTAATCCACTTAAATAAATCTCCCGTGTATATGAAAAACAATCACGAAATAATTGTAGAAGAAATACAACAAAAATATTTCTTTTTCAATAACACAAAAACTGAGCATTGCAAAGCTCTAAAAAAAATTGTAATGTTTCTTAAATTAAGTGCTCCTCCATATGACACCCCACTCATTTGAGTCAAAAATGGTTTTTTTACTCTCCCCATACCCATCCCCTAAACACACAGAAATATAATTATTTGAGACTTCGCTATGATTTTCATTCAAAATCTACCAATTTTCCTGTCTCTGTAAAATTTTTAAAATTTTTCTGTCAATCATCGTCGAAACGTAGAGAACGAAACGGTTTGAATTTTGCACTTTTTGACAATAACTAAAAAACTGTGCACCGCAAAATTCTAAAATAAATTGCAATGATTTTTAATTAGGTGCTCTTTCAAATGACTTTGAAAAATAAATCTTCACTCTTTCGCTTGGGTCAAAAAAGGTTTTTTTAACCTCTCTACCTCCGTTCCCTAAAAACACAGAAATATAATTATTTGAGACTTCGCTATAGTTTTCATACAAAATTTACCAAATTGCCTAACTCTGTGAATTTTTACAAATATTTCTCTCAATCAGTGTTGAAACGTAGGTGGGAAACGGTCTGAATTTTGTACTTTTTTGTCCATAACTCAAAAACTGCGTACCGCAAAATTCTAAAAAAAATTGCAACGAATTTTAAATTAGGTGCTCTTTCAAATGAAACCCCACTCGCTTGGGTGAAAAAAGGTTTTTTTACCCTCTTCACCCTGGTCCCCTTAACATACAGAATTATAATTATTTGAGACTTCGCTATAATTTTCATACAAAATTTACCAAATTTCCTAGGCATGTGAATTTTTACAAATTGTTCTGTGAATCAGTGTCGAAACGTATAGGGGGTAATGGTCTGAATTTTGCATTTTTTTGACAATAACTCAAAAACTGTGCACCGCAAAATTCTAAAAAAAATAGCAACGAATTTTAAATTAGGTGCTATTCCAAATGACGCCCCACTCGCTTGGGTCAAAAACGTTTTTTTACCCTCTCTACCGCGGTCCCCTAAGCACACAGAAATATAATTATTTGAGACTTCGCTATAGTTTTCATACAAAATTTACCAATCTTCCTAGCTCTGTGAATTTTTACAAATTTTTCTGTCAATCAGGGTCGCAACGTAGGGAGGGGGGGGGGTGACAACGGTCTGAATTTTGCACTTTTTTGCTCATAACTCAAAAACTGTGCACCGCAAAAATTCTAAAAAAAATTGCAACGAATTTTAAATTAAGTGCTCTTCCAAATGACACCCCACTTGACCACATTTTAAATAGTGTTTTTACTGCTCCTCAATTCCATCCCCTTAATAAATCTAATTATGAGAATATGATACTTTTATATATTTTTTATTAAAAACTTAATAATTATTCTATCATTCCAAATACATTTGAAAATTTTCGAGCAGTTAGGTTCGGAGCTAATCGAGGTAAGAAAACACGAAAAAAATTATACAAAAAATGGTGAGGAGTAAAATTCCAAAATAAATTTTTGAGGAACATTGAAATAAAGCCCTTTCATGTTTTTAGAAATAGGTATACTCAATAGAAAGAGACGAAAGGACGATGTGTTCGATAGCTGTCCCGGAAGTGTGTCAAAAAAATCTCAAGTGTGTCAAAACAAGGAAATTTGCATATATTTTGCTTAAATATCGTTCATTTTAAGTGATTACGAGTAGGAAAATTGAATTTGGAGAAATCTTGATGGTCGGTATTGGTATGTGAGACCAAAATCCAGATTATTGCATTATAAGTTTGTCAAAAAAATGTTTTCAAGTGTGTCAAACGAATGATTTTCATATTTTTCTACTCAATTTTTTGGGCAAAAATGAAATTAATTATTTGTATTACATGAAATTTTATTATTATTATTAAGAACTATGGCATTATAAGTTTGTCAAAAAAATGTTGTCAAGTGTGTCAAAAGAATGGTTTTCATTTATTTGTTTTGGAAAAAAATAGAATGAATTATTTATATGAAATGTTAAATGTAATTGAACATGACGGAATTGGCATGTGAGACCAAAATCTAGATTATTGCATTATAAGTGTGTCAAAAAATGTTGTCAAGTGTGTCAAAAGAAAGATTTTACTTCGATTTATTTATGTTTTGCCCAATTTTTTGTGAAAAAATAAAATAAATTATTCGTATGATATGAAATTTTATTATTAATATACAGAATTATGGCATTATAAGTTTGTCAAAAAAATAATGTCAAGTGTGTCAAAAGAATGATTTTTAGATCTTTGTTTTGTTTAAACTAATCTGTATATCAGATTCTACTTGTACACAAAACTGTCTGATCTCAAAATCTACCTATTCCTAGCGGACATCATGCCGCTCGGACTTTTTCTATTTTCGTTTTCCCTTCTTGTTAGTGTTTTACTTAAAAAGCAAAATAATATAATCGGAAAGAAAAACCCTAATAAAACTAATTGGATTAATAATAATAAGATATTACTATGAATTCATTAAATGTCAATATCCCTATAAAACGTAAGCTTTTAATCAGATTTCAATTTCATTTAATTTTTTTGTTGTTAATTTTTGATGATTATTTTTATGTAAATGTAATTTATACGGTTTCGTTAGCTCGTACGAAAATTTGAATTTCCAATTCAAACAAATGAGTTTATTTGCAAATACGCTGTTTGACTTCTAATCGTGTTTTGTTTTTTTTTTTTGACAAAATCTCATAAATTGTAAATCAACATTTATTTTTATTTGAATTTTTAAGCAAATTTTTGGAAAATCAACATTATATGGAAAAATATGAATTATCTTTTATTAATAACCCTAATAGCAAAAAAAGTGTTGATATGTTTACCATACATTAATACTAATGTTTTAAAATTGAGCATTATGGTAAAAAAATTGAAATTCAATTCATATATTAATTTCAACGAATTGATATTTTGTAAAAAAAAAAAATATTTTCCGTGGTCGAAACTGGGGATGTACGAACTAATGTACGAACGTTATGAATAAATAGATCAATGAAAGAAAAATGATAATTGCAAATACATGCCTTAGCTTGTTTTATATAAAATTCGTTTTGATTCCTACAGATATTTGATCGCATTGATTTTGTGTTCACATATATATGTATGTGATGGCTCATTAGTAAGATTTGAATTGCTGAGCAGCAATGAAAGTCTTACCAAGGTTTTCAACCGACTGTTCCAGATATGTGTGACAACGAAAGTAAATTTTCCATCGCTCTTCCTTTACGGAAACCGTATTGTCTTTCATTAAGTATTTTTGACGACTTATGAAGCTCATAATATTAAAATTAATGAACTTCTCAAATATTTTAGCAACAACTGACAAAATTGATATGGGTTTGTAATTTGTTGAATTCGTGTTAGCAACTTTTTTGGAATTAATTGGCTGTATACTGGCCATTTTTTAAAGAGCATTTATTTTAAATTTTATTGCTTCTTCACATTCACCCGAAACCTAAAGATCAGCCTTAAGAACCATCTATCGGAATAAACCTGCGCATACCCACGTTTATTATATCTGAAAAATTAGAAGCAGAAATGTTTGAATTAAACATATATCTTTAAGCCCCTGCCAATCTGCAACCCAAATAAGACTAGGATTAGATTGAAACTGTTTAGGAACTTGTATTTTTAAATGAGTGGAAATCAAATTATAGTCTAAACCACCTAAAGGTTCTGATACTTTAAATTGTACCAACGAAAGATCATTTACCAAAATCAAATAAAGTAATTTACTAATTTGACCAGGAATGTCAGGAGTTCTGGTAGGTTGTTTGGCCAATATATCCGAGTGAAAATAAATATAAAAATAAAATAATAATATAATAATAATATAGTATACATTTTGTTTGACTAAAATGGTTTAGTATCAATAAATTCGTTCCCTTCTCAATAATGAAACCGCAACAAAAATATTTGTTTTCCAGCCAAATTGGCCCTTAGAAACAAACAAAGATTATTTAATATTTGGTTCCATAATAAAAATAACTTAACAATTTAAGTTCTAATATCTATACAGCCCAATAGTATATTAAACCAGATAAACGAAAACAAAAACGAAAAAATCAGAAATTGACAGAGCGAGAGCGGCAAAAATTTCTACCAAGTCCATTTCTGACAACAATTTTTACAGTGCCATTACTTCTTTAAAGTCTGGTACCAACTCTTTTTTTCCTATTATTGACGGTGATTTAATCGTCACTGACACAGCGAGAAAAACCACATTGTTCGCGGAACGCTTTGCTGTGATCTCGACTGTTTCAGAAACTCCTAAAGAAAAACCAAAAATCCAGTCTTCAGGAGTTAATATGAAAGTTCTTTATTTCAAACCCAAAATTGTGAAAAAAAATCTTAAGGGGGTTAACTACCAGCAAAGTCTCCGGTCTGAACATCATTCCTCCTACACAGAAAGAAAAAATCGCATTAACTTTAAAAAAAATCACCGTAAAATCAAAAAAATGCGACACGATTTTTCGCCAAAAGGGATTATTTTTATTTTTAAAGATTTTTTATTTTTGATTCCAAAGTCATTTAAAAAACATTGTATTATAAATGAAACAAAAAATTTTTAATTTAAAATTCTAATTTTTATTTTTAAAATATCCACAGACCACATTTGATCCTCAAAAAATTATATTTAAATTGAAAATTGGTGAATTTTGATTTGAAAAAAACAATTTTTTATTAAAACAAAATCCAAAATTTTTATATTAAATGTTTCAATATTTTAGTTTAAAATTAAAATGGGCATTTAAATTAAAATAGTTGATTTATTTAATTGTTCATTTAATCATTTTATTTAACAAAGTTATAAACAAATTTAAGCTTTTTAAATAATTAAAGTGCGCCATCTTTGTTGTAATATTTGTAAATTATTCGAGTTTGAAAATATAAACACAGGAATCCAACTAAAACCACACATAGGAATCCAACTAAGCTGTCGAAATAATAAACTTTGAAGACCTAAATAAATTGTTTTTTCTTGCAATTCCAATGACGCAATGTGTTTAAGTTGTTTTTACTATATGGTAAGTTATTTAAATTATTATTTTGATATTTTAGTGCTCTAAAAATATTATATATAGAAAGATATATGGATAGATTTAACTACAAATCTCACATGCAGGCGGCGTGCTAGCCCGTGCACTAAATATTTTTTAGTCATATGTGTCGAAAAGTAGTTTTTTCTTGTATTCTATTCTAGTACAAAATTGAATATTTTGTACGCATGTGTTACAAAAAATAATATTATGGATTTAAAAATTTATTTTTTACTCTGAAAATTACAGTTTTTATTCTAAAAGTACAAATGTTTGTTATTAAAATATTTGAGAAACTAAAACGAATAATTTGATTTTTGAAACACAATTTCAAGGCAAATAATTTTTTAATTTTGAAGTCACAATTATATTTTTTTCAAATGTGTTTATTTTATTTATAGTAAATACATATTCAAACATAACGAAAAACCCTTAAAATAAAATTGAAATTGATTCAATAATAAAAGCGAATATTTTCTTAAAACAGTTCTTTTAATTATTTGTCACTATTTTTGTTGTTTTTTAAAAATTTTAACTATTTTCTTTATATGTATTTTATTACAACACTAATTTTATGTAAAAAAACTTTACCACATTCATTTGTATTAATCGTTAAAGTGAGGATGGTTACGATAAAACATGACAAAATTTGACGAAATCTGATGAAATATATTTCGGGACGAAAATTATGATTTCGGTTTTCATTTTAAAGTTTTAAACATTGAAACCAAAAAAAAGGTTTAAGTTCTAAAAGTACAAATTACTTCGGTCTAAAAGGCCTAAGTATTACATTCATGAGCTCAAAGTGAAAATCTTACCCCCACTTTTTTTGGCGTTTCTCGACGTTTTAGGACCTACTGATTCTAAAAAAGCAAAAAAAAAATGTATGTTTGTCTGTAGGCCGGCCGGCCGTCATTACCAACGCTGCAGGGAAAACCGCTGGAGGAATTTCAAAAGTTTTTTTTTCTGAAAATAGGTATACACAAGGGACAGGTCCTAAAGGACGCTGTGTTCGATAACTGTACCGGAAGTGTGTCAAAAAATCATTATGTGTGTCAAAAATAGCAAATTTTCATATTTTTGGCTTAAAAAACGTTCATATTAAGTGATTACGAGTAGGAACATTAAATTTGGAGAAATCTTGATGGTCGGGATTGGTATTTGAGATCAAAAACTAGATTATTGCATTATAAGTTTGTCAAAAAAATGTTGTCAAGTGTGTCAAAAGAAAGATTTTTATTTAATTTTTTACCTAATTTTTTGGAAAAAAATAAAATTGTTTGTTTGAAATGAAATTTTATTATTATTATTGAGAATTATGGCACTATAAGTTTGTCAAAAAATGTTGTCAAGTGTGTCAAAAGAAATGTTTTTATTTTGTACCCAATTTTTTTAGAAAAAAATAAAACTAATACATATTATAAACTTGTTTAGCCGGGTTTAAAATTTTATATTTTATTATTTTGTTTTTCCTCAATTTACCCCGTTTAATTGAATATAATTTTTATTATTAAATCTACATATTTCGGGCTAGGCCCATCTTCAGGATTATTAATAAAAATAATAAAAAATTATATCACAATAAGAAAAATAAAATTTTTGACATAAATTATATAAACAAAAAACGATATACAATTTAACATGAGTTACTATGTTATAATTAACTTAAAAAATGGTAATCAAGTGAAAAGCTTAAAGTTACTTTAAATTTTAGAACAATCGGATTAAATTAAAATAATTATTCGAAAAATCCTTCTTATCACTTTTAAAATTACAAATTGTTTCCTCATTTTTTATGATTTGGCACACCTCGTGTATCTGTAATTTAGTTTTATTTCTTTCCTTAGCCAAAATTTGAACATCATCGAATTTAAATTCATGTTTATTTTCTATAGAATGTTTAGCAAGTGCAGAACAATTATTAGTAACTGAAGTTTTTTTAGAATCATATTTATGTTGATCCATACGAACACCTAATTTTTGAATTGTTTCACCAATATATGTTGTGTTACAGTTATTACAATCAACCTTATAAACAACACCACTATGTTGTTCTTTAGGTATTTTTGATTTTGAATTTGTAAAACTATTACTATTTTTATTTTTAGGCCTCATAGCCATTTTAATATTAGGAACAAACTGTGAACAATAGCGAGAAAGTGTTTCGCTTAGACCAGGAACATAAGTTAATGATGCATATTTATTTAAATTTTCATTATTTGATACCATATTATTAGCTGTTTGATCAAGTGATAGATAATTATAACTACGACCCAATTGATTTAAATTAGTATTACGAACCTGACTAATCATTTTATCAATTAAACTTTTAGGGTAGTTATTAGTACGAAGTATGTTATAAATTATTTTTAAATTATCATTCCAAAAGTTTATATGGCTATGTCGAAATATTTTTCGAATAAAAGATTTAGCTACATTTAACTTCATATTACGTGGATGTGTAGAATAGTAATTTAATAATCGATTAGAAGCAATCTCTTTATGATACCAATTAGTTATAATCTTTCCATTATCCAAATGATGAATACTTAAATCCAAATAATTTAATATGCTATTTTGTTCAACTTCATATGTGAATCTGATTTTAGGATCATACGAATGCAATGCATCAAGGACCATTTGTATTTTATTTTCAGGAATAGATGTAATATGGTCAATATGAGAATATTTTAAAACTTAGAAAAATTTTAAATTTTTGGAATTTTAAAAAAAGTTTCAATTTTTGATATTGTTATAATTTTTGCAATATTTCTAGAATTTTGGAAAAACTTTGAATTAAACTTTTTCTAGTTTGATTGTGTGATTGTATAATCTTTTCACTAAATTATGTTAATTTATGATCTGATATAATTTTCCGACAACGTATTGATGTTTCGTGTTAGTTTTGTAATACATATCTAAACAGAGATAAAAAATACATGTACTTTAACAAAAAAATATGTTTGATGTACATCGCTGCCCAAAACTACAAACCATGTCCTCATAAAAGTTTTTTGCCGAAAACTAAATCAAAATCCTTAACCCAGACCGAAGTCTTGATATCTCAGAGCTGTGAGATTTCAGCCCCTTCATATTTTTTATTACAACAAAAAATGATTTTGATTTAAAAATATTGTTTGATAAATCAAAAGAAACATATTTATTTTAAAAGCTTTAATGTAACTAAAAAAAAGTTTTTAATTTTAAAACATACATTTTTTGATTTATTTACCGTTTTATTTAAATTTTAAAGGTTTTTTCAAAAATTTAACCATTAGAGTTAAAAAAAATATTTGAAATCATTTTCAAAAGACCAAAAAACTAATGTTTTTTTACTTAACACGGGTTTCATTTAAAGTTATATGGATTTTTAGGTAGATTTCATATAAAAATCTACCTATTGCATTGGGCTTCATCTCGGAATTTCGGAAAAATTTTGGTGCCATACGAAGATAACCAAATGGAGATAACCTGAATGGAGATAACCAAATCACACTCTGTTGGAATTATTTCGGAGAGCGCGAGTTGATTGGAATGAATTGGAACCAACGAAGTTTGATGTTGCTGTTGCTGTGATGTTGATTGACCAGGTGATCAGTGGGACCAGGTGTTAAATTATTGTTTGTAAACTAATTTTATTTGTAATTTAAATTTGAAAAAAAAAATACTTTCTTTATTTTAATTAAATTATCTATTCTATTACTTGTTATTTAAATTATTTAATTCATTTATCCTTAATCAATTTGTAAACAAAATATTTTATTTATTTGTTTTATTTATCTAAATTATACAATGAAATACTAACCATTTATCTTTGCAAAACTAAAAATTGTTTAAATTGCGTTTCGTTTATTTAACAGTGGTCTTGGACGTGAGACCAATCTCGTCCCAACATCGACGAAGCTTTCTATTTTCCGCACCAAAAAGCAACTCGGTCACAGACAACCTAGCTGGTGCCAACCTTTACGTAAGCCAAGTGCCCCGGCATCCACAACTCTCACCATCTGTGCGTTCTGAGAACACAATCAGTCAATCTATGCGATAATCGGATGATATAGTTGATTCGTGGTTGAGGCTGGTTAGCGATGCTGTACTGATCACTGAAAATGTTAATTAGATAAAATTATGGCCATCAATTTGGCTCATCACATCTCGATAATCATCCGTCAACATTATATAAACTGAGGACTGATACAGGCGGATAAGACTTAAACTAGAGTGGTTGGCCTGTGTTTGTGTTATTTACTAAGTGAAAAGAAAAACAGAAATTGGAAAACAGAAAAAAAAATTAAAAAAACAGAAATTGGAACTTCAAAGTAACACAAACTCTTACTAATTCACTAACAAAAATAGCAGTGTTATGCAAATTCTTTACAAAAAGTAATTTACGTAACTCTTTACATGTAAAGAATTTATTCTTTACATGTCCAAAAATCATTATAAAGAATGTAAAGAATGTAAATAATGCTAAAAAACTAAAAAGTCCAAGCGGCACGTATATCCGCTAGAAATAGGTAGATTTCGAGATCAGACAGTTTTGTGTGCCAGTAGAATCTGATGTATCAGATTAGTTTAAACAACACAAACTAATTTAAAACAGATATCGAACAAATTTTAAAAAGAAAATTAGCTACATATAAGCAAAACTATATCTATCCAAGTTTGCAACAAACAAATATCAAATCTACCACAGAACATGTGTGTGACAATTTATGACACAAACCTGCGCTATATCATATGTCGTCCAATTACTGCAAAATATCAAAATAGTTTATTTCTAAGAAAAAAAAAATTAATTTCTTCTATTCCAACCCTATTTATTTTTTTCTTCATTGACTGTTATAAGGTTTTTGGAAATTGTTAGTTATGGATTATTGCAAACTTTTTTGTTGAAGCTAACAAGTCAAAAACCTCTAAATGCAGAGGTTTATATTTATAAAAAACGGATTAAAATATTTTCACAGATTCTAAATTTATGCAGTTTTTACAAATATTAGTATCCAAACGGCCGTTATAACGGATTAAAAAAACAAATTTTTTTCCTAGTATAAAGCCTCTTGTTATTTAACCATGTGTCAGATTTGTCTGATTTACGAACTTGTCCAAGATATTAATAAAACACACATGTTTACGGAAGGTTTTTTGATTTAGCTTCACAAATGCGACCGTGAGAGTGCCGGTTGATTCAAACGCATTTTGTGTTTTACAAGCTTTTTTGATGGAGCCGCTCACTCAGAAACCTCCAACTGCAGAGGTCTTTTTTTGAAAGAAACTGATTAAAAAGGTTTCAAAGATTCTAAATTTATGAAGTTTTTAAAAATATTAGAATCTAAACAGCCGTTATAACGGATCTAAAAACAGAGTTTTTTTTCTACGATAAAGCCTCTAGCTTCTTAACCATGTGTCGAATTTGGCTGATTTACGAACTTGTCCAAAATATTAATAAAACGAACATTTTAAGAAAAGGTTTTTTGATCTGGCTCTACAAATGCGACCGTGAGAGTGCCGGCTGTTTCAAAAAAAAAATTTTTTTTGCAAACTTTTTTGTTGGATCTCACTGCAGAGGTCTATTTTTAAAACAAATTGATAAAAAAGATTCCAAAAATTCTAAAATTGTCAAATTTTTTAAAATATTGGTATCCAAACGGCCGTTATAACGGTTTTAAAAAATCAATTTTTTTTAGAAAAAAAGCTCTAGTTCCTTAACCACGTGTCGGATTTTGCTGATTCACAAACTCGTCTGAGATATTAATAGAACACACGTGTACAGAAAATTTTTTTGATCTC
>OY856187.1:198499143-198659143 GCA_963693315.1 Diogma glabrata
GCAATAGGTAGATTTTTATATGAAATCTACCCAAAAGATGTTCCAATTTTCTCATTAGATTACTATAATATAATTTAAATGAAACTGAAATTCCTAAATAATCATAGTTTTTAAGTCAGTTTATAGATAGATTTATAATTTGAATACGGATTTTTATAGGTCCTTTAAGTATTAAGACAAAACTTATGCCCAATTCCAACAATGGTAATACAAATTTTGAATTGAAAAGAATTACGAATTCATAGAAAAAGCAAGGATTGAAAATCATAAATTAGGTATTAACATTTAAAACTTATTACAATAAAATTAACAGTTTAACTAAAATAACATCAATTTGTTGAATACGACACATATAGCAAGCTTGATTTACAATTATTATTATTTTCAATTATTTTATTATTTGCAATTATTTTCAGTATACAAATTATCAAAGACAGGCGTTACCTGTCAATTGATAAAATGAAGAATGTCCGAACCCAAGTTTTCAGCCATTCATCTTTAGAATTTAGATTAAAGAAAATATTTGTTCATACTCTATAAAAGTGGTGAAACGTACGTTATCGCATTAGACATCTTAAAAACATTTGCATCGGGCATGGCATGCCAACTTGATCAACAGCATAATGTCCATCTCTTTACGCAAAAAATAAAAAAGTGTTATGAACCCTGAATCCGCCAGTGAACCATCAGCAGGAAGCAAACGAAGGGACTGCATGCCAAGCGAGGTTGTAATCCGACAAGCATCAGTCATGTGAACTAGAGTAATAATATTTGCTTCTTGTCCAGTATAAATGAACAGAATTGCACCCGAATAAGCCAATATAATTGGATAAAACGAAAAACAGAGACCCTGACGACCCCAAAGGCCGAAGAAGGCAAGATCATCACACCAACGACAATATAACCGCAACTACTACATTAAAAAAAACTA
Source organism: Diogma glabrata (assembly GCA_963693315.1). NCBI lineage: Eukaryota > Metazoa > Arthropoda > Insecta > Diptera > Cylindrotomidae > Diogma > Diogma glabrata. Next base: position 198,500,075 of record OY856187.1, read on the forward strand.
AATAAAGCTTTCAATCACGCCATGATTGGTCTTATCCCACTCCTCATTCACTGGAAATCCACTTAACCTATCATCCTCACCAACTTAGTCATATGATGAATAAATGAACAATATGTGAATCAACAAAATTCACGATTTGTTTTTCACAATTTGTTATAAATGTAATATCAAAGATAATAACTGATGTAATAAAATGTGTCGGCATTCGTCAAATTTGTTATCAATATAATATCAAATATACTGACGGATGTAATAACTGATGTCGGCCAACGTTGAATTTGTTCTATATATAATACCAAATATAATAACGGATAGAATAACTGATGTTGGCATTCGTTGAAATTTGTTAGCAGTATAACGATTGATGCAACAAAAATGGCGTCGCCTATTGTTGAAATTTGTTAAAGAAAAAAAAATATCAAAACAAATTTAACAAAATGCGGTCGCTCATTGTTGAAATTTCCAGAAAATGAATAACTCACGTGCTTGTCAATTTTAAATCAAAAATGAATGGTCATTAAAACTGCCAATGACCTTTAAAATGGTCAATTTTAAAACGAAAAACTAATTAATAACAAAAGTTGCGAAGAGCTTGCATTTTTGAAATCTATTCACCAACTAACTTACTCAAATACATGTCCAAGTAAATATATTGTTACGATTACAGAAAAATCCAGTCGATTACAGTCACTTCCAGAAAAATCAAATCAACAAAACACAATAACAAATTTATGAAACGAGAAGTGTTGTTGTTGTATTCTTAGAACTTGGGTCAACTTAAAATTACTTTATGATCAAATCACCATCGAATGATCAAGATTATGCAGAATCGTATATAAGGAGAGATGTCTTGCAAGACTAGATTAGTTTTATTTTAACCTGCGACGCTAAAGTTAAAATTATAAAAGTGATTTTTAAATTAGTTTTTGTGAATAAAGTTTTAAGTGTTATTAAGTAGAAATATTTTGTGTTTTATTTTGAACGTTGTGTTACTGGAAATTTCTACAACATACCGTTGGAGTTTGAAGCTGTTGAACGAATATTCTAGCTAGAAATATTGTTTGCTGTATTGTGTCCTGTTGTTGTAGAATAATCAAGGTGTTGAAGACTTAATGAAACCTGGTGTTTTTGCTTGCTAATCAGTGATCGAATCCAGCGTTTATTGAATTGTGAGTTAGGCCAATTCGAAGGAAGGTTAAGAAAAACGTAACAATATCAATAAATTTCATGGGTCAACAACATCGAACCAGAGATAGCAAATAACGCTCTGGACCGGGTGAAGAGAAAAAAGTAAACATAAGATAATAGAATCTAAGATAAGTTATTTGAACGCATTGGTTCAAGAATAAGATAAATCGCTTTAAACGCGCTGGTTCATAAATATGATAGAGTGTTCCAACAAATGAATTTTTATGGTGGTGATAGCTTCGTAACGAAAATAATAAGAAATTGACACTATGTTATTCAAAAACTTACACCTAGTGCAACAGCAAACAGTGTTAATTATATTGATCAACAAACTCGTTGCATGCGGTTGCATCTCGCAGTCGTTAAGAGTAAAATTTTTTAAAGCTGGACACTTTTGATATTTGATACCTTCGATTTTCCAAAAATTTTCAGGATGTACTAGTACTACAGTGCTAAAAACATGTATTGTTTACCAATCCGTATCTGTCCGCCAGTTGGAATTTTAGGTGACCCATACAGCATAAGAAACTCTATATAAACTAAGCTTCAATTTGCGCCATAAATTAATTTAGCTTTTCTATTTGAGTTAATCGGATGCAAACAATTTCAAATTTCGCAATAACTTTGGTGATTGCAGAGCTCGAAATACAGTTTTTAATAGATTTTTGGGCGTCACGAGCGAAAAGTTAAATTTTTAGTACAAGGTATGGTTTTGTTCATGCTCACCAAACCAAACTACATCAAAATAAGAATTTTTTACACTTATTAGACAAATGGGGAAAACGGACTAAAATAAGAACTACTTTTTGGGAGTTTTTGTGTACGTTAGGGATGACGTGTGAAACTTTCAGTTTATAGACAGGTTCTATACTTGTTCAGAAAATAAAAATATATACATCACAGTACGAAAAAGTATTGGAAAAAATATTCCTTTACGATAAGGCGATTGATTGCACCCGCCATATTTGTCCGACATTTTAAATTTTAGGAACACCATAGACAACATAAGAAACTCTATAAACTAAGCTTCAATATGGGCTATAAACGAATTTTTAACGACTAATAAAAATTTGGACACAGTCTTGATCCATTTGACGTGGAAAGTCACTCCGTATACTCCCCTTGTACTGTGGAATTGAGGTTTTGTTAATTATTTACTAAATCAACTATGGTCCTAGCTTAAAATTGATTTATGACCATTATAAAATCAAAAATAGCCTGTAAAATGGGTAAAATGTACATATAAATCGCATATTGGACGATAAAAAAGCTTGTTTTAAAAAACAATTACTTAGCCCATAGGGTTTAAGCCTGTACATTAAACTACCAAATATGGAGTATAATTAAAGCTATGTCTCAAAATTATTGACTGATGGCTTCTCGAGTAATTGACCTTGAAGTTTGACCTTTTTTAGAAAAAAATTCAACTTTAAGACCGGTTAACTATGTTATGCTAACATGTTGTGTAATTAAACCAATAGTTATTGATGTGGGTCACTTATGGGCTAGCAGATATTTAGCCAGATAACAAGCCAAAAAAGCACGAAAACAACATTCACGAATGACTTTGGCCCTCAAAGCCATGAGCGAGCCGCCAAATTATTAATGCTAACATCTACCTAGTATCAAGTAAAATCCACATTTAAAAAATGTCATAGGTGACACATGGTTTTATGAAGTATAAAGATCATATAACTTATATTATTTATCCGTGAGCTTAAACTTTGACCTCTATTCAAGGACAAACGCGAAAGATTTAAGAGGTGATAAACTGCACTCAACTTTATCACAGTACTACTAATATATCCTGAAACTTTTAGGCAAATCGAAGGTATCAGCTATCACAAGAACATCAACTCCTATCTTTGTCAAACTTGAAAAAAAGTGACTCTTAAGCTGATCCAAAATTTTCTGTCTAACCGATACATTTCGGTGTCTATAGATGGCTTTTCTTCTGATTTTCAATTAATTAACGCTGATATACCTTAAATCTCAGTTTTATCCCCACTTTATTTTAATCTATATCAACGAACTGTTGAAATCCGATAAATTGTTTTGCAGATTATTATAGCACACTGCACAAGTCATTTGTCCCTCTATCTTGAAAGTGTAAAATACATGAACGAATATATCCGGAGATACGCAGCCAAAAATGTAAACGAGGACCTAGAAAAAGTCGTCGATTGCAAACAAACAAATAGACGAATGTGAAAGCATTCATTTATTGAGAGTCACAATTTCCAACGACTTACTCTGGAAGGATTATATAATGACGATGGCAAAGAGCGATTCAAGAAAACTCAGCCTCAATAGATGTAAAAAATATTTCACTCCGTATCAAATATTTCAAATTTATAAGAATAAATATTCATATAAATTGTAAGATTATTGTTATCCAAAGTTTTGGGCGCTGCATCTGTTTCCCTTTTGGACTCTTTTTAAAAGTCAAACTGTTGAGATGACTCGATGTCATAGTGACAAAATACAAAGGGGACTTCTCTATCCGTGTATCGTACAAACGAAATTCTTTGTTCAAATCAATAGTCCACAGAATGCATGTTTTTGTAAGACCAAGGTAATAAAAGGTATCTATCTATTATGACTTATATTGCAATTCTTATAATACAACACTTTTTATTAAAAAAAAAAATTAAAACCTATTAAAATTGTAGTTCCTGAAACTCATTAAAATTACATCTAAAAATAATACAAAAAAATAAACACCATCCCAGAGGTTAATTACCATGATTGAGTTATTACCTTAATTCATCAACTTTTCAATATCCAACCTCAGTTAACATAAGAAGCAACAAAGTTATCCTCATTAATATAATAACATATTACATTAGGATATCTAAAGTGGTCTCTTATGCTAAAGCTTTCGAAAATGATTTATATAAATTTGAAGAACTTTGTAAAAATGGCCAAACAAAAAAGAAATAATATGTAAATTGATTCATTTTTTGTTTTTATCTTTGAACTTACATTTCTTGATCTAATACAGCAATTTTTTTCTTTCAGTGTTCACATCTGGAGCTTAATGAGTATAGTTAAATGTTTGGGAATATACAAACTTCAAAGAATTATCAGTTATCTTTATTACCAACCACTGATTTAATTTTAATTTTTTTAATAATAAAACTCCTAAGAACAGGTCAAGAAAGATTAACACAAAGACCTGAAATGATTATAACAAATTTTAATTGATTATATTACTTCCAATCGTATAATGTAATATTGTAAATCTGATAAATAAATTAAAACAGTAAATTATTTGTTTATCGAAGGAAACCGCTTTATCATTCCATCTTTGAAATTTATGTACCTAAACGTTTTTTTTTGGCGATTTATTTCATTAAGATGTTTGTTTACAAAAATAACTTTCAATAATATTATTCGCAAATAAGAGCTTTTTGTCTTTTGTTTGTTAAACTAAGAAAATTCGAAGAATTCATTATTAATAAAATATTTCTGTTCCTTGTTTGGTGAATCATTATCATGTAAGATGATCTAATTTATTATATTAAAACGAATAAAAAATTAATTTTTATCATCAAAGAGATATATTATTAATTCATTTCTTTGGTTTAAATGCATGTATTTGAATTTATCAAATATGTGCATTAAAAACTTATGGTGGTGGTGAAATAGTGGAGAAACAGGTTTCCAAACAAATATCTCGACAGTAAATATGCATTTAATCGAGGTTGTGCAATTCCAATGGCAAGTGAATTGAGAGATTGTTTTGCGGCCAAAGAAAACCAGAATTTATTAAAAAATTAGTTTGAAGAATTGAAAGCGCATAAATGGAATGGTATAATATCAGAAAACATAGCCTACTCAGGGGCGCACACAAGGATCCCCCCTAACCGATAATTTTTCAGTATTGTTTTTTAAAGTTAGACATTATTTAGTGTTAACCATAAGAAATTATAGATTAACTTCTCTGAATATCGTAAGATACGATGCTAACTAGGTATCTAAGGTTACTCGCTATTGATCAATTCTCTTTGAGGATTTTTTGAAAGCTATTTTGAAAGGCTAGATTCTGTTAAAAAAATTCTTTGAAAAGCTACATCTTGTCACTCAAACCTTAAAAAGATAGGCTGCTATTGATACTCTGTTCAGGTAAAATTGATTTGATCTAGGAAGACACACGCGTTTATCCATAGATAGGCAGATTTTTCATGCATGTTGGGGTGCATGCTCAAACTAAGCACTTTAAAAAAATTGTAAAATAAATTGTATTTTTTATTTTGTTCATAATACCTATATGACAAGTTTCAGGAAAATTTTAAATTTTTCCAAATTCTAAAAATATTCTAAAAATTCTCACAAAATCAAAAATTGAAACTTTTTCAAAATTCTAAAAATATATATGTACATAAATTAAAAATTCAAAAATTCAATTTTTTTCTAAAATTCTAAAAATATTGCAAAACTTGTAACAAAATCAAATATTAATTTTTTTTCCAAAATTCTAAAAATTTTGCAGAAATTATTACAAAATCAAAAATACAAACTTTTTTCAAAATTTAAAAAATATTTCAAAAACTATAACAAATTCAAAAATTTCCATGTTCAATTACATTTACGTAATATTCCAAAAATTAGAATAAAATCAAGTATTTAAACTTTTTATAGATTCTAATAATATTCCAAAAGTTCTTAAAATTCATATATTGAAACTTTTTTCAAAATTCCAAAAATTATAATAAAATCAACAATTTTTAATTTTTTTAAATTCTAAAAATATTCCAAAAATTCGTCCAAAATAAAAATTGAAACTTTTTTCAAATTTCTAAAAAATCTTATAAATTCTATTTTTTTTTCAAAATTCTAAAAATATTGCAAAAATTATAACAAAATCAAAAATTAAAACTTATTCAAAAATTCTAAAAATATTGCAAAAATTGAAACTTTTTTCAAAATTCCAAAAATTATAATAAAATTAAAATTTAAAGTTTTTCAAAATTCTAAAAATATTCCAAGAATTCTTACAAAATCAAAAATTGAAATTGAAAATTCTCTAATTTTATATACAAAAAGAATAATATTTTTTTCAAAATTCTAAAAATATTGCAAAAATTATAACAAAAACACATATTAAAAGTTTTTCCAAAATTCTAAAAATATTGCAAAAATTATTACAAAACCAAAAATACAAACTTTTTTTCAAAATTCCAAAAATAATTCAAAAACTATAACAAATTTAATAAATTTCTATGTCCAATTTCTTTTCAATTACATTTAGGTCATAAAAACAGCAAAAAATTGGCTAAATAAATAAATGAAATAACTTTTTGACACACTTGACATTATTTTTTGACAAACTAATAATGTCATAATTCTCTAAAATAATAATAAAATTTCATGTTATACAAATTATTAATTTTATTTTTTTCAAAAAAATTGGGTAAAAAAGTAAATAAAAACCTTTCTTTTGACACACTTGACAACACATTTTTGACAAAATATTTAATGCCATAATTCTCAATAATAACAATAAAATTTCATGTTATTTGTATGACATTCCAAAAATTTGGCTAAAAAAAATAAATGAAATCATTTTTTGACACACTTGACATTATTTTTTTGACAATTTTATAATGCCATAATTCTCAATAATAATAATTAAATTTCATTTCAAACAAATAATTAATTTTATTTTTTTCCAAAAAATTAGGTAAAAAATTAAATAAAAATCTTTCTTTTGACACACTTGACAAAATTTTTTTGACAAACATATAATGCAATAATATAGTTTTTGAACTCACATACCAATCCCGATCATCCAGATTTCTCCACATTCTTTGTTCCTACTCATTATCACTTAAAATGAACGGGTTTTCAGCAAAAGTATATTAATTTATGTTATTTTTATTGTATTTACATTTAAACATTTAAAATAGTGCATAATTAATTCATTTTGATAAATAATGCTAAATAATAAATTAAAATAATAAATGACATTGGAATAAACAAAAAATTAAAGAGATAATTCATTATGTTAAATAACTCATCCAATTTGATTTTAAGGAGTGGTTTGGCTTTCTTCCTCCCGTGGTAGCCGAAAATGTTCTTCTATTGGTAAAACTGGGAAATTTTGCTCATTAGATTTTATGCCAGATGGCAGCAATATTCCATTTAAGTCTAACTCAACTCAGCCTCATCGTACTCTGCAATTATTACCATTAATTCTCGTTGTCTTGCTGCTGCTATTCTTGTTGGTCTTACCCGCTTGGTGTGATGTGATACTATTTTATGTTGAACTCAATTGTTGCGGAGTATAGTCATCGATGCAAAGTATAGGTGACAAACAGAATAAATTCTGTTATTTAATGTATGTTGAATCGATGGACAAATAAGTCATATTGGCCGAAACATTGGCCGATGTGGGTAAAATAACAGTCAACCGCACATTTTGTGATATAAAACGGGATGTATAGTTTTGACGTTCATTTTTTGTTGTCTCTTCAGGAGCCTTGAGTTTATTGCATGTTTGGTGTATTGGAATAGGTGGTGGAAGATATCTATTTTTGACTATGCTGAAATATGAACTTTTAGGGTTTAAACAGCATTTTTCGTTTGAACATTTGACAATTTGTGTTATATATTGGCTTGTTTGCACGTGAATATCATACCACTGTTGGTCTCTTGCGTATAAATCTTCTTGCAAAAGCTCTGAAGTTTCGGAATAAATGTGTTCCGCAACAGTAGCAAAATTGTCAATCGAGAGCTGTGGCCATATTGCCGCTAAAGTTTCACGGCAAACTTAAACTTTTTTTTCCCCTCATGGTCGATTGTTTCACGTTTTTCATTTAAATGAGTGCCATACTTATCATGAGGCAATATTAAAGCACTAAGTTCTCTGCTAAGTGGAGTCATTCTACGTTATGCTCTAGTAAAAGAACTTGTGCATTTGAATTGATGAACAGAGCGTCAAGATTATTTTAACAGAAATGGTGAACAGTAACCGTTATAACTTTTACGTATTTTTCGTCTGGACCACCATCAACTGTAAAAATAAAAATTGGTTTAAGTTGCCGATCGAAACTAGTCCTGGTGATTGTCTCAAATTCTTTTAGATTTACAAATCTTTCGAAATCTAGTGCATGGCTAAATGCTGTAGATGATGCATGCTTTGCTGATCTTATTGCGATGTATGTAGAACCTGAATAACCAACAGCGTCCCGTTTACCCATTCCGTTTTTCTCAGTTTAGATGCCAGCATATACTGATGGAATTAGTTGGTGACGATTTGCAACTACCCAATCGTGATCTGGTAAATGAACACAGTATTCTACATGCATGAGTAGTGGACTCTGTTTACTGGCAGCTGTCATTCCAATTGGAACTCGTATTTAGTCGTCTTGACTTATAAAGCAAACTTCATTTGGACCTAATAACAAAGAAATTTCTTCCAATTATCTAATAGTTGCAGTGCAAAATTGACCATAGGCGTGTTTTATATGTTGATCGTTTTGATCGTTTTATTAATCTAACTGAAACTGTTGAAACATGTCGTTTACATTGTAGTGATGCACTCCGCTTTGGTAAGAGTCTAATATATACACTTGATCGACTGATATTGAAACCAGCAATATTTAATTGGTTTTTAAGCTCATCTAATGTTTTAATGCTTCTGTACAGTGTAAATATCACTTTGTCGTTTTTCGTGAGAGGCGGAGCCATGCATTGTTATATCTACAATAGCTTTTAAGAGCGATGGTTGGTTTTGCTCGATTCGTGGTCTTCCAGAGCTAGATTTAATAATTGAGAGAAGTGCATAATTCGTTTTTTTTTTCTAAGTTGGCTCATTTTTGCTTTCTTCCGATTTCTCGCTTTTTGGGACCTTTCTTTTTCTTCCTTCTTCTTTTTGAATTTAGTTTGCAATTCCATCTTCAGTTTTTGTTTTGCTGTTAAATCGTGTTCTTGTTGTACTGTCCAAATGTCAACGTTTTTCAAAAAATATTCTTCGTTTTTATTTTGTTCCATTTCTCAACAACATTTTGCTGACATTCTTACTTAGATTTCGTGGGATATGCCCGTATATATAGGCTTTGAACTCGTTTTTCATCGTAATTTCTATTGATATATCAAAAGAGATTTGTTTAGCTGTTGAACTGTTTAACTGTTTTGGATTATCGGTACGTATTTTCATACTTACTTCATTTTTTTTCTTCAAAATATTATTGGAAAGAAAATTCACGGTTTTCAACCTAGTTTGAACAGCCTTTATTTGCTAATTGAAAAATATCATTTTTTCTAGCATCTGCTAGAGAAAATGATGTTTTTCAAATCGCAAATAAAGGCTGTTCAAATTAGGTTGGAAACCGCGAATTTTATTTCCAATAATATTTTGAAGAAAAAAAAAATGAAGTAAGTATGAAAACTAAAATATATGACTAAATATATTTTTAAAACAAGAAAGATATTTGTGCCCATAATTATGAAAGTGGTCTAAGTCATACATTTCTTGTTTTGAGATATTTAAAGGTTTGCAAATGATTAAATTAAAAAAGATTTCTCTATTATGAAAAATTTTATTTTAGGGCTTTGTTAGTCTTCAATAATGAAAGTTTATTATGCATGTCAAATTTTGTATAAATCTCATTCCGAAATATGCTTTTTATAGTTTGAATTGACTTAGACCATTTTCATAATTAACTGAACGGCGTATAAATGACTTAACGCAAAAGCAAACTTCGAAATTCTAATGTTATTTATTAATTATTTTCCCAACTCATTATTTTCTCACCATTAACTTTCACTTAAAAAAGAGCAATTTTGACATTTAGGAGGAACAGCTCATTTTTATGGGCCTTTGGTCCGACGATATAAAGACTTTGTAACACAACGTTTTGGCAATTATTTTTGACATTTTGTTCGACTTCTTTGTTTTTTTTCTTCAAATTTTGTCTTAGATTACTATAATAATTAACTCTAGATGAATTACGTTTTTGCTGAAATAACAAGTACTCTATAACGGGTCTTTTTTGACAATATCGTACAAATTACATTGGACTAATTTAGTTTGAAGTGATTTGATGCGATATAACGGATAAACTCATTTTTTTCAAATTTTGACTTAGACCACTTTCATAATTATGGGCACATTTATTTATCAATAATTATTTAAATCATATTCCGTTGACACAAACCCGTCAAAATAATTATAACAGAAATAGCGTTTCACTCCTATAAACATTTAAACTTTAAAAAAATGAAGGCTTTAACTTTAACAACACCTTTAAAAATATTATTGTATTTTATCCCCGTTTTCAAAATAGCGTTTTTTATTTATCTAAATAGAAATAAAAATAAAAAAATTTGCGGAAATGAGAGGGTCAAAAGTTATAAAGGATCAAACTTTCAATTTTACCTTGGTGAATACGGTGATATAATTATTCATTTTTATATTAATTATTTACATCGCTTTCCCCCACTTTCCCCTTCCCTATACACTAATGGTGCTGGCAGATGAACTCTATTCAGCCAACGGTAGCACTATTAGTCTTAGTTGTAGAATATGCCGCGATGATAGTACGCAACTGCTTACACGAAGAAGAGATATAACTCGGTATAATGTGGGGTTTTATCATTGGAGATAATTGCTTTTTCACTTATTGCTTTTTTATCTCTTTTATTTCCTCCATCCTATCATGAAATATTGGCCTATGTCAAATTTTATTATATATAATAGGATTTATTGTAATTCCTAAACCATTCCTAAACAAAAACATAAAAAAATTATCGTCCATTAACACCACAGAACGCATGTTGTTGTGGAACTTAGGTTTTAAACAGTGGCGTCATTTCACCAAAATCTTGGGGGGGGGCGAGAATTTAAATGACATAAAATATTTTTTTCGTAAAACATAACATACACGTTTTTATACACACATATATTTAAAAGCATTTAAATGCATCGACTTAGAAATAAAAATAAAATGCTTCTGAGCTACATAGGTTACTCTGCTAGTCTTCTGGTGTTGTTTCATCGAAGCGAATGCCGCAAAGTTCTGCAAAATCCCTTCATTTGTTAAAAATAATTTTAAATTTAGTATCATCTCTGCATCGTTTAAGCATCAAGATAGTAGTTTTAATTAAAGCGCTTGTGCTAGAAATTATTATATCTTTGCTTTGTAACTGTTCAGAGAGTGAATTTGTAATCGACAGCAGATCGTGCAGCATAGAAAAAAAGGATGGATTTTCTATACGATTTTTTAGATCTCGGGCATCCCGGGATTTAAAATTTATGAGTCACATAGTCCCAGGAAAAATAAAACACCACGGAATTGCAATCCCTACGTGACTCCTCTTATGTCGAATCGTTTTTTTGTTTGTTTGTTTTCCTTTATTTGTCTCAGAGAGAAAGAGTTATGTCTACCCTAAACTGACCAGAGCCAAATCGTTAAAATGTGGGACACAATGCAAACATTCTTCCAAATACTAACTAAATAGAATTTCTATTGCGAGAAAGTGGGACGGTGAAAACGTGCTAACTAGATTGTGCATAAATTTACTATTTAATGCTTTCCTTTACTATTTGTTTACTATTTAATTCTTCAAAAAATTCTTTTATTTTAATTGGACATTCAACCGTTAGGAAATGTGGTTGCAGTGGTTCGTACATTTTCTAAATTCTTTCTAGTGCTGGCATTACCGCCAGCTATCGAGTTTCACTGTATCCAATAAGTTGGTTATGTTCCACATTACTTTTGCCGCAGAACTCCCTCAACGTCTCCAGTAAAGACAGTAAAATATCCAAATTTTTTTTTTCCCCTGCCATTTAAATCAGCAGCATTTCTTATTGCATTATTTAGAATATGGGCTGCGAATCCAATACCCAATACACTGTGGTTCAAATTCGAGTTTAGCTTGTTTTTAAATTTTCACCCCTTGACGTGACACCACTAAAATTGGTGTTCGTGTTATCAGCGCAAATTGCAACTAACTTTTTGTCAATGTTAAATAACAACAAGAAAACAAAATAACAACAAAACTTGTTCAAGCTACTGGAGCTGGCGGCTTATAGCAACGCTTTTTTATGTTTATCTGTATCTATATGTCTTTTAATATCATAATGTCCACTGTTAATTTTCAAATTCACTCCGACTGGTAATACACTAAACTTTTGCGTCGTTATATTTTGATTTTTTTTATAAAAGGATAGTCCAATTCAATATCGTATAAGAATTTACGTAAATGTTTTCTATCCGTCTTGATTTGCAAGAGAACTTTTTAAATATAATTTTAAAAATTAGCATAAATTTACCTTTTATAGTAGCTTAAAACTTTTGTTACACAAGTAAAGACTGTAAAACAATTGAAACAATATATTTTAATTTTACTAAATAATTAATATCTTTTCTGTATTCTGTAAGTAGTTCTGTACTGTATACCAGTATACCTCTCGTTCTATCTTTTGCAAATCTATACCATTTATCAAGTTTTTATGCTGTTTGCTTTGTTTGTTCTTTATTGAAAAAAAGAAAATTATATATTAGAAAATAATAATTTTACTTTTGAGCTTCCTAGTTAAAGTGTGTTTTAAACAGAGTTTAAAACGCTACTTATATCACTCTTTTACTTTATCCTTTCAGTGCGTAGCTTAAAAAAAATATAACACTCCCACATTCAGGAGTAAAAATAATAAAAAATCATTCTTGCTACTAAATTGAAATAAATATTTTCTTTCAAATACTCAAAACTTTTACTTTTGCGTCAAATTTGATGCTTTTCAACGTAAAATGCTTGATTTGTTCAATTATTCATGCATTGTTAGAAAAATGAATATAAAGGATGACGTAGTGTGACTAATTTTCTTCTTTTACAAATCGAATGAAAGAACTGGAAAATGTAATCTGCTCCAAAGGAGTAAAATCGAAAAAACAAAAATTTTACTCTTACGAGTAAGAACGATATTCAAATTATGAACATTTTAATTTTTTAATATTATTTCAAGGGATTGAAATGAGTGCTCGAATAAAGACTCGTAAACTCTGGTTTAAAAATTTAAATTTTTATGAATTTATACGCCAAACTGCATCTTTTTAAGTAAAATATTTTGTATTTTATTTTTCATAATAATATTGCACTGGTTTGTTCTCTCAATATGGTTAAATCAACATATACATAACATTATACAAACTGCAAGAAAAAACTGTGAAGCCATTGCTCTGACTAAGATATGTCGCAAACTATACGTAGGTAGATGATTATTTCGATAATGCGGGCAAATGTGGTGAAAATATTTGTTTCGTGGGACGCTTCGTGGGACAAATTTCTCTGTAAGACAACGCAATAAAATGTGTGACATTTCCACGCAGCGTGGGACGTCTGGTCAGCTTACTACCCATAAACGTGCGTAAATTATTCATTTGATTCAAAGTTGTACAATTATTGCGAGCTTCTTTTAAATGTATAAGAAAAACCTACCACAAAAAAATAATAGTTTTTCCCTCCTTGTTACTGTATAAAAAAAATGAATAAAGATTGACATTTAGGATACGTTTTGGATTTTATTATAACCAACCAAAAATATAATTTTTGCTATTTTATGAATTAAAAATTCATAAAATGAATTTGACAGCAAATTTTCATAACATACTTTGAAAATATTTAAATAACTTAAATATTTGTTCGCGTCGTTAGAAAATATTGCTTGTCCATTATAAAACATTCACTATCATAAAATCACTGGAAATAACCCAATAAATTTAAATTACTCCCGTAATTATTTTCATTTATTTTATAAAAATTAGCACAACTATCAAGAAAACTTTTGATATGTTATAGGATTTTACATTTTAGAATTGTTTTTAATTTATTGTTTTTAAAAAAGTCTTGTAAAGTTTGTACAATCTGATATAGATAAAAAACGAGGCCAAACAGTCTGGGTTCTCCAAATAAGTGGGGTATAATTAAGTTGTGTTCTCCTGCATGTACTTACTTTTAAGTTTATATAAACTACCAATGGCCAATAACAATTGAAATTTGAATGTTAATTACTGCACTATGAACTCTCGAGGAACGCTATACTAATGAAATCGTGGCTCAGACGTGGCTCAGACACGAATATCTTATAAACAAAACACAATCGTTCTTCTAAAACCGGTGATGCCTCGCACCTTATAGTACGATAGAATTTTGTCACAATACGCACCCACGGCGTTTTTGGAAGAACGCTCGGGTTTTGTTTATAAAACTGATATCATCAGAAGATTAGAAGCAATACGACCGCCTTTCGTATCGGTGGCGCTCTAGTCCTTGATAAAAAGAACGATAACGGTTTGAATATTGCGGTGAACTGTACTTTAATCGGGCCAAAATAATATGTAACGTAATAATTATATTATCAGATATATTTCAATTAATAGTATGCGATAAAATTGGTATATTAGTTAAGTAAATCTTCTAAAAATTAGACGAATTTACAAAATAACAGTGCATTGAAATTTTTATAGTGTATAATTCTATCACGATTGGATGGTTTTATTGAATCGATGTATTGATAGTATCAGATCCTTGGGGGTGGCCAATGCCCCCCCCAGCCCTACCCAATTGACGCCCCTGGTTTTAAAAGGTTTTTATGTGTTGTTGTGGTAACGAAATCGTTTGCATTTTATAGAGTGGTTTGTACAAACATGGAAATATGTTTGTAAATTATATCAAGATTTTTTATTTATTTTTTAGGCTAAAAAATTGGTTTGTGACGTCATGTTTGATTTAACCCCTCCCCCTTCGCCACATTTTGTCACAAAATTGTGACCCCCTCCCCCCTAAGAGCGTGATGACATATATGACTGTTCCTATGAGCCCTCCCCCCCAAGAATTTTATCTCTGCTTAGAAATTTATAACAAAACTAACACGAAACATCAATATGTTGTCAAAAAACTATAACAGATCATCATATCTCAATTTAATATTGTGAAAAGATGATACACTTATCAAACTACTCAAAAACCTCTCTATTTAGCGTTTTGAGACATATTACAAAATCAAAATTTCTTTCAAAAATCCAAACATATTTCAAAAATTAGTACAAAATCAAAGATTGGAACTTTTTTCAAAATTCTAAAAACATTTCTAAAATTCAAAAACTCAAACTTTTTCCAAAATTCCAAAAATAACGCAAAAATTATAACAAAATTAAAACACAAGCTTTTTTTCAAAATTCAAAAATATTTCAAAAATTATAATGAAATCAAAAATTTCCATGTCAAATTTCATGTTCAATTACATTTCAAGTCATACAAATAATTAATTTTATTTTTTTTCCAAGAAATTTGGTTAAAAATAAATGAAAATCATTCTTTTGACACACTTGACAATATTTTTTTGACAAACTTGTAATGCAATAATCTAGTTTTTGGTCTCACATACCAATTCCGACTATCAAGATTTC
This sequence comes from Diogma glabrata, assembly GCA_963693315.1. Lineage (NCBI taxonomy): Eukaryota > Metazoa > Arthropoda > Insecta > Diptera > Cylindrotomidae > Diogma > Diogma glabrata. The sequence goes on from OY856187.1 coordinate 198,515,677, forward strand.
TTCAAATTCAAGGTTACTCATTAACACTTAAATTACCGTTCTTTTAGCCAAAAATATGCAAATTTCCTTGTTTTGACACACTTGACGGTTTTTATGACACACTTCCGGTACAGTTATCGAACACATCGCCCTTTCGGCACTTTCCATTGATACCTATTTGTAGAAAATTTTTGAAATCGATCCAGTGGTTTTCTAGATATCTTAGAATCAGTAGGTCCTAAACCGTCGTTCTCGTCCAAACAACATCATGCAGACAAATATTTTTAAAACAATCCAATCCATGTTTTTTATAAATTTTGACACCAATCTAAATGATTCAATTTTGTTTATTATATAAATGATTGGTAAACCTTTACTTATCTAATCAACCATATCAACACAAACCTCCCTCTATATTAAAGTATTCTGTATTTATAGTTTAATATCATAAACTCTCGTTTTTATATAAAGAAAAACCTCTACAATATATATCATTTTATTCACTTTTCTTCAATATCAATAATTTATACGAAAATAAAAAATAAATGTTTCCTTATCACAAGCCTCATCCCTCATATTTACTTTACATTTCAAATAACTCAGTTTCTATTGTCACGAAATGATTTATGTCACATTAAATTTTATTTTATTTTTATGTTTTTGTCAAAATATTATTTTTTTTTGCTATTATTATATATGTTCCTGTAACAACAATAATATTTTTGTTCGTTGAATTATTTTGCCTTCAAGATAAAACATCTTTTGAAAAAATAAAGAAGAAAATCTTCTGAATATTATTTATTTTCTTTCTTTTATTATATTTTGATGTTTCATTTTAATTTATTTTTTTATTTTATGTAATGATTAACGGTTATGACAATAAGATTTTTTATTTATTGATACATATACGTGTTTGTTTTATGGTTTAATTGTTGAAATCATTTAATTCCTGAAAACATAAGTATGATTGTCTCATACCTCTAACTTATAGGCTGGTTACGAATTAATCTAGACTAGGGTATTTTACTCTGTGATCTAGGTATTAGGTCTGATTTTGTCAAAATAGAAGAACAGAGTGACTAGGAGTATTATTAAAGTGGCTTGAACATCTTTCGCATTCTCTCTTAGCATATGTCCTTAGTATAGCGCATTTTGCCTGTATTTCAGTTCTGTTTTTTTTCAATAGAACCTTATTGGTGGCATTTCGGTAATGTCATCGATTATTTCGTGACTTAAGATCCTATCCGGTTGGTAGACACAGTTGTAACGCTTTTGTAGATGGAATACACCCGAGACTGTATTAAGACTGGGTAATCATTCCATTAACTTAAAGTCCGGGTAAAGAAGTTCTCAAAGTTCAAACAGTGGTTTTCAGAAATTATCTGAAAACAACCGTTTGAGCTGCGCAACGAACATTTTATTTGGAAACATAAATCTTTAAAAGACGAAACAGAAATCAATGAAGTGTGTTAAGAACATGATTAAAGTAAACATGATAGGCAAACTTTCGCTATTTAAAAAAGAAATATTAAATCGATCAACCTTTAGATAGCGTAGCGGTATTGAAATCCAACAATCCCAGTATACCACTTTTAAGATCGGTATTGATACTTTTGAAAACAGGGAAATGAATTCACACAAGGTTTTATTTTTTTCGCCTGCAGTCAACTAACAGGTTTAATCATTGTGTTCATCGTCTATTTCAATTATTTTGAAAATATCAACAATATTATAAATACACACAAAATTGATTCTAACTTTCTTATTGTTGGTGACTTCAATATACCTAATATTAAGTGGTCATTTGTTGCTGATATCTTGGAACCAAGCCTTTTAAGTGTCACTAGACCAGCTCAAGCACTTATCGAAACATTGAGTTTCACTGATATTACCCAATTCAATCATTTAACTAACAAATCTAATCGGATTTTAGACCTGGTTTTATCCAATTTGCATGTAAGCAATGTTACGGTAAGCAATCCTACGGATGTGTTATCAAAAATTGATCAACATCATCCACCGATTGAAATTTCAATAAATCTTAAAAAATTTGATCTCCTAAAAGCCGATGAATCTGTACGCTTTAATTTTTACAAAGGAAATTATGATGAAATTAACGTAGCTCTATCTGAAATTAATTGGTGTCATATGTTTGGAAATAAAGATGTTGATCAGTCAGTTGATGCTTTTTATGATGTTCTTTATCAGTTAATCAATCAATTTGTCCCTAAATTCAAAATTAAATCTATTAAATATCCCATCTGGTATTCAAAAAGTTTGTTAAAAATGATTGAATTTAAAAATCTAATTCATAGAAAGTTTAAAAAAACTGGTGATCTTGATTATTACAATATGTTTTCTTCTTTGCGGAGCTCTGTTAAAACGGAAATTAATGTATGTTATACAAATTATTTAAGTGATATTGAAAGTTCCATTTCGTCAGATCCTAAAAAGTTTTGGTCTTTTACAAAAAAATTAAAAAAAACTAATGCTATCCCAGCATCAATGCGTTTTAAAAACAATATAGAAAGTTCAACCAAAGGAATTTGTGATCTTTTTGCGACTTATTTTCAATCTGTGTACACCAGTACCCATCTTAATTCCACACCAACATTTGCAATAAGTGATATCTCTTTGGAAGATTCTTTATTTTCTGTAACGGAAGAAGAAGTACTAGCGGTATTAAATAAACTTGATCTAAATAAAGGTTTTGGAGCTGATCTAATTCCTCCTATTTTCTTAAAAAACACTTCTGCATTGATCTGTCAGCCATTAACCATTCTATTTAATAAGTCTTTTGAAAATAATGTTTTTCCTATTAGATGGAAAATAGCTAAAATCATTCCAATTTTGAAAACTGGTGACAGTACTGATGTAGAAAATTATAGACCAATTGCAACATTGAATTGTTTCAGCAAAATTTTCGAAAGAATTGTTCACAACAAACTGTTTGACTTTACTAATATTAATATTATTAAAAACCAACACGGGTTTTTTAAGAGTAGGTCAACTCTTACTAATATGCTTAACTATACGGAATATATTTATGAATCGCTTGACTCTGGCGCTGGTGTTGATGTCATATATATGGATTTTTCAAAGGCCTTTGATAAAGTTAACCATAATATTCTCCTTCAAAAATTACGTAATTTCGGTCTGAATCTAAAATTTATCAGGTGGGTTGAATCTTATCTAAAACAAAGATCTCAATTTGTATGCATTAATGACTATGAATCATTTTCTTTCTGTCCTCATTCGGGTGTACCACAAGGTTCAATCTTGGGGCCTTTATTGTTTATTTTGTTTATTAATGATATTTGCTTACGCTTGGATTGCAAAGCACTCCTTTTTGCTGATGATTTGAAAATATTTAAATCAATCAAATCCATAGCTGACTGTATAGCGCTTCAAAATAATCTTAATAAAATATATGAGTGGTGCAAAAGTAACGATCTATATCTCAACATTAATAAATGTTTTACCTTTAAGCTTAAGCCTAGATCTTTTCAATTACAATTTATTTATAATATTAACAATTTAACTCTATGCGAAAAAGATAGTATTCGTGATTTAGGCATTATTATGGATAACAAATTAAAATTTAATATACATATTCAAGACATTGTTAACAAAGCTTTCAAAATGCTTGGTTTTGTTATGCGAGTGTGTTCAAATTTTCGTTCGTCTAAAACACTTATTACAATTTTTAATTCAATAGTTCGTTCTTCATTAGAATATATCTCGCCGGTCTGGAATCCAAAATATCAAACTCATATTGATCATATTGAGAGGGTTCAAAGGAAGTTTACTAGATTTCTGAACTTTAAATTAAGCTTCCCATATCAACCATACAAAGATAGATTAAAACGATATAATATATTATCATTGGAACAAAGACGTACTATTGCTGATCAAACAACCCTTTATAAAATTCTTAACCATAGTATTGAATCAGATTTGGCTAGTCTAATTCGTTTGAATACCACACCTTGTTATAATACTAGGCATTCGTACACTCTGTATTATAATACTTTTCTAACTAATCTAAGAGTTCATTCACCGTTGATTAGATTACAGTACAGCCACAACGTTAAATTCAATCAAATCAATTTGTTTTGCTCCAACTTAGTCCAGTTTAAAAGAAGCCTTTTACAAATTGTTAAATTAAATTAAATTAATATTATTTTCTTATATATTTTAAATTCTAATATTATTTATTTTATCTTGTGTTAAACATTCTTGGTTTATTACATTAAAATTATCTTTTTATAAACTAAATTTAAACTTTTTATTGTAATTTTTTATATTATTTTTAAATATTGTCTTTAATTTGTATTACTTTTAAATTTAAACTTTTTATTGTAATTTTTTATACTATTTTTTAAATATTGTCTTTAATTTGTATTACTTTTATAACTAGCATGTTATTGGAAATATTTCCGTTTGCTAGTACTTAAATTGAAATAAATAAATAAATAAATTCTTTGGTTAAAAATATTAACGCACATTAATGCCTTAAAGTTGAAAGGCGATATCGTTTTGTGACGGCAAAGGACCTGCTTTCTATATTTAAAGATTTTGAACACGGTCATCTTACCCTAAATCGCATTAAATGTGTCTTTTATTTAAGGTCCAGGGTATTACATAAATTGTCACGATACTTTCTCTGTCATTCCCCAGCAGGCTTATTTTTCCTATTATGTATTCATTGCCATACTTGGTTCAGTCTGATCCTATCTAAATTACTCGATTCAATGTGTAGGAGGATTATGATAATCTGGAAGCCATCTGTAGAAGTAACATACATGAAATCAATTTCAACATCGTTTTTCAACACATCCAACCACAAGCTCATTACTGTTAGTCCGGTGTCTGCAGGAATTAGGCTCCCGGACATCACTATATTTTCATTTAACTGTATGGAAGCCGACTAGTTTACTTTCACAGACGTTTTCATCGATCTAATCCACTTTAAATTTACACAGTAAAACTTCTCCATTGAATTTTAAGCATTCGTCTCAACACAGTTTTTAGAGTAATTAAACGTCTACCTGTTATTTAAATGATAGTTTACTCTCTCATATATTTATGTAAAATCATTATTTGTTTGAGAACAGGGATAGATGGGTGGATAGGTGGTCTATCTCCTCATTATATTTTTTTTATGTCGTTCACCAACCAGGACTCTCTGACTGCTCACACAACCCTATACCAATATGTAATTTCAAGGAACTCACCCCATGCTAGTAGTAGATCCCATGCCTTTGTTTCCGTTGGATCAGCCGATCATCTCTCTCTCAGTAAAATTATATGATGACGATCATGCAATTGTAGATGAATATATACTACTGATATTTAAAACTGGTACTATTGTTGAATATTTATGAACGTAAGCAACGGCAACGATGAAATACAGAACTATTGTCTCATGCAAGGTTGAATGAATGTACGTAATAAATTGTATGTAACATATATTGTTGGATCATGCGAAGTTGAACGAAAGTTGAACTAATATATGTACTATATCACGGCTGCATTAACAGGGTTGAGAAATTATAGGTAAAATTGATTTATAACTGTTGAATCCCGTTGATCATAAAAAAAACTGCAAACGAAATCACATCAATAATTTCACTCAACGTAACTGCTGCCGATTTCAATGGCTTCGGATGTTCACTTACTACCATGTCCCCTAGTAGAACAAATTCACGATCAACCGGCGTAGGTAGATCTCGCAGATCCGGACTCAATAAACTTTATCTCACAAATCAGCCCACAATTCCAAATTTTCACAATTAAATTCCAGAACTAAAATGTTACTATCGTATGACACGTTTTTTTTTTTTTTAATACCTTTAATACCTTTTAAGACCAAGGTCCACAACAACATACGTTCAAAGGTGTTGATGAACGTAAATCTTTCTTAATTCAAAAGAACGATTCCAAAACACGCAGGAAATTAAAATACAAGTTTGAGACTTTTCTATTCCGTATATGCTTCTATTCGAGTAAAATTAGGTTTTTACTTCTAAGTCCTCAGGGACAGCTCCGATTTTGATGATTTTTTTTAAAATGTGTGTGTTTATATATTATTTGAAATCAGAAACATTACAATATGCGCAATTAAATATTTATATTGTTTAAACTAGCTGGACCCGGCCACGCGTTGCAGTGGCTTAGTCTGGTTAAATATAAGAATTTGAGAAAACAGAACACACACGTTTCTAATATGTTTAATTTCATAATGCTTGAGAGTATACAATGTTTTTTGTTGTTCCATTGTCTGTGCAGATATAGAGACTGTCTGGTTTGCCGACTCTAGAACATGCAACATATAATTGTCTCTGTGAGAAACAATCGGTATCTAGATCTAAACCACACTTCTAATGTTTGGTCCTGAGCCTTGTTGATGGTGATTGCAAATGCCAATCGAATTGGGAATTGCAATCTTTTAAATTAAATTGACATATCCGTTAGCATCATAGGTATGAAAGGAATGAGGACATCTTCACTTTTGAAATGTCCAGCTAATATTGTTGCTTCTACTACGTTTGATATTTTGCAACATGATAATTGGCACGTCGAATTTCAATTGCAGTACATTCATTCGGTGGCATCACTGGCAGATTAAATAAATGCAAAAATTTTGTTGGATAGTTAACCGCTTCATCTGCTTCCATGACAGTGTTTTCTGACTTGTGTGTGACTGCCTCGCTTTAAATATAAGACTGAATTATACTGTTAAATTTTTTGTTTTTGCCGCAAGAATGACTCGTTTACTCAGCCAATCGTGATTCTTATGATAAGTTTAAATATTGGAAAATATTTTTTCAACCAGTTCCTATTTTGACGGCACTAAATTGCAGAAGTTATGAAGCAATAAAGTTCGTGCCGAGGTTAGATAAACCGGTGCCTTTCTGTCCGCAATTGATATGAGAATATCTCAGCAGATTTATCGTTTTAAAGCAGAATACGCATATTTGTCGTTAATTTTAACGTTTTTACGTGTCGCCACAAAGTAGAGTATTTCAGGCAAGCATTTATTTCATCTGCTGGTGTTGATCGAGGAACTACAGGTAATGTTTGTCCGAAATCTCCTGCAAAAAATATTAATGCATTCCTAGTTCCCAAATAGTGTAGTATTTTAACCCAAATCTTGCAAAGATCGATCAAGAGGTTCAAGCGATTTTTGTGCGCCAATGTGCATTCATCCCAAATAATAAGTTAACATTTTGGAATATTTTTTCCCATTGCGGATCCTTTGCAAAGGTTCTATGTAGCAATTGTTGTTCAATGGCAATTTCAAAGTGGAATGATCAGTTCTTCCACCTGGTAGCAATGTCTTAGCTATGCCGGACGACACAAATGCTAAAGCTATGTCATTTTATGATTGAATTGCTGCTAGAATTAGACTGATTAGGACCGTTTTGCCAGTTTCTCCTGGCGCATCCAAGACAAAGATTCCTACAACCCCGTTATTAACATTTTGCATTAGTTGGTCGTAAATGACTTTTTGTTCAAACGTTAGCTTTTTAATATTTGAATACATATACAAAAAAAGATCATCCGTGTTGTTATTTTGTTCACGATGCAATTCTACTTCGAAGGAAGATGCAGCAGCAGATCGATTCGGTGATGCCATTCCTTATTGATTGAGAACTTTGTTCGCGATATTTGAGCACAAATATTCAATCGTTATCATCGCTTCGTTGTAAATTTTTGTCGTGAAATCTTGGAAAATTAGCATTTTCCTTGTATATACGACGTAAAATATCTTCAGCCATGTGTGATTTGTATTTTTCCCATAACTCTGTTGTAGTTGAAGGAGAGCAGGTGGTCAATATGATTGCATTTCTGTGACGGTCGTTCTCCAATAAATTCAAAGCTTGACATCCACTGTGGAAAGTGTTGTGTAACTCCGTTGACAACTCTCAGTTGCTGAAAAGACATAGGACAGGGCATCTTTATCAATAACATGCGAAGAAAGAAGCATTCATCTTGATTGGGATGTACGGTGTACAGTCTGCCTATTAAAGTTTCTTTGTATATGCGGGTGTCCTTCGACTCGCTCCCCGCGTTTGTGCATCACACTTACTTATTTTGCTGATCCACGTTTATCGGGAAAAATATCTAGTAAAAATTGTATGTTGTTCTGTCTAGTGTCTTCTTCTTCCTAGCCTTTTTTCTTTTACATCGAATAAAAATATAAAAAATTCCTGGTTCTCTGGTCATAGACCTCCAGGGTTGGCTTGTACATTGGATGTTTGTATGTTGTTCAGTGTAAAATATTTTAATACAGTTTGCTTAAGGGAGGACATTTTTAAAGTAAATGCGAGGACGGAGGACATTCTTGCTTCAAAGGAAGACAGCCCAAGACAGTCTACGACAGTCCATATTAGATAAAAGAATCTATGGGCTGATCACTATACAAAACTAATAGATTAAATTAAGCATGAAGTGAAACTCGACCACAAAATTGTGTGAATTGAGAATAAAACAGGTGAGACACTTCTACTTGTTGAAAGTCTACGTTATAAAACATATACAGCTAAACCCGTCTGTATTCAAATGCAACATTTTGTCCAAATTTCAACGGAATCTGTCTAGAGAATACCTGTTTTGTACAAACGAACATTTACATATTTTTTTATAAAAGTAATAATTGTCACTTTGTTTATAGTGACAATTGAATCTTCTCACATGTCTTTTAGCAAGCGTTTTGTCAACCTGAATTATTTAAACTTGTATGTATCACACACATCATGTCAACTGCTGTTTTGAAAAAATGTACTAATTCGTTTTTTTCGATGAAATCTGGTATTCAAAAAAATTATCTCTTCCATTCGGTGTGGAAGTTTTTGGAATAATATACAATAGAACCGATTTCCATGCAATGGGCATGGAAATGGGCTGGCCCAAGAGGGTAAAAAATTAATCTTAAAGGAGAAATTACCTTTTCAACGATATACTGTTGACGCAAATCGGATAAAAAATGAAAGAGCTGTGAATTTTTGAATTTGACTCCTTTTTTGATTTTTCCCGATTTTCGCGAAACTTTGTATGGTGATATCTCATGAAAATCCACTTATTGAATTTTTTCGGTCAAATTAGTTTTTAGGGTTCCGTTTTTTATACGGAACACTATTGGTGAGAGTAAAACGAGTTTTTCACATTATATCGATTATCTCGTAAACTATAAATGCTATGGACTTGAAATTTGAGGTGCGTATAAAACTAATCTGTCCACATGAAATGACGAATACAAATAAAACTAAAGTGGTTTTCGTTTGGTTTACAGGGGTTCGATGTGAGACCTTTGAGAAAATAGATTTTTTTATAGATTCAAGTAGGGTATCATATGAAAGGGCTTCATTTCAGTATTCCTTAAAAATTTATCTTGGAATTTTACACTTCACCATTTTTTGTATAATTCTGAATAATGACGTTTTTTCGTGTTTTCTTAACTCGATTAGCTCCGAACCCAACTGATCGAAAATTTTCAAATGTATTTGGAATGATAGAAAAATTAGTACAGTTTTAATAAAAAATATATAAAAGTGTCATATTCTCATAATTAGATTTATTGAGGGGGTGGAAATGAGGAGGGGTAAAACACTATTTAAAATGTGGTCAAGTGGGGTGTCATTTGAAAGAGCACCTAATTTAGAAATCATTGCAACTTCTTTTAGAATTTTGCAATGCACAGTTTTTGAGTTATTGTCAAAAACATACCGTTCCCCTCCCCCCCCCTCATTCGTTTCGACACTGATTGACAGAAAAATTTGGAAAAATTCACAGAGTTAGGAAATTCGGTAAATTTTGTACGAAAATTATACCGAAGTCTCAAATAATTATATTTCTGTGTGTTTAGGGGACCGGTGTAAAGAGGGCAAAAAAAAATTTTTTTTACCCAAGCGAGAGGGATGTCATTTGAAAGAGCACTTAATTTAAAATTCGTTGCATTTTTTTTTAGAATTTTTCGGTGCACAGTTTTTGAGTTATGGACAAAAAAGTGCAAAATTCAAACCGTTCCCCCCCCTACGTTTCGACACTGATTGACAGAAAAATTTGAAAAAATTTACAGAGCTAGGCAATTTGGTAAATTTTGTATGAAAATTATAGCGAAGTCTCAAATAATTATATTTCTGTGTGTTTAGGGCACCGGGGTAGAGAGGGTAAAAAAAAACTTTTTTTGACCCAAGCGAATGGAGTGTCATTTGAAAGAGCACCTAATTTAAAAATCATTGCAATTTTTTTTAGAATTTTGCGGTGCACAGTTTTTGAGTTATGATCAAAAATGTTCAAAATTCAGACCGTCCCCCCGTGTATCAAATATTTATTAATCGTTTTGAAAGGGTAGGAATGGTAAGGTGAAATAAAGCTTTTTTAACCCGAATAGCAATATCGAGTGGGACTGGCGTGTACATTTTTAGTCATGTCATCCTTTATACTGATTCTTAGAGCAATTCTTAATTTTGCAACTCTTTTAGAGTGAATATAACCAGATATCCAAAAGAAAGAAGACTTTATTTCAAAATTATCACGGTCATTTACTATCTATTGTATATTGTATTGTATTGTATGCCATAAGTGGGCCCAAAAGGTGGCGTAAATTCTCAAGGTTCAAATCAGATTGATGTGATTTGTTAGTTTGTGTTAAGATCCACGTTTGTAATCCATTCATAATTACTGGTTTAATAAATTTCTTGTATAACTTTAGAAAATGTTGAGTTTTAATTGAATGGTAAGTTCGATAACCTGCAATTATTTTAGGGTTAATATTTGTTTAATATGCTATTGTTTAAGTCAAACATTGATCTTTTGTTAATTTTAAATATTGTTAAAATTATACGTTGTTTTTCAAGCACCGACCTAAATGTCGAACTTATGTAATCTAACACAAAAAAATTGTTGCTATAGAAAGAACTGAAAATTTTAGTAAAGCGATGAGCCTATAATTCTATGGAACACGAAAAATATAGCGAAGCTTCAAGTGATTTTATTTCTATATGTTTAGGGGATGGGAGTGGGGAAGGGTGAAAATTGTTTTTTGACCCGCATGAGTGGGATGTCATTTGATAGAGCACCAAAATTAAAAAACAATACAGTTTTTTTTAGAATTTTGCGATGCACCGTTTTTGAATTATTCTCAAAAAAGGGCAACAAAAAGCTAGTCCCCCCCTCCCCCTATACGTTTCTTCGTTGATTGACAGAAAAATTTGAAAAAATTCATAGAGATAGGAAATTTGATAAACCCTTAACGAAAAATATAGCGAAGCCTCAAGTAGTTTTAATTCTACGTGTTTAGGGGATAGGAGTGGAGAATCGTGAAAAAAAGGTTTTTTGGCTCGCATGAGTGTCATTTTAAAGAAAACCAAAATTCAGAAACATTACAATTATTTTAGAATCTTGCGATGCAAAGTTTTTGAATTATTGTCAAAAAAGTCCTATTTTTAGCGTTAACACCACTCCACCCCTAAATTTCGTCGTTGTTTAACGGAATTGAGTCGTTCCTTAGCTACCATAAATAGCTATGGATATCATTTAACCTAAAGTAATATTTTTTATATCATTTCGATCAATTTAGATGAGATTGGCATTAACTATTGATATTTACGATGAACCATTTAGTTTTTATGTGTCTATGGTCTGGCAATATAAACCCTTTACAACACAACTTTATGTAAATTATTTTGATATTGTTTTCTTTACATTCACGGAACCCTTGACGAGCGAATTTTATTCGCACTTGTCTGACTTTTTTATTTTCACGAGACGAATCTATTAACGCATTTTCAGACAAATCGGAAATGGTCACCTAAGACCCCCTCTCGATTTGATCTGAAATGGTCGTTAACAGAAACATAAATATTTCAATTGAGTTTTAACTTTTTAAACAACTCACTTTTTACACTCAAATAAGAATTTTTCAATTAAATTACTAACGAAACGCGGTTTGATCAAAATTTTAAGGATGAATAGTCAAGATTCGCGAATGAAAATAACCTCTCGGTCCAAAACATATGTTTTCATTTCAGATTCCACGCAGCACACAAAAATTTTCTAAATTGCAATAATAAAAGAATTACACTAATAAAATTAGGCTACTTACCTCTAAATAAAGAAAAATGTGAATTTTTAAAATAAAGTTTCATCGTATCGTCTGTCTTCCACACAAAAATAATTCTTTATGACAACTGAGCAAAATAGGCCATTATGGAGATAAATTCCGGTATTTATAATATATTTAACATATCGACAATATCGCTGCGGCTGGTCTTGTGCAGCTTCTTAACAAATAATATGCTAAATGGGAATTTATTTTGTCGATGCATGTTATATTTTCAAGTTTGAATATAAGAAAGAAAATCTACAATATAGAAGGTTAAAAGTGATACGATAATCTTGAAACATTAATGACGGTTAGTCAATCGATTCGTCCACCCAAATTGCGCGAAATATATGGAGTGACGAGAATGATGATGTTAGAAAACTAAGAACTTCATCCAACGTGCAGCGGTGTTCTTGCGGCACCATAACAGCAGATTAAAAAGTAAAATTAAATGTTACATTTGCGTATTCGTATGTTATTCAACCAAGGCAGTTCACTTAGAGATAGTTTTAAATACTTCAACTGAATCGTTCGTCACTTTTCTTCGTCGATTTGTTTTGCGCCGTTCCGGCAAACTATTTTCTGACAATGCAACCAATTTTATTGGAGTTCGATCTGAAATCAGTGAGCTCCGGGCTTACAAGGCTCATAATATCGAGTGGACCACGATTCCACCTCGGTCACGACCGTTGAAAACTCAAATTAATGCCTATGTAAATTCGCTCCAACTAACGCCCATTTCGAATGATCCTGCAGATCTGAAAGCTTTAACGCCTGAACATTTCACCATATGGTCTCCGTTAACCTCAATATCCGAACAATCGTTACCTGAACTAAAGACCAACAGACTTCCAAAGATCCAACAGCTTCAAAAATTGATGCACAGGTTTTGGAAACGTTGGCACATCGAGTGTCTGTCTCAACTTCAAATGCAAAATAGGTCGAAGCGTGCATATTTCCTTTTACAGATTGTTCTATGTCGTTGTTGCACGATGATGACCTGCTCCGCTTAAGTGTAATTGGGGGAAAATTGCTTACCTACATCCAGCTAAGAATGGAATCGCCAGAGTCGTGATGGTCAAGACCGTATTATCGGAAATGAAACGAGCCATGACTTGCATAAATGTACTTTAAATTGATAATAATTAGCCTCTCCTTAACAATGTAATTCACCTAAGTGCTGAATATTAAACTGTCATTTCGTCGTCAAAGGGTCAAGCACTAAGGGTTCTATTTATTAATCAATTCATACTCAGTCATTCTCAATGTCGTATACACATCGCTGACTGGCTCTACATGTTAAACCAATTAATCACGGGTCTCTAACTAGCCATTGATGCAGCGCAGCACAGAATCCTAATAACACAGTATAGTTTTCCTTATCTTTGGACTACAACTTCAAGCATTAGTATAAGCTATTCACGCAACATGGCTGTAAAGCACTACTTCTTGATCGTGAGTATGGCCACGCCAAAGCTGTGAAAAATAAATTCATTGTTAAAATAAGTAACAATGATATAACTAAAACAAATTAAAATTATAATTATAATGAAAATATCCTGTAAATCTTCATTTAACTTGAGTAATTTTGGAACTTAGGATAGTCAGAAACTCAAGATTATAGCAATTTATTGGGTTTGGTAATTGTCGATTGACAATTGGTAAACGGTGGTGAAAGGTTAAAGTTTAAACTAAACATTTACAGGATCGGACATTTGAACACCGAAAGAAAAAATCTTGGTTGATTCAAACATGTTGCAATGTTAATCGAGCATTAAGTGAAAATTGGGGAATTAAATACGTTTGCGATAGAATCAACCAACGCTCCGGATTTAAATTAACAATTTAACCGTTGTTCATATATTTATTTATAAGTATCACAAACATATTTGATTTAACCATGTTTTTAGTTGAGTCAACTATGATTTCATTTTCGAGCAACGATGCCGTGGTTGATTTAATTTTCAACTGACTACAAACGTGGTAAATAAAAAATTAGACTAAAAATAGTAATAGTGAATACGTTTGTGATAGAATCAAGCAATACTCCGTCAATAGATTTAGATTTGGTACATCTTTGTTTTGTTTTTGCTGCTATCGATGTTTGTATGGGTTCGTTTTTTTCGTAAATATAATATTTCGTAAATATAATTTTTTATATTAGAAATATGTATTTCGCATCAAACCCGACAAACATTTTTATGCATAAAGATAGCGTTCGTATATTTACGTTCTAAATAGGAAATGTATGAGTGTGATTTTGTTTGTAAAGGATGCGTCCATTTTTTCGCCATATTTTTAATGATACAATTTAAAAGACCAAAATTCAGAAATCAAAAAATTTAAATATTTGAATTATGTGTAGCAAATAATACTAATTTTCCATAATTTTCTCATTATTATGAAAAATTAAATTAAAATATCGATGAATCGACATGAAACAAGACAAATAAAAAATATTAAAAATATATAAGAATTTTTTTAAATCACTAAAATTAATTATGGAAAGGGCCTATTAATTTAACAAGATTGTTGATATTATATTCACAAAAAAATTTCTTCCGCACATAATTTTATGTGCAGATAATATTAAAATTATTCAATTCAATTAAACGCATGTAAATTATTTCCTAAAATGTTAAATAAAACCACCCATGTTAGAATATATAAAAAACTTTTTATTTTTCTATTCTTTTGTTTATTATTATTATCATTGAACGAATTTGGTTTTTCCTCGTTTTTTATTTTAACAAAAACAATATTTTCAAACAAAAACATGAACAAACTACTTAATACAACTATGATTTGTGAATATTTGAACACGAAATTGATCACGCCGTTGTTGATTTAAATAATGAAAATTGTTAAGTTTTTTTAAAATAAATTGACAATGCTACATTGGTTAAAATAACCACGTTCATATTAGACGCAAAATCAAACAAGCTTTGCAGTTGATCCTACCAACGTTTTTTTTTCGGAGAAGAGAATGGCGCCAAAAAACTAAATAAATAAATAAATATATAAATGACTGCGTCCATTTTTTATTTTTATATTCTTATCGGTTGGTTAGAATTGTTTATTAAATTTATAATGCAAAAAAATGATCAATTTTTGCTAAAATTAATTACCATTGTATATTTTGTGCAAAATAAAAATTATGATAAATTATTTCTTTTTGGTGTTAAATTAAATCTAAGGGCCAATTAACAGGTTTAATCATTGTTTTCACTGTGACGATAACCTCCAGTTCCACAATAATAAATAGTTTCACAATAATTCCACAATAATAATTTCAATAAATAATAAATAGCAAAAAAAATTTCTTACGCACTGCATTGAGTTAAACATATTTTATATTCCATTATTGTAGTTCCATCTAACAAAATGGAGTTCGACTCCTGGTGGAAAAAGCAAAAAGTTGCCGGTTTTTTTGAAGTGTCATGCACTTCAGATTATACATTGCATTGACACGCCATATTGTAACATTATAAATTTTTAATGTGACTCTTAATAATTTAATAATTTAAATTTTAATAGCTTCTCGCCATAATTGTAAAATTACAACTGAAACATTTTTTCAACAAAATTTCAATATTTTTAAATTATGTAAACTTTTATAGTAATAATAAATATAGCTAATTATTTACAAAATTCAGATAAAAATCAATTTAATATTGTTTTATTGGTGTTGTAGAAACAATAGAAATTCAAATCTACCAAGTTGAATGATACAATCTCTCTATCTTATATGTCTTTCTCGACTTTTTATATTTAACCCAGAAGTTGAATGCTGCGAATATTATGTTTTGATCGAAGATAAACCAGAGAGGAAAATTTTATCAATTAAATTATGCACAAATATTACATTGTCAAAATATATGTTAACATAAAGTTGTAAATGTGACTTGAAAATTATTCCTGCAGTAATTATTCCTGCAGTAATGAGTTTTTTAAATACTTAAGTAATTTATAAAGTGAATGCTGCAGTTGTGTGGTTTAGTAAAGCTTTGCTCGGACATTGCCTGGACATCTCCATCTTCCTCATAAAATACATCACCTGTATGGCACACTCGTCTCACTAGTCGCCACCAAACCTGTTGGAAAAATAGCAGGCCACTTTTATTTTTTTCCACCAGGAGACAAACTACATTCTGTTAGTTGGAATTACAATAATGGAAAATAAAATATGTGTAACGCAGTGTAGTGCGTAAGTAAACCTTTTTATTGTTTATTATTTATTGACACATCACCAATTACAATTATTCAAAATTGCCTACATTAATATACTTTATAATCATTGTACTGTTCTTCATCAAACACAACTGTTTACTTTTTATCCCATGTTCTACGCATTTTGTGTTATTTAAATCATCAACTACAATTTGCAACTAGTAAAAGTGATATTAAACTAGAATTCATTTTGGCAGCATTATTGATGATGTTATTTAATAAAGAATCCCGGAGTTATTTATCGATCTCGTATTCATTAAAAATACAGTCCACTATGAATTTAGGTCGTGTTCATATACATTGAAAAAACATGTTCTATTTCCAATCGAAATGCAGTTGTCTCAACCTCAACGTGCGGTCAGATATGGCGAATAAAACTACGAAATTGTTTCAACAACTGTATTGTTATAGAACGATGTAGTTGAGACAATCACACGAAATAATTATGTGAAAATAAAATGCAGTTTAATTAATTTCAAATACTTGAGTTTTAAAATAAAAAATTCATAATAAGGCCAAAGAAGATATTTTTTATGGAAATAGTTATTAACTTTATTCAACTACTGTTATATTGTATACAACATTTTATATTTTAAATAAACCTCATTAAGTTGTCAGAAAATGTTATCGTGTATGTAGTTGTCCCAATCACGAGGAAATTGTTTCCAAATATTTTTTCTTTGTTTGAATAATAAACTGCCAGCTTCGAGATGAGGTTGTCATTACTTCAATTTTTTTCAGTGTATGTTTGTTGATTATTTGTAAGATTTGAAGGAAACCGTTATATGTGTCAAATCTTCTTTATTGGACATGTTCTTTTCAACAGTGAAAGTAATGTGTGTCTTAGTTTTATAAATCTTCCAACTTAAAACCCAATCTAGGATGAATACGAATTGGTAAAATCTTTCAAAAATTAAACGAAATTTGTTGTATAAGAAACATGATTTATATGGTTGAATAATGCCAATGATTTTTTAGTGTTAACTGTTTTCTTAACAAAAATATAATCCTGATTCGGGATAACCTGGGAATTTAAATTTCATTCGGAAGCCCAAGAAACAGTTTCAGGCTTAGAATCTTCAAGAAATTTGTATAAACTTTACGCTATTTTTGGGTGAAGTAATTGAATTGTAAAACTTTCTCCATCTCAAAAATTAATTTTGGAAAACTTTGTAGTGATGCATGCAGAATTTGTTCTTAATATGAATATTATTTTTTTTTTACATAAAGTTAGGCGAGTTTAGTGTTAATTATAATATATTATAAATTAACGTCTGGGAATATTCGAAGATACCATGCCAACTAGGGATTAGGATTTAGTTTGCTTAAATTCAGTTTCCTTAAGAAATTTATGAACGCTAGCTTTAAAGTTTTGAGGATTAAAACTATCGGAGAAAACTCTTGAAGGTAAGGTAAAAATTTACTACTACTATAATAGTAGGAAATGGGTTGCCTACTATAATAATAGTAAAATACTTTGCTGTGTAAATTACAAATTTTACATTAAATAATGTGTATAATACGTTCAAACATTTTGTGTAAAGCTGCGTATTTGATATGTGAAAAAACATATTATTTGTGAGAATTCACAAAATTTGTGTAACAAAAGGAATTTTTAATATGTAATAATAATTATTTTGTTGTGAGCTTTCACACAAAGTGTGTAATATTACATATTGTAATATGTAAAAAAAAGCATTATATGGCATTATATATGGAAATTATGATGTTCTAGAAAATATTTTTGTTTCAATCATAATTATTTTATTTTTTAAATATATAATAACTTAAATTTATTACGTATAATTTATTGAACTTAAATTAATAGATTATTCACTATTTAAAAAACATCACTGTAACACTGCCAAATTGAAATCACTGTAAAACTTTTACATCACTGCAAAACTGCCAAATCGTTTTCCAAGAATTTTCTGTAAAATAAAATTTGAGAGATGAGTTTTTGAAATATATGTTTATACTTTATACATAAATTATAAATCTTTTAAAAGTACAACATTATAATATTTCCTTACTTATAATTGTGAATTGTGATCCATTGAGTATTATTTGTTGGATTTTCTAGACGTATTTTATGAATTGAATCGCCAAACTAAAAATCAAAACAAAATTTTATTAATTTCTAAACCTAATTATTTTGAATTAAGTAAAAATTTTACCTTTTAATATTTTTAATATCCGTAACACAAAGGTAGCAGGCGTCTTCCAGTCGATTTCGATACTTATGCGAAATGAATAAAAAACAGGTTGTCAGAATGTACGTTTTTAATTTTATGCGTAAATTCACACAAATGAAAATAATATTGATGCGGCGTCGATGAGAGGTGGACTGTATTTTTTTCTTGACGATATATTTTGATGTGAGTTGGTTGGCACATCAACTTCCAACACCGTGATGCAAATATCAAGGTAATGTGAGACCCAGAGAAATACAGAGACTAATATCGACTCATATAATAGTTGAAAATCATGTACATATGAGATGTTTTGATTGAAGCAATGACGAAAATGTCTCAGCTCATATAATAGTTGAAATTATGTAAGTGAGATGAATGATGCAATGATGAAAATATCTCAGCTCATATAATAATTGAAGTTATGCAAACGAGATGATTAACAGAAGTAATGACGAAAATATCAGCTCATATAATAGTTGAAGTTATGCACATATGAAATGAAAATATCAGCTCGTTTAATATTTGAAGTTATGTAATTGCGATGATTCACTGAAGTAATGACGAAAATATCAGATCATATAATAGTTGAGATTATGTACATATGAGATAAACTATGCAATGATGAAAATATCAGCTCATATAATAGTTGAAGTTATGTACATATGAAATGAAAATATCAGCTCGTTTAATATTTGAAGTTATGTAATTGCGATGATTCACTGAAGTAATGACGAAAATATCAGATCATATAATAGTTGAGATTATGTACATATGAGATGAACTATGCAATGATGAAAATATCAGCTCATATAATAGTTGAAGTTATGTACATATGACATGAACTATGCAATGATGATAATATCAGCTCATATAATATTTGAAGTTATGTAATTGCGATGATTCACTGAAGTAATGACGAAAACATCAGATCATATAATAGTTGAGATTATGTACATATGAGATGAACTATGCAATGATGAAAATATCAGCTCATATAATATTTGAAGTTATGTAATTGCGATGATTCACTGAAGTAATGACGAAAACATCAGATCATATAATAGTTGAGATTATGTACATATGAGATGAACTATGCAATGATGAAAATATCAGCTCATATAATAGTTGAAGTTATGTACATATGACATGAACTATGCAATGATGAAAATATCAGCTCATATAATATTTGAAGTTATGTAATTGCGATGATTCACTGAAGTAATGACGAAAATATCAGATCATATAATAGTTGAGATTATGTACATATGAGATGAACTATGCAACGATGAAAATATCAGCTCATATAATAGTTGAAGTTATGTACATATGACATGAACTATGCAATGATGAAAATATCAGCTCATATAATATTTGGAGTTATGTAATTGCGATGATTCACTGAAGTAATGACGAAAACATCAGATCATATAATAGTTGAGATTATGTACATATGAGATGAACTATGCAATGATGAAAATATCAGCTCATATAATATTTGAAGTTATGTAATTGCGATGATTCACTGAAGTAATGACGAAAACATCAGATCATATAATAGTTGAGATTATGTACATATGAGATGAACTATGCAATGATGAAAATTTCAGCTCATATAATAGTTGAAGTTATGTACATATGATATGAACTATGCAATGATGAAAATATCAGCTCATATAATATTTGAAGTTATGTAATTGCGATGATTCACTGAAGTAATGACGAAAACATCAGATCATATAATAGTTGAGATTATGTACATATGAGATGAACTATGCAATGATGAAAATATCAGCTCATATAATAGTTGAAGTTATGTACATATGAAATGAAAATATCATGGACACATCACCCGTTCCAATCGATGAAACTTATACGAGGTTTTTTTTACTGCATGCACACTCGACGAATATTTGTCAGAGAAACAAGAAAAAACTATTTGGTTAATTTATATACATTAAAAAAACTGACCTGATGCACACAACTTTATATAAACTCCTTTATTAATTTTACAATTATTGATTTAAACACATGGGAATACAAAATATTTTAAAATTTACTTAAAAAATAACAAGACAGAGCTTAGCTCATACTTAACCAACTACATGAAAAAAAACACAAACAACACTTTTTATTGACTATACTATTCAGGTATAAATTTGTAAGAATAAGAGAGCAAAACTACCAAAAACAGTCCATTTTATAGAAAGCCAAAACTCTACAAATCACAGCTGTCAAGTTTACCAACGATCTCGAAACTATCGAATTAATAATATAGAATAACGAACACATAAATTCAATGTGAAAATTGAAAATATCGAATGAATGATCAAAATATACCGAACACGTCAATTCAAAATTGAAAGTTTCGTTGACATTTCAAAAGGATTGTTTTGGTAATGTTTTGCATAATTTTATAAATCTTTAATTGGTTTTGTTTTGATCCTAATTTAAAATATTTTGATTTTTCAGGTAAACTATTTAACAATTCACGATAATGCGTGAACATACTGGCGACCTTAAAGTATTTACTTTAAAAAAATGAAACGGTCCAGGCTGCGACATGGTTGCAATTACGTAATCCCTTAAAACCAGTTACGGACAGCAACTAAAGTAAATTTTAAGTGTATGAATATTCAGGGATCACTGTAGTCGAGGTGAGTGACTTGTCAGACTGAACAGACTGGTCGCAGAACATTGTTGCTTGAGTTACGTGGACGATTGCAAATATTAATTAGTGAAATATAAACCACAACTAGTTTGTAATTACTTGATACAACAAACTGCTGCAAATCTTCAACATCAAGATGTGAGATTACGCTGATTCGTGCTACTGAGCGTTTCAGAATGGATTCAGCTGGGTTAATGGAAATGACAATAGGCTCAATTTAAAATGACACAACGACTGTACAACGAAATTGGGTTGTCGGACACACTCTGTGACGAAGAGTAGACCACATGAATGCTGCTTGTTAGATATGCTGAAGATTACGAGCTTCAATGAAGTTGGCAATGTTGTGGAAGCAGAATTTTTAAAAACATCACAATCCGCTACGTGATACCATACATACGACGAAACCAAGCTCTAAAAGGATCAGCTGATGAGTTAATACCGATTTCCAACTGGACTGCTTTACAGTCCTTTCGTCCTTTAGACGAAATACGCGAACATGCATATGAACCATTTGTCAGTTGCATTTGAGCACGCATCTTGAGCTAATAGAGGGGGCCTGCAAAAGTTAAATGTCAACGATTAAAGCTCGGTGCTACAACCTGAATTATCAATTTGGCAGACGGAAATGACAAAATATAAAATTCTAATTCAAACGAAATCATTTTCGGTTTGTAACATAAACTAGACGAAGGACGCGTGAAAATAACTAATGACTTTAATTCTTACTGAAGACTCCCATGTTACTAAATTATAATTAAACCTATAACGACTTAAGATACTATGACACGTGAAAATAACTAATGACCTTAATTCCTACTGAAGACAACCATTTTACTAAATTATAATTAAACCTATAACGACTTAAGATACTACCGAACTATTAACTACCAAATATTGAATTAAAACGAATTCTAATGACGGATACTATTGAATACAAAAGAGGCATGTAAGCCATTTAGCAAGTATACATTGGTTAACATTGGAAAAAATTGTTTGATTTTGTCTCAACGACTATACGACGAAGGTGGGCTGTGAGGCACACTCTGCCAAGGCAACGAAGAATGAGACAAGAGTGAACATCTGTTGGAATTATGATAGCAACAAGGAGAACGACGAAAAATTAATGAAGCTAACACATCCAAATACCAGCGAATGTTGGACAAACCAATATCAAAACTTCCATGTTGATTGACGAACGATGTGGATTAAATAATTAATTACTCCACACCTAAAAACGGTGATTTTGAAATGATCCGATGAATAAATTGGTAATTTAATATTGGAACATCCGATGAATATGCTATTTAATCTACTAGAATCCGATGAATATAATACATAATATAACAGAATCCTAAAAATAACAATTAATCTAATAAGGTACGACGAATGATTTAAAAATACGACAGAACGATTTTCTAAAATATTAACGAAGACAACAATTGTATCTGGAAATCACATTCTACTAAGTACGACGAAACGAATAGTGACTCCAACTATTAACGAAAAATCGCATCCCAACAAGGTACGACGAAAAATAAATAACGATTTTCAACATAGTAGCGACGACAACAATTATATCTGGAAATCACATTCTACTAAGTACGACGAAAACGAATAGTGACTCCAACTATTAACGAAAAATCACATTCCAACAAGGTACGACGAAAAATAAATAACGATTTTCAAAATATTAGCGACGACAACAATTATATCTGGAAATCACATTCTACTAAGTACGACGAAAACGAATAGTGACTCCAACTATTAACGAAAAATCGCATTCCAACAAGGTACGACGAAAAATGAATAACGATTTTCAAAATATTAGCGAAGACAACAATTATATGGAACTCAAGTTACATTAAAGTACGACGAACTGAATTATTAACGGAAATAAGAAATTTATCTTGGAATTCAAATTCCATTAGAGTATGACGAGATGTATAAAGATTTTTTAAAAATATTAACGACGACAGCAAAATTATTTTGGAATTCAAATTCCATTCAGGTACGACGAGATTTTGTACGATTTTGTTTTTTCAAGAGGTCTTCGTAAGGGGAATCCGGCATGTTAACCTTATGGAAAATTAATACCGAAGAGAAAAACGGATGAACATTGTTCCAGACGAAATATGTCAATAAAATGAAACAATCCGACAAGCCATCCACCATAGACAATTAAACAATCGACTAAGCGATATTGTACACCCCGTAGTAGTGAATGTCCCGAAAAAATCACGATTATATGATCACGCAAGTCGTGTTAATACACAATGACAATATAAATGCTAGAGAAATGCATAATGTTAATGATATTTGACGAAAATTTAAATAATTAAGTTACTTATAAATTATACTAAATGGTACCTTAAATTATCCAAAAACGTTGGTTGGTTTTTTTTTTTCTTCTCTTCCGAAGATATTTTGAGACGAGCTGCGTGTAGATCCGACTCGAAGGACCAAATGTTGCGGCGTCGATGAGAGGTGGACTGTATTTTTTTTATTGAAGATATATTTGATGTGAGTTGGTTGGCACATCAACTTCCAACACCGTGATGCAAATATCAAGGTAATGTGAGACCCAGAGAAATACAGAGACTAATATCGACTCATATAATAGTTGAAAATCATGTACATATGAGATGTTTTGATTGAAGCAATGACGAAAATGTCTCAGCTCATATAATAGTTGAAATTATGTAAGTGAGATGAATGATGCAATGATGAAAATATCTCAGCTCATATAATAATTGAAGTTATGCAAACGAGATGATTAACAGAAGTAATGACGAAAATATCAGCTCATATAATAGTTGAAGTTATGCACATATGAAATGAAAATATCAGCTCGTTTAATATTTGAAGTTATGTAATTGCGATGATTCACTGAAGTAATGACGAAAATATCAGATCATATAATAGTTGAGATTATGTACATATGAGATAAACTATGCAATGATGAAAATATCAGCTCATATAATAGTTGAAGTTATGTACATATGAAATGAAAATATCAGCTCGTTTAATATTTGAAGTTATGTAATTGCGATGATTCACTGAAGTAATGACGAAAATATCAGATCATATAATAGTTGAGATTATGTACATATGAGATGAACTATGCAATGATGAAAATATCAGCTCATATAATAGTTGAAGTTATGTACATATGACATGAACTATGCAATGATGATAATATCAGCTCATATAATATTTGAAGTTATGTAATTGCGATGATTCACTGAAGTAATGACGAAAACATCAGATCATATAATAGTTGAGATTATGTACATATGAGATGAACTATGCAATGATGAAAATATCAGCTCATATAATATTTGAAGTTATGTAATTGCGATGATTCACTGAAGTAATGACGAAAACATCAGATCATATAATAGTTGAGATTATGTACATATGAGATGAACTATGCAATGATGAAAATATCAGCTCATATAATAGTTGAAGTTATGTACATATGACATGAACTATGCAATGATGAAAATATCAGCTCATATAATATTTGAAGTTATGTAATTGCGATGATTCACTGAAGTAATGACGAAAATATCAGATCATATAATAGTTGAGATTATGTACATATGAGATGAACTATGCAACGATGAAAATATCAGCTCATATAATAGTTGAAGTTATGTACATATGACATGAACTATGCAATGATGAAAATATCAGCTCATATAATATTTGGAGTTATGTAATTGCGATGATTCACTGAAGTAATGACGAAAACATCAGATCATATAATAGTTGAGATTATGTACATATGAGATGAACTATGCAATGATGAAAATATCAGCTCATATAATATTTGAAGTTATGTAATTGCGATGATTCACTGAAGTAATGACGAAAACATCAGATCATATAATAGTTGAGATTATGTACATATGAGATGAACTATGCAATGATGAAAATTTCAGCTCATATAATAGTTGAAGTTATGTACATATGATATGAACTATGCAATGATGAAAATATCAGCTCATATAATATTTGAAGTTATGTAATTGCGATGATTCACTGAAGTAATGACGAAAACATCAGATCATATAATAGTTGAGATTATGTACATATGAGATGAACTATGCAATGATGAAAATATCAGCTCATATAATAGTTGAAGTTATGTACATATGAAATGAAAATATCATGGACACATCACCCGTTCCAATCGATGAAACTTATACGAGGTTTTTTTTACTGCATGCACACTCGACGAATATTTGTCAGAGAAACAAGAAAAAACTATTTGGTTAATTTATATACATTAAAAAAACTGACCTGATGCACACAACTTTATATAAACTCCTTTATTAATTTTACAATTATTGATTTAAACACATGGGAATACAAAATATTTTAAAATTTACTTAAAAAATAACAAGACAGAGCTTAGCTCATACTTAACCAACTACATGAAAAAAAACACAAACAACACTTTTTATTGACTATACTATTCAGGTATAAATTTGTAAGAATAAGAGAGCAAAACTACCAAAAACAGTCCATTTTATAGAAAGCCAAAACTCTACAAATCACAGCTGTCAAGTTTACCAACGATCTCGAAACTATCGAATTAATAATATAGAATAACGAACACATAAATTCAATGTGAAAATTGAAAATATCGAATGAATGATCAAAATATACCGAACACGTCAATTCAAAATTGAAAGTTTCGTTGACATTTCAAAAGGATTGTTTTGGTAATGTTTTGCATAATTTTATAAATCTTTAATTGGTTTTGTTTTGATCCTAATTTAAAATATTTTGATTTTTCAGGTAAACTATTTAACAATTCACGATAATGCGTGAACACATAGGGTGCTTTAAAATGGAAATTACACAAAAGAAATGTAAGATCACACAGAAATAGTGTGAAATAGCGAATTCCGTGTAAAAACGCTCTTTGTGTGTAAAATAACTGAAATTTCTACCCAAAAGATTTGCCATTCGTTTTTTTACATATGAAATGAATAAATTCATTAAAAATGTGATAAATTATCTACTATTATAGCAGTGATATCACAATCTTAAAATTTAAGTTTTTAGAGTGAAGATGAAAGACTCTAGCTAGCGCATCTAGTTCATAAGTAAGAGTCGAATTGACAATCAGTTTAACAGCTCTGCGCTGAGCAGAATCAAGACACTTCAAACTACTAAAATATGCTCCACCCCATTTGTGAGAACAGTATTCCATGCAGGGACGCATAAAAGATTTGTATATTAAAAGAAGCTGTTCGCTATGGAAAAACATACGACACCATCCCAAAAAAACCTTATTTTTGAACAGCGTTCGTAGGTAGGTTAAAAATATGAGTATACCATTTCATATTATTTTCAACTTCTACTCCAAGAAGTCTAACAGATTATTTCTTTACAAGATCTTTAAGGCCGAACTTTAACGGATTAGGTGTGGATATTCTAGAAAAATAGCAAACCTGTATTTTACTCGTATTGAATTCAACACTTTTAGCAATTTAGGTCATTATTTAATGAATTTTATTTGCATTAAAGAACAGTTATGGACAGATTGCGAATTATTTAGACATTTCTAGCTGTTGGTATAATTCGCTGGAGAATGGAACATGTATTGGCTTTTCTTAAGCGAAGTATAGTGAAGAAGGTAGAAATTACAAAACAAATAGCGAATTCGTTCTGAAACCGTATAATCATTTTTAAATTACAGCTTAAGAAATTATACAAGGAAGACAAATAGCATTAGTGGTAGGTTAAGTGAAGTGTCAATATACCACTTGTATAAATCATTCAAATTGATCTGTCTTCAGGTTACTATTGTTGACTTCACAGAATAGCAGTTGTTGGCAATTTAATAATATGGTTAACTCCATAAAGTCTAGGAATCAAATATCATTGAGAGTTTTGCTTTTTTTATCAAAAAATTGGAGAATGAGAGTGAGATGATTAAAAGAAAGATATAAACACATGAAAGATGTGTGAAGCTACAAACGAAGTAGATGATTGTAGTAAAAAATGTTTGTTTTTAGTTGTAATAAATATCACTCACATCCTTAAAACTGGTGATTCCCCTACACACAGTGATAATTTTGATAATACAAGTATGCAAGCTTGTTTAAAATCGTTTGTACTATTTTTTCGTAATGATAAATATTTAAAAAATAGTAGTTTATGTAACAAGTACGCAAAATATGGTTTTAGCGGACGAATTGTAATGTTTCCGGACGAGGCGCTAGCCGAGTCTGTAATATGAAGATGAGTCTGCTAAAGCCATTTGCGTACGTGTTGCATACAACGTTTTTTAGTATTAGCTCTTAGGATTTTTTTTCTAATTTATTGATTAATTTGTATTCATGCGTACCTAAAACTTTGATTTTTGAACAAAACTGATCAAAGCAATTGTGATTATAATTTGAAAATAGTTATAATATAAAATGAAAACAAATTTTGAATCCGCTAAAGTGTTGTCATAACGACTTTAAGTACTAGGCCGCTACAATACAATTTTGTGGACTCTAAAGAGTTCTAAAAGTAATCATTTTTCGGAGCTAATACTAAAAAAATTTTTTTTTCACTCAAAAAATAAAAAATTGTTCATTTGGGCAAAAAATTGAAATATTCTTTAAATCTCAGAAACTATATATGACGTTGATGATTACAGTAAAAAATTTTGTTTTTAGTTGTTATAAATATCACTCAAATAATCAAAACAGGTGATTCATCTATGTAGTGATAATATTTTAGGATAACACTACTATTTATTTGTGTTGCAAAATGTGGTGCCACTACTGTTTGCACACTACCAAAATGTCGTAGAATTATTGCTGTGCTAAATAGTATTCTTGTTGGGATTAAATAGTAGTGTTATCCTACCGGCTGCGGCAAATATGTAGTGATAATATTTTAGGATAACACTACTATTTATTTGTGTTGCAAAATGTGGTGCCACTACTGTTTGCACACTACCAAAATGTCGAATTATTGCTGTGCTAAATAGTATTCTTGTTGGGCTTAATGTAGTATATATCTATGTTGATTTGACACTAAAAGTTTTTGTATTGTAACTGGTAGCTCTAGTTTTGTTTGTTCACGATAAAGTCACTTAAAATATTGAACTTAAATTGTTTGGTGTTCACAATAATTTCACTTAAACTATTGAACTTAATTCGTTTGCTGTCTACAATAAAACCACTTGAAATATGGAACTTGAATTTTATCTTAATTTCATTCAGTACAAAGCTCTTTTTATTAAAAGATTGTATTTTTACATATTTAAATACACCGTTTTAATTTATATTTATTTTTATTAGCTATAACGTTGCACTTTATAATAATTATAATAATTTAATTTTAAAGTTCATAAAAGTTTAGTTATAGTTTATTTAGTTTTTATTCTTTAGATTTTTTGTATAACAGTATTTTAGATTGTTTTGTATAACACGAATTGAACACTGAGTTACCGATTAATTAATTATTTTCTATACTAGATTGCTAGTTATTGACTTGATTAAGGACCGGTTGTATTGACTTGGTTATCTATGGTAACGGTTGTGAGAGTAACGTTGTAACGTTGTAACGCTTGAAGACTGACTGAC
The DNA here is from genome assembly GCA_963693315.1 of Diogma glabrata. Lineage (NCBI taxonomy): Eukaryota > Metazoa > Arthropoda > Insecta > Diptera > Cylindrotomidae > Diogma > Diogma glabrata. The sequence continues at coordinate 198,544,462 of OY856187.1, forward strand.
TTTTTAAAAAACTAATTTAAAACTCATCAGTTTAAAATTCTGGAAGGGCAATTGTTTTTACAGCACGTATTTCAATAATCCAATTACCTTGAGAATTTTCATTGGTTAATTTCCATACGCGACATAAAAACAGGAAACTTGTATTCATTTACATGGCTTCGGTTTAAAACAATTATTTTCATTATAACTGAATTTTGCTGAATTGCTCTTTAATCAAATGCAATAATTGTTATTTTTATTGTATTAATTAAAGTGCATTTACCATGAGTTTTATATTTCAGAATACAAATTAACTCATATTTTGAAATAAAAGGTGAACATAGGTTTCCGAATTTATGGATTTATGCTATGAGAAAACAACTGCAAGATATAACTTCTCGCAACTATTTGTCATCGCATAAATCTGTATCACTATATCTACACCCAGTAATAATTTTGATAATCCAAGTATACAAGATTGTTCGAAATCGTTTGAAGTTTTTTGAAGTACTGATAAATATTTTTAAAAGTTTTTTTGTATCTACCCACAATATTAAAAAAAAATTTATGCCAAAACTTGACCAGCTACAAACAAAAAAATTTTTAATACAATCATCAACGTCGTTTGTAGTTTCTGAGATCAAAAGAATATATCATCTTTTTGCTCAACTGTACATTTTTTTATTTTTTGAGTAAAAAAAAATTAAAAAATTATCATTACTACAAAATACTACAAACGATTTCGAACAATCTTTTGTATACTCGAATTATAAATTTTATCCCTGTGTGTAATGGATTCACCTTTGTTAGTGATTTGAGTGATATTTATAACAACTACAAACAAACAACATTTTTTGCAATCATCTGCGTCATATTTAGTTTCTGTGATCGAGTATATATTTTAACCTCTTTCTCAAATGTTTTGTTTAGCTACAGAGAAAAGTTTCGAATTTTAGTAAATTTTTTTTCTTTGTAATGAGTTATAAAAATATCACTTACATCATTAAAACAAGTGATTCCCCTAGTAGACGAGGGATTAGCGTACAAAATATTTACTTACTTTCGAAAACCTGTATAGTTAAACGGATTTGAATGCAGTTTTTTGGATTCGATTCAGAAAGTCAATTATAAAATTTGTTTCGTGTTTTGCAAACCCAGATCGGCTTTATTGCATTTCTGCAGCTGAAAAATGCATTTTGTAAGTGCATTTTTTAGAACAATAAAAAAAAATTATAATTCGGTAAATAATAGCCGAAACGAGCCCAAATTCATTACTCAGGGGTTTTTGGGGTAGCTGATGCTGAAAAGTCATACCGTGGACCTGGAGGTCAGGGCGCCCTTACTATACAGCTTCTCCTTGACTTTTGTCAAAATTTTCTATACAAAATATCCAATATTTGTTATTAGGGGGTTTTCAGGATCGCTGATCATCATTATGATATTTGCAAATGTACCTGACGTACCTGGGGATCATAGCGATCCGATTGTGAAGATCATCTCCTGGAGTTTTCTTTAAATTTCTTATCAAAAGCATTAAAAATCTTTACTCGGGGGTTTTTGAGTTCGCCGATCACGAATATGATGTTTAAAAATTCGCCTAACGCACCTGGGGATATCAACGACCCGATAATGTAGATCATCTACTGGAATTTTCTTTAAATTTTTTATGGATAGCATTAAAAATCATTACTAGAGGGTTTTTGGGATCGCTGATCATGATTATTATATTACAAAAATTATCTGACATGTCTGGGGATCAGGAAGACTTGATTACTAAAATCATCTCCTGCAGATTTCTTAAAATTTGTTATACAAACCATCCAAAATTGTTACTTAAGGTTTTCAAAGGTTTTTGATAAATGTGATGTCAATAAGATCATACAACTGTGTTATATTATTTCATGTTTTTTTTATAAATGTGAATTTATTATATATGTAATAATATTAAGAAATTAGCAAAATTACTGGTTTTAAGTTTTGATAAATGGGATAAAACAATAAATTTTTTAAAAAAGTACAGCATTTTTATATTAAAACCTAGTATATTTATTTAAAAAAATGTTATTATATAAAAAAATTAATTTCCTGTTACAAATTATTTAGTATGGTTATCCATATTATTCAAAATTTCATTCTTTTTAATAACCATAATTTAACTTTCGTCCTCTTCTTGTTCTGCAGATTCTATTTCCTCTTGATGGTAAACTTCTGTTGCATCTTCGGCTTCTGCTGTGTCTTCTTCTAATGCGTCTGTGAGCAATTCATTAGTAGAATATTTTTCTACGTTGGAGCAGTTCGAGCCAATGCAATTCTTACATGCAATAGTGCAAATTAAGCCTTGTCTTCTGCATCCACATAAATTGCCACAGTCTTTGTTGCAACCACATAATGACGTCATGAATGATATCTGTTTTTGGCTCAAACGGACATCATGTTTTTAGGATGTCATTTTTTTAGGACGTCATTTTCCCAAAACAAAAATGAAATCTAAGACGTCATTTATTTTTTTTTCTTCGTTTATGGTTCATATCTAAATTATAATTGAAAAAAAAAAATTAAAAAAAAAATGACGTCCTAAAACTTTATTTTTGTTTTATATAATATAATACATTTATATAATATAATATAATTTTATAATATATAATATAATATACAGTTTATATAATATAATATAAATATAATACAGTTTTATATAATATTGTAATAAACTTCGTCCAGAATGGGTTAATTTACTCATAAATAACCAATACATTCGGCAAAGATGAATTAAAAGTAAACTCCTTTTAACTAATACAAATTAGCATAAATTAATGTAAATTAAATTTGTTATACAGATGTTTACATTAATGAATTAAAAAGGGGAGTGGCCTATTGTTTCTAGAAACAACTACAGTGAGTACCAGAAGATTCTGCTTATTTGTTTTTGAATATAAATAAGCGAACAAAATATCAGATAGTCAGTTTTAATTTTGCAATTAAAAGTGTTTTACAAATATTTGAAAGTATAAGGAATAATCGGTGGTACTTGAGCCTGGGTACTAATAGTGAAAGAATTTGAACTTAGTGGAATAGTAAATACAGATTTTACGATTCCGGATCATTATTGATTCAAATTGTGGAAAAGCGGTGAAGTTTATCGTGCATAAATTGGAGACCCTGGAATTCATTGTAATTAAAATCGGAAGTTGCTGTAACTGGTTGATAAATAAAGTTTGAGATTTTGTTAACTAAAGATCTGTCTTTTTACTGTCGTATTTGCTCAATAATCGAAAAGAACCAACGAAGAGTCGTTACAGTGGTGTCAGAAGTGGGATTATTGAAACAATGGTCAAGACAGTAAATATTAGTGATCTCAGCCAGACCCAGCTGAAGGATGAGTTGAAAAAAAGGAATGCTCCAATCCATGGAACGAAGGCAGAACTTGCATTCCGGCTGCGTAAAGTTTTAGAAGAAGCAGGCCAAAACACAGAGGTCATAGAAATAGAGCCGGAGGAAGCTCCGGTTCAGAATGCCCCAGAAATTGATCCGATGATGGTGTTGATGAAAGAAAACAGGCAGCAGAACAAAAAGTAGAGCAACAACAACAACTTGCTGATATGATGGCCCGACAAGAAAAACAGGCAGCAGAACAAAAAGTAGAGCAACGACCACAATTTGCTGATCTGAAGCAAGAAAGTCTACGTGAAGTAATCGAGTCACGTATATCCAGTGCAGAGGTGAAAATCAACAACATGGAAAGGGAGCTGCGGAAAGTTACCGAAGAACATGAGGAGAAATTACGCAATCTTTCGAGTGAATTCCGCCAAGAAATAGCGCAAGTGAAGTCAGGTTACATGATCAATCCATCAACTAGTTCAGCTCCAGCTAGAGTGAATATACCCGTATTTGATGGATCTACTTCGTATCAGATATTTAAGATGCAATTTGAGATAGCAACGACTGGGGTTGATCATCAGCAAAAAGCAAACGCGGTTATATTGGCATTGAAGGGACCTGCTGCGGAAATTTTGCAGACACTATCAGTGACAGAGCGTGATTACTGCAAGCTAATGGAGGCCTTAGAAGTAAGATATGGGGAAAGTCATATGCAAGCTCTCCATCGCATGCAGTTCAAAACACGGAAACAAGGAGTCAGCGAAACTTTGCAAGAATTAGAGGCTGACATTGTGAGACTGGTAAATCTGTCATACCCGAACTATAACGCTGAACACCGTGACGAACTGGCAGCTGATACATTCATCACTGCTCTTCGAGATGTACAAATGAGGAATCAGCTTTATCTAAGCGGAAAGAAGCTACCTGCGGAAGTCTTAGCATTGGCCCTGCAAATGGAACCTGGAAAAAGAGCGTATGGTTCAGATAGAGTACGTCAGATGGAAGTTGCTGAAGAACCTCTAAAAGCAGCGCTTGAGGAAGTGATCATGCGTGTCAAAAGTCTGGGATCTGGGAAAATCTGGGAAGTCTGGGAAAATCTAGCAGAGTAAGATGCTGGAATTGTGGGCAGTTAGGGCACATCAGATGGGAATGCAAAACACTAATAGCAGCAAAAGAAGGAATAGTTCCAGTCCGGTTGATGAACCTTTCAAGCAAGCAAGTGGATGTCAAAAAGGAAGGAGATTGCCGCTTTGAACACCGGAAGAGAAGGATACATTGTAACGTTGATGATCTTTCAAGAAGACCCTGCATAGAGGAGCGCAAGTCATGTAGCAGGACTGTGAGAAATGAGGCAATGAAAGTGAATCAAATTAAGTTACAAACTGCTGACGATTGGTGTACCGAGGCATTTAAAAGAGAGCAGCTAGAAGATCCAGCTATGGCACCAATATTGAAATGGAAAACCGAAGGGAGTGGAAAGAGGTAGCACCTTTAAGTACGGAGGTGAAATGCTACTGGGCGCAATGGGACTCACTATTTATGGACAACGGGATACTAAAAAGAAAATGGGAGTCCGCTGATGGAAAGAAAGTGTTAGAGCAACTGGTGTTGCCATCAAGTCGAGTAGAAGAGGTACTGGGAAAGCTGCATGGAAGTACTTCTAGAGGACACCTGGGAGTCAATAAAACCCTAGCTAAAGTAAGGGAGAGGTTTTACGTCGAACCGACGTAGAGCAATGGTGTCGGCGATGCGATACTTGTGCAGCGAGCAAAGGACCAAAAACTAGAATTCGAGGAGAGATGCAACAGTACAATGTGGGCGCTCCAATGGAGAGAATTGCTATAGACATCGCGGGGCCATTTCAGGAAACGACAAAAGGTAACAAATACATCATGGTGGTCATTGATTACTTTACAAAATGGCCGGAAGCTTATGCGATACCGAACCAGGAGGCAGTTACGGTCACTGAAACGTTAGTCAACGAATGGATTTGCAGATATGGAACACCGCTCGAGTTGCATACGGACCAGGGAAGGAATTTCGAATCTCAACTGATGGAAGAGCTGTGCAGAACACTCGACATTAGAAAAACACGAACTACACCTATGAACCCACAATCGGATGGCATGGTAGAACGATTCAACCGAACCATGGAAGAACATTTGTCAAAGGTAGTAGAAGCCAACCAAAGAAGTTGGGATAAGGATCTTCCGTTATTTTTGATGGCCTATCGTAGCGCAGTGAACGATACGACATGTGAAACGCCAGCGAATATCATGTTCGGGAGAGAACTACATCTTCCTAGTGACATTGAGTTCGGCATCCCTGGAGGTCTGGTATCTACAAAAACAGATTACGTGGGACAACTAAGGGAGAAGATGAATAAAATCCATCAACAGGTTCAAGACCACGTTAAGATTGCCAGTGACAAAATGAAAACCAGGTACGACATAAATGCAAATAGTGGCGGTTTTCAAGAAGGAGAATTGGTATGGCTATACAACCCCAGGAGAACTAAGGGAAGATCACCTAAGCTGCAGCCAGACTGGGAAGGCCCATATAAAATAATCAAACGAATTAATGATGTTATCTACCGCATCCAAAAGGGACCCCGTACCAAGATGAAAGTGATACATCTGCAAAGGTTGGCACCGTACCAAGGTAACAGTACCAATGCGATAGCTGATATTGTTCGGGACGAACAAAACTAAATGGAGGGCAATGTAATAAACTTCGTCCAGAATGGGTTAATTTACTCATAAATAATCAATACATTCGGCAAAGATGAATTAAAAGTTAACTCCTTTTAACTAATACAAATTAGCATAAATTAATGTAAATTAAATTTGTTATACAAATGTTTACATTAATGAATTAAAAAGGGGAGTGGCCTATTGTTTCTAGAAACAACTACAGTGAGTACCAGAAGATTCTGCTTATTTGTTTTTGAATATAAATAAGCGAACAAAATATCAGATAGTCAGTTTTAATTTTGCAATTAAAAGTGTTTTACAAATATTCGAAAGTATAAGGAATAATCGGTGGTACTTGAGCCTGGGTACTAATAGTGAAAGAATTTGAACTTAGTGGAATAGTAAATACAGATTTTACGATTCCGAATATTATTGATTCAAATTGTGGAAAAGCGGTGAAGTTTATCGTGCATAAATTGGAGACCCTGGAATTCATTGTAATTAAAATCGGAAGTGGCTGTAACTGGTTAGAGATTGAGATTGAGATTGAGATTTTGTTAACTAAAGATCTGTCTTTTTACTGTCGTATTTGCTCAATAATCGAAAAGAACCAACGAAGAGTCGTTACAATATAATAAAATATACAGGCACGTACTACTCATTTTTTTAAACTTTTAAAATTATTTTTTTAAAATATTGTAATAAACTTCGTCCAGAATGGGTTAATTTTATTTACTCATTCATTAATTAAAAGTTAACTCCTTTTTCAATCTTTTACTTGTATTGCAAATTGTATTGCATAAATTAATGTAAATTAAATTTGTTATACAAATGTTTACATTACTGGATTGAAAGGAGTTACCTAATACATTTTGCATAAATTAAATTTGAGTTCGCTAATACAAATGCAAGTATGAATGAAAACAGGTGTGGCCTATTTCAGATGTACGGACTACGTAGTATTGATTTCTAGTGGATTATAGAAGTTTCGATTTATTTATTTTTCGATATAAATAAGCAAACAAAAATATCAGAGAGTCAGTTTTAATTTTGCAATTAAAAGTGTTTATAAATATTCGCAAGTATAAGGAATAATCGGTGGTACTTGAGCCTGGGTATTAATAGTGAAAGAATTTGAACCTAGTGGAATAGTAAATACAGATTTTACGATTCCGACTCTCATTGATTCAAATTGTGGAAAGCGGTGAAATTTATGGTACATAAATTGGAGACCATAGAATTTATTGTAATTAAAATCGGAAGTTGCTGTAATTGGTTGATAAATAAAGTTTGAGATTCTGTTAACCAAAGATCTGTCTTTTTACTGTCGTGTTTGTTCAATAATCTAAAAGAACCAACGAAGAGTCGTTACAGTGGTGTCAGAAGTGGGATTATTGAAACAATGGTCAAGACGGTAAATATTAGTGATCTCAGCCAGACCCAGCTGAAGGATGAGTTGAAGAAAAGGAATGCTCCAATCCATGGAACGAAGGCAGAACTTGCATTCCGGCTGCGTAAAATTTTAGAAGAAGCAGGCCAAAACACAGAGGTCATAGAAGTAGAGCCAGAGGAAGTTACGGTCCAGAATGCCCCAGCAATTGATCCGATGATGGTGTTGATGAAAGAAATGATGGCACAGCAGCAACAACAATTCGCTGATATGATGGCCAAACAAGGAAACAACCAACAACAACAATTTGCTGATATGATGACCAAACAAGGAAACAACCAACAACAACAACTTGCTGATCTGATGGCCCGACAAGAGAAACTGGCCGCAGAACAAAAAGCCCGACAAGAGAAACTGGCAGCAGAACAAAAATTAGATCAACAACAACTACGTGAAGTAATCGAGTCACGTATATCCAGTGCAGAGGTGAAAATCAACAACGTGGAAAGGGAGTTGCGGAAAGTTACCGAGGAACATGAAGAGAAATTACGCAAACTTTCAAGTGAATTACGCCAAGAAATAGCACAAGGGAAGTCAGGTAACATGGTCAATCCATCAACTACTTCAGCCCCAGCTAGATTAAAAACACCCGCATTTGATGGATCCACATCGTATCAAATATTTAAGATGCAATTTGAGATAGCAACAACTGGGGTAGATAACCAGCAAAAAGCAAATGCGCTTATATTGGCATTGAAGGGACCTGCTGCTGAAATTTTGCAGACACTATCAGCGACAGAACGTGATTACAGCAAGATAATGGAGGCCTTAGAAGTTAGATATGGGGAAAGTCATATGCAAGCTCTCCATCGCATGCAGCTCAAGACACGAAAACAAGGAGTCAGCGAAACCTTGCAAGAATTAGAGGCTGACATTGTGAGACTGGTTAATCTATCATATCCGAATTATAACGCTGAACACCGAGACGAACTGGCAGCTGATACATTCATCAATGCTCTTCGAGATGTGCAAATGAGAAACCAGCTTTATCTAAGCGGAAAGAAGCTACCTACGGAAGTCTTAGCATTGGCCCTACAAATGGAAGCTGGAAAAAGAACACTTGCCTTAGATAGAGTACGTAAGATGGAAGTTCCTGAAGAGCCACTAAAAGCAGCGCTTGATGAAGTGATCATGCATGTCAAAAAGTTGGAAGATAAGCCTGAACGAAATCAACGAAGAAGATCTAGCGGAGTAAGATGCTGGAATTGCGGGCAGTTAGGGCACATCAGACGGGAATGCAAAGCACTAGTAGCAGCAAAAGAAGGAGTGGTTCCAGGCCGGTTGATGAACCTTTCAAACAAGCAAGTGGATGTCAAAAAGGAAGGAGATTGCCGCGTTGAACACCGGAAAAGAAGGATACATTGTAACGCTGAAGATCTTTCAAGAAGACCCTGTGTTGAGGAGCGCAAGTCATATAGCAGGACTAAGAGAAAGGAGGCAAATGTCAAAAAGGCAGGAGATTTCCACGTTGAACACCGTAAGAAGGGGATACATTGTAACGCTGACGATCGTTCAAGAAAACCCTGTATTGAGGAGCGCAAGTCATGTAACAGGACTGAGAGAAGTCAAGCAATGACAGTGAAGCAAATTAAGTTCCAAACTCCTGACGATTGGTGTACCGAGGCAATGAAAAGAGAGCAGCAAAAGGATCCAGCTATGGCACCGATATTGAAATGGAAAACCGAGGGAAGGCGACCGGAGTGGAAAGAGGTAGCACCTTTAAGTACGGAGGTGAAATGCTACTGGGCGCAATGGGACTCGCTATTGATGGATAACGGGATACTAAAAAGAAAATGGGAGTCCGCTGATGGAAAGAAAGTGTTAGAGCAACTGGTGTTGCCATCCAGTCGAGTAGAAGAGGTACTGGGAAAGCTGCATGGAAGTATTTCTGGAGGACACCTGGGAGTCAATAAAACCCTGGCTAAAGTAAGGGAGAGGTTTTATTGGGTAAGGTATCGAACCGACGTAGAGCAATGGTGTCGGCGATGTGATACTTGTGCGGCGAGCAAAGGACCAAAGACTAGAACTCGAGGAGAGATGCAGCAATACAATGTGGGAGCCCCAATGGAGAGAATTGCTATAGACATCGCGGGGCCATTTCCGGAAACTACAAAAGGTAACAAATACATCATGGTGGTCATTGATTACTTTACAAAATGGCCGGAAGCTTATGCAATACCGAACCAGGAAGCAGTTACGGTCGCGGAAACATTAGTCAATGAATGGGTTTGCAGATATGGAACACCGCTCGAGTTGCATACCGACCAGGGAAGGAATTTTGAATCTCAACTGATGGAAGAGCTGTGCAGAACACTCGGCATTAGAAAAACACGAACTACACCTATGAACCCACAATCGGATGGCATGGTAGAACGATTCAACCGAACCATGGAAGAACATTTGTCAAAGGTAGTAGAAGCCAACCAAAGAAATTGGGACAAGGATCTTCCGTTATTCTTGATGGCCTATCGTAGCGCAGTGCACGATACGACAAGTGAAACGCCAGCGAATATCATGTTCGGAAGAGAACTTCATCTTCCTAGTGACATCGAGTTTGGCATCCCTGGAGGTCTGGTATCCACGAAAACAGATTATGTGGGACAACTAAGGGAGAAGATGAATAAAATCCATCAGCAGGTTCGAGACCACATTAAGATTGCCAGTGACAAAATGAAAACCAGGTACGACATAAATGCAAATAGTGGCGGTTTTCAAGAAGGAGAATTGGTATGGCTATACAACCCCAGAAGAACTAAGGGAAGATCACCCAAGCTGCAGCCAGATTGGGAAGGCCCATATAAAATAATCAAACGAATTAATGATGTCATCTACCGCATACAAAAGGGACCCCGTACCAAGATGAAAGTGATACATCTGCAAAGGTTGGCACCGTACCAAGGTAACAGCACCAATGCGATCTCTGATATTGTTCGGGACGAACAAAACTAAATGGAGGGCAATGTAATAAACTTCGTCCAGAATGGGTTAATTTTATTTACTCATTCATTAATTAAAAGTTAACTCCTTTTTCAATCTTTTACTTGTATTGCAAATTGTATTGCATAAATTAATGTAAATTAAATTTGTTATACAAATGTTTACATTACTGGATTGAAAGGAGTTACCTAATACATTTTGCATAAATTAAATTTGAGTTCGCTAATACAAATGCAAGTATGAATGAAAACAGGTGTGGCCTATTTCAGATGTACGGACTACGTAGTATTGATTTCTAGTGGATTATAGAAGTTTCGATTTATTTATTTTTCGATATAAATAAGCAAACAAAAATATCAGAGAGTCAGTTTTAATTTTGCAATTAAAAGTGTTTATAAATATTCGCAAGTATAAGGAATAATCGGTGGTACTTGAGCCTGGGTATTAATAGTGAAAGAATTTGAACCTAGTGGAATAGTAAATACAGATTTTACGATTCCGACTCTCATTGATTCAAATTGTGGAAAGCGGTGAAATTTATGGTACATAAATTGGAGACCATAGAATTTATTGTAATTAAAATCGGAAGTTGCTGTAATTGGTTGATAAATAAAGTTTGAGATTCTGTTAACCAAAGATCTGTCTTTTTACTGTCGTGTTTGTTCAATAATCTAAAAGAACCAACGAAGAGTCGTTACAATATTTTAAATTTAATTTATTTTTAAATATTTTAGTTGACATCGAATAATGATTTTTAATGCTATCCATAAAAAATTTAAAGAAAACTCCTGTAGATGATCTACATTATCGGGTCGTTGATATCCCCAGGTGCGTTAGGTGAATTTTTTAACATCATATTCGTGATCAGCGACCTCGAAAACCCCCGAGTAAAGATTTTTAATGCTTTTGATAAGAAATTTAAAGAAAACTCCAGGAGATAATCTTCATAATCGGGTCGCTATGATCCCCAGGTACGTCAGGTACATTTGCAAATATCATAATGATGATCAGCGATCCCGAAAACCCCCCAATAACAAATATTGGATATTTTGTATAGAAAATTTTGACAAAAGTCAAGGAGAAGCTGTATAGTAAGGGCGCCCTGACCTCCAGGTCCACGGTATGACTTTTCAGCATCAGCTACCCCAAAAACCCCTGAGTAATGAATTTGGGCTCGTTTTGGCTATTATTTACCGAATTATAATTTTTTTTTTATTGTTCTAAAAAATGCACTTACAAAATGCATTTTTCAGCTGCAGAAATGCAATAAAGCCGATCTGGGTTTGCAAAACACCAAACAAATTTTATAATTGACTTTCTGAATCGAATGCAAAAAACCGCATTCAAATCCGTTTAACTATACAGGTTTTCGAAAGTTCAATACGCTAATCCCTCGTCTATAGACACAGCGATAATTTGAGAATCTCAGTATACATGAATGTACGAAATCGTTTCTAAATTTTAGTAGTAATCATAAATATTTTTCAAAATTTTTTTTCGCTCAAAAAATAAAACTATGTACAGTTGAGCAAAAAGTTGAAACATTCTTTTGATCACAGAAACAACAAACGACGTAGATGGTTGTAGTAACATTTGTTTATTTGTTGTTGTAACAAATATCACTCAAATCCTTAAAACTGGTGAATTCCCAACACTCAATGATAATTTTGATAATCTCAGTATAGAAGAATGTTCGAAATCGTTTGTAAATTTCTGTAGTACTGATAAATATTTTTAGAATTTTTTTTTTTGTAGCCACAAAATTTAAAAATATAAATTTTTGCTAAAACTTGAACAGCTACAAACAAAAATTTTTTACTACTATCATCAACATCGTTTGTGGTTTCTGAGATCAAAAGAAATTTCAACTTTTCGCTTAACTGCCCATTTTTTATTTTTTGAGTAAAAGAAAATTTCCAAACTTATTTATTAGTACAAAAAACTACAAACGGTTTCGAACAATTTTGTATACTTGGATTATCAATATTATTACTGGGTGTAGGTAGGGTGACCAGATCGAGCATTATAAAAAAGAGGACACATTTTTATTGGGTGAGAGGGTGCGGTCAGCACATTTAAAACTCATCAAAAAAGGTTCACTTTATTTCCCAGCTGAAAAAGAAGTTTTTTAAAGAAATTGCATTTACTATCTGAGCAGGCACAATGAAAAAATATTGTGACGCTGATGAATAGGCTGACTTCACCACAGCTCTGGAAACATAGTGTTCTGGATATATAATGAGCTAATATCCATCAAATACTTTAATTAAAAGCTAACCAATTTTATAGACTTCGTAGTTCTTATTATAAAAATATTAAATAAAGCAGTAGTATCCCAACAAACATATTTCTGTTGTACGAGAAAAATTAAAAAAAAAAATTTAACTGGAAGTGACAAAGCGGAAGTTAGAATGCAAAACTGTATTGAACCGTACTAAATGTTTATGTACCAAGATTCATCCAATTCGATTATCAAGTACAGAAGTTATTGAGCTTCCAAAATAACAGGTGCTCGGAGGACCCTTACGGCCTACCACTTTGTTCTAGTGATTAAACAATTGAAACATTTCACTGATACATTTCATTTGAAATATTTCATTTCTGAAATATTTCAACAAATTATATTTCATGCTTGAAATATTTCAAAAAATACTCTTTTGCAATTTCATTAATTTTTCTCTATAATTAAGAAAAGGATTCAACTTTAGTAGTATTAAATATTTCATAATTGAACAATATATTTGTGAATATATATAAAACATACACTGTGTTAATTATAATATTTAAATTTCAATAAAACGAACCATTTGAACTGGTTATTTATTTATTTAAAATAAAAAACAATTTTGCTATTTAAACTATTCGCCTTCCACTTTTTTTTTTTTTTTTTTTAATAAAATGTGATGTGTAGTAGGCATTACAATATGTGTCACAACAACACATAAAAACCTTTTAAGAGCAAGGTCCCACAACAACATGCGTTCTAAGGATGTTAATGGACGCAAATCTGTTTTTGTTTGTTTTTTTTTTAATATTTTTTTGTTAAGTAATGGATAACTAATACATAAATCCTATCACATATAAAATATGACATAGGCCAATATTTCGTGATAGGATAGGGAAAATAAAAATAAAATAAGAGATAAAAAGCCAATTTGTTTTACAAATTTGCAGGAACAAAACTAAAATTGGTTGGCCAATAGTCCAGCCAATGGCATAATCCCTGATTATGGGACGCAGTATATTTTTCAATGATTAAAGCTCAGATATGTAGTTATATGAAGGGTCGTTTCATCGAGCAAGCTACAGCGTTCCAGCATCAAGGAATATTCATTAGCTAAGATTGAGAGTGCTACCGTTGACTGAATACAGTTCATCCGCCAGCACCCCTAAGATATCACCTTGGCTAGTGATATCTCACTGCTATTGCCAGTGGTATGTGATATCTCACGTTAACTCATATGCCAATAGCAGGGACTGGAGTACGCGGGGTTGTCACACCCATTGAAGATCAACCTTGTTTAAATTTACTTACTTATTTACACTACCTCGAACAATTTGTGTTTATATATCATTTATTTCGAGAGGTTTTGGCACTCCAAAATAAAACCTATACAAAACTTTTTGAAATATTTCATGGAACATTTCTGAAACATTTCATGAAATATTTCAGAAATTTTAATTTCATGAAATTTACAAACACTACTATCGCTAAAAAAACTAATCAGTTCCTTGCCATACATTTTTGCATCTTTTTACGAAGTGTCATCAAAATTATTTAACGAACGAATGTTGTATACTTCCAACAAACATTGAAACAATAAACAGGTGTTCGGGAGGACCCCCACCACTGATCCCAATATTGTCCAAAAACTAATAAATTCCTTGTCATTTAAGCCCTCATCTTTTTTCAAAGTGTCATTAGAATTGATTAATGAATGAGGTCTGTATGCTCCCAACAAACTTAAAAGCAAAGTGTGAAAAGTCAGCATTTGTATGGTAGACCCCCGCCACTTTGATCAATGTGTCCCAAAAGATGATAATAATTATCACTCTCACATGAATTGAAACCTTTTCCATAAGTTTCATCATAATCACTTCATTATTGTAGGCTGTAGTGTGCATATGCATGTGCATATGTAGTGCACTGAGGAAACTTCCAAACATTAAAAAAAAAATTTTTTTACCGGAAGTGAAAAACCGGAAATTTGGATGCAGAACTGTTGTAAACCGTACTAAATACTTATGTACCAAGTTTCATCCAATTTGATTATCAGGTACAGATGTTATTGAGCTTTCAAAAAACAGGTGTTTGGGACACCCCCACCACTTTGTTCACTATCGCTCAAAAACTAATCAGTTCCTTGTCATACATGTTTGCCTCTTTTTCCAAAGTGTCATCAAAATTCGTTCACGAACGAATGCTGTGTGCTCCCCACAAACATTGAAAAAAGTGTGACACATTAAACAGGTGTTCGGGAGGACCCCCACCACTTTTTCCAATATTGTCCAAGAACTAATCAGTTCTTTGTCATTTAAGTCTCCATCTTTTTTCAAAGTCTCATTAAAATAAATTAATGAATGAAGTCTGTATGCTCCTAACAAACTTAAAAAACAAAGGAGGAAAAGTCAGCATTTGTATGGTAGACCCCCGCCAATTTGATCAATGTGTCCCACAAGATGGTAATTATCTTCTCACACTAATTGGAATCCTTTTCATAAGTTTCATCATAATCACTTCATTATTGTAGGCTTTAGTGTGCATAAAGACACTGAAAAAACTTCAAAAAAGTACAAACATTTTTTTTACGGGAAGTGAAAAACCGAAAGTTGGGATGCAGAACTGTTGTGAACCGTACTAAATACTCATGTACCAAGTTTCATCCAAAGCAATTATCATGTTCAGATGGATATTATAGAGCTTTCAAAAAACAGGTGCTCCAGGGACCCCACACCATTATGTTCACTATCGCTCAAAAACTAATCAGTTCCTTGTCATACATGTTTGCATCTTTTTCCAAAGTGTCATCAAAATTCATTCGCGAATTAATGTTGTATGCTCCCAACAAACATAAAAACATTGTGGAAAATCCACCTGTTGTATGGAGAACCCCCAAACCCTTTATCCAACATACTCCAAAAGCTGATAAGATCTTTCTCATGTTACTTGAACGATTTTGCTACCGTTTCATGAAAATCGATCGGCAATTGTAGCCTACAGTAGGGATAAATACCTGAAAAAAAAAACTTTTTAACCGGAAGTAACAAACCGGAAGTTGGTATGCAGAAATATTGGAAACTGTACTGAAACTTTATATACTAAGTTTCAATAAGATTATAGTCCGGGATTAGAAGTTATTCAAAATTTAAACTTAGAGGTGTTTGGGAGACACCCCGCAATTTTTCCCAAATTTGAAATGAATCCCGATCTTCCATTTTCAAGTAAATCTGTATCATTTGCCAAAGTTTCATCTGCAGAATGGTAAACCACCCACCCACCCACGTCTGGTTACCCTAGGTGTAGGTGACTCACCTGTTTGGATGATTTGAGTGATATTTATTACAACAAACAAATTTTACTACAATCATCTACGACCTACGTCGTTTGTTTGTAGTTTCCAAAAATATTTTTTTTTCCCTTATGTTCGAGTTCCAGCGCTACATATGAAATAGAAATAGACTGTGTATTAAATCGGTTTTATGAGATAACATTGAATGAAATCATTTTCATTAAATGAAAACATTATCTGATTGTATTAACTTAATTTTAGTACCTAGATCTTAGTACCTTAGTCACTAAAGCGGTATCGATGTTGAAATTCTTTTACAAATGGGTAATTACCATTCTGTATTAACATATGTACAAATTCTTAACTTTCTTAATCTAAACATTTCAATTTAAATGCAGAAACATTCCAAGAACAATAACTCATGTGATATTTTAACTTAACCAAAACATTTATCAATAATATAAACAAAAATTACAATAATTCAATTCACAAACAAAAACACATAAAACCAAAAATAAATCAATTCTGTCATAAAGTACAAAAATCCCACTTACCAAAAAAAAAAAATTTATTACATTTTCAAAACAACAAAGTTGTAACTGATATCAAATAACAACTCTCATCACAGAGAAACAAAACGTCGTCAAAAAACACCTACAAACCACATTTGAGTTCGTCGCAAAAATTTGTTGATTTCCTTTGTGGTTTTCGCTCATTTGTTTGTTTGTTTTTTTTTTGCGTTATTTTGCCGCAAATTTAATTTGAAACAGTTCAATATCCGAAATATCGCTTTTAAACAAATTATACGCTTTATTCTGTCTTTGATACAGTGATAGGTACGACGACAGAAGAAGAAATTAATTTAACTTATTATGTCCCCCCATATTATTGATAATTTAGATGCTTAATTTACTTTAATTTATGCATAAAATATTTAATTTTACGATTTTGAAATTATTTACATCTAATTAAGAGCGATTGATATATTTCATAAACCGTGTGACGACTGCTACTATTTTTTAATTATCAACTAACGGTGTATAAATTATTTACATAAATATTGACTATCAATGATTATACCCAGCAAATTTTATTCATTTTTCAATTACTTAACAAAATAAAAATAAATCTATAAAAAACAGACAAACAAAATTTATGATGGTTTACTGATAGATTACCAACAAAAAGTTTATAGAAGAGAGAGTTTTTATTTATTAGAATTGTCAAAATAAATAAATGTATTCATGATAAAAACATTAACCATAAAATTTTCATCCATAATATAACCATAACGTATTTATTCAAAATAATCAGTCTATTTATTTAATCTCAGTAAACATAACCTCAAAAACTGCAAAACGAAATATATTTGGATTTAAATACATAATATAAAATGTTGGTTTTAATTTTTATTTAATAGTTAAATAATTAATTAACTCAAGCGGCTATTTTGTGCATAATTCAACTGAAATTATATTGATTTATTATTTAAATAGTTTTGTTATAGGAAACATAACCTAAAATTTTTTTGTTAGTTTTATGTAGTGGTTTAATGATCTACAAGTTCGATGACAAATACGGTGCAGTAGTTGATATTGGTTTTTTAAATTATTGAAAAGCTAATCAATAAAAACGTTATAGAAATAAGTTTAATAACAAAATTTTTTAGTCAACAAAGATAAACGATGAAATATTTTAATATTGGAAATATGCATTGTTTGGTTTTGATGGTAAGTTAGAGTTTGTCCTGCTATTTATTTACAGTTTTTTTATATTGCAGTAAAATAATTTAAAATTCATTCACATTTTCATTTGCAATGTAATGCATGGAATTTAGGGCAGGATTATGGTTTTTCCTGCTATTTTACGAGTGGCGTAAAAAACTATTACAAAAAGGTTGTTTTCTATCTACCGCTTTATTATTCTCTATATAAAGTAGATAAAATATACTACAAAGTTTTTAATACAGCCTTCGATATAATATATTTTGTTTCAATTATTCCAAAGTATGTAATTACAAATTGTATTGTTGTCAAAATATTTTAATATTTTCAAATCAATAACAAACAATTTTAACACAATTTCAACTATTGATGTCTTACTGGTTTTATTTATTTTTAAAACTTTGTTACTGTTTTTAGAACTTATGAAATTTTCAAAATATTGAAGCATTTCATAATGTATGGTAAAAAATATTTCAAACTCAGACTTATGTTATATTAGCTATTTTTCAGGAATAAAGAACATATTACTAAATGGGAGCGATGTTTATTTGAGTGAAACTAAGAAATTATTTTTAACTTTTTGAAACTTTTCGATTTAGAAGTAATTTTTTCACCTCGCGTGTAGAAAATGTTATTTTTTGTTAGTTACTTCGGTCTGAAAGACCTAAGTATTATATTCATGAGCCAAAAGTGAAATTCTTTCCAACACTTTTTTTTGGCATTTCTTGACGTTTTAGGACCTACTGATCCTAAAAAAGCAAAAAAAAAAACGGCCGTCATTACCTACGAAATCTAGAAAACCGCTAGAGGGATTTCAAAAATTTTTTTTTCTAAAAACAGGTATACTCAAGGGACAGGCCCGTCAGGAAGCTGTGTCAATGTGTCAAAAAAGTCATTAAGTGTGTCAAAAATAGCAAATTTTAAAAAATTTGCTATTATTCAGAAATGTGTCAAAAAAATCATTAAGTGTGTCAAAAATAGCCAATTTTCATATTTTTGGCTTAAAAACGTTTATTTTAAGTGATTACGAGTAGGAACATTGAATTTGGAGAAATCTTGATGGTAGGGATTGGTATGTGAGATCAAAAGCTAGATTATTGCATTAGAAGTTTGTCAAAAAAATGTTGTCAAGTGTGTCAAAAGGAAGATTTTTATTTATTTTTTACCCAATTTTTTGCAAAAATATGAAATCAATTATTTGTATGACATACAATTTTATTATTATTAAAGAGAATTATGGCATTATAAGTTTGTCAAAAAACTGTTGTCAAGTGTGTCAAAAGAAAGATTTTTATTTATTTTTTTACCATTTTTTGGAAAAAAATAAAACTACTTATTTGTATGACATGAAATATATTTGTATGACATGAAATTTTATTATTATTATAGAGCATTATGGTATTATAAGTTTGTCAAAAAAATGTTGTCAAGCGTGTCAAAAGAAAGATTTTTATTTATTTTTTTACCCATTTTTTGGAAAAAATAAAATTAATTATTTGTATGACATGAAATTTTATTATTATTATAGAGAATTATTGCATTATAAGTTTGCCAACAAAATAATGTCAAGTGTGTTAAAAAATTATTTCATTTTTCACACTAGTTGAGAAATGTGTTACTTTCACATTAGGTTCGCTCTCAATGAAAATTAATCTAATGAAGAAAAAGTTATTTGATTTTTTTAAATTATGCCAGGCCTGGGCGTATAGAAAATATTTAAACTTAGTGGTTGGAATTTGATCCCAGATGGTTATATGAACATTTTGTGTTTTATTTTAATGTTTTAATTAATAATAGTAAAAGAAAATTAGTTTGCTTTGTTTGAAAGGGCTGTTTGAGATAATTACGATGAAAGGGAGCCAACTCTACATTAAAAAAGTTTGCGTATTTAACATTCTAATTTTTACTATAATTTTGAAAATACGCAGGTTCCCTTTGTTTTTATTTTCTGTGCTTAATTTGGTACTTAAAAGCTTAAATCGAAAAAGAATTTTGAATTAAAGAAAAATTGGTAAAGTGGTTTTTAAATAATAATGTGTGTTGACATTGCACGTGGAAAAATCTTGATGGACAGCATTGGGGGGTGTGACCAGGAGCTTGATTATTATATTTTATAAGTGTTTTAAAAAAAATTGTTAATTGTGTCAAAAGAGCGATTTTCAAGTTTTTTGAAACATTTAACACATAATAGTTATTATTTGGATGAAGTAAAATGAAATGTAATTGAACATGAAATTGGACATGGATGTCCAATTGGACTGTTATATGTATGGGGCATTCTTTGAAATTTAGAGACACCCTGCTCTCCAGAATCGGTTTATGATTTTCGTAAGGTTTATGAGCAGAATTTGTAGCTTACTGTCTCTTGTTTCCAATGCCGTGTGTCCCTTTTCAAAATGAAACGCCATATTGAACAAAAATTATCACCACTCGGCATTTGAAACTACTTATAATTACCAACATTCTAAGTCCAAGAACGCATCTGTTGATATTTTAAATTTTGTGTTGGCAGCCATATTGCTATAGTTTTAGAGTGAGGGCTAAGCCTGTAGCCGCCACATTGATTCCGCCATTTTGAATTTCTAAAAGGGGCATACGGCATTGGAGACTATAGAGACAATAAGGTACCATTTCTGTCCATAAACTTTCCAAAAATCCTTAACCAAATCTGGAAAGCAGTGGGTCTCCGAGTTGCAAAGAATGTTCCGTATATGTGTATATGTGTATGTATTACCTCGTTTTTAATTTCTTTGGGATGTTTTGTATTAAATTTCTAGACACTAGACACTTTTTTTTTCTAAGTAAAAATGAAAAATTATTCCTAATTGCAAAATTCAAAGGACTTCCAATATGTACTTAAGCTCACAAAAAAACCCCTCCTCATTTTTTATGTGTTCACGTGTATCTGATCGTGTAACAAGATTTAATATTGTAAAATAGTTTTTTTTATATTGTGAATAATATATTGAGAAGTATATAACATTGTTTACGATGTGATATGTTGTGTGATAATGGCACGCTTATTGTTTGCTCGAAATAGGCCATCATATAACTCTATATCTGGGATTTAATCATTGAGGAAGAAATATGCCACTACCTGGATTATTGGCATACCAACTTTAGTAGTTTTTGACAGTTTTTGTTCCAAAACGTTGCTTTTATCCTATTGTATTATTTTAATGTCCTCCATTCTATTGTGAAACATCGGCCTAGGTAATATATTGTAATGTGATAGGATTTATTGTTAAGCTATCCCATAAAAAACAAAAATTTATAAAAAGAAATATGGCCGATTAATTTTTCAATTTTTTCGTATTCGCTATTGAAAATGCGCGGCCTCGTGTTTTTTGGTTAAGATGTTATGACCTTCGGCTGGTTGGTTAAACAGTTTGAAACCAATCAGTTTTACATTATCGCGATTATTTTTCCGTACTGCTCACAGGAAGTTGTTCTGTTTTCTGTTCCTAAGTACGCACTTATACAAATTACAAACACTACCAGTATAACAAGATTTTACTTCATTCTAAAGTAATTAATAATTAATTTTACAAAAGTTTTGTTAGCGGCACAGTTATGCTAAAATTAATGTTGTCAAATTTTTCCACTGCTTTATAAAAGTTTAATATATCATCGGAAAGTGAAATGTTCAACCTATTCAGAATAACTAATTTCATGAACGATCAACATCCAGTTTGATCATCAAAAACCTTAGAAGTCGAAAACTAATAAGCTTTACTATTTTCTTATTTCTTTTCTTCTTTTACCTTCGTTTTAGGAGTATAGGGCGTCTATACTAGGCTTGACCATCTAACTCTATTTACCGCAATAGCTTTTGAGTTTTAACACTCTCCTTGTCTTGCCAATGTGTTTTGTCTCTCCTAGCACCGTTTTCTTCCAACTCATTGCTGGTCTGTCCACCCAACTTTTGTTTTGTAGATTCCACTCTAAAGACATCCTTGTAATATCTTCGGCTGGCTTTATCAGTGTGCGTCCTATCCATCTCCATTTTTTTAGTCTTATATCGAACTCAATGTCTTTCTATTCTGTTTGTCGTAGAAGTTCTTTGTTACTGATTGTTTTAGGCCAAAAGCATTTTTACATATCAGTGGCGTTTCCTGTATATTTTTTTAAGGTATTTGTTTTTGTTGTATGTAGTTATGTAGTTATAATATGTATGTATTTATAGTATGTATGTAGTTATAATGTGTTGTGCCTTCGCCGTGTTCTCTAAATGCGAGTTCTTGTTTACCCAATGAACAAACAATATTTTTTTAACATCTTTAAAAATTTTCTGTTGTGTCTGACCAGTTCATTGTGTTTTTGTATTGATATATACCGTTGCTCATCTAACATTAAATCTAATCTAAAAGCCCCAAATGTTTTAAATGCCAACGTATTCGTAATCTGAATTCTACTTTTCTCATGCTTTTTTATCCCACTGCTTAAATGAAATCCAAAAATCCGTCGGAATTCTTTTCTTTTCTGAATGTTGGTAAAACAATGCATAACGCCAGCAAAACATTCAAAAGTAAGCTGCCCGTCATTCAGGTGACTTATAACTGGAACTATTAAATCGCCGAGGGAAAGTTTGTCGCTTTGAAGTACATTTGGTTTTCATATTTGGTAATTCCGGTACAGGCTTTCCGTTTCATAATATACAATTCTTTTCATCTCGTTAATGATGCTAAACGTCTCTTCCATGTCTTTGAATTAAAATAATTTTTAATTCCTCTTACAAATTTAAGAAAATTGCTACCATGAAATTTAAATGATTGATATTTGGTTAAACAACACAATTTATTACTGCACTGGAGGTAATAGTTTCGCCTTGTTGAAAAATATATTACCAAAAATTATACCAAACAAATCAATAAAGTTCTGAAATTTGATTTGACTTTAGACAACTAGTGAAAATATATAGCGTTAAAGGATTTAACTTAGATCCATAGTATACCATTCTAAACATTAATTAAAAAAGAACTTAACTGGTATGTGAATTGTGAGGATCAATGGTTTACTTTCTCCTCTGTTTTCTTATTTAACTCGATTATCGTAGATCATTTTCAAAATAGCTCTGAGATATCAAGACTTCGGTCTGGGTTAAGGATTTTGATATAGTTTTCGACAAAAAACTTTTATGATGACATGGTTTTTAGTTTTGGGCAGCGATGTATATCAAACATAACTCTTTGTTAAAGTACAAGTATTAATTATCTCTGTTTAAAAATTTATTACAAAACTAGCACGAAACATCAATACGTTGCCGGAAAATTATAATCAAAATTCCAAAAATATTGTTAAATTAAATAAAATCAAACTTTTTGAAAATTCCAAAAATATTCCAAAAATTAGAATAAAATCAAATATTTAAATTTTTTCTAAATTCCAATAATATTTCAAAAATTCTTAAAAATTCAAACTTTTTCCAAAATTCTAAAAATATTGCAAAAATTATTACATAGTCAAAAATTGAAAATTGTTTCAAAATTCCAAACATTATAATAAAATCAAAAATTAAAAATTTTTCAAAATTCTAAAAATATTCCAAAAATTCTAACAAAATCAAAAATTAAAATTTTTGCCGAAATGCTAAAAATATTGCAAAAATTATTACAAAATTAAAAATACAAACTTTTTCTAAATTCCAATAATATTTCAAAAATTCTTAAAAATTCAAACTTTTTCCAAAATTCTAAAAATATTGCAAAAATTATTACAAAATCAAAAATTGAAAATTTTTTCAAAATTCCAAAAATTATAATAAAATCAAAAATTAAAATTTTTCAAAATTCTAAAAATATTCCAAAAATTCTTACAAAATCAAAAATACAAACTTTTGCCGAAATTCTAAAAATATTGCAAAGCAAAAATTATTACAAAATCAAAAATACAAACTTTTTCAGAATTCCAAAAATATTTCAAAAACTACAATAAATTCAAAAATTTCCATGTCCAATTTCATTTTGAATTACATTTACGTCATAAAAACAGCTACACTTTTAGGCTAAAAAAATAAATGAAATCATTTTTTGACACACTTGACATTATTTTTTGACAAACTTATAATGCCATAATTCTCTATAATAATAATAAAATATCATGTCATACAAACTTTTGATTTTATTTTTTTCTAAAAAATTTGTGCAAAAAATAAATAAAAACCTTTCTTTTGACACACTTGACAACATTTTTTTTGACAAACTTATAATGCCATAATTCTCAATAATAATAATAAAAATTTCATTTCAACAAACAATTTTATTTTTTTCCAAAAAATTGGGTAAAAAATAAATAAAAATCTTTTGACACACTTGACAACATTTTTTTGACAAACTTATAATGCCATAATTCTCAATAATAATAAAATTTCATTTCAAACAATTTTATTTTTTTTTTCAAAAAATTGGGTAAAAAAATAAATAAAAATAAAAATCTTTCTTTTGACACACTTGACAATATTTTTTGACAAACTTATAATGCCATAATTCTCAATAATAATAATAAAACTTCATTTCAAAGAAACAATTAATTTTATTTTTTTTCAAAAAATTAGGTAAAAAAATAAATAAAAATCTTTCTTTGACACACTTGACAACATTTTTTTGACAAACTTATAATACAATAATCTAGTTTATGATCTCACATACCAATCCCGACCATCAAGATTTCTCGAAATTCAATGTTCCTACTCGTAATCACTTAAAAAGACCGTTTTTTAAGCAAAAAATATGAAAATTTGCTATTTTTGACACACATAATGATTTTTTTGACACACTTCCGGTACAGTTATCGAACACAGCGTCCTTTCGGACCTGTCCCTTGTGAATACCTATTTTTAGAAAAAAAAATTTTTGAAATGCCTTCAGCCGTTTTGCCTGCAGCGTAGGTAATGACGGACGGCCGGCCGGCTGACAAACAGACATACATTTTTTTTTTTTGCTTTTTTAGAATCAGTAGGTCCTAAAACGTCGAGAAATGCCAAAAAAAGTGGGGATAAGAATTTCACTTTGAGCTCATGAATGTAATACTTAGGTCTTTCAGACCTAAGTAATATGTAAAATTTAAACCTATCAAACTTAAGCCATTTTAAAATTCTTGGATAAAAAAACTTTTGATTAAACAGCCAGTACAAAAACTTTTAACTACACTTGTTTAAAAAAAACTGCACTAAAATATCTAACCTTTAAGATCAATAAACAAAGTTAAACTGTAATATTGAATATGACTAAATAAAACGACTAGAATTTTAATAAACGTATTGCATTTTATATTTTTTAGTAAATAAATAGTTATTTATGGCAACAAAATTATATGTAAGACAACTAAATCCTGTTCTTCTCGTTTTATAAACAAATATTTTGTAGTAACCATATTGTTTTTTTATCCCAATTGAAATAATTTTGAGTTTACAGAAATTTCAATAGTAAATTTTTTACTGTTCCTGACAATACGTTTATTTATGCCCAATAAATAATTTATTTATTTGTAGAAATTTTTTAAGGAAACCGATTTCTTTTTAACAACTAAATGTTTCCACAGACAGAAGAAGGATTTTTGTAAACATAACAAATTTTAATTACTAAAACTAAATTTTGTCAACAAAAGTCCTTTTTTTAAAAATAACATTTTTTCAGTGTATTGATCGTTTTGTTGTCCTTGAAATTGAATTCTGTTGCCACCATCCTTGTACATTTATCTAATTAGAATAATTATTTTCGTCGGGATGCAAATTTCGCGAAGTTATTTCCAGTTAGTACGGGAAGTGACAAACTGGATGCTGGCATGCAGAACTGTTACAAATCGTACTTTATGCATATCAACCGAGGCTAAACAAATCAGTTATCTTGAACTTTTGTTGTTTAGCTTCCAAATAAACAGGTCCTCGGAATCCCCTACCACATATCCCAATATTGTTTAAAAACTAATCAGCACTTTGTCATTCAAATCTACATCTATTGCCAAAGTCTCATTAAAATTGATTAATGAACGAAGTCTGAATGCTCCCAACAAACTTTAAAAACAAAATGTGAGGAGTCAGCAGTTGTGTGGTGAACTCCGCCACTTGGATTGATGTCTTCCGAAAATTAATCATCTTCTCACACTAATTGACACCTTTTTGAATCCTTTTTCATAAGTTTTATCATAATCTCTTCATTATTGTAGGCTGTAGTTTTCAAACTTGATACAGGTGCTACAGGTCAATCAACCAATTTTAAACATGTCCTCAGTTAATTGCTTTGTTGCGTCACGCAAGCAGTAATATATCTACATAAATAATAAAAATATGGTTATGTAAAGCTTTCGTCATATTATATGTAAATATAATACGGTTGTTCAAATTTATAAAAAGTAGGATGGTTGTTTGTAGCAGTAAAAGATTATATTTTCTCGTTTAACTAGAATTGTTTATTGAGATGATATATGCCATATGGTGATGGTTTGACTAACATTTTATATTGAGATGATATGGGGAAATTGTAGCTTAAATGATTCGTGTGTGATGAAGTAAAAACAAAAAATAGATAATGTTTCAACCATAAATGACCATTTATGGTTGAAACATGTAACAAAATATTATAAAAAAGTTGTTAAAGCAAAAAATTATTAAATTTATTTTAAATTAATTTAAACAACTGGAAACCAAACCATCATTATTTTAAGTTAATTAACCAACTTAAAATTTTTTAAAATGTTTAAAAAATAGAGGTTCTAGCCATAAATATAATCAAATAAGTATGTTCAAGACATTATGTAAATTTGAGTCAAACATTTTTTATGATTAGTGTATTGTGCCACAGGTTTTGATTACATTGTATTTTACGAACATATAATTTCAAAAAAGTTTACAGTTTCATTAAAATATCATCGCCTCAGTGGCATAGTTGATAGCTTGTCTGACTAAGGATTCGAACAAAGCACTGAAGAGGAAGGTTCGAAGTGGCGTTTTTATCTGAGAAACTGCCAACTGAAAAAACTGCCTTTGAATTGAAAAAATGTCTTCCTTACTTACTTGCCGTTAATTGTTCTCAAAAATCTCCAATTTATAAAAATATATTATAAATTGATTGCTGTATATTAAATCAGTTTTTGGTTATCACCAGTTCCCATTACGGTATGTTTGCATATTAATTTTTATTATTCACTTTTAAGTTTGAAACTTTAAATTATTTTCTAATTTTAATTGCAAAACAGTCAATAAAAATTATTTGTTTTTTATCACCTGGTGTTCAAATCTATAATTATTTAG
Organism: Diogma glabrata; assembly: GCA_963693315.1. NCBI lineage: Eukaryota > Metazoa > Arthropoda > Insecta > Diptera > Cylindrotomidae > Diogma > Diogma glabrata. Next base: position 198,571,377 of record OY856187.1, read on the forward strand.
AAGAAATGGTTTTAAACGATTTCATTCTAAATTTTTAAATATATCACAATTTAGAATTTGGAGACAATTTATCATTCAATTGGAACGAAGTGTTCCTCCTAAATCGAAATAAGTATTTTCTTTCAAATACTCACAAGCTAAATTTTTGTTCAAAATTTTATGTCCTCGTTTTAAAAATAAAAATAATAGTTATTTATTGTACAAGACGATAAAATTGCACTTTATCTTCGAGAGCGATTTTAGCGTCGAGGCATTAGCCGAGACGCTAATAAGCATCGAGAAGATAAAGAAATTTTATCGCCGTGTGGAATACAACATTTTTTTCTATAGCATTTGTTAAAGAAGACCAAAAAATGAAGAAAAATGAATGATAAATTTAATTTAAAAGTGTCAGGAAAAAACAGTTTCACGAAAAAATGAGTATTGTAATGAGTATATGAGTAATGAGTATAAAAATGAGTAATTTTTGAATTTTTTAAATAAACAAACAAATCAATTTTTTTTTGTTCAGCAAAATACTTATATCAAAATACATTATCTACTGTAATGTTATTTGTACAAGTACATATATATAGGTACAGTTGTATTCAACTTGTTGTACCAACAGTGTTTGTGGTTCCTTACCTGTGGATGGTTCTCAATAATTATTGATTAAAACACTTTAGATTCACTTAGTTAACTATAAATAACATTAACTATTAATATTAGTTTTATTATTAATTTTATAGAAAAAGTTACAACTTAAACAACTTAAGGATTTATTCGAATTAATTGAATCACTGATTAGATTTCGGACAACTTAAATTTACACTTTTAAAACTAAAAAACTAACTGTACTTCTTCGAAAACAAAAAATCAACCCTCCTAAAAAAACTAAAAACCAATTATTTATAATATTTTATTTACCCAAAATCAACAAAAATTGATGTATGCAATTTTTGCATAATTAACAATTTAACGAATTTAATTATTTATACAATTTTGTTGATTTTGGATAATTTAAATTTTTAAGTAATTTCTTAACCTATATTGTTACTGCTAACTTAACTTAACCTATATTGTTAATTTTGTTGATTTTGGATAATTTAAATTTTTAAGTAATTTCTTAACCTATATTGTTACTGCTAACTTAACTTAACCTATATTGTTAATTTTATAGTATAAACCAAAGTCCTATATTCGTCCCTGTATGGAGTATTTTGTGAAGTTTGGGTGCTGTGTCTGTTTCCATCCTGGCTCTTTTGGACTCTGTTCAAAAGCATGCTTTACGAATTAAGTGTGATCGAAATTTAACAATAAACCTTGATTCAATATAACATCGTTGCAGTGTTTATAACTATATTTATAAAACACAACGTAATCAGCCGATTTTGTTGTGTTTTATAAATATCGTCACGCGCAGTGCTCGGATGAAATCTGATTCATCAAACAGTCAAACTGTACAGTTTACTTACTGTCATAGTGACAAAATGCAGATTTACTTCTTAGTGTGTATATCATACAAATGGAATGCTTTGCCGAATCAATAGTCTCGATTGTCTTCAATCCACAAACATTAAAAAATAGCGTCCACACAAACCCACCTCAAAACGCATTTTGTTGTGCGGGAAGGGTATTAATAGATATCTATATGTGGTTGTGACACATATTGTAGTCCCTACTATACAACGCGTTTTACTAAAAAAATGTGAGTAAATTAAAAATGTACTATTACGAAGATCATCATATTGTTTTTAAAATAAATAAAAAGGAAGACGAAAAAGTACTGATTCTCTTTTTCTGCGTATCGATGAAAGAAATTAAAATCGAGTCCAAAAGAGCAAAATCAAAAAAATAAAAATTTTGCTGACATTAAAAATGTAAAAACTTGAACTCGTGAATACTATTTTGAGGTGTGAAAAAAGCGCTCTAATAAAATGATATTATAAACTCTGATTTATAATAAAATTAATTTCCTTTATTTGTAACCGACTTCAATAAAGAAAGTTCTGTGTTTCATTGTGGGTTTTTTTATGTATGTTCACCGGTTACTCAAAAACGGCTCATTCGATTTGGGTGATTTAAATTGTATTCTATTTAGGTTTATTGCAAGAGGGTCCCATAATTTTTTCTAAGATGTCAAAAATGCCGTTATTCAGAAAATTGGAAATAACCATATTTTTTATGCATTTTCGCTGATTTCCTCAAAACATATTAATCTCTTGGGATGGTTTAGGCAGTATTATATTGCTATACATGTCGATGTGGTCGTAAATAATTTTTTTTGACTGAAAATACGTCGTTTTTGCAAAACATCGCAAAACCATAATTCAAAGATTGTCACTGATGAAAGTTTTTCCGGTATTTGAAGTTATTACTTTAAAAACGCTTTCTAGCCGACATTTGCTTTATGACTACACTAAAAATAAAAATATGAATAAACTTAAAAAAAAAATAGAACCCATTTCAGAAAAACAAGAGGCACGAAAAAGTGAAAAACCACTCAGTTGTGGCTTTTAGAGACAAAAATATGTTACATTTTTATTAATTTAATTTAATTATACCTTATTATAAGAAAAAAATTACGCTTTTAAGCAAAGCTATTAAATTAAAATAGTAACTTATTATTATAATTATTATAGTTACTATAGTTGTTAAAATAGTTACTATATTTTAAAATTCATTTGAAGTACAAAACTGTTCGAAGTCGGTACCACATTGACGAGAAACCGACTTATATGTCTCGGGCTTTGGTGATGAAAAAAATGAGGTGTATGGATATACAAAAATAATATGTCCAGAACAAGATGCCGTTGGTCAGACAGTCGTTAATATCGACATTGATCCCCTGTATGCTACCTTTCACCAATCATCTTTTAATGTTTCTAATTTTTCGATTGACCAAGAAATCGAGCAATATAAATCTGAAGCTGTGGAAAATGGCATGAGTTACATAAACTAATATTGTTCAAATCATGCATCGATATTTCGAAATTTATGTTCCTGATATTTAAAAATCTGCTGCATTCTATCTGCAAGTTCTCCGAAAGAATCTAAATGTTCGTAGAACTGAGAAACATAAATAAATAACAGTCATTAAGCCTTAATTAATTAAATGTTTTTACTATGAATTATAAATATGCATTTTATTATTAATATTTGCTCAAAATAAAAAATTGAGGTTAAATCATAAAACTTCAATTATACAACCATCTTATCTAAAACGATTATCCTACCGAATTCACATAGTATAAGACTAAATGCAACAAAATATCTAAAATTAAGAATAGAAGTCAATAGAAAGGATCCAAATTTCAACCAACTCAAATAGAATGCGAAGGAATTAGAATACAAACAAACCAAAACATTATTTCACTTTGCATAAACAAACTCAAAGTCGTTTGTTTCTCATATCTGAATATATTTAAATAACAATTGGTATCCAAGATGTTATCGTTTAAAAATTGTAAAGTGGGATATAAAGAATCAAACGGTCGATAGAAAACATCATAATAACAGATTACAGAATAATATAGTACTTATGCGGTTCTTCGAATTGAATAGCGGTGTTTAATCTGTTAAATGCAACGTCATTTTTTAAATACAGGTTTACTTCTAATTCAATCTTGGTTTTGTTTTTTGATTTAAATAATTTATATAAAAAGAAAGATATTCAAATTTTAATGTCTTTAGGAAATATTTTCTATCTAGAGAGAAAAAAGTATACTTTCACAGGTGGTTAGTCCTTTTTGAATATATAATAGCCATAACATAATTATACTTTTCCCTACTAAAAGTACTCAAAGTTGTTTGTTTTTTCAGATTTCACTGAAAGTAATTTTATTACTGAGTAAACGTTTATTTATCATACGTAATTGAATAATTTTAATGCTCTACGTTTCCTTTTTAATGTTTCTATATATCTACAATTCTATCTTTGTTGTGATTATTTCTTTCATGAAAATAAAGTTAAATTAAAAAGGTTTTTGAAAAAATTAATTCAATTTCGTTTTTAATTTTTTCCTGGATTCTTCTATTATAATTAATGTTTATTAATGCTATCGCAAATCATACACAGGAAAAACAGAATTGACATTTTATAATACATGGAAAATCGGTTCAAGACGTCCGATTTAGTTAAAAATTTGAATTGCCGATTTTATTGAAACCTATAATAGTAATCCTACTATAATAAAAATATAAATAAAATAATAAAAACTATTTATAAGTGTTTTTTTCAGTGTTGCGATTTGTATTTTATTTTGCCCCCAAACAGTTTTTGTCTTCCAAAATAAATCCTCTCAAAAACCTAAATTTTATTTTCTTATTTTTCGCCCTCAGATATTTTAATTTTATTTTGAAAATAAATTTTTGTGCGTGGTAGATTTTATTTTATTTCGCTCAAAAGAAAAGAGAAATAAAATCTAGTTTATTTCTAAGTATCCGTTATACATATTTTTGTTTGTTTTGCTTTATTTTGGTTAGTTTTTGTCCTGTGTTGTTGTTTAATAACAAAGATCTTAGAAATGTGTATGATTGATTGAGTCATAATTTTAGATAATGATCTCATATTTTAGTATTTTATTATTTTCACATAATTTAATAATGAACAATTTTTAATTTGTTGTCAATGAATTTAATTATGAAGTTAAAAAAATATTTAATATTCATATTATGAATTTGTATTTCCGGGATTTCTTTAATTATTTTTTTATTTGTATATCCTCAATTAAACCCGTTTTTTAAAAACTTTTTTTTATTAAAATATTTAATGTTAATATATTATTTATTGACCGAATTTATTTAAAATAAAAATATAATAATAAAATTAATTCAATAATTTGTTTTAGCTTATTATTCTTATTAATTAAATAATTTTGAATAAATTTTATTTCTATCTATTCATACATAAGAATACACGTTTTTCTTTTTTATTAAAACCGTCAAAAAACATAAGCCACTTTGGAATTGACTGAAGTTACAGCATTATTTGATGCAAATTGTAACAAATTTCTATGGATTTGTCGTTGTTTTTTCAGTAAACTCTGCTATTTTTCTTAAAACTAAATTATTTTCTTACACATTTTAAGCAAAACAAACCAAAAGAAAAGAAAAACGAAAAATTTATTATAAAAATAAATCTTTGAGAGGATTATATTTATTTTTTTCAAATAATTATCTCCCAACAAAATTTTTCCTTGTAGTTTTTTATTTTGCTCACAAAAAGTTATTTTGTAAATTCTTTTATTTTTCTAAAGAGCATGAGCGAAAAACAAAAAATTAAAATTGGTTTTATTTTTAAAATAAGTGCGGGTGCCCGTAAAATCTAAAAATATGATCACTTTATTTTATTTTTTCACTAGTTTTGACATAGGCACGAGATCTATTAAGAAATATTCTGTCCCTAAGTTTAAATTTGAATTCTGCTCAAATAGACTAACCAATTTGAATAACTTGTCTTTATTTTAAAGACACAAGGTAAGGCTTTATAAAAATATAGCACTGCTAAATTTTTTTTATTATTATATAACTTTTTTAATTTTAATTTTACAATAATGGAGGCTTCAAAAAGGAACCATTTTAGGTAGATTTCATATAAAAATCTACCTATTGCAATGACCGTCATCTCGGAATTTCGGAAAAATTTTGATGCCAAACGACTATATATGTAAAGCGGAGACGGAAAAACAAAAAAAAAAAAATTATATATATATATATATATATATATATATATATATATATATATATATATATATATATATATATATATATATATATATATATATATATAACGATATGAGGTATAACGGAATTTAGCGGCACTCTCACGGTCGCATTTTTTGACCTAGACCAAAAACAATCTCTCGGATAAGTTCGACAACTGGCCATATCCGGGTACAGGTTAAGAGTCTAGAGCCTTAAAACTGTCAAAAACAAAGCGTTATAACGGCCGTTTGGGGCAAAATATGTAAACAAAATTTATAAATATTAATTATTTGAACATATTTCTATCATTCTTTAAAAAATCAGACATCTGCAATAAAAGGTTCTTTAGCTATCTGCAATAAGCTGCGTGAAGTACAGCGGCATTTAGCGGCACTCTCACGGTCGCATTTTTTCACTTACGCTAAAAATATTTTCTGGGTATGTTGCGGCAAACAGTCTCCTGAATATGTTTGACAATTGGCCATATCGGGGTACAGGTTAAGTGCCTAGAGCTCAAAAGCTGTATAAAATAATGTTTATTTTTAATGTTTGTTTAATACTTCTGTTTTTAATTAGTGTTTTTTATGAAGTAATCTGATATATCCGATTCTAATTGCACACATAACTATCTGATCCCGAAATCTACCTATTTCTAGCGGATATACCTGCCGCTCGGACTTTTTTTCTTTTATTTTAAGATTTATTATTTCATCAAAATTTTTTAAAATTACAAATAAGCGTAATTTTTTCTTTTCGAGAAAAAGACATCTGAATATATTATTAGTTTGAAATTTTTTGTACTTTGTGGCATATACTATAAACAGGTCTAACGATTGTATTCAACCTTTTTTGTTTAAAAAGTAATAACGCTTTATGGGTGCCGCCCAAACGCCTTTTTCGGCAAACGGCTGTAAAGTTTAACTTTACTGCCGCTAAGGAGAAGGTTAAAGTTTTACTTTTTTACGTATAATCAAAGCGGCTGTAAAGTAACGCCATTTTTGCAGAAAAAGTTGTCGCCATTTCAGATTATATTTTTACGAAATATGTTATTTTTTTCAAATAAATTATATAACTATGACAACAAAAAAATAATATATAATTTGATCGGATGATGAAATTCTGAACTATTGTATAGCTAACTATGACAACAAATATTTTGATTGTATTACGAAATTTTAAATTGAAAGGCTGCTTTGATGAAAAATTTTATTTATACAAATATAAATGTTTTTTTTCTTTTTTGGAAGAAACTTTAACGATAAAAAGTCATATTTATAAAAATTTTGATGTATCAATTTCATATTTATAAGAAATTTAAACGTTTGCCGAAAAAATAGTGTATTTAATTCGGAGCTAAAGTGATTTTTGTGTATCGTCTATAATTGTCAAATTATAGACTCAACACAAATAGTAACACTTTAGCTCCTAATTAAATAATATACTATTGTTTTACACAAAGTTAAAAAATAGTTTCGAAATTATATTTGATAAAATAAAATTTGTTATAAGGTAAAGGCATTTAATTGTTTATTTTCGGATAACATCGGCATAAAAATTTGCGAAACAGACACCATTGAAATTTTTTTTTTAAAAGTAATTGTTTTGTCTTATACACACGCGCTTACGTATGTTTTTATTTGATCTGTTTTTTATCTGTTAAAAAAGATGAATGGCAGCCAATATAAAAAAAAATACACTAAAAAATTTTTACTTATTTTACACGAAATTTTTAATTTTAAATTTTTGAAAAAATTAACTTTCAAAGATGGTGAAACTTAAAATTGTCTTTTTAATTTTTGGTTTTCTAAAGATTTAGTCTTTTACCCAAAACACACTAAAACTATGGGGTATCCCGCTAAAAATGCAGCTATGCAAAAATAATGATGGAAAACAAATATTAAATGACGTTCAGCACTTGTCAAATAAATAATTAATTTTCTTATCAATATGGAAATTATATAAATTTTAACGGAACGGTTAAAAGGCAATAGCAATAATTTAAAAAAACTTCATTATCGATAAATTTAAAATGCAAATACTGTAAATGGAATTTTTATGAATGAAAAAGAATATTTTTTATGTTATCTAAAAAGAAATAATAAACAAAAACAATCAAAATAAATATAGGGTCCGCGTTGAATCCCGGACCTTTCTGACAACCCTCTATGTCCGATAATGACAACGAATTTCTGTACTGAGTATTTGGAACTTCATTTTAATAAATATATTTAAATTTATAAAAATGTACATTATAACACAAACTTTTTCAAATTACCAGTCAATATTTTATTGAAAAAATTTAATTCCGTTCAAAAACAAACAAAAAATATTGCGACGCTGATGCATATGCTAACTTCACCACACCTTTGGAAACAAAATGGGTATTTTTGGCTTTTTCAACACACTCGACTGGGTGGGTTTCTCGATTAACTACCCGGGTAATTTGATCGACTATAAAATTTTAGTTTTCAACAAGCAATCAAAAGTGTTGAATAAGTTTGAATTAAGTTTGAATTAATATTGATTCGGTCGTAGAACCTAGGACTTTTTAAGACTTAATGGACCTAGGTCTTAAGAGGTCTATTTTTTGTTGTGGCTCATATTGTTAGTCTTATTACTCAACACATTTTATTAAAAAAATTATCAGTCAAAAGTAAATTCATGCAATTCAGGTCGAGTGAACAGCATTTGGGAAATAAGCAAATTTTATTCTTTTCAACCAAAGTTTTGTCCATGTGTGTGAGATATTGTAAGGAAATACATAATCTGTTGTTTATGATATTTAACGAATGATAAAAATGATCATCCAGAAGATGCTTGTATACTGGCTGAAATGCAGTTATTTATAAAACAAATTTCCTAAAACTAATTGTTGGACTGAACAATCTTTAATTTATTTGAATTGGCTTCGTAATAGCTTATTAACAAAAGAAACTAAAATATATTAACCCTGCACGGCTGCACCCCTACTAAACCTTAACTTTTCTAGAAATATTTTATTTATTTTTCAAATATCCGGGTAGCCCGGGTAGTTCGAAAATTAATACTCAACTTCCCGGGTAAAATCCTTGATTAATGTCTAACCAATGTTATAGATTTTGCGTAGTTCTAATTATATCAATATTACAGAAAGTTGTAGTATACCAACAAACATAAATTCTGAAGTACTAGAAAAAGTAAAAAAAATTTTAACGGCAATGACAAACCGGATGCAGAACTGTGGTGAACTGTACTAAATTCTTATGTACCAAGTTTCATCCAATTCGGTTATCAAGTACAGATGTTATGAAGCTTTCAAAAACGCCGGTGCTTGGGGGGACCCCCTACCACTGTGTTCAATACCGCTCAAAAACTAATCAGCTCCTTGCCATACATATTTGCATCTTTTTCAAAAGTGTCATCAAAACTGATTCACGAACGAATGTTTTATGCTCCCAACAAACTTAAAAAACATGTTGGAAAAAAACACCTGTTGTATGGTGGACCCCCTTTGTCCAATGAACTCCAAAAGCTGATAAACTCTTGCTCATTTTACTTAAAAGCTTTTACCAACGTTTCATGAAAATCGATCGGCAATTGTAGGCTACAGTAGGGATAAACAAATGAAAAAAAAAATTTTAACTGGAAGTTATAAACCGGAAGTTGGTATGCAGAACTATTGAAAACAATACTAAAACCTTATATACCAAGTTTTAATAAGATTATAAGCTGGGATTAGAAGTTGTTGAAGATTTAAACTTAGAGGTGTTTGGGAGACTCCCCGCCATTTTGTTCACATTTGAAATGAATCCAGATCTTCCATTTTCAAGTGAACCTGGTTCATTTGCCAAAGTTTTATCAAGATCCTATGCAGGAATGTCACCCGCGACTTAAACTACCCAAACACCTACCCACCCACACACAGACATACATCAAAATTTTTACTGGCTATTTTTTAGAGAATGGTCCAAAACAAAAGAAAAAACAAAAGAAAAAACAAAATTTGGGGTATGTTAGTTTTTTTTCTCGATAGATTGCATTACTTCACACTATTTAAAATTGTGGTGAAGTAAAAATTGGGAAAAAATATATGCATTCCTTCTAAAAAAAAAAATTAAAAAAAATGGTACAACAATCACCAACAGAAAAAAGAAAAAATGAAAAAAGAAAAGAACTACAAAAAGTATAAAGAAAACAGAATAGCCACGAAACAATTCTTCTAGAAAACTGAAGAAAGCATTGATATGTTGTAAAAATCCCCTGAATGTATTCTGAAATTTACTTCATTTTTACGTCACACTGTGCTAAAAGACTATAGCAATAACCTTGCAATCTACAATATCGATAAATTTAAATACCGTAAATTGTCCGCAGCCTTAAACGGTGTTTGAATCAGTCATTTGTGATGAAAATATCAACTCATATTGAAAGAGAGATACATACTCAAATAGTAGTTTTTGTTTTTCCTTATTTTATTTCACGGGAATGAAATTATGGAACTGCCTGTCAAAAAAATAATTAATTTTCTTGTTAATATAATTAATATATTTAATATAATTCGAACAAAACGGAAAAAGGCAGCAGCAATAACTTTAAAAAACTACATTATCGATCAATTTAAAATTCGTAAAACGAAATTTTTTGAGTTTTATGTATTTATGAATAAAAAAAACAAAAATTTAAATCTGGAGGGTTGTTTTTAGCAACTAAGGTTAACCACATATTGGAAATCATTTGAATTTTGCAATTCGAAATCATTTTTCATTTTCTCTTTGAAAAATTCCTTTAGAACTTTTTTTTGTGTTTCATGTCAGGATTCGAACTAAGATTGACGTAGGCCATCGCTTTACAATCTACAATTTGCATCTCTGCAACATTTCTTGAGAGAAACCCTTCTTAAAAAGTGCCTTGGACGACATTTCTATTGTTTATTAGTATTGTGTAGTGTGATGTCTCTTCTTAAAATGATTATGTTCCTACAGGAAGGCATGCTCTGGTCAGTTTGTTAATAAAGTTTCGCTTAAAAATATTTTAACCAGACTTTGATTTGAACTCAGATTCTCTGAATCCAAACAAACTGGGTAACCACTAGGCTATTTGTTTTCACCTTGATATATGTTTAATTAATTAGTTTAATTTGTTTTTTTTAGATTTTCATCAACACATCTCTTGCATTCATTCTAAATACAAATCCAGTCAAAAATCAAGTTATTTCATTCAATAAAAAAATTTCTAGAACACCGCGGTTTCTATTCTTTCAAAATCATCAAACAAACGATAAGCAGTTAAATACAATATCCGGCATCAATGGATTCTTTGGGATATCAAAATTTCCATTCGTTGATTTTAAATTATTTTTTGAATTAAATAAGTATGGTCATCATCAATCAACAAACTATGATCCATTTTTTCCATCACCCTCGCAATTATTATTAGTACCAGAACCTTCTCCTACCTATCATCATAATGAAAATTATAATCCACAGAATGGAATGAATTTTAATAATTTGAATACAAAACCATTAATAACAACATCAGTCGCAGTCGCTAATACTAATGCTAATGCTAAAGTCGCTAAGGATTTTGAATCAAATGGAAATTACATAGAAAATAAAAATAACCAAATAAATTTAATGGAATTTCTACAACAGGATAGTAATGATATGAGTCGTTCGCCACCGTCAGGGTTTTCATCCGCATTAACTGGAATTAAAAATATACGTTTTGGAAAATTACAACCATTTTATTTTTTATAGATAATTAATTGCTAAAACTATAATATTAGTACAAAATAAAATTACGTTTTTTTAATGCAAAATGCAAAATATTTTAAATAAATTTTAATACGTTTGAAAGAATAGTTTTATTTTTTGTTTTATGTGGAGATGTATATAACATTTTATTTCATGTATCGAGAAAGCTTCGATGGTCCATTATTAAACTTCTTTTAGATTTGGATGTTTTGAAAATAAGGTTCTGTTTAGTCTTAAATTTTATCTTCAATATGGATATGATTGATTTGAATCCTCACCTTGCAATCGCATTTTGAAATAGATCACGAAAAACAAGTTTTTTTTAAAATTTTTTTTTAAGTAACTGCTCTTTCGGCAGAAAGATCCGCGTTCTCCCTCAGCTGCGCCACGAAACGTACCTATCATTTATTTAAATTCTCAACAAATATAACATCTTTATTATATATAAAGCACAACGACATATTGGAATATTTTACTCTGTAAATTGCGTTTCTCAAAACCACAGATTGTCAAAACCACAACATATCTTAAATTGTGTATTGTTGTTAATATTTCTGAGAAGATCGAAAACAAATTGTAACAGAAATTTTCTTCTTTGGATTCAGTTCGCTGTTACCGCACCGAAATAAAAACTTATAAATAAAAACTTATTTTAAATAAAAAATATAACAAGGTAAGCTTGAATACCCGAATAAAAAACCAAACACAAAATCAAAGATTTATAAACAAGAAAACATATTACAGTAATCAAAACTAGATGAATTAGACAGTTCACAATTATAGGATATACATTAAAAAGTGACGATCTCCTTCAGTCTACCACTTCAAAAAGCAATAAACTTCAATACAAATTTAATATATAAATTAAGTTCACTTAAGACATAATTTTTCATAAAAATGTTATAACGAGATAATAAATGTAATTTGATGTGTGAGTGATAAATGATAAACCCTTTTGATTTAAATTGATTTGAATAGGCACTTTTTTCTGTTTTGTTTTTGAAAACAGTCCTTAGGTCTTGAAAATAAATAAATTCTGTAACTGATGCAATATCCCAAAACCAGTTAGCGCCGTGGGTGATATAGTTGCTGCAGGCCTAGCTTATCCTTAAGCGGTGGGTAAGGTATTAAATTTTTTTTAATTTTTTTAATTGAATGCATAATATTTTAAAAATATTGTGTCAAAATTTCAAGTCGATTGGAGCAAAATTTACGAAGTTACGAGTATTTTTAAATTTGCTTATAAACGTTTTATACCAGATTTTTTATTGCTCAAAACTTTAAAGCGTTTGAATAGAAATGTCGTCCAAGGCACTTTTCAAGAAGGGTTTTTATCAAGAAGTGTTGCAGAGATGCAAATTGTAGATTGTAAAGGGATGGCCTACGCCAATCTCAGTTCGAATCCCGACATAAACACAAAAAAGCTTTTCTAAAAGAGTTTTTCAAAGAGAAAATGAAAAATGATTTTGAATTGCAAAATTCAAATGAGTTCCAATATGTGGTTAAGCTAGTGGCTAAAAAAAATATCCAAATTAAAATTTTTGTTTTTTACTTCACCACAATTTTAAATTGTGTGAAGTAATGCAATCTATCGTGAAAAAAAAAAATCTTACATACCCCAAATTTTATTTTATCTTTTGTTTTGGACCATCCTCTATCTAAATAGCCAAAAAAAATTTTGGTGTACGTCAGTGTGTGCTAGGGTGGGTGGGTGAGTTTTATGCATAGGATCTTGATGAAACTTTGGCAAATGATACAGGTTCACTTGAAAATGGAAGATCTGGATTCATTTCAAATTTGGACAAAATGGCGGTCTCCCGAACACCTCTAAGTTTAAATCTTGAATAACCTCTGATCCTGGGCTATGATCTTATTGAAACTTAGTATATAAGGTTTTAGTACTGTTTCCAATATTTCTGCATACCAACTTCCGGTTTGTCACTTCCGGTTAAAAAAATTTTTTTTCAGATGTTTATCCCTACTGTAGCCTACAATTACCGATCGATTTTCATGAAACGTTGCGAAAAGCTTTTAAACAACATGAGAAAGATTTTATCAGCTTTTGGAGCACATTGGATAAAGGGTGGGGGGTCCACCATACAACAGGTGGTTTTTTCCACAAAGTTTTTATGTTTGTTGGGAGCATAAAACATTCATTCGTGAATGAATTTTGATGACACTTTGGAAAAAGACGCAAACATGTATGACAAAGAACTGATTAGTTTTTGAGCGATAGTGAACAAAGTGGTGGGGGGTCCCTGGAGCACCTGTTTTTTTGAAAGCTTTATAACTTCTGTACCCGATAAGCGAATTGGATGAAACTTGGTACATGAGTATGTTGTGCGGTTTAAAATAGTTCTGCATCCCAACTTCCGGTTTTTCACTTCCGGTAAAAAAAATGTTTTTGTACTTTTTTGAAGTTTTTTCAGTGTCTTTATGCACACTACAGCCTACAATAATGAAGTGATTATGATGAAACTTATGGAATAGGGTTCCAATTAGTGTGAAAAGATAATTATCATGTTTTGGGACACATTGATCAAAGTGGTGGGGGGTCTACCATACAAATGCTGACTTTTCACACTTTGTTTTTTAAGTTTGTTGGGAGCATACAGACTTCATTCATTATTCAATTTTAATGACACTTTGGAAAAAGATGAAGATTTAAGTAACAAAGAACTGATTAGTTTTTGGATAATATTGGAATAAGTGGTGGGGGCCCTCCCGAACACCTGTTTAATGTGTCACACTTTTTTCAATGTTTGTTGGGAGCACACAGCATTCGTTCGTGAACAAATTTTGATGACACTTTGGAAAAAGATGCAAACATGTATGGCAAAGAACTGATTAGTTTTTGAGCATTAGTGAACAAAGTGGTGGGGGGTCCCTGGAGCACCTGTTTTTTTTGAAAGATCTATAGCTTCTGTACCTGATAAGCGAATTGGATGAAACTTGGTACATGAGCATGTAGTACGGTTTAAAATAGTTCTGCATCCCAACTTCCGGTTTTTTACTTCCGGTAAAAAAAATTTTTTTGTACTTTTTTGAAGTTTTTTCAGTGTCTTTATGCACACTACAGCCTACAATAATGAAGTGATTATGATGAAACTTATGGAATAGGGTTCCAATTAGTGTAAGAAGATAATTATCATCTTTTAGGACACATTGATCAAAGTGGTGGGGGGTCTACCATACAAATGCTGACTTTTCACACTTTGTTTTTTAAGTTTGTTGGGAGCATACAGACTTCATTCATTAATTTATTTTAATGACACTTTGGAAAAAGATGGAAACTTAAGTAACAAAGAACTGATTAGTTTTTGGATAATATTGGAATAAGTGGTGGGGGTCCTCCCGAACACCTGTTTACTGTGTCAGTATTTTTTCAATGTTTGTGTTCCCAGCACACAGCATTCGTTCGTGAACCAATTTTGATGACACTTTGGAAAAAAATGCAAACATGTATGGCAAAGAACTGATTAGTTTTTGAGCGATAGTGAACAAAGTGGTGGGGGGTCCCTGGAGCACCTGTTTTTTTGAAAGCTCTATAACTTCTGTACCTGATAAGCGACTTGAATTAAACTTTGTACATAAGCATTTAGTATGATTTACAAATATTCTGCATCCCAACTTCCGGTTTTTTACTTCCGGTAAAAAAAATTTTTTATAATTGTTGGCAGTTTTTTCAGTATCTATATGCACACTACAGCCTACAATAATGAAGTGATTATGATAAAACTTATGGAAAGGTTTCAATTAGTGTAAGAAGATAATTATCATCTTTTGGGACACATTGATCAAAGTGGCGGGGGATCTAAGATACAACTGCTGACTTTTAACACTTGGTTTTTAAAGTTTGTTGGGAGCATACAGATTTCATTCATTAATCAATTTTAATGGCACTTTGAAAAAAGATGAAGACTTTATTGACAAAGAATTGACTAGTTTTTGGACAATATTGGGATAAGTGGTGGGGTCCTCCCGAACACCTGTTTATTGTTTCAATGTTTGTTGGAAGCATACAACATTCGTTCGTTAAGTAATTTTGATTACACTTTGCAAAAAGATGCAAATATGTATGGCAAGGAACTGATTAGTTTTTTTAGCGATAGTGAACAAAGTGGTAGGGGGTCCTCCAAGCACCTGTTATTTTGGAAGCACAATAACTTCTGTACCTGATAATCGAGTTGGATGAAATTTGTTACATATACATTTAGTACGGTTTACAACAGTTCTGCATCCTAACTTCCGCTTTGTCACTTCCGATACAATTTTTTTTACTTTTTCTCGTACAACAGAACTTATGTTTGTTGGGATACTACTGCCTGCTTTAATATTTTTATTATTAGAACTACGAAGTCCATAATATTGGTTAGCTTTTAATTAAAGTATTTTATGGATATTACCTCATTATATATCCAGAACACTATGTTTCCAGAGCTGTGGTGAAGTCAGGCTATGCATCAGCGTCGCAATATTTTTTTATTCATAAATACATAAGATTCATAAAAATTTCGTTTTACGAATTTTAAATTGATCGATAATGTAGTTTTTTAAAGTTATTGCTACTGTCTTTTTCCGTTTTATTCGACGACTTCCCCACAACTCACGTTTTCAAAGTCGGTGCCCCTCATAACTTCAAAACTACTGCACCGATCCTTTTGCGTTGAGTTTTTGGAAAGTTTGTTAATAGTTTTTATTTTACAATAACAAATTAGCCGATTTTTGTCGCAAAAAATCGCGTTTTCCCTTCAAAGTGTTCCAAAAAAGTGAAAAATTAAAATAGCGAAAAACTCTACCAGCCATACCTGGGAAAAACTATTATCTAACGAATGATCTTTGATTTTTTTGATTTCGAATGATCCAACACCAAGTTATGAGAGGCACCGCTATTCTACTTTTTTCCGAGACACGTCCGAATAATTACTGCCATTGCCATGTTTTTTAATATTTCTTCCTGAAAATTTTATACAATATTCTTCAAATGTCAAACTTTAATGACCTATTGGTTTTAATAAAGATATTTTAACTGTGTCGTCACAAAAACATGCCTTTTTTCGTACAAATTAACCTTACTCCCCCTTAAGATATGATGAATTTGATGCCAAGTATTTCTATTTGGTACTGCAGACGCATCCATTCTTTAGCCATTATCAGTCGAATTCAAATGCAGGCCGTTTAGTCTCACTTAATTTTTCAAGAGATATCCATGTACCAACTTATCCTGGATTGATTCAACCCTTAGCACATAGTATAAAATAAAGTTCATCTGACGGAAGTCACCAACGAGAAATTATATTCACAAAATAGTTCATGTTCCAGTACTAGGAGTAGGTTATTACAAACACGTAGAACAACCAACATTCCACGCTTAAACTAACATTACCACCCTAATCCTAAAACGAACAACATGTAAATGCTATATTCAGACTGTGTGTAAGCTATATGTGAAATAAAAGTTCAAAGATAAAATCTTTTGCATCTTGAAAATCTTTTCGTTATTATTATTGATAAAAAAAACTACCATAATGAAACTAAGCCCAACCCAAACATGTACTTGATATACATAAACTTCCTTTATGTGGCAATCGCGTATCGATAAAATTATATTAGTCAACCTTGTCGAGGTCAATTTGACATATTTTATTCGTTTACTTAAACTTTATTTTATTTTAACATTCCCCAAAGGCAAAATTATTTATGTTTAATTTTTATATTTTACAACACAAAATAATCTGGTTTTTGTAGAATTACAAAAATAAAATAAAAAACCAATAAATATATTGATACAGATTTGTTTTATATAGTTAAATGTATGCAGATATAACAGATATTCAATAATTCTAAGTCAGCTTACACTTAACTTTATAAGATTTGCATAAAGAGTACAAACCTGTAATGTTAAGTTTTAAAAAGTTATGTAATAATTTTGATAGTCACACGAAATAAAATTGAAGTTTCAAATTCTTCTAAATATCATGAAAAAAACTGTAAATGAACCAAATAGCGGAAGACACAAAATAAATTTATACCCATCAGAGTTGATAAGGGATTTAATTGCCGAGCTCTTTTAACAAAAAGATAATTTTTATCATATGTGACTCAATATCTATTCAATAAATAAAACCTTTAACCGCATGAAGGGATCAGTTTTTATAATTGGTAAATTTTATTTATCTTTGACGGGAGTGACAACCCACTATAAGAGTTGTCGCGGATATCACATCCCACTGGAAATGAGAGTGAAATGTAGCTAAATAAGGTGATATGTTAGGAAAGTTGGCAAATGAACAGCATTCAGCCAACGGGAGCACCCCTAATCTTATCTGTGAAATATTTTTTAATAATGGCTATTGCTTGTTCTAAGAAACGAGTCTTCATATAGCTTTTTGGGAGCGATTTTATCATTGAGAAGGACAATCCGTAGACGGGTATAAAACAGTGCAAATGAAATGCAAATAAAATAAAATTTTATTTGTACTTTATTTGCATTTTAGTTCCTTTTTTACATTTAACCGTTTTTCCATTTGTTTTTAAACAAAAAGTATTATTACAATATGTGTCACAACAACACATAAATGCCTTTTAAGACCTAGTTCCCACAACAACTTGCGCTCTAAGGTGTTGATGAACGCTTTTTTTGAAACCCCTGCGGATTGAAACCACCAGAGACTATTGATTCCGGCAAACCATTCCATTTGTATGCAGTACGGACAAAGAAGTCTTTTTGCGATCTGCCAGTATAACAGCGCGGGAACTCGACCGTTTGACTGGTTGATCTAGCCGATTGCCAAGTGAAACGGGGATAAGAATAAGTTTGGGGCATGATGCTGCTGATTTCATCTGAGCACTATTGATGACGATATTTGTAAAAAACAATAAGGTCAGCAACAGTGCGACGATGTCGTAGGGAATCAAGTTTTGATGTCAAATATCGATCACCCACAATTCGTATAGCCCACAATTCACTTTTGAGCAAATTCTAAAAGGGCCAAGATGGAAACAGCAACAGCACCCCAAACTTGACAATAGTACTTCATACAGGGACGAATATAGAATATATATTCAACTATTGAATATATTCAACTAATGTAGTCAGATAAATTGGAAAAATTAATGGCCTGATCATCCATTTAAAACTAATCGCTTAAGTTAAGTTTTCAAATAAAGTTGATTTAAAGTTGAGTGAATTGGTAAAATTAATACAGGTGAGGGACAGTTGTGACAGCCTACGTACTGATTAAGGATTGCAATCACAGGATTTATTTCTTCACGAATCCCAGGATCTTAGAATTCGTGAAGCCCTAAAGCCTGGGATTGCAATCCCTAGTTCCTATATGCAAAATATACGGCACGAATCCTTATGAATCCGTTGGATGTGATGATTTGGATTGTCTGATTTTCTTAACATCAAAAGACCAAAAAAATTTGCAATGCAGTGCAACTAAAATGCAAATAATATTTAAACTTATTTGTACTTTATTGCACTTTATTTACATTTTATTTGCATTATATTTGCATTTAATTTGCATTTTATTGCAAATAAAGTGCAAAAAATATGCAAATAAATGCAAATATAAACAAAATGCAGTGGTGCAAATAAAATACAAATATAATTGCATATTATTTGCATTTTATTTACACTTTAGTTGCATTTTATTTTCATGTTATTTGCATTTCATTTGGATTTAATCTGGATTTTAGTTGTATTACATTGGAAATTAAGTGCAAAAGATGCAATTTGATTTGTTCTTTATAGTTGCACTTTATTTGCATTTTTGCAAATAAAGTGCAAATAATATGCAAATAAAATGTAAATATAATGCAAATAAAATGCAAATAAAGTGCAAATAAAGAACAAATAAATTTGCATTTTAGTTGCATTTTATTTGCATCTAATTTGGATCTTAGTTTTATTATATTGCAAATAACTTTTTAGTATTTCATTTGCATTTTAGTTGCAATTTATTCTTATTTTATTTTATCTGAAAAAAAATGCAAATAAAATACAAATAAAATGCAAATAAAATTCCAATAAAATACAAACAAAATGCAAATAAAATGAAGTAAATTATGCTTTTGCAACCCAATGCATAGTAAATTGGTTTTTCCAACAGCAGTTCCATGCCTTATGATGTGAAAGTCGTTTATTCTTTTAGTGTTATATCCGTGAATTTCCGAAACTAGAAGAAGCTGGTAGCTGTGTTTTATTTCGTACTTAAAAGCTTTGTGAACGAAGAACAGTAGTCCATATTCACTTAATTTTGACAAGGGTAGTGTACGTGGCGAGTACAGTAGCACAGAATGCGTTAAGAATGGCAATTTTTTAATAAATTTAATAGCTCTATTTTGAAGTCTTGCTAAGGTATTACGTAGAACAGCCGAAGCATGGCTCCAAATTGGATTAAAATTGGTAAGATGTGGCATTAAGTAAGCGTAATTGACAATGCAACAGACTCCATGATGACACCCTAGATCGTTTCAAAGCAAAGATGCAAGGTATAATCTTATTTTTGACTGAATATTCCACTTGAGTTTACAGTCAAGTAGTAAACTAAGATATTTTACAGAATACACATGTTCCAAATAAGCATCGTCAATAACTATATCTAGGTCAACCGAAGACAAGAATAGCATGAAAACACAGTCAATACCCTACCGACATACATGAAGGTCGCAGCAACAAGGTACCTCTGATCCATATTAGTTTGAATGAACGTTAAGAACGTTGAAACGGCCAAAAAAGTCGAAGACATCTCCGTAAACCCAAACTGATTTTCATGAATGATACTATTATCTTTAAGATATTGCCCTAATTGGCTTGCAATTATCCTTTCAAAAATTTTGGAGTACGTTAGTAAAATAGAAATTGGACGATCGTTATTTACTATAAGCTTGTTAGCATTTTTTTATACAAGAGAACCTTAACTTTTTTTAAGCAATTCGAAAATGAGCCTAAATCAATATTTTCATTAATTAATTCACACAATTTTGATGCGACCGAACCGAAAAACTTATTACAAAACTTTGAAGAGATTTTATCATAGCCATTAGCACATAAGAGTTTTTAGCCTTTTGTAATAACATTAAGACTATGCCTTCAAAGAAGTGTGCGAAAAAAAAGTTAAACGACAAGTGAATGGGTAGCCGTACATGACAAGTACTTGTAAATGAGAAGTGTACATGATCATGAATTGTTAGAGCACGGTCTTTTGAAGTGGATAGTCCAACAGCATTTGTAAAAAGTTTCCTTTGATTTTGCGCTTCTCTTGAGTTTTCCTTTCTTTAGAAGTTTTCCCTGCAAAGGTGATTATTATTGATTTTGAAGTCGCATCAGCGTTAAGAGTTTTAGTTTTCATATCTTCAATATTCTCAATTTTTTTGTTAGCATCGAATCCTATGCAAGCACATATTTTTCCAACAGCATCCTTCACATTGCACTTTTTGGGAATACCAGAACACCCTATTTCACCAAACTTACAAATTTGTAATTTCATACAAATTTTAACAAAATTTGTGAAAATTTACATGAAATTACAAATTCGTAAGTTTGGTGAAATAGGCTACTGATTTTTCACCAAAAATTCTTCTTTGCGTTATAAAAAATCGATTTCAAACTTTGACTTTTTGCTTCAAATTATTATTTTCAGTTTTCAATATCAAGATTACCTTCTGCATTTCTTTGTGTTCCTTGGTTATAGCGTACAAACTTTTTGTAAGTTTATCCATTTTATTAATTGTATGGCGGAATGTTTATCGCTTATCATTAAGTACATATCCTTGGATGAAGAGCTATTGACATTGATCGATGGTCTGTTTCTCTTCTCTGGCGTCATTATTGACAGCTTTTAGTATACTGAGGTGAACAGCACCAGTTTTTATATCCATTTTTTTTTTGTTTCTTCAATAGTAAATTTCTTACATTCAACATGGTTTAATTACATTCACCATGGTAATTGACACTTGTTTTCGATGAATTTGAAGCGCACATATTCAACATTTCGTTTTGCGCAATAAAGACCACGAGTTTCGAGGTTAACTTTTATTTTCAATAAACTGCCTTAAAACCACAATAGTTGATTTTATTTTAATAAACACTTATTAGCACAATTCAACAATATTAACTATTAGTAATAATAACTTTCACTATATTGATTAAGTTAAACAATTGGAATTTGACAATTTTATATCAAAATAAGAATTATAGAACAGCAAAATAAAAGCAATGTTTCTTCTTTGACGTTTCGTTGATTATTAGTATTTGCACTTTAGTTCCACTTTAATTGCACTTTATTTGCAATAAAATGCAACTAAAATGAAAATAAAATGCGAATTTATTTGTACTTTATTTGCATCTTATCTGCATTTTAGTTGCATTAAATTGCAACTGAAGTGCAAGTAAAGTGCTAATAAAGTGCAAATAAAATACAATAAAAATGCAACTAAAATGTAAATAATATGCATTTAAGTTGCATTTCATTACAGATAATGCAAATGATATTATAAAATGCAAATAAAATGCAGTTATAATGAAAATAAATTGCAAATAAAATGCAACTAAAGTGAAAAGTAGTACAAATAAATTTTTATGTTATTTGCAATTTATTGCAAATAAAATGCAAATTAAGTGCAAATAATATACAAAAAATACAACTGAAATGCAAATAAAACGCAAATAAAATGCATTTTATTTTCATTTTATTGGAACTCTATTAGCATTTTATTTGGATTTTAGTTGTATTTTATTGCAAATCGAATACACTTTATTTGTAATCTATTTGCATTTTTGTTGCTTTCTATTTGTATATTATTTGCACCTTATTTGCATTTTATTTGCACTTTATTTGCAGTTTATTTGCAATAAAATGCGACTAAAATCCAAATAAAATGCAACTTAGATCCAAATAAAATGCGAATAAAATGCAACTAAAATGCAAATTTATATGTACTTAATTTGAACTTTATTTGAATTTTATTTGCATTATATTTGCATTTTATTTGCATTTTAATTGCCCTTCATTTGCATTTTATTTGCATTAAAATGCAATTTATTTGCATTTTATTTGCATTAAAATGCAATTTATTTGCACATTAGTTGCATTTTAGTTGTACTTCAATTACATTTTTGTTGCATTTTATTTGCATTTTATTTGCATTTTAGTTGCATTTTATTTGCATTTCAGTAGCATTTTATTGCAAATAAAGTGCCAATAAAGTACAGAAAAAATGCAACTTAAATGCAAATAAAGTTTATTTTAGTTGCATTTTATTGCAAATAAAGTGCAAATAAAATGCACTTTAATTGTACTTTGTACTTTATTTGTTCTTTATTTGCAGTTTATTTGCATTTTAATTGCATGTTATTGTCAATTCACTCAATTTTATGGTCAAGTTTCATTTGAAAACTTAATTTAAGCGATTAGTTTTATATGGCTGATCAACCTACCATCAGTATATGTACATGAAATAAGACAAATAAAAAATATTAAAATATTTAATAATTTTTTTAAAACACTGCAGTTAGTCTTTTTGATGAATTAATTTCCTAACCTCACTATGTGTGAATTTGTGGCTTGTCTGATAACAACGTTGAGTAATTCAAAGTTTACCAACAAATGTAGATGGAAAAATGTTTTCAATAAAAAGAAATTTGAACAACGAAATTAAATTTCATCTAAACAATCGACTCTGTGGTGCAGTCGATAAACGGGTCTGTGAAAAGTTTCGAACATTGGCATTGATAAGGTTACGAGTTCGAATTCCAACCGAAACACGTATAAGAGAAAAACGTGTTTTAATGTAATAAACTGTAAGGTTTATTCAAAAAACACAAAACTGATTTCAAATTGGAAAAATTCAAAAGATCTACAAAGTTAATTGAGTTGAATTGGCTCACATACTACACTAAAATTAGTTGTTGAAAATGCTCGTTTGTTTTTGGGTTTGTTTTCATTACTGTTACTGCTTGCGCACATACTTTAAGTTCAAAAATAGTGTTTCGTTAGAGTGAATCAAACTAAGTTATAATTTGGATTAAATTTGACCACAATAGTTTAGGATCAGAAGTTTGCCTCTAACTTCGTTAAAACTTATCTATTGCCCTCAAATTTAGGTTAATATGATAGTCTTTTGGCTATCTGACGTCGGATGTTGACTTGTTTGTTACAAAATGACGTTATTTTGGAGTCGTAAAGACTAGGCATTTCATGTTACATGAGTAAATAAGACCAGAAGCTATTACTTTTTATTAAGTCATTGAAAAAGAAAAAACTAGACATTTGGGCTTAAGAAATTTAAAGGAAAATAACTGGACAACAATTTCGTTCACATATGATGTTCAAAGAGTAAATCACTTAAAATTTTAATGCAAATTAAGCGAATACCATTCATAGTCACTTATTTGTTCGTCATACAAACTTTTTGAAATACCTTTTGTGATCGCAATCTGCGATATATAGATTATCGGCATATCTTCCCCACTTAATCATATACGGGGGAACACACAAAAACATTTTTAGGGGGGTCCAAAGAATTTCTTTTTTAAAAAAAGTGTTGTGTTACAGGAATTACAATATGTGTCACAACAACACATAGATACCTTTTAAGCCCTAGGTTTCACAACAACATGCGTTCTAAGGTGTTGACGCAAGCTTTTGTTAAACTTTCGTGGATTGAACGTCTCCGAGACTATTGATTCGTGCAAAGGATTCCATTTATGCAATGTACGGGCAAAGAAATTCCACTGCATTCTGTCACAATAACAGTGAGTAATCGCAACAATTTAACTATTTACACAACTCTTTAAACATCATATGCGAACGAAATTGTTGTCCTGTTATTTTCCTTTAAATTTCTTAAACCCAAATGTCTAGTTTTTTCTTTTTCAATTACTTAATAAAAAGTAATAGCTTCAGGCGCCTCACTAAGTATAAAATATGTGGTAATCATCACATGAAATCGGCGTGGGCCCAGGGGCTATTTCAAGATAGGGGGACGAATGCCATGTAAAATAAATGCCATGTGTACTATCATCTGCAAAACTATTTATTGGATTACTGGTGAATTTCTAGAGTTCGTCGATATAAATTAAAACTAGAATAAGGAATAAAACTGAGCCTTACTGACAGGTACACAAGCGTTAATTAATTTAGACTCAGCAGAAAATCCATTGATTGATACCGAAATGTCTCAGTCGGTCGGTCGGCATGCCAAATTCGATAAAATGATTTCAAGATGTCTAATGCGATAAGTTGCACCACCTTGATCAAGTATGCTGTTAAAACGATGAGCTACAAAATTCGTATCTTCCGTACTCCTGATGACTGGATTTGGCATATTTGTCTAGGTGTTTCCAAAACGATCGACCTCAAAGCAAATCGTTCCGCGAACAATGTGGCGTTTCTTGTTGTGTCAGTGACGATTAAACCACCGTCAATAATTGGAGAAATAAAAGATTTGGTACCAGACTTTAAACGATTCACTAATCTTCGCACCGTAAAAACTTCGTTTCTAAGGGCCAATCTGGCTGCTTTGGAAAACAAATATTTTTGTTGGGGTTTCATTATTGTGAATGGAACAAACTTATTGATACTAAAACATTTTGGTCAAACAAAATTTTTAATATGTTATTATTTTATTTTATATTTATTTCCACCCAGATAATATGGTACATGTATTGGTACCTACCCATGAACTCTGGAAGGTCGGTATATTATCTGATTGGAATAAATAATAAACTTTCCTGGCGAAAGTAGTGAATTGTTTTTGACAAATGATATTTTGTTGGTACAAATAAAAGTTTCAGAACCTTTAGGTAGGTCAGACCATAATTTGATTTCCACACATTTAAATTTACAAGTTCTTAAACTGTCCTGGTCTTGTTTGGGATTATAAAGCTGCAGATTTGCAGGGACTTAAAGATATCTTTAATTCAAATATTTCTGCTTCTAATTATTCAGAAATAATATACACCCGGGTTTGCGCAAGTTTATTCCTATTGATCGTTCCGAAGGCTGATCTATGGGTTTCGAGTAAATATAAAGAAGCAATAAAATTTAAAAAATGCTTTTCGAAAGTTTAACCAAAATAAAACTGATGAAAACCGAATAGAAAAAAATATATTATGTAGAAAACATAGATCCAGAGAAAAATCTTTTTATTACGGAAAAAGCTAGTAATTTTGATGAGCACCCAACGCAATTTGTATAAAAAGCCATTAGTGGAACCTAATATGCAACTTAATCCAGCAGCCAAATTCTGTAACTGTGAAGTGGTGATGTGTTAAAAATTTCTTCATTTCGATTTTATCAATAATTTTTTATCATTTTACCATTTTTGCGATTCTATATGCGATTTGAGTGTTAAAAAATCTAATAACAAGCCCCGAACTGTCAAACGTCAAAAATACATAAAATTAAATGTTTATTTTTACTTTTAACACAATTTAAACCTAAATTTTTACAAAATTAAATATATATAAATATTTTAGAAATTAAATTTGAAAAATTAATCTGTATTTAATTTAGAAATGAAATTTTAAAACATCAAACCGCATTGACGTTATGGTGTTTTTTGACATAATGTCAATAACAACAAAAGAAACAATTTCATTTTATTGCCAAATAAAAAGTCAGTGCCAAATAAAACTTTTATTGCCAAATAAAACTTTATAGTTTTAAAACTTCACCTACTTAGATATTTTCGCGGTGAAGTGATAAAAAACTTTTCACTTCACCGCTTCACAGTTACAGAGTTCGGCTGCTGTTCCTGTAATTTCGATAAAAATGGAGCGGATCATTTTTCGTAAAAATATAATTTGAAAAATGCTTTTACAAATTAATACTAATAAGGCGTCTGGGCCAGATAGTATTTCTTCAGTTATTTTTAAAACATATGCTAAGAAGTTAGCATCAATCCTTACTAAAATTGTCAATCTGTCATATATAAGAAGGGGATTTTTTAAAAAAATTAGTAGTGTACTGCCAATTCCAAAAAAAGTGCCTAAAACGGATCCAACAAATTACAAACCCATATCAATCTTGTCGGTTGTTGCTAAAATATTTGAGAAGAACATTATTTTTAATATTATCTTATTATTATTTTAATATTATTTTATATTAATATTGTTAATATAAGTCGTCAAAAATAATTACAGAAAGACAATGAAAGATAGTTTTGCTTATGAAAGCACGCCTCATGCTTCTCATGAAACACCTGATCTATACTCACCGGTAGTGCTTAATGACACCAGGTCCAGTTTCATAGGTTCATTAAACATTGATTTAGAAACAATTATGGATTCGGGTATTGCTAACAATGTTGAATTCAACACGAGCAAAACTAAAGTTCGCGGTTTTTCTAGGTTATCTAATCCG
The DNA here is from genome assembly GCA_963693315.1 of Diogma glabrata. NCBI lineage: Eukaryota > Metazoa > Arthropoda > Insecta > Diptera > Cylindrotomidae > Diogma > Diogma glabrata. Next base: position 198,598,168 of record OY856187.1, read on the forward strand.
TTTTCATAAAAGTTTGATTCTTGAAGAAAAACTGATGTTGAAGAGAAAGAATCTGTTAGACTTCTAGTAGTTGAGGTTGAAAATAATATAAATTGGAATTCTCATATTTTCAGCTATGTTAAGAACGTTGTTCTATTTCATATTTTTGCGTCGTTGTCGTAAGGATTTGAAAAGCAAATAGCTTCTTTTATTATATATGTTATTCAATCGTCCCTGCGTGGAATATTGTTCTCACATAGAGAATGCAGTATAAACAATTAGTTTGAAGTGTCTTGATTCTACACAACTGAGAGTTGTTAAATTGATTGGCAATTCAAATCTTACTTGCTGGATTGCTTGTACGTCTTTGGTTTGATGGTATCTTACAAATACATTATATATATATATATATATATATATATATATATATATATATATATATATATATATATATATATATATATATATATATATATATATATATATATATATATATATATATATATATATATATATATATATATATATATATATATATATATATATATATATATATATATATATATATATATATATATATATATTATATATATATATATATATATATATATATATATATATATATATATATATATATATATATATATATATATATATATATATATATATGAATGAGCGTCTGTCTGGATCAAATCGATTTTGCCTGAGCCTGCAAACTTCAAACACCAGAGCATCAATAACAGACCATCTTTTTACTGTTTGAGTGACAAGATGTAGAACTGTTGCTTTTCAATGTGATTTTTTTCACGGGGTCTGGCATCTCTGAAAGGCCTTACCGGCGTGGTTCTTGATAGTTTTAACACTCGAAATATTAAAATTACCGTTAAAAAATCCTCAAAAAAATGATCAATCCTCATAAACCTTAGTTTCGTACTTAGCATCGTATCTTCTGATATTCAGAGACGTAAATATTTAATTTATTATGGTCCAATTTAATTATTTAATTTATTATGGTCACAATTTCTAGCTTTAAATAAAATACAATGCTGAAAAATAATCGGTAAGGGTGGGGTCCGGAACCGAAACCCCCCTTCCCCCTTGTGTGCGCCCCTGATTATGTATAGCTATTGCAAATATGAATTGCATAGCTTAGTAACTCAGATGTTGATCTTATTTCGAAAACCCTATGACTTACTTGTGATGAGGATCCTTAATAATGCACAATACCGAATTTTAGAAACGCCTTCTCTAAACTATAAATTTTTTATGATACTTTCAACAACCAAACTCGATTTTTGTATTACTTTATTTACTGTTTTATTTCAGATAAAAATGTCAAACACTATAAAAAAATAACAGAATTTTTAGGTTGTGTTGCTATAACACAATTTCAACAAATCAACTTAAATGCCGTAAGAGCTACGATTATTTACTTGTATTGAATCTATAAACAATTAAAATTTATAATAATAATAGAAACAACAAAATGACCTGATACTCTACTTTTAATTATGTTTATACAATTATATCTATTATGACGCCATTAATTGGGATCATTATCATTAACGTATTACAAGAACAAGAAATATTTGTCGTTTTGGCTTTTCTTCTTTTTCTCCTTAATTCCTCAACTTAGTTTTTTGTTTGTCAATTTTTTTGTTCTTATTGACTTAAAAATTATAGAATAACTTAAGTATGAAGATCAACAAAGAATCCAATCGACGATCAACTAAAGTGATCATATCAGTTCAAAAAACTTAATATTACACTTTTTTTTAATATTTGCAAAAGAAGTTAATTTTTATAAGAACTTTTTTAATTCTGTTAAAACATTTTTTTAAGCTCGCGACAGTTGACTTGTGTTGATCGTCGTTTAGTGATCAACAAGACAGACAATTTATTTCGCTTTTGTTTATTGTGACTTGTTTCAGTTTATTTTTATTAACGATCAATCAAAAAAAAAATATCGTTTTGTTGAACAGAAATTTATTTAATATTGTTGATTAAATTAGGTGTGAAAAGAATTGAATTGATTTAAAAAAAAAGTTATCAAAATAAGTGAAGTAAATAAATTAAGTGATGTAAAGTGAGAAAAAAAAAATTAAATAATTATTGTAATTACGATCAAGAGATTGATTGATTTATTTGTTTGTGATTGTGTTTTGTTTATGATTTTTTTAGAAAAATAATTTAAGGAAAATCAGTTTGAATTTATCATAAAAAATGGAAAAAAAATCGTTAGTGATTTGTTTGACATTCGGATTTTTAATATTCATTGAAAATGTAAGTGAGAACTTTTGTTGTATTAATATTTCTATACTTTAAGAGGATATTTACCGTTATGAAGAACTGTTATGCATCGATCGCGATTTTTATCATATCTAATTTTTTTGTCATTTCGAATTAACACCGGATAAAAAATTTACGGTTAGGTAAATTTTGACGAGGATGCAGAATGAATTAAATTCTGATTTTGTTATCTTGATTGATTGTATCGTTCGTTTAATCTAATGTGTTATTAAAAACTGTATGAAAATGAATGAAAGACAGAACGAATTTAATCGAAACTTTAGCTTCCAGTTTTTTTGTTTTAATTGCAACTTATTCTTGATATTAAAAAAAAAGTTGTTTGATGTAAAAATACTTTATCTTAACTTGCAATTCCATTTGGATTTTATATTTTAAATCTGATAAAAATAATCGACTGTAATTTAATTAACCAAGAAATAAAACTTTTCAACACGCACAATCATAAACACAAAATGTTTTTATGATTTATGTTGTAGACAGCAATAAATTATTACTTATCTTAAAAGTATTATTTTAATATTCTCGAGAAATTTTCAATAAATTAATTATTTTGAAATGGATATTTTGTGAATTGATTACAAAAATTGTAAATTGATTACATGTGGAAATTATATACGGGTAAAGAGAAAACGGTGTGACTGTGTTTAAATAATTTTAATAAATTAATTATTTAGACTACAAGTTTGTACTTTGTAGTAATCCTATTTAATAAACTAATTAGCACAGTAGTGATTGCTAATACAATTAGTAAATTAACTTTTAGAAAAAACATAATTACAGTTGGAATAATCGATATTTCCATTACATTTTTAAAACTATAAAACTTGTATGGTTAATTGATAACTAACTCCTTAACTAACTCCTTATTTAATTTGAACGGAATTCAGCGCAAATGATGCAATAAGTGTTGAACAAAACTACAAAAATAAAATAATTAATCATTTTGGAATACACCAGCTAGAACAAAAACTGTTAGTTGAACAAATTTGAATACCTCGATATACTTTTATTAAAATAAAATGTGTTGTGTAGTAGGAATTAAACTTTAGATCACAACAACAAATATAAACCTTTTGATATCTAGGTCTCACAACAACATGCGTTTTTAGTTGTTGGAGGACGAAATTCATTTTGTTTTATTTATTTTTTAACTAGAAGGGGTCCGCCTGGCGATGCCAGTGCCTTCCAAATAAGTGGGTTGAACTGTTGTTTGTTGTAATACTTTTATAAATTTTTTTCCATTGTTATGTATTACAACAATTAATTAAAAAATGAGCAATAAGATCAAAGGCTCTAAAGCTAAATAAATTTACATAGAAGAAAAACGTGTCTTAGACCGAGTTGTGAAAACATGAACATTTTCGATTTTCCTGAAACTTGGCATATAAGTATTATGGTTAAAGGAAAAAATGCAACTTATTTTGCATTTTTTTTAACGTGCATAGTTTAAGCATAGGGGCCACCCTAACATGCATGAAAAATGAAAATTTTGCTAATCCAATATAACTTTGAAATTAAATTGTTCAAGAATGGCTATACCGATTTCAACAAACCCTATTTTGTTTGATAGATACTTGATTGGTAAATCTTTAGCAAAAAAAATCTAATTAAACATTTTTTATTATTTTTCGAACTTCAGCGGCTAAATTTTTTTGTTAATATTGTTCGAAAAAATGATGAAAAATTAGAATTTTAGTCGGACTAGAAATCTTTAAAATTAAATATCTCAAGACAACGAAAAATAAGTTCTTTGTAAATTTGACATAGTTTAGAATAAGGATGAACTATTTAAAAAAAAAGTTTGTCGTCACTCATCTGAACTGCCATTTTCCGTTGTTTGAAAAAATCTGAAAAAATCTGAAAAAATCTTCTGACTTTACACGGCATTTATACACAGCTTACCTATTATGTTTCATTTTATTGTGGAACTCACTACATTTTTCTTGTCATTAGAGTTTGACCAACGTTTTCAATTTTCATTGCTATAACTTAACTTATAATTCAACGTTTTTAATCTTTATTGCTACTTTTTTGACGTTCAAATGTCATTTATATAAGAAAATAATTTCTCAGTGGGCGCATTACTTGCTGGAATTGCTAAAGCAAATTCGATTATTTTTTTGGATGATATCAATCGATCAGCAAAATGACGAAAAACATTTACCCATTTTATCTGATTAGAACATGTGGTGGTGATGCTTCAGTGGTGGACTGGCATATTCATTTGACCCGGGAGAATTTTCTGACCGGCCTCATTAAAAACATATTACAATAATCACGAAACTTAACAAAACAATTTATCTTGAAAACCAAATTATGTTTTTTAGTTCATATTAAAAGTACAGATTGACAAGTTCTAACCGCTACAAACCCGTTAAATATTTTTTTAACCCGGGCGCATGTTCACATATAAATAATTTATAATATTTTCATTTTTTAAATAGAATAACATGTACTTTTGAATACTATCTGAGTTGATGATAATGGCAGTCCGAACTTATACACTAAATAAATATTGCGCTAGGCATTACATAAATAATATTTTGGCATTAAATTATAAACACAGGCAATACAGTTTCTGCAATTAATTTAATACAATTTCTGCAATTAATTTTTGACATCCACATTACTTGCGGCTAAAGTGCGGTTAGCGTGGGAAAAATTTTTTTTCTTTTAAATTTTTTTCAAAAAATTTTAATTGTTACATAAGCTCTGGTATCGACAACAGATTCACTGAATATTCCGTAAAAAAATTAATCTCATTTTCAATAACAGAAAGGATATAACATAGCGTTTTTAGAGTAAACCACGCTAACTGCACTTCCCTCTTCCCCCTAACAAACTCCAAGTCTGAGTCTGAAACATCACTCAATTCATTCGTAGGGGGAAGTTGCCTACATCGTACCGATTTTATATTTTATTCGATAGCTAATTCAAAAATTATTTTTATGCACGTGTTGTATAAAAAGTACAATTCCGCTCCCTCATTTGCGGGAGCAGATTGCATGTTTTACTCCCTAGGCAGTTAAAAAAAACAAACCGTGACAACTATGATAGTTTTCGTGGAAACAGAAATATTTACATTAAATTCAAACAAATTTGTATAAATACCGCATACTAAAATGAACAGTAAAAACTATAATCTTCGTGTTTTTTAAATGATTAGATTTAGCTTTTAATATCATAATTATATTGTGGTCGTGCCAAACATGTTATATACTCCTCGTGGGACCGCATGTTATCTCCCTCAATGATATACCTTCACTCGCCATCCTCGGTTTTCAAACACACCTCGGAGAAAAACATGCACTTCTCTCCATTGGTTTATATTCTAATACTTTTTCCAAATTTTTTAGCGACATTGATTATTAAGTATTTTCATACTGATTTTCTCCAAAAAACTTAGTAATTTATCAAGTCCTGCTGAAAAAATAGATAAATTGTAAGATGCTGCAACAAGTATGATTTACGCTACTGGTTTCTAATTCGTACCACCTAAAATAATGTTTTAAAATATATTTTCTTAAATAAAAGTAATAATAAATGCAGTCCAATCTTATTCACTTTTAAAGAAATCATTGCATGTTTGGTACCATAAAACATTTATAAGCAAATCAAACCCTTGTCAAATCAAATCTCCATAGTTCTCTAAATCGTACTAGTACAATAAATTAATTTTTATTGGTACGATTTTGGCAACTGGTACATTTTTAATTTATTTCGTAAGAAAACTGTTTTGACGGACTATTTCAATTTTTACTCTGAAGTAGGAATAAATTCATATTTAAAGAAATTTGCTAATTATTTGCTATTTTCTAAATTTCAACAAACATAAAACGTTTTTTTAGTTACTGGTTTGTTGGTTTGACACATAATATCAATTAATAATACATGCTTCTCTCTAATAAATAATGAACATTTTTTTTGTAAAGCTTAGTCATAGTCATAGCACAACTAATTTTATTAATTTTGTTGTATTTAGAACAACTTCCAGGACACTTTGTTTTGTCTGATCTTATCTATTGTCCGATCTACTAAATTGTTATTTATTATTTTCGGCACGGAATACTAAGTTATGAAAAAATTGCTGTAATTTATTTCTCAATTCCTATTTCACGATGTACAGGAATAGGGCTACAGATGTACTCATAAAGAAAGAATAGTAGACAAAATAGTAGACCAGTGGGCATAAATAAAAGACGCCAGAATAGTATATTATGATGCTAGGACGTAAAGCTAAAGATTTTGGACGTATGTGGAGTTTCGAGGCGCTAGCCGAGATTTGCATCCACATTAAGTCCAAAATAGCTTACGTCCGTGCATCATATACTATTTTTTATTCGCCGTAAACAAAATATTTAAAAAAAAAAATGTTTATTCTAAATTAATATTATAAATTTGCATAAATTTTAAAATAAAAATATGTGGAACAAGTTACCTTTGACATAATATTTGTTATTTTTTCTAAATTATTGTATCACTATTTTTTTTTTATTTAGCGTATGGTTTTTTTTGTGACACATTAAAATTTAAACTTAAAATAGGTAGACTCTTCTATGAAATCTACCTAAAACAAAACATGGATACACATTAAATGAACTTACAATCGATTTGATTGCGCGTCTTATAGTAAAAAAGTAAAAAGTAAAATATTTGACCATTGGGCAGTACATTTGAAAATTAGATGTTTACATCGAGCGAGTCTATCCATGCTACTACATCGGGAGTTGCCAAATGGATGTCTGAGATGTCGTCATTGTACCGTCGAATTGGACACACAGTTGCAATGTGTTTTTTGTTGTGGAGCGCCGCAGTCACACTCAGGGGACTCTGAAATGCCCCACTTGTAGAAAGAATCAGCACAACGTTCATGATCCGTTCTTATTCGGTTTAGTGTAGTCCAGGTATGACGTGGCAGATCGAAACCAGGTTGGGTAGAAGTCGGGTTAGTAATAGAAAGGCCAGTTGTATTGTAATGATGCCAGGAGGTGTCCCAGGCATCCAAGATATTAAAATTAGTTGCCAGCAGGTGGCTGGCAGTTTTATGTGGAGGCTTTCTTGACTTCAATCGACAACGAGTGTGGTCACCGTAATATTCGTGCAAGGGTAACGTGATGTTGTTGGTTACCTTTTTATGTTCACGCATGAGAGCATGCGAGCATCTGAGTGCAGGTGGAGCGATATTGCTTACCACAGGGCCAAGGTTAAGGGGTGGATCTGATAGTACCACTTATAGTACGCATCGTGGCATGCAGCTGGCAGTCAACTTTTTAAGTATGTGTGCTAGTGAGTATGTGTGCTAGTGAGTATGTGTGCTATCACTATAACAACATAGTGGGGGGGTGGGGTTCTGTGGAACGAAAAGAAAGCAACTGTTCAATTCATTCGTAAGATTCCAGGGAAAAAATCTTAATATTAGAATATTAGAGCAATTCTTCTAGATTACAGAAACTTTAAAATTTCAATGGGGGGTTTAAACCCGATTAAACCCGTATGTCGCTACGCCACTGGTATGAACACTTTAGTTTAATTAATTATAAAACAATATAATTACAACATTTAATTTAACAACGATGTTCTATCGTTAAAATCCAAATATATTCTGATTCTAATCCCATTTTCAATTACTTAAATTAGTTATATCAAATATTAAAAATAATGCTTTTTGCATTTATTGCAAATTTATTGTGAGAATCAAATCGTCACTAAGAATTTATTTAAGTTTCTTATTTCTGAAAATAAGTTGAAAATATGGAGGGGCTGAAATCTCACAGCTCTGAGATATCAAGACTTCGGTCTGGGTAAAGGATTTTGATATAGTTTTCGGCAAAAAACTTTCACGAGGACATGGTTTTTAGTTTTGGGCAGCGATGTATATCAAACATAACTCTTTGTTAAAGTGCAAGTATTTTTTATCTCTGTTTGCCGGAAAATTATAATCAAAATTCCAAAAATATTGTTAAATTAAATAAAATCAAACTTTTTCAAAATTCTAAAATTATTCTAAATATTAGAATGAAATCAAATATTTAAAGTTTATCTAAATTCCGATAATATGCCAAAAATTCTTAAAAATTCAAACTTTTCCAAAATTCTAAAAATATTGCAAAAATTATTACAAAATCAAAAATTAAAACTTTTTCAAAATTCCAAAAATTATAATAAAATCAAAAATTAAAAATTTTTCAAAATTCTAAAAATATTCCGAAAATTCTTACAAAATCAAAAAATACAACTTTTTTCAAAATTCTAAATATATATATATATATATATATATATATATATATATATATATATATATATATATATATATATATATATATATATATATATATATATATATATATATATATATATATATATATATATATATATATATATATATATATATACCCAAGTAACAATTTGTAGCTGTCACAACGTTGTGTCAGCTAAAATTTACAGCAATTTAGTTGTAATAACAAGTTCAAAAAATACAAAAAACGTTTTCACAACGTTTTGCTGATGTTGCGGCAGCTAAAATGGGGATCATATTTTGGTTGGCAGTACGTTGTAATAACGTCACACAGCGAATTTGCTATAATTGTAAAACAGTTTTTAATATATCAGTTTCGTTAGTTTAGCAATAACGCTTCACGAAAATTAAATGAGTTGTTTTTGCGATATCGCTGTGTTCACCGCAGAATAGTAAAATTAGGAAAAACGGATCCATAACAATTAAGAAATTATTGTGGTAACTTAGCATACATAAAAGTATAATAGTTATTTAAGCGATTTTAGATTGAAAAAAGAAAAATTAACCAGAAAATCTAAACTGCTTTTTTAAAAACACAATTTATAAAAATAACAATTTCGTATATTTTTTCCCCCAATTTAATTATAAAAATGATCTTGCATAACTTAATTACTTTGTTTTTTAATGCTACATAATTTTTTTGATTGCATTTATAATGGATGGCCAAGTTATATGTTAAATAATTATTGTTTTAGATTCTGCATGTTCCAAACGTAAAAACACTTGCAGAAATAAATTTATCGGGCAGTTTCTAAAGTTACCTCAGATAATTAATATGCGCCAACAAATTAATTGATATTTAATAAGTAAATAAAATTTAAAATTTGCCGTAAAATTTTTATTTGCAAAAAAAATTCATCAATTTGAAATGTATAATATAATATCTTTAAAAAAATTAATCAAACTACAAATTACAAGCGTTTATTTTCGTGTTTTCATTCAGAAAAACAATTTTTTTGGTATTACATCGTACCGTTTAATTTGGCAGCCATTTTCGTGCATAACAAATAGAATTAAAATATGTCTGCAATATGTATAACAGCTATGTAGATAAATGGATATCCTTTTTACTATTTATACTAAAGTCAACATTTTTACAGCTAAAATGTTTTTTCTTTAGATGGGAAATAAGCAAATAAATGACATATTTGCCTTTAGTAATAAATATTGCGTAGTTAAAAGGAAAATTGCATTCAAAATATTAATACCATAACGGGATATTATCATTTCTGAAAACTACTTACCGTTAATAACATTTTAGAAAATAAGTAATATTCATTGCCCTTAATAACTATAATGCTTTGTCTAGAGGCCTATCGTTGTCCTCCTAATAACCAAAATTGTTATATGTTAAGCATTTTCACGGATTCCTTTAAGGTAAGCAATCTTTCGTTGAGGTGGCCTTTGTAGTTTTGTGGTAAGTAGTTTTGCCTTGTTTGAAAGAAAATGTGAAAAAAGAGGATAAAACGTAGTTGTTGTTTATTAAATGAAATTCATGTAGATCATCAATTATTTCTACAGAGAACTTAAAATCAGAATGCAAGTCTGTTCTCTAGTCATGAGACATTCTCAACCAATGAACTCATAATATGAATTTGTCAAGAAAATATATTTTCATTTGTTTGAAATAAATAATTTTATAAACATTGTTTTTAATTTTTTACAGCAGCATTCAATGGCATGCGTTATTGAATAGAGGATATTTAAATAGTATGATTTATAAAGTGTGAAGCAATGGAATGAAAACAAATTTCGTTTTGTAGGGCAAATATACAAATTTTGCTGTAACTCTGTAATTTCTGTAATTTTGCTCTAATTGCCATTTTCTTTTCAAGTGGTGTAACTGAACGGTTAATGCCCAATGGCAAAGTGCATTTTATTAAATATGGTGATACTTCCTAAATGCGTCGATGATCCCATCGTGAAAAATGAAACCCCATTTTCTTTTCTTGACCAATAAAACAAAGTTTTTTTCATAATACCAATATGCTGCTGATGAAGCATATCACATACGATAACATAATCTACCGTATTAATAGGAAGGCAGAGAAGTGCTGAATTGAATTTGTGATGCTGTTTGTCTAGTTGCTGGCGAAAGGAATAATCAGTTCGTTTAGGCATATAAGGCATTATCATGCTCTCCGATGACATGTTAGTCCATGATAACTCTTGAAGTTTACTGTAACTAGAGCAAGACTCAGACAAAGCTAATTGAGCTTTCGAAATTTTGGTTTCATTTTGTTTTCGATTAGTATATTGACCTTTGATCATATTACAAGCTGCGGCATCACAAATTAAGCAACGGATTTTAATATCTATTATGTTATTATTTATTATCATACCGTTTTGCAAGATAGTTTACAACTCATCTACAAAACCTTTCAAATAGTTGTTCACCGAAGAAGGTTTACTATCGCCACAGTAAATCCCCACAACCATCGGTACAAAATCGTGGATCTCGCATGTATTGCGATGTGAACGGGAAAAATTGAGTTTTTGAGCTTTTATAAATAGAAACTCCATCAATATTTATACTTAGACTGATGGAAATTGAACTATCTAAGGATTTTAAATAAGATTCTAAGCAACATTTAACACCTCGATTCCAATACAAACCACCAGCCAATGGTACTATACTTGCAATCTTGTGGTGTATTAAACAAGGTGCGAGCATCACATTGTAGTGGTTGCAATTTATTTTGTTTAAGGCATTGGTTATAATTCGTTAAGAGCAGTTCCTTTAAAGCAGTTTGTGCAATAATAAACGATACTGCCTATATTTTTATCTTATCAAGAAAGTCTTATGTATTCTCTTCTTCTTCGTCTTCGTTATCATTAAGGAAATATCCGAATTTTTCGTTTTGATCATATATGGAGGTTACAGATGTTAAAAGTTTTGGTATTTGAAGTAGAGATGTCTTGAAAAAGACATAATTGCTCTCTTTTAAATCAGCATCACAATTTTTATTGGAAACTAAATTGTTCTAATCTATAAAACAAAGAGAATAAAATAATACTCGTTATCAAATTAAATTAAACATTTTTGAAAAAAAAACTTACTTATGTTTACATACTTTGTTGCTTGTAGTTGTTGTGGTACTACAATAAAAGTGATCAAAATACATCACTTTTATATTTCTAACAGTGTAATTGGCACATGTCAATCGTTTAACGTTAATACACAAATTTTCGTAATTAATTAAGGTTCCATTTTCAGCTGTTTAGTATTGATCTCGGACTTTCTATGAAATGTAGAGCTGCGTGTATATTTCTTTAATGATTTAAAATAATGGTTATATTTTTATTTTCCATTATATAAAATAATATCGAGTGCACTGTTACAGCCGACCAAGTAAAACCAAATAATTTTTTTATGGTTTGAAAAATATACATGACGTATGCTCATAGCATGAAATTAATTGACAATATGAGTGCACAGCGAATTTGCTTTACAGAAAGCTCAAACTCAACAATACAGTCTAAATTATATTGTATTCATCTTTTTCAGCTATCTTGCTATTAAAAGAACTAAACTGATTAATTGGGATTTGACTTTGAAATTATACAAAAACGATAATAAAACGTTTTGACTTTAACGCATAAATACTTGACTATAGTAGCAAAATTGCTTTCCACTCAACAATTTTGATTTTACGAAAATAATGATATTACTGCTATGAACACATATTACCTATATAAGGGAATTAGCTGTTTTGTTTACTGTCACAACGTTTCCAAAACTAATGATTTAGCTATTTAACTTTTATAACTATTTCGTATAGTTTTTCGGATTTCGAGACGTTGTCACAGCATAGCTTTAGCTGTGAATGACAATTTACCGAGTCAATTGTTACTTGGGTATATATATATATATATATATATATATATATATATATATATATATATATATATATATATATATATATATATATATATATATATATATATATATATATATATATATATATATATATATATATATATATATATATATGAGTTTTCTCTAAATCGAATGATTTAATGATTTATTCTTTCGGCTAATCGGTCTTAATTATGATCTGATTTTCAATTATTCTATCATTTAATTGAAAGACGTCAGATATTTAGATATTTTATTTTATTTATTATAATTTCTCGACGTTTCAGTGTTTTATATCACCATTTTCAAGAGTAGCATTATCTAACGGTATAAAAAATTGAGAAACAAGAAATTACAACTTCGACACAGATAAAAGATAATTAAAATTAATGCTAAAAACTTACTTATAAATATAAAAAATTTAATCTAATTGTTTAACTGCATACAATTGATAGTCACATATTTTAAAACTTAAATTATTATTCTAATATCAATTATTTAACTTATTTAATTTATGTAATGTATAGATCACAAAAATAATACAGATCGTTCCAGCGGTTGGAAATAATTACATTTAATTTATTCTCCGTCTCTTGTTATCTATGGCAATGTACCGGTGTATCGTATTATGTGTGTTGTTGATGTCGGTGTGTGGTAATTTTGCTGGTGTTGTATGTTTTCTCTTGTTATTGTTTGTGTGTTTGTCTTTTAGTTCGTCCTCTATGATGTTGCAAAAAACATGTGTTATGTTGTCAGTATCTCTCTTTATGTTGTAGGTATTATGTGTGTATATGTGTAGTGTTGCCAGTGTTAATCGTTTAGACCAATTTGGTTGTTTATCAAGTATTCTAATGTTATTAAAGTCAGGATAGTGGCCGGTTTTTAGGTGGTGTTCCATCAGAGCAGTTTTATGAATATTCGGTTGGTGTGCTTTTTTTAGATCGTTCTTATGATTATCCATTCTTTTACTTAGGTATTGTGAAGTTTGTCCTACATATGTTTGTTCGCAAGGTTCAGTATGATTGTCGTTACACAGACAAGGAATTTCATATACGACATTCGTTGTTTTCATTTTTTGGATAGGATCTTTTAATTTTGTGAAAGTGCGTTTCAGTTGCTTTTCAGATGTTAGAGCTATTTTAGTATCTGGACATACTGTTGTGGTAATTTTTTCGATTTGCTCAGATATGCCTTTAATATATGTCATACTTCTATATTTTATTGTATTTTGGTCAGGTGGGTTATTAGGATTTATTGCTGTTGTTATTTTATTTTGTTTGTGAGTTTTGCTGTGTAAGACTTTTTGTATAAGAAAGTGTGGATAGTTTTTGTGTTTTAGTATCGTTCTGATTCTTTTATAATTTTTATCATGGAATTCTGGGGAACTTAAGGTTAAGACACGGTTAGCGAAGTTTCGAGCGGTATTTAGTTTCTGTGTGTAAGGGTGTTGGCTATGGAAATTTAAAATTCGATCGGAGGAGGTGTTTTTTGTGTACCAATCAGTTGTTATGGTGCGGTTTTCATTCCTAATTACAAGGACATCTAAAAGAGGGATTTTATTTTTTTGTTCAATTTCTAGTGTAAATTGTAATTTAGGATGGTATGAGTTTAAAACTTTAAGAGTGTGATTGATTTCAGTTTTGGGTATGATAGCGAAGATGTCGTCGACATATTTCACAAATGTTTTTGGTATGTATTTAAGTTGGTTTAGTGTTACTGCTAGTAATCTTTGTGTGGTGATGTCTGCTATGATAGTAGATAGCGGGTTACCCATCGGCATACCAAATATCTGTTTGTAGTAAATATTATTGTATGAAAAATAGTTTGCATCAGTTAGACAGAAATTTAGTATATCGAAAAATAATTTCTTAGATGTTTTTGTTATAGTATTTATTTCTGTCCAGCGTTCGTTGATAATGTCTATTGCTAGGTTTGTAGGAATATTGGTGAATAGTGAGATTATGTCGAAACTTACCATCTGTTCTGTATCATCAATCATAGTTCCAGTTATTGTCTCTTTGAATTTGTAAGAGTTGTTAATGTTGATGTTATCATTTGTGAGTAGGTGTTTTTAAAAGCTCAGATGTCCATTTAGATAATTTTGATGAGGGGGTGTTTGTGGATGCTACTACCGGTCTTACTGGGATGTTTGGTTTATGAGTTTTGGGTTGTACATATAATTTTGGTGCTGTACTGTTGTATGTTGTAAAAGTGGGTTTTTCTTGTTGGGTGATGCTATGTTCGTCGACCAACCGTTGTATTAGTTTATTATTTAGTAATTGAAGTTTGTTTGTGGGATCATTTGGTATGACAGTATACGTAGTTGTATCGAGTAGAAGTTGTTTCATTTTGCAATCATAGTCCAGTTTGTTCATAACTAACTACCGTCGCTTTACCTTAATCGCTGCTAACGATTATGACTTCGTTGTTTAGTCTGAGCCATTTTCTTAAAAAAAAAAAAAAAATATATATATATATATATATATATATATATATATATATATATATATATATATATATATATATATATATATATATATATATATATATATATATATCTGTAGGTGGGAGGTAGACTACACCAAGTCACATTTTTAAAATTTTACAGGAAAACCAAAAAACTGTTTGAAAATGGACTATTTACTATGGACTTTGACTATTTAAAATTGTTCTATCTCGAAAACTACACTAGTTAGGACTCAGTGCTATTAACCTCTCGGTAGAGAACAAAGTGCTGATTCTAACAGTATAAAAAAACGTATTTTGAAAAAATTGGACTTGGTGTAGTTTACCTCCCACCTACAGATATATATATATATATATATATATATATATATATATATATATATATATATATATATATATATATATATATATATATATATATATATATATATATATATATATATATATATATAGATAGATATATATATATATATATATATATATATATATATATATATATATATATATATATATATATATATATATATATATATATATATATATATATATATATATATAAATATATATATATATATATATATATATATATATATATATATATATATAAAATTCAAAAATTCTATTTTTTTCAAAATTCTAAAAATATTGCAAAAATTATAACAAAATCAAAAATTGAAACCTTTTTCAAAACTCCAAAAATCAGAATGAAATCATATATTTAAACTTTTTCTAAATTCCAATAATAATCCAAAAATTCTTAAAAATTCAAACTTTTTCCAAAATTCTAAAAATATTGCAAAAATTATTACAAAATCAAAAATTGAAAATTTTTTCATAATTCCAAAAATTATAGTAAAATCAAAAACTAAAATTTTTTCAAAATTCTAAAAATATTTCAAAAATTCTTACAAAATCAAATATTAAAACTTTTTCCGAAATTCTAAAAATATTGCAAAAATTATTACAAAATCGAATATACAAACTTTTTCAAAATGCCAAAAATATATCAAAAACTATAACAAATTCAAAAATTTCCATGTTCAATTTTACTTCGGTCTGAAAGACCTAAGTATTACATTCATGAGCTCAAAGTGAAATTCTTACCCCCACTTTTTTTGACATTTCTCGACGTTTTAGGACCTCCTGATTCTAAAAAAGCAAAAAAAAAAAAAATGTATGTCTGTCTGCCGGCCGTCGGGCCGGCCGGCCGGCCGGCCGTCATTACCTACGCTGCAGGGAAAACCGCTGGAGGGATTTCAAAAATTTTTTTTTCTAAAAATAGGTATACTCAAGGGACAGGTCCGAAAGGACGCTGTGTTCGATAACTGTACCGGAAGTGTGTCAAAAAAATCATTATGTGTGTCAAAACAAGGAAATTTGCAAATTTTTGGCTTAAAAAACGTTCATTTTAAGTGATTACGAGTAGGAACATTGAATTTGGAGAAATCTTGATGGTCGGGATTGGTATGTGAGATCAAAAACTAGATTATTGCATTATAAGTTTGTCAAAAAAAAGTTGTCAAGTGTGTCAAAAGAAAGATTTTTATTTATTTTTTTACCTAATTTTTTGGAAAAAAAATATAAAATTAATTGTTTGTTTGAAATGAAGTTTTATTATTATTATTGAGAATTATGGCATTATAAGTTTGTCAAAAAAGTGTTGTCAAGTGTGTCAAAAGAAAGATTTTTATTTTTTTTTTCCCAATTTTTTGGAAATAAAATTGTTTGTTTAAAATGAAATTTTATTATTATTATTGAGAATTATGGCATTATAAGTTTGTCAACAAAATGTTGTCAAGTGTGTCAAAAGATTTTTATTTAGTTTTTTACCCAATTTTTTGGAAAAAAAATAAATTGTTTGTTTGAAATGAAATTTTATTATTATTATTGAGAATTATGGCATTATAAGTTTGTCAAAAAATGTTGTCAAGTGTGTCAAAAGAAAGGTTTTTATTTATTTTTTACCCAATTTTTTTAGAAAAAAATAAAATTAATAGTTCGTATGACATGATATTTTATTATTATTATAGAGAATTATGGCATTATAAGTTTGTCAAAAAATAATGTCAAGTGTGTCAAAAAATGATTTCATTTAATTTTTTAGCCAATATTTTGGGGAAAAAAATGTAGCTGTTTTTATGACGTAAATGTAATTTAAAATGAAATTGGACATGGAAATTTTTGAATTTGTTGTAGTTTTTGAAATATTTTTGGAATTTTGAAAAAGTTTGTATTTTTGATTTTGTAATAATTTTTGCAATATTTTTAGAATTTCGGCAAAAGTTTTAATTTTTGATTTTGTAAGAATTTTTGAAATATTTTTAGAATTTTGAAAAATTTTTAATTTTTGATATTATTATAATTTTTGGAATTTTGAAAAAAGTTTTAATTTTTGATTTTGTAATAACTTTTGCAATATTTTTAGAATTTTGGAAAAGTTCGAATTTTTAAGAATTTTTGGCATATCATCAGAATTTAGAAAAAGTTTAAATATTTGATTTCATTCTAATTTTTAGAATATTTTTGGAATTTTGAAAAAGTTTGATTTTATTTAATTTAACAATATTTTTGGAATTTTGATTACAATTATCCGGCAACGTATTGATGTTTCGTGTTAGTTTTGTAATAAATTTTTAAACAGAGTCTATCTCTGAATACTTGTACTTTAACAAAGAGTTATGTTTGATATTCATCGCTGCCCAAAACTAAAAACCATGTCCTCATAAAAGTTTTGTTGCCGAAAACTATATCAAAATCCTTAACCCAGACCGAAGTCTTGATATCTCAGAGCTTGAGATTTCAGCCCCTCCATATTTTTCAATTACATTTACGTCATAAAAACAGCTACATTTTTTTTCCAAAAAATTGGCTAAAAAAATAAATGAAATCATTTTTTGGCACACTTGACAACATTGTTTTGACAAACTTATAATGCCATAATTCTCAATAATAATAATAAAATTTCATTTCAAACAAACAATTAATTTTATTTTTTTCCAAAAAATTAGGAAAAAAAATAAATAAAAATCTTTCTTTTGACACACTTGACAACATTTTTTTGATATACTTATAATGCAGTAATCTAGTTTTTGATATCACATACCAATCCTGACCATCAAAATTTCTCCAAATTTAATGTTCCTACTCGTAATCACTTAAAATGAACCGTTTTTAAGCCAAAAATATGAAAATTTGTTATATTTGATATACATAATGATTTTTTTGACACACTTCCGGTACAGTTATCGAACACAGCGTCCTTTCAGACCTGTTCCTTGTGAATACCTATTTTTAGAAAAAAAAATTTTTGAAGTCCCTCCAGCCGTTTTCCCTGTAGCGTAGGTAATGACGGACGGCCGGCCGGTCTACAGAGAGACACACATTTTTTTTTTTTTTGCTTTTTTAGAATCAGTAGGTCCTAAAACGTCGAGAAATGCCAAAAAAAGTGGAGATAAGAATTTGAATTTGAGCTCATGAATGTAATACTTAGGTCTTTCAGACCGAAGTAATTAGGTCTTTCAGACCGAAGTAATTTGATTATGAAAAATATGGTTAAGGAATTTATGTAAATGCTACAATTTTTATCATGGGAATAAAATTGAAATTTGATTAACTTGATTAATAGAAAAAATTATAGTTTGTTTTATTTTATTAAAAATATGTATAAGGCATTTAAAATATGTTTAAGACATCCGGGATGTCGTAACTCTCGCTTTAGATGTAGAACGGATTGATTTTCGTATGGACAATTATATCGTCGCTTTAATAATGAAATGACGTATACGCAAAAGTATAGTTTCGAGATATTTGAGTTTAAAGTTTGATGTGCGCATGCATTTGCATGGACGGTAATTTATAATTTATTAATTCTTACCCCCAGTCATAAAATAATTCGAAAATGTAAATATGCCAATTCAAAGATACCCTTATGGGGAATGCAGCGCACCTATTATATAAAAACAACGTATAAATAGCATACGTTGTTTCATTATTAAAGCGACGATATGTTCCCGAGTCGAAATTTAACTACTCTTTAAAACCTACAAATTCTACTATTTAGAATTTAGAGTATTTAAGTATCACTTATTTTCCATACAATAATAACATCTACATAACTCCTTTAAGGGCTACTTACCGGAAAAATCCTATTTAAGTTGTTAAATAGACGTTAAAAAAAATTTCTTTCGGTCTTTTCCGTAATATTAATAAACGAAAAGAAAAAAAATTGTTTGATGCGATAATAAAAATAAAGAAAAGAAAAGAAACAACAAGAAAGAACAATAAATATAAGAATATAGAAAAATAAAACGTAATTTTATATATCCTAACATGGCTGGTTTTATTTAACATTTTAGGAAATAATTTATATGCATTTAATTGAATTGAATAGTTTAATGTTATATAAAATTATGTGCGAAAGAAAATTTTCAATTAATCTAATATAAATAATCTCGCTAAACAATTAGGCCCTCTTAATAATTAATTTTAGTGATTTAAAAAAAATATAATATTTTTTTAATACTTTTTATTTGTCTTGTTTCATATCGATTTATCGATATTTTGATTTAATTTTTCATAATACTGAGAAATATATGGAAAATTAGTATTATTTTCTACACATAATTCAAATATTTAAATTTTTTGATTTCTGAATTTTGGTCTTTCAAATCATTAAAAAAATGGCGAAAAAATGGACGCATCCTTTACAAACAAAATCACACTTATACATTTCTAATTTAGAACTTAAATATACGAGCGCTTTCTTCATGTATAAAAATGTTTGTCGGGTTTGATGTGAAATAAGATCGAAATCGTGAATAGTTTTTGAAGATTCAAATAAGATGTTATTTTGTACATTGATAGAATTGATAGGACTTTTTAAGTTCTTAGGATATGATAAGTACTTAGTAAGGTGCTGAAAAACAGGCTTATTTAGGTGTAAAGTAGTATTTTAATGTCGCGTTCGTTGGCTTGATGGAAAAAAGATTGATTTATTTGCTTGCCAACGAACAGCATAAAATAAATCAATGTACTTTTGTAAATGTAGTAGTAAGTTGTTTTGACTTTTTGTTCTGTCAGTTGATATGTTTGGTTATGTTTACATTTGAAAATGATGGATTTTACGTTTTATTATTTTATTTGTAATAACTTTATTATTAATTAGTGAATTAAACAATTTAAATAATAATAAATTATTTTTAAACAAAATAATAAAAATAATTAAAATGGCGGTTTTTTTTACATAAATTTGACAATTAAAAATAATATTTCAATGTATTTGTAAAATCTACCAAAAAATCTAGATATTTAAAACTTGATCTAGATCAAAATAAAATCAATCTTTTTTTGCCAAAGAACACAAACTGATAGCTAATTTGATCTGACAGCTAATTTTTTTGATCTCAGATCAATTTTTTTTTGCAAAATAACACGACATAAGAATAACTAGACTGTAATAGCTATTTATGTACCATGGGCGTTATATAGGTTATTGCGCCCGGAAAGCGACGTAACCTAGCCCCAGGGTCTCTGGCCCGAGGGATGGATTTCGCTTGATGGGCGTAATACCCAGTAACGCCAGTGGTGCATACAAGATTTTATGCTTCACTTAATAAGCTAAAAACTAAGAAAGAATTTAATTTGAGAAAATCAACTATTCAAGAAAATAACTATTTTGAAGTTTAAAATAATTATTTGTTGTTTGTACGTTGCTATGTAAACAAATTTTCCGAAATTTTGTAACGTATAACAAAAACAGTGTATGACGTTTAAAATAATTTGGTAGTTTTGGAAAAGCATACAAATATTTAAACGCATGTAAAAATCTTTTACTGGCTTAAATTGAATAAGAATTATTTATATTTTGTAAGCAAAACTACAGTAAAAATAATTTTATTTATTGTTTTACCGTCTTAATAGCGGGCGTTATGAATTCATAATGCCCTCTCATAACGCCCCGGTTTTTATGAATGTGTTTATATATAGCGTATCCTAGACATTATAACAACTTTATATCATTGTGAAGCATAAATAGTTTTTTGAGATTCTAATTAGATGTTAAATAGTATGTTTTTAGATTTTGTAGGAGTTAATAAGTTTATCGAGAGTAAAAAGTTCTTATTTAGAGGAAATAAAGGACGAAAAGGGCTAAAATAGGTTCATTTGAGAATGTCGACTACTTAAATCGTAGTAAAAGTTCGACTCGGGTTGCGTAGACAGAATAGAGGCATAAAACTAGATAATCTCTATATCTGAACCAAAAATGGAGCCACAACAAATAATGTATACCCTGCAGAAGCATCGAGAAATTGAACATTAGAAACCTGTAGGTTCTCTTTTCTTAGTGAACACTGAACACATTGAACATCTGGGTACTGCAAACATTTGTAAATCTATTTATGTTCTGTATACTGTTCTATATAGAGATGACACACCTCTACTAATTCAACAAGTTACTTAAATTTTTTTTTGCTTACTTGAAAACTTATTTGATCGCTAGTTTTTCATATATCCGAACTGATCAGCTAGAGTGCTGATTAGTTTTCATCCATACTTTTAAAAAGATAAATTAAAAATTATGCTATCATTCTCATTACCACTTTTTAAAATCATTGCTACTACGTCAACAAAATGTCTGTGCACAAGCTTTATTTATAAGCGTAGCAAAGCACGCCGGGTCCTGCTAGTCATTAATAAAATACACGATGATTTAATTAATTTGGCTTCAAGGTTAAAATAAGAAGTTTTTCTTTTCCAAGATGGGTCATATAAAAGATGCCATATATGTGATTACAAATATAAGGAAATGATAAAAAGCTGTTAATTTTACATGGTACGATTTTAAAAAAACTAACAGCAACCAAAAAATCAAAGTATTGAGATGAAATTTAAATTAATTGTTTTACGGAGGACTTGAAAAGACAACGTGAATCAATCCTGTTTTGACCGCTTGTATTGGCAACTTGTTTTTGAGCACCACCCCACCATATTAATTTTTCTCTCACAAAAACAAAACAATTAACACAAACCATTTGCGCTTTGAATTTCTAATGTGGAGAATATATTACACGACTTAATAAATGTTTTCCAAATTTAAACTTTAGTTGCAGCTTCCCCAAAGATAAAATAAAAAAGTCACAATTTACTGAAAATGTGATACGGAGGGTATATGTAAACGCCTACATTGTTTGCCTGCGATCGTTTGATTAAACAAACCACTTTCTAAGTCGCTCCTTGATTTTGTTATAATTTTTGCGATATTTTTAGAATTTTGGAAAAAGTTTTATGAAAATCGAATTTTTGATTTCGAAAAACTTTCAATTTTTGATTTTGTAATAATTTTTTGAATAGTTTTAGAATTTTAAAAAAAGTTTGTTTTTTGATTTTGTTATAATTTTGCAATATTTTTAGTATTCTGAAAAAAGTTTCAATCTTTGGTTTTGTTATAATTTTTGGAATATTCTTGGAGTTTTGAAAAAGTTTAAATTTTTGATTTTATTATTACTTTTGGAATATTTATGGAATTCGGAAAAAGAGTTTGTATTTTTGATTTTGTTATAATTTTTGCGATATTTTTAGAATTTTGGCAAAATTTTTTGATTGTCGAATTTTTGATTTAGAAAAAGTTTCAATATAAGATTTTGTAATAATTTTTGGACTATTTTTAGAATTTTGAAAATAGTTTGTTTTTTTGATTTTGTTATAATTTGTGCAATATTTTTATAATTCTGAAGAAAGTTTCAATCTTTGATTTTGTTATGATTTTTGGAATGTTCTTGGAGTTTTGAAAAAAAGTTTCAATTTTTGATTTTGTAAGAATTTTCGGAATATTTTTAGAGTTTCGAAAAAGTTTAAATTTTTGATTTTATTATAATTTTTGGAATATTTTTCGAATTTGAAAAAAGTTTGTATATATGATTTTGTTATAATTTTTGCGATATTTTTAGAATTTTGAAAAACAGTTTGTTTTTGGATTTTGTTATAGTTTTTGCAATAGTTTTAGAATTTTGATAAACGTTACTTCGGTCTGAATTTTCGGAATATTTTTAGAATTTTGAAAAAGTTTAAATTTTTGATTTTATTATAATTTTTGAAGTTAAAAAAGATTGTTTTTTGGATATTGTTATAATTTTTGCAATATTTTGAGAATTTTGAAAAAAGTTTAAATTTTCGGAATATTTTTAAAATTTTGAAAAACATTTCAATATATGATTTTAATTTTTGAAATATTTTTAGAATTTTGAAAAAAGTTTGTTTTTTGATTTTTTTATAATTTTTGCAATAATTTAAAATTTTTTGAACGAATTTAAATTATTGATTTTGTAATTAAATTCTGGAATATTTTTAGAGTTTTGAAAAAATGTTTAAATTTTTGATTTAATTATAATTTTTGGAATATTTCTAAAAGAAAGAAATCTGAATTTTTGATTTTGTAATATATCTCAAAACGCTAAATGGAGAGGTTTTTGAGTAGTTTGCTGAGTGTATCATATTTTCACTAAATAATGTTAATATATGATCTGTTATAATTTTCCGGCAACGAATTGATGTTTCGTGTTAGTTTTGTAATAAATTTCTAAACAGAGATAAAATACTTTTTTTTTTAATAAAATGTGTTGTGTAGTAGGAATTACAATATGTGTCACAATAACACATAAAAACCTTTTAAGACCAAGGTCCCACAACAACATACGTTCAAAGGTGTTGATGGACGTAAATCTTTCTTTTTTTTTGTTTTTTTTATATTTTTTGTTAAAGAATGGATAACTAAACAAAAAATCCTATCACTGACAAAATATGACATAGGCCAATATTTTATGATAGAATAGAGAAAATAAAAGTAAACTAAAAGGTAAATAGCAAATTTTTACAAAAATTTGCTGAAACAAAACAAAAATGTAGTTGCCAATAATCCAGCCGGTTGCATATTCCTTGATCCTGTTTTATACCGAAAACTATATTAAAATCCTTAACCAAAACCGAAGTCTTGATATCTCAGAGCTATGAGATTTCAGCGCCTTCATATTTTCAAAATGAAAAATTCATGATATAAGGAAAAACAAATTTTTTTCATGGAGATATTTATTGACTTTATTCAGCTACCGTTATATTATATGTAGAACTTTATATTTTAAATAAACCTCATTCTGTTGTCAGGAAAATGTTAACGTGTAGTTTTGTTTGCAAATATTTTTTCTCTGTTTGAATAAAAAAAACTGCAAACTTTGAGATGGAGTAGTCATTATTTCAATTTTTTAGTGTACTAGAAGTTTAATTACTTAGCTGTATATGCTTATTTTATAAGGACCACGCTGTTCTATAAAAAATTAGCATTGAAACAGAAAATATAGGATTTAAATTTATATTTCTTGATATAATCGATTCAATTAAGTAACTAACAGTTTTCTCATTTTGAACAAAATTCTGTTAGACGATGCACAATTGGTACATAGATGTTTACTGTGGTCTCTTGTGACATTGTGATACATACATTGATTATAAACCCAATAGTTTTATTTGTTCACAAGTCGATTCATCTTGATGTCGACGTTGAACTGTATTTTAATATTATTATGAATTAATAAATAAATTTTCCTTGTTTTGGCTTATTTTGTCATCCAAAATCGAAACAGGAAAATTTTAATATTCATAAATATTTCATTCTCATCTATTTACATCTATTTAGTTTTATTATTAAATACGAAAATATTTTCACCATAACAATAAAAATAAAAGAATAGAAAATTTCTCTGGCTTTAAACGATATGAAATGGTGAGTGTTTGTTGTAATGGTTTGGAACAAAATACTGTAGATAGATATACATCTTGGTTTATTTTGATATTCATTAGTTATCGCAATAGATTAATTGAAACTGATAGTTTTGATTTATAGATTCAATTGAAATTTGAAGTTGTTTATGTTTATAATTGGAAAATGAAAAGTGGATGTTGGATAAATTATTTTTTCTACTACCCAACATAAAAAATCTACTTTCGATGTTTGTTCATTGAATCGAAAACTTCTTTTTCGTAACAGGTGATAAAAAAACCTATACGAATTACTTTCGTACCTGGTGACGAAAGTAATTTTTTAAATGCCATCTATTTTCTAATTTCTTAACTAGAATAAACCATCCTAGAATACCCGTTAAGACAATCAATTGATTGAATGAAATAATTTTGTTAGTGTTAATTTGTCTGTGTTTGGAGGATGACGTTAATTTATTTTTAAATTATTTACGGACAATTTACATTAAAATTGTAAAAATAATAATAGTTAAATATATAATATTCATATATTCTTAAAAATAGTATGATAAAAAACAGTTGGTGTTAAGATATTTTTAATAAATATTATTTTACCTATTTATTTAACAAAAATGAAAAAGAAAATATTTATTTTACGTAAAATAATTTAGGCTGTGTTAAAATATATCAAGAATTTACGTAACGTCATACCCATTCAAAAACTAAATCAAAACTGATATTTATATTTTAGAAATCTGAAATCTGAATTTGATTTTGTTTATGACAAAGTACAAATCGTCTTTAGTTATAAGCCTACTAGACGCAAAATTCATAAAACAATAAACCTTCAAAGACGTATTATTTAATGCCTTTAAGAACTTTAGAGTAAATAGAATAATAATATAGGATTTTGTAGTGTAAATAGAATAAAAATATAACATTATGAATAACTATATGTATCGATATGTAAAAAATTAACGAAAAAAACAATACGGCTTGTTATTAAAGACAGCTATGCCTTTGACATAAAAATTGGATAATTTATTCATATTGAGTCATCTATTTTTTAATAGCAGAAATATAAATAAACATATACAATTTTAATTTGTAACAGTGTATGTTTTAAAAAATGAATTGTTTGTAATTATAAATGAAAATGTTTAAAAATTAATAATAATTTTTAAAAAAGTAGTAGAAAAAGTACAGTCTTCTACTCTCCGAAAATCATATTTTGAATCTCGCGACCATTACCAACCTCGGCTATCGCCTCGGCTGGTAAACTGTCCTCTCGTTTCAAAATATGCTGTTTTCGGCATCGTTGAAGAATATACTATTAATGTTTAGTGTCGAAGTGGTTTACCTATGACTTATATTGTTATAAAACATGAAGTCAAAAGCATCAGAATGATTGGTCCCATTTCCAATCAACATAAACTAAACCGCCAGATCAACTCTGATCTGACAACATATTTTAAAAGAACCAAATTCGGTAAATTTAATCAGAAACGAGTATATAAAACGATTGTTGAACTTAGTTTCCCTTAAACGAAAAATTTAACATAAAATCTTTGTTGTAAATTTCTCATTATCTTATTTGTCAATCACCTTTTACAGTCATCAAACCAAAAACATTTCTGTAATCAATACCTTGAACTACAAAATAAAAATAAAACAATCAAAAACCAATATATTAATGACACATCATAAAAATCGTATCGCATTAATTTAGCAAATAAATATAAATTAACAGAAAATAAAAAAAACATAATTTAAATTCATAAAATTTAAATTAAATTAACAAATAATATTAAAAAAAAGAAGTTGAATGACATTTATTTAATATTTTATTTTTTTTTTTTTGTTGTAAATTTCTGTTTTGGTAAAAATATTTCACGTGTCGCGCCTCGACCAAAACAAAAATTTTAATTAATTTTAAAACTTTCGCCCATGAATTTTTATGATTGCATTTTTTTGTGCTTTTAAAATATTTTCAATCGTAATTGAAATTCAATTACTTTTTTTTCTGTATTATATATATATATATTTAATATAGTATTTGCTGAATCAATTATATTGTTTGATTGATTGATTGATTGTATTTACCGTTAGAATTGAGACTTTATTTGTGAATTGTGTGAGGGAAGCTGATTAAAAAGGAACATACTTAAAAGTGAATATGACGTTTTTTTAAAATATGTTGTGTACGTATTACAATATGTGTAACAACAACGCATAAAAACCATTTAAGACCTAGGTTCCACAACAACATGTATTCTGAGGTGTGAATGTACGGACATTTTTGTTGTTTCCTTTTTTATATTTTTTGAGGAAGTAGGACTACACAATAAATCTTATCACAAATAAAATATGATATAGGCTACAATATCGTGCCATCAGCCGTTAAATTAAGTATTAGTAATTGTTTCTTTAATTCGATTGCAAAACTTTATAGTTCGTAGATATTTTAATTCGATATTGTTGTTCATTTCGAATCTTGATAAATCAAATAAATACAATATTACTAAATGAAGGATTCTCCTTTCGCCTATTAGCTATTAATTTTTAAAAAATGTATTCCCTTTGTAAAGCATACATTTAACTTTTCACAATGAAGAAAAATCGAATCAAGACGCAGATGATCAAAATCCAGCCATTTTCGATTTCCTTGAAACTTCGGTAATCGTTAGAATAAAAAAATATGTACGTGTTTTTCATTTATTTTATTTTTTCACTAGTTTGAAACAGGGTGGCTCAAAACTTGTAAGGAAATTTAGTGGCAAGCAAAGAATGAAGTTATTGTTTAGAAGGTACTTAGTGAGACTTTATAAAAATATTACACTGACAACATTTTTTTAAATGTTTAATGAATTTTAAAAAATTTTAATTTTTCAAACATGGCGGTACCGGGTACCAAAATGTACCATTTTTTCTTTTGTCTTTTATGTATGAAAAATTTCTTACTTATCCAAAACATGCTAAAATTAAGTTGAATATATTAATAATTTTGTATGTTTTTTGTATTTTGTTGCTATTAATAACTAAAACCAACTTTACTTATTTTACTTGAAACTTTTCAGTTTTAATTTTTCAAAAATTTTAATTTTCATGGATGGCGAAACCCAAAGTATCTATTTTATAACTTCCCGATATGATAACTTATTGTTTTTGGGTAGACTTTCGAAAACGGAATTTTTTATAACATTCCGTTTTAGGACTCTCTGAAGCTGTTTAGGCTATTTTTAGCTGTCAGTCTGTATGTATATGTATGTGTGTTTTTTTTGTTTTCCGTGGGAAGATATAAATCTTCGTATCTTTAGAAAACACGCATATTCCATGTGTGTAGGTTTCTTACCAACTAAAAACCATCCCCCTTTCGCTGACCTATTATACCCTCGCGGTTCCTTCGCAGGGCAGGTGTTAGTTCATACCCTTAACACTTTTTTATTTTTACTTTATTTTTTAAGGTTAGTGAAGCATTGCTGTTTTTTTTATGAAGTTGTTATCGCGGTGTCCCAGCACTCTTGCGATACTAGCATATATTCAACGAGACCATGTGGGGTTAGAACGTTTCCCATTTGATGTTCTATTTCGATCCGTTCTTGCTGGAATCTTCCACCAGTTCATTAGCAGGTGCTCTGATATTTCGAGGTCACCATCACAAAAGAAGCAAGCTGGATCACAAATCTATTTATCTTTCATAGGTATTCTCTGAAGCATCCATGTCCAGACATGAATTGCGTTAGGTGATAATTAACATTACCTTGTTTTCTTTGAACCCAAGCTTGTATATTTGGTATTAATGCAAAGGTCTAGCGTCTATTGATCGTGTTCTCCCATTTATCCATTTTTGGTATCTGTTAGCTTTTATAGCCTCTGCACTGTTTTGTTGAAGTGGTGTTTTTGCAACAGCGCCACAGTATGCCACATCACCACTGCTTCTTTTGCTGCTACATCATTTGGAGTTCTACCACATATTTTAATGACAGCTTCATTGGACACCATCCGAAATGCGCAACATACTCTCAGAGACGTCAACCTATATGCCGTCGTAATTTCCCAGAGCATGACATGTACTTCATAGATGTTGACGAAATTGGAAAAACTCTCATCAATATTGACGTGTTCACACTCGCTATAGCAGTTTCATTATTGGTTGTTTGGGACCACCGATGTTTGCCATCGTTCCAAGTAGGGTTTCTAATCCGGATATCCGGATATCGAATTATCCGGATTATTCGACCATATTTTGACTATTCGATAATGCGGATACTTTTTTGCAATTATCCGAATATTGAAAAACCCTTTATTTTGTAAAAAAATAATCAAATTGCGTTAATAGTTATTTGTATTAACTTCCCGAGTCGAACTTTAACTACGATTTAAGTAGTCAACATTCTCAAATGAACCTATTTTAGTCCTTTTCGTCCTTTATTGCCTGTAAATAAGAGATTTTTATTCTCGATAAACTTATTAACTCCTACAAATTCTAAAAACATTCTATTTAACATCTAATTAGAATCTCAAAAAACTATTTACAGTCTACTTATTCTTATGTCGTGCTATTTAAAAAAAAAAAAAATTGATCTGAGACCAAAAAAATTAGCTGTCAGATCAAATTAGCTCAGTTTGTGTTCTTTGGCAAAAAAAGATTGATTTTATTTTGATCTAGATCAAGTTTTAAAAATCTAGATTTTTTGGTAGATTTTACAATACATTGAAATATTATTTTTAATTGTCAAATTTATGTTAAAAAAACCGCCATTTTAATTATTATTATTATTTTGTTCAAAAATAATTTATTATTATTTAAATTTCTAATTAATAATAAAGTTATTACAACTAAAATGATAAAACGTAAAATCCATCATTTTCAAATGTAAACATAACCAAACATATCAAGTGACAGAACAAAAAGTCAAAACAATTTACTACTACATTTACAAAAGTAGATTGATCTATTTTATGGTGTTCGTTGGCAAGTAAATAAATCAATCTTTTTTCCATCAAGCCAAAGAACGCGACATTAAAATACTACTTTACACCTAAATAAGCCTGTTTTTCAACACCTTACTAAGTACTTATCATATCCTAAGAACTTAAAAAGTCCTATCAATTCTATCAATGTACAAAATTACATCTTATTTGAATCTTCACAAACTACGATTCCGATCTTATTTCACATCAAACCCGACAAACATTTTTATACATGAAGATAGCGCTCGTATATTTAGGTTCTAAATTAGAAATGTATGAGTGTGATTTTGTTTGTAAAGGATGCGTCCATTTTTTCGCCATTTTTTTAATGATACAATTTAAAAGACCAAAATTCAGAAATCAAAAAATTTAAATATTTGAATTATGTGTAGAAAATAATACTAGTTTTCCATAAATTTCTTAGTATTATGAAAAATTAAATCAAAATATCGATAAATCGATATGAAACAAGACAAATAAAAAGTATTAAAAAAATATTATATTTTTTTTAAATCACTAAAATTAATTATTAAGAGGGCCTAATTGTTTAGCGAGATTATTTATATTAGATTAACTGAAAAATTTCTTTCGCACATAATTTTATATAACATTAAAATATTAAATTCAATTAAATAAATACATATAAATTATTTCCTAAAATGTTAAATAAAACCAACCATGTTAAAATATATAAAAATACATTTTATTTTTCTATATTCTTATATTTCTTGTTCTTTCTTCTTCTTTCTTGTTCTTTTTTTTTTTGTTTATTTTTATTATCGCATCAAACAATTTTTTTTCTTTTTGTTTTTTAATATTACGGAAAAGACCGAAAGAAATTTGTTTAACGTCTATTTAACACCTTAAATGGGATTTTTTCCGGTAAGTAGCCCTTGTAGGAGCTATGTAGATGTTATTTTTGTATTGAAAATAAGTGATACTTAAATACTCTAAATTCTAAATAGTAGAATTTGTAGGTTTTAAAGAGTAGTTAAATTTCGACTCGGGTTGCGTTGCAAAGTTTGTTAGTGCAGTGAAGTGACTACAAGTTTTAAAAATTTATTTACAACTTTAATGTTTTGAAAACTGTAATCATTGAATATTTTATGAAACACTTCGTGAATCTGCAGTGTAAAGATATTTTACTAATATTTATTTAATGCTATATTAATTTAAAAAAAAATAATGTTTTATAAACTTAAGCCCTGTCAATAAAATGTGAAGTGTTGGCTATTTTTTTTAAAGTTTATGAGAGCTGTACTTCTAAATTATGACTCTGAGGAAATCACTAATGAAATTACTATTGAAAGTGAAGATGAAGAAAGTTTAAGTAGTGAAGTTTGTATAAGAAATCGTGACTGCAGAAAGTACTTGAGAATGCTATTGCTTTAATTACTCATGTTGAGAAGCAGAATGAAGGAAGTTCCATATTGCTGAAAAAAGATTTCATTTATTTAAATAATTATAAAAAACGGAGGGAAATTTAAATATTCTATATTGCGTATTATTACCAATAAAAAATACAACGCCTGCAACGGAGCAGGCATTTTCAATTGCTGGTCTTACCAAGACAAAAATTAGAACTCGACTCAATTTCGAGACATTGGAATAATTAATTAATTAATGCAATAATTTTTCTAAAATATGCATTTTTATAAATGCATCAATAACTTCATTAATTTAATTAATTTTATCAATAATTTAATTTTTTTATTATTATTATTTATGATTTGTTACTATTTTTGTTATTTTGTGACTATGTATAAAAATTAATAATATAGATACACGAAAAATATACATAAATGATTTAAATACCGCAAAGTAAACAACATGTTTTATTTATTGTTTAATTATATGGATATCCGGATTATCCGGATAATTTATTGTTTATGTATTCGATATCCGGATAATCAAATAGGTCGGATATTTAGAAACCTTAGTTCCAAGATCTGTTCCAAGATCTCTTCAGGTGTTAACGTTGGAATACGTCCTTCATCTATCTGAAATGCTCGCGTTTGGAATAAACCATGTTGAGAGACTAGATATCATTTGAAGTGAAAGTGACATCAACTGTTGATCCTCTTTCTGCCTTACTTTAGGTTTTCTCTGTTCCTTTGCTAAAGATTACCAAGTCGACCCAACTATTGCCTCCAGTAGAGCTGTACCACTAGGTGTTTTATTTTTACTGCCCCATTCTCATTCCCATGCATAAAAACATTCGGCAACTATAACAGGAGTTTCCTCCCTCGCATTTTCGAACAGTCAATGAATTTTTTCTTTAAGATAATGCTGGGCGCAACGTAACAGCTGTATACGCGTATTCCTTTTATTTATACGTAATCGAAACATTCATGCTGATGGTTGGATTTTCTTTCAAATGATAGTTGTCCAACGGTCCAAATTGCTGCTTGGCTTTTTTGTCTTCCACCCAGTTTCTTTGTTGGGAGGAATTTTAGAGTACTATATCGATGTTTTGTTCTCTTGCCGTTTGTGATAGAAGGGCCGGAGCCACTCCACAGTAAGTGAGATTAATTTGCATACAATTAGTCATAGCGCATTGTTGAAATACAGTATGATTCTATCCTCCTTTAGTTGTTGGTTCACATATTACGAATTTCGGTTTTTCTATGCAGTTTTTTGCATTACTATCCTTAACTCCACACCTAAAGCAAAATCCAGTTCTGTCTATTTCACTTTTATATTGGTTTGCATTGTGACCAAAATCAAGACATCTGTAGCATCGCTTTGGAGTGGCATGTTCTCGTACTCTGCATCTCACTCAACCAATTTTAATTACTCCGACAGTAGCAATTGCATTTGCTGCTCTAGCTGGGAGTCGGATAAGCGCTGTTTGAGTTCCATCGCGTGATTCAGACACTTTTAATTGCAGTTTTTGAGACACTTCCCACCACAGCGAATTGATTTTCTATTGCAACACAGATCTACTCCAGTGTGCTCACTTTATTAATATTTCGGCACTCTATTGTAGTTTCTTGGCTTAGCATTCATACATATGATCCTTAGCGGTACATCCTTAGCGGTTATCCTAATTTTATTAACATTATCACCAAGTTCCTTGAGTTCTGGGTTTACTTTCATTGATTTAGGAATTTCAGCATAGGTTTCCTCTCCAGTTTTGGCAATGATAATAACATCAGAACGTGCTTTCTCTCGGCGCTTCCAGTTTTCTCGTTTTGTTTTGGCTTGTTTAGCCTGCGCTTTTTAGACTTAAGAGTAGGTATTTGTCATTCTATTTCAGCCGTTTGTACCACGGGGAATTTCGACACTCTCCTCTGTGGTTTGAGCAGTTGACCGTATATTCTTTTGTTTTTTGGAATTCGGGATACTAAGCTCTTCCGAGTTATTACTTCTGCGCCGTTTTGTGTTTTCATCCGCTTCCTGTGCCAACAGAGGAGACTTCTGTGATTCTTGGCTTTTACCTTTGGCATTCCTTTGCTGATTACCCATACTTCCAAATGTTGCCTGCGATTTTTTCGTCGATATCTAAACCATCACCACTTAATGCCATTCTTGAAATTGTGATGAAGGCAATATTTTCCGAACTTGTTGACTTCACAGTTTTACTTTCAACGGGCCTTCGTTGAATAGGAGATGAAGATCTATCATGTTTTCTGTTCCAGTAGTCTTGTGAGATATGGCCACATTTTCCACATATCCAATACAGGAGCTTCCTTCTGTTGATTCTAAACCCTACGTAAGCACCTAATGTCGCTTCAACCTCTCTGTGCCAATACTTCTCCTCTGGTGTTCCCTTCTACATTCCTTTTTTTGCATCCAACAAGATGGTATACACATCTGTGCCATCTCACATAGCATGCGTTTGCAACTGTTTCATGGAAAGTCGCCTTAGTTGCAGTAACCATATTTCTGTTTATTTGGTTTCTAGATGGTGGATACCGTCAATGAAGACCTCGATCTTCATCTTCTCCATGAAATACCATGTAGTAGTTGAGTGTGCCAAATGAACGGTCACTGCCAAGGAATATTTCTGTAGAGATTTTCCATTTCGTTGCAAGCGATATTTTAGCTAGATTCTGTAGTATTCCATTTCACGGTCGCAGCCATATTTAAGTACTAATGAATTCATTACCTCTGCATAACTTTTGCGTTCGTTTTCCGACACCACCTGTAGTGCCTTATTTGCTTACCCTTAAGCACAATTATAAATGGAGCTAGATTTTGGCGTTCCAAACATTCTGCTCGGTCACAATTTTAAATTGAAGTTTGAATCTGCCGAAAGAAGTGGTACCGTAACCATCATATAATGGTGGCTTTAATTTAAATTTTGTTATTTGTTGTATCACAGGTGAAGTTATTTTGTTTTCTGTTTCAACTTTGAATAATCAACTTTTGATATCACTTTGTGCTCAATTTCTTGTTTTTCGTCTTGAATTATCTCAACCTTTTCATTGAATGTCGTTGACATATGTGGAATTTTCTCATCTAAGTATTGATGTATGCTAATGTTCAACTCATTTATTTGCTTGTTTATCTCATCTTTGTTTGTTTTAGCCAATGTTGTAGTTATTTCTTCTTTGTTAGCAGTCATGGTATTGTTAACTACCTCCATCTGTTGATTGGTTATGAGACTACGTTGATCGAATTTTTAATTCAACTCGTCTTTATTGGCAGCTATATTTGTATAGCCATTAACTGGGTAAAATCGAAATTTGAAGATGGTAATGAAGTTGTTGTTTCCGCAACAAATAGGTCTTTCTTCAACTCACGAGTCTTCAATTCACTGTTTATGAATTATCATTTGTCATGAATGATTTCGTCACAGTGAGTCTGACAATCAGTTAAGTAATTTTGGTTTTATTTATACTGTAGAGAGTAGATATACTGAAAAATAAAATATAACTCGAATCAACATATCCATCTTTAAGCTAACTACTTATCATGGTAATTTCGTATTAGCCTAAGATTATCAATACTTCACCTCTCTTGTGTTTTATTGGAATTCTTAGGATTATTGACTTTTAAAAATTATCCTTTATTGTTGTACAATATACAAAAAAAATTTGAAAGCTTTATTGGGTTTTCCTTGTTTTTTTTTATATATATCTTGAATATATAGAGGAATTTATTTTTATGCTTGACTGATTGAATTTTTCTATTTTCGATTGGTTTAAATGAACAAGAACAAAACATAATTTTTCGAATATGGTTCAATTGAGATGTAATTGAGAGGATATGTTCGAAACAACAAAGTTGTAGTATTCTGAAAGTTTTTATTATTAATTGGATCGATTGTAGGAAAGGAATTGAATTTTTCATATCAGCAACAAATATTTCTCTTTCCTTTTTAGTCTAGATTGTTTAAGTTCTTTGAAATTGGAACGACAATCAGTTCTTATATATGAACATAAATATAGTCAGCTTATTCAAAACTAAAAAAAAGAATGATCTGTCATATATCATATGTTGTATCATGTAAAGCATAACACAAATCATCTATAATTACCTAAAACATTCTAAACAAATATGAATAAAAAATTTAAGTTAAAATTGAAAAAAAATTCTTCTCAAATTTTATATAAAAACTGAATTTTTACTATAAATTACAAGTGCGGGAAATTTGAGCAGAAGAAAAGTTGAAATAAAGTTATAAATTTTTGCTTATATATCAAATGTGTTATTGAGTGGTTGTTGGTTGGGGATTTTCAATTTTATTTTATTTATCATGTTTTAGTCTTGTTGAAGTATTTATTCTGAGTTTAAGTGGATAATATGAGCTAGAAAACATCGTTATTGCTGCTGTTAAAATGAAATTTTAAGGTTGTCTAATTGTCTAATGTTAAAGCTCTCTGCTTGAGTGAATAATTTAATTATGAGATATATGTGTTTTTTTTTTTTTTTTTAATAAAATGTGTTGTGTAATAGGGTTTAGAATATGTGTCACAACAACACATAAATACCTTTTAAGACCTAGGTCTAGACCTGGGTCCCACAACAACTGGCGTTCTAAGGTGTAGATTAACGCTTTTTTTTAAACATCTGTGGGTTGAAGCCACCTGAGACTAAGTGTTCCGGCAAACTATTCCATTTGTACGCAGTTCGGACAAAGAAGTCTCTCTGCGATCTTCCAGTATGACAGCGCGGGATCTTTACCGTTTCACCGGTAGAGGTAGCCGATTGCCGAGTGGAACGGGGGTAATAATAAGTTTGAGGCATGATGCCGCTGATTTCATCTGAGCACTGCTGATGACGATATTTGTAAAAAAACAACGAGGTCAGCAACAGTGCGACGATGTTGTAGGGAATCAAGTTTTGATGTCAAAGTTCGATCACCCACAATTCGTATAACTCGCTTTTGAACAGAGTCCAAGAGGGCCAAGATGGAAACAGAGGCAGCACCCCAAACTTGACAGCAGTACTCCATACAGGGACGAATATAGGATTTATAAACATGGAGCAATTGGTATGGAGTGAAAAATTTTTTGCATCTATTCAGGAGGCCGAGTTTTATGGACGCGCTTTTTGCCA
Source organism: Diogma glabrata (assembly GCA_963693315.1). Classification (NCBI taxonomy): domain Eukaryota; kingdom Metazoa; phylum Arthropoda; class Insecta; order Diptera; family Cylindrotomidae; genus Diogma; species Diogma glabrata. The sequence continues at coordinate 198,634,305 of OY856187.1, forward strand.
TCGCCATTACATGATCGTTCCAGAGTAGGTCATTTGAAACTGTGACACCCAATAAACGAATGTTTTTACATTCACCTATTGGTCCATTCAGTTTGGCCATCAATTTAAGATTATAAAAATTATGAGGAGATTATGTGCATAATGTATGATTGGTATAATGTATGTTTAATAATAATACATTTTCCGATTTCTTTTAAGAATATTTGACACATATTAAACTGTTTCATTATTTTGAAAAGTATTTTCCCCTCTGCATTTTAATCATGAGAATTACTTTAGTATTTTCATTTTATTAAAATATCAGATCACTGAACATTAAAGAAATATATACAGTTAAGTACTTTTTTGGTTAGGAATCTACGTAGCCAGTGTTGAAACTCAGATTTTGAAAGAAAAACACATTGTAAGGAAACATTTTTTAGAGTTTTAGCAAGCTTATAAGAAAAAAGGTGAAAACGTAAGGAAAAAAATGTGATAAAAAACCCATTGATATATTTGTTCAATATGGAGAGAACGATAAGAATTATATCATCAGTAAAAAACCTTTTTAACGCTGATGAAATTATTTCTGAAACAACTGCTTCGTAACACGTTACGAAAAATAATATAACAATTACATGCCATCCGCTCTTAAAAAATAATGATAATTTTGATCAGCGATATTTTCTCTAAAAACAAGTAAATTTTATAGGAATGAAAATTATTTTGAACTTCATTGATTTTATTTTTAATTCTGTATTGGTGCACTACAAAAAATATAAATTTCGATATTTCGGTGTCAGAACTTATTCGTGTGTGTGGCTGTTTTTTTATGCAGGATCGAACGTGTCAAAAATCCACTTGAAACACGACTTTCCAAGCGACACGTGGGTGTTAGCCGGGTAAAACAATCACATTTGCTCGTGATCCTGTTGCGCTTTTACCAACTAAAGCATTCTCTCGCAGGATAGGGGTTGGGTGTAATACTTTTCCCTTTTAATGTTGTGTTGTCGAGGTTTTGCTGCATGGTCTTGACCATTGCTCTTTTTGTTTATCTTGTCTCATTCTCTTTATCATACTTGCGATCATCTCAATCGCTGTATCCAAGTTTTCTTTTTGAGCTCAGCATAAATTGTATAAGGCTTAGTGGAGTGATCGATTCTCCCATATGCTACTCAATAATTATTCAGCCGTTTGCAAACTTTCTGCAATCAACTCTGCAGTCTCGATCTTTCCCTCGCAGTGGAGGCATAGTTTGGGTTCGCTACGTGCTTATAGTTGCATCCATGGCCGGAGATCATTTGCGTCATTCGATGTTTAGCGTATTCATGTTTCCTTGTTGACCATGCTTTTACGCCATGCATTTTCATTAGAATATCACTAAATCTTGGTGTATCTATTCTATTGAATGAAAATTAATTTTGCATACAGCAGCCAGCATAAGCATAACGATTGTTATTTCCTGCGAACTGCTAAGCTACTAAAGCTGAAATGTAAATGCTGTGGTAAACCTCAATTTATTTACATGATGACTTTTTGTTTTCTTTATTCCTTATTTTTTATGTTTGGTGCGAAACAGTGTTGAGGTACTTTTCGTTCTTTTCTCCATGTAACTTTTTTCACAAATCTAAACATATCTGTTCATGGAATAATGTTTTGGAATAATTAAAACTATTTGTTAACAAATAAATCAAAATTTCTTTACAAGGATTATTTCGGTTAAATGAATATGAAATTTATGTGTTCAGCTGTCAGCCCACCAATACTGAAACAATATGTGTTGAAAAAATATGATGATAGTGCTGCCTACTGCCTTCACTAACCAAACTCTACCTGTAATCCTAGTTTGCAGGATTATAACGAAGAAACATGTTGCAAAATGATGTTGTTTTTTGTCGTAAAGGCAAGTTCGTGTTACTTGGGTAATTTCCTATTAACAATAATGGTTTATAATCACTCTTCCTGTATATTACTATTTCTCTAATGACTTTTCCAGTGTATTACCGGGAAGATGTAAATTTGAAGTATACTTTCCTCCATATATCCCGGTCATTACATAGTTTTTGGAATATTTGCAGTAATTCCTCGTGATATGATTTTTGACCAATCATTTTTCGTTGACTTTTCATATATTGCTTTGTTTTATTGCATATAAATTATTTACCTTTTATCTTAAATGGTAAAGATATCAAATCACCCAAGTTTCACAAATATACTATCAATACGAGGCTCAATAGTACTTACAAAATATATCGTACAAGCTACAAAACAGTCTCCACCTTCATAAATAAATCAATAAAGCAATCCAATTACACGCAAAACTCACTTATCCTGCTTAACTCACTCCACTCACTCCACTCACTCAACACATTCAGCAACTCATTCAGCTAAATCAACTTAATCAACTCACTCAGCTCACTCAACTCACTCAACTCACTCAACTCACTTATTTTATTTATTTAGCGTACGGTTTTTTTTGTGACACATTAAAAATTAAACTTAAAAAATAGGTAGACTCTTCTATGAAATCTACCTAAAACAAAACATGGATATACATTAAATGAACTTACAATAGATTTGATTGCGCATCTTTTAAGTAAAAATTAAAAAGTAAAATATTTGAACATTGGGCAGTACATTTGAACATTAGATGTTTACATCGAGCGAGTCTATCCATGCTACTACATCGGGAGTTGCCAAATGGATGTCTGAGATGTTGCCATTGTAACGTCGAATTGGACACACAGTTGCAATGTGTTTTATAGTTTGTTGTGGAGCGCCGCAGTCACACTCAGGGGACTCTGAAATGCCCCACTTGTAGAGAGAATCAGCACAACGTCCATGATTCGTTCTTATTCGGTCCAATGTAGAAAGGCCAGTTGTGTTGTAATGTTGCCAGGAGGTGTCCCAGGCATCCAAATTAGCTGCCAGCAGGTTGCTGGCAGTTTTATGTGGAGGCTTTCTTGACTTCAATCGACAACGAGTGTGGTCACCGTAATATTCGTGCAAGGGTAACGTGGTGTTGTACTCAACTCACTCAACTCACTCACTCAACTCACTCAACTCACTCAACTCACTCAACTCACTCAACTCACTCAACTCACTCAACTCACTCAACTCACTCAACTCACTCAACTCACTCAACTCACTCAACTCACTCAACTCACTCAACTCACTCAACTCACTCAACTCACTCAACTCACTCAACTCACTCAACTCACTCAACTCACTCAACTCACTCAACTCACTCACCTCACTCAACTCACTCAACTCACTCAACTAACTCAACTCACTCAACTCACTCAACTTACTAAACTCAATTCACTCATTCATTCAAACTCAATTCACTCAACTCACTCAACTCACCCAACTCACTTAACTCACTCAACTCACTCAACTCACTCAACTCACGCAACTCACTCAACTCACTCAACTCACTCAACTCACTCAACTCACTCAACCCACTCCACTCACTCAACTCACTAAACTCACTCAACTCACTCAACTCACTCAACTCACTCAACTCACTCAACTCACTCAACTCACTCAACTCACTCAACTCACTCAACTCACTCAACTCACTCAACTCACTCAACTCACTCAACTCACTCAACTCACTCAACTCACTCAACACATTCAACTCACTCAACTCACTCAACTCACTCAACTCACTCAACTCACTCAACTCACCCAACTCACTCAACTCACTCAACTCATTCAACTCACTCAACTCACTCAACTCACTCAACTCACTCAACTGACTCAACTCACTCAACTCACTCAACTCACTCAACTCACTCAACTCACTCAACTCACTCAACTCACTCAACTCACTCAACTCACTCAACTCACTCAACTCACTCAACACATTCAACTCACTCAACTCACTCAACTCACTCAACTCACTCAACTCACCCAACTCACTCAACTCACTCAACTCACTCAACTCACTCAACTCACTCAACTCACTCAACTCACTCAACTCACTCAACTCACTCAACTCACTCAACTCACTCAACTCACTCAACTCACTCAACTCACTCAATTCACACAAATCACTCAACTCACTCAATTCACTCTACTCACTCATTTTACTGAGCTCACTTAATTCGTATTAATATAGTTTTCCATTATCTTCACTATTATTCGTGCTTTTGTCTTTGTGCATTAAAGTAAAAATCAGTATGTGCTATTTAATTTTTCGTTCCTTATATTTGTTGATGCTTAAATTGAAATAGAGCGTTCTAAAATTTGGTTTTGGAAAATGAAGTTTTGTCATTTTAACAACATCATGTTAACAGTTACAACTCTTTTATTAGAATCTCCTTTGTGTCTTCTTAAGTAACAAGCTTAAGCATTAGTGGAGGAGAAACAAAAATGTTTTTTAAAAAAAACTATTGAATCCCATCCCTTACGAAATTATAATACGTACTAAACTAATCAACCTAAGACATAACTTGCGTCCAGGCTTTCAACAACCGAAACTTAAATCATATTCTAAAAATAGAATAAAACCATCTAATAGATCTATTTCACATCTTAACCTTTTCACTAATTCCCTCTCAAAGATCATCAGGTTTTTTCCAATTAAATTAAAAACAAAAATCTAATTTATATAAAATCTGTACCAGAACCAATTTCTTAAGATTTTGTTGTTAATCCAGAAATTTAAAAATAACAAAAATTCTGGTTATTAAATTTATTCCATTCGCAAGGACTACCAACAAAAAAAAATAAATTATTTTTATATATTTTTTTCTTATAAAAATTCGATAATCTTTGACATTTTCTAGAAATTAAGATTAGGCTGATTTTCGTTTTATTTTATTTATTGATTATTTTTATCAAGTTTTACAGGATTTTTGTCAAAAACAACTAAATTTGATATAATTTGAAACAAAAACAATTTGACAGCAACAAAACTATTTATTTTTTTTTGACGGTTACACAGCATACAAAAAGTGAAAAAATAAAACAACTTTTACTTAGCTTTTTGGGTAACATGAGAATTCGGATAAAAGGTGTGGAGTTGAAATATGTGAGTATCGATGGTTAAATAGAAATAGATGACAGTTTCGTAAGAAATAAACAATTTTTATTATTAGCTCGTTAATCTTAGTTTGTTGAAGCGTAAGCTTCAGGATTTTTTTTGTGAATCAAATATAACGTTATGATGAAGTTTTTTGCCTTATGTTAAATTATGTTAATCATAAACACGTGAATGAACTTTTATTTATGATATTGATTTTTATTCAGGTTCTTAATTTGTATTAGAGAAATTTAAAATGAATCAGATCAATTTTTATTAGATTAACGTTAAATCTTATAAAACAAGATTTGCATGAAGTTTATTGATCTATGTTTTTATCTCGGGCTTAAATTAAACCCACAATCCAGATTAAATAGATTATTAAAGTCGTAATTTTTACCTTAGAATATTAAAACCTACACAAATATGCATTAAACATAATTTAAATGTCAATGAAATAAAAGAAAATGGGAATATCCAAAATTCAAGAGAAAACTAAAATTTCAATTTATTTTTTTATCAATCTTTCATCTCTTGACAAACTTAATAAAAATCTTTTTGATCTTATTTACCAAAATAGAAATTTCAATTGCTTAGATATAGGAATAAGAATTATATTATGAAATGTAAACAGAAAATAAACAGAGAAAATCATCAGTATCAACACCTCTCTTAAGCTGGAAAGACCACCTGAGCAGAATCGACTCGGACCTTTTGCATTATTTAGTACTTATTTTGTACTAATTTGTACCACCAATAAACATTTTGTACCACGTGCCGTTACGACAAAACCCGTGGCGCTGCTAGCTTAATATTAAGCTAGAAAGACCACCTGAGCAGAATCGACTCGGACCTTTTGCATTATTTAGTACTTATTTTGTACTAATTTGTACCATCAAGAAAAATTTTGTACCACGTGCCGTTACGACAAAACCCGTGGCGCTGCTAGCTTAATATTAAGCTAGAAAGACCACCTGCGCAGAATCGACTCGGACCTTTTGCATTATTTAGTACCTATTTTGTACTAATTTGTACCACCAATAAAAATTTTGTACCACGTGCCGTTTAGGAGAAAACTACCCCTAATTAATTTAAGCCTTTCAAGCAAAGTAGGCTTTTGCATGAGCAGACCCGATCGTCACTTCCAAATTAAAACTATTAAAGTTTGTACCGATAAAATATGAACTTTCAGATTTTGTACCCCTTGCCGTTTAGGAGAAAACTACCCCTAATTAACTTATGCCTCAGAAGCAAAGTAGGGTTTTACATGAGCAGACCGGATCGTCACTTCTAAATTATAATTATTACAGTTTGTACCGATAAAATATGAACTTTCAGATTTTGTACCCCTTGCCGTTTAGGAGAAAACTACCCCTAATTAACTTTAGCTTCGGAAGCAAATTTAGCTTTTGCATGAGCAGACCCGATCGTCACTTCTAAATTAGAACCATTATAGTTTGCACCGATAAAAAATGAACTTTCAGATTTTGTACCCCTTGCCGTTTAGGAGAAAACTACCCCTAATTAGCTCTAACATCGCAAGCAAAGTAAGCTTTTTCATGAGCGAACCCGATCATCACTTCTTAATTAGAACCATTATAGTTTGCACCGATAAAATATGAACTTTCAGGTATTGTACCCCTTTACGTTCAGGAAAAAACTACCCTTAATTAACTCTAGCCTCACAGGCAAAGTAGGCTTTTGCATGAGCAGACCCGATCGTCAATTCTACATTAGAACCACTATAGTTTGAACCGATCAAAAATATACTTTCAGATTTTGTACCCCTTGCCGTTTAGGAGAAAACTACCCCTAATTAACTTTAGCCTCACAAGCCAATTTAGCTTTTGCATGAGCAGACCCGTTCGTCACTTCTAAATTAGAACCATTATAGTTTGTACCGATGAAATATGAACTTTCAGATTTTGTACCCCTTGCCGTTTAGGAGAAAACTACCCCTAATTAACTTTAGCCTCACAAGCCAATTTAGCTTTTGCATGAGCAGACCCGTTCGTCAATTCTTAATTATAATCATTATAGTTTGTACCGATAAAATATGAACTTTCAGATTTTGTACCCCTTGCCGTTTAGGAGAAAACTACCCCTAATTAACTTATGCCTCAGGAGCAAAGTAGGGTTTTACATGAGCAGACCGGATCGTCACTTCTAAATTATAATCATTACAGTTTGTACCGATAAAATATGAACTTTCAGATTTTGTACCCCTTGCCGTTTAGAAGAAAACTACCCCTAATTAACTCTAGCCTCATAGGCAAAGTAGGCTTCTGCATGAGCAGACCCGATCATTACTTATTAATTCGAACCATTATAGTTTGTACCGAAAAAATATGAGCGTTCAGATTTTAGACCCCTTGCCGCTTAGGAGAAGACTACCCCTAATTAACTCTAGCCTCACAAGCACAGAAGAGTTTTGCATTAGCAGATCAGATCGTCACTTCTAAATTAGAATCATTATAGTTTGTACCGATAAAATATGAGCATTCAGATTTTGTACCCCTTGCCGTTTAGGAGAAAACTACCCCTAATTAACTTATGCCTCAGAAGCAAAGTAGGGTTTTACATGAGCAGACCCGATCGTCACTTCTAAATTATAATCATTACAGTTTGTACTGATAAAATATGAACTTTCAGATTTTGTACCCCTTGCCGCTTAGGAGAAAACTACCCCTAATTAACTCTAGCCTCAGAAGCAAAGTAGAGTTTTGCATGAGCAGACCGGATCGTCACTTCTAAATTATAATCATTATAGTTTGTACCGATAAAATATGAACTTTCAGATTTTGTACCCCTTTACGTTTAGGAGAAAACTACCCCTAATTAACTCTAGCCTCACATGCAAAGTAAGCTTTAGCATGAGCAGACCGGATCGTCATTTCTAAATTTGAATCATTAAAGTTTGTACCGATAAAATATGAACTTTCAGATTTTGTACCCCTTGCCGTTTAGGAGAAAACTACCCCTAATTAACTCTAGCCTCCCAAGCAAATTAGGCTTTTGCATGAGCAGACCCGATCTTCACTTCTAAACTACAACCATTATAGTTTGTACCGATAAAACATGAGCGTTCAGATTTTGTACCCCTTGCCGTTTAGAAGAAAACTACCCCTAAAAAACTCTAGCCTCATAAGCAAAGTAGAGTTTTGCATGAGCAGACCGGATCGTCACTTCTAAATTTGAATCATTATAGTTTGTACCGATTAAATATGAACTTTCAGATTTTGTACCCCTTAACGTTTAGGAGAAAACTACCCCTAATTAACTCTAGCCTCACAAGCAAAGTAAGCTTTTGCATGAGCAGACCGGATCGTCGCTTCTAAATTTGAATCATTATAGTTTGTCCCGATGAAATATGGACTTGCAGATTTTGTACCCCATGCCGTTTAGGAGAAAACTACCCCTAATTAACTCTAGCCTCCCAAGCAAATTTAACTTTTGCATGAGCAGACCCGATCTTCACTTCTGAATTAGAACCATTATAGTTTGCACCGATAAAAAATGAACTTTCAGATTTTGTACCCCTTGCCGTTTAGGAGAAAACTACCCCTAATTAACTTATGCCTCAGAAGCAAAGTATGGTTTTACATGAGCAGACCGGATCGTCACTTCTAAATTATAATCATTATATTTTGTACCGATAAAATATGAACTTTCAGATTTTGTACCCCTTGCCTTTTAGGAGAAAACTACCCCTAATTAGCTTTAGCTTCGAAGGCAAATTTAGCTTTTGCATGAGCAGACCCGATCGTCACTTCTAAATTAGAACCATTATAGTTTGCACCGATAAAAAATGAACTTTCAGATTTTGTACCCCTTGCCGTTTAGGAGAAAACTACCCCTAATTAGCTTTAGCTTCGGAAGCAAATTTAGCTTTTGCATGAGCAGACCCGATCGTCACTTCTAAATTAGAACCATTATAGTTTGTACCGATAAAATATGAGCGTTCAGATTTTGTACCCCTTGCCGTTTAGGAGAAAACTACCCCTAATTAACTCTAGCCTCACAAGCAAAGTAGGCTTTTGCATGGGCAGATCAGATCGTCACTTCTAAATTAGAACCATTATAGTTTGCACCGATAAAATATGAACTTTCAAATTTTGCACCCCTTGCCGTTTAGGAGAAAACTACCCCTAATTAACTCTCTACTCTACTCTACTCTAACTCTAAGTCAACAACATCACTTACAAGGAAGTTAAGCAACACTGGGAAGGGTGCGAACTTAAACGGGTGACCGCTTGGGAACCTCACCAGAAAAAATATGGAAATACGATTGAATCACATTGAAGCAGGAATATCTCGCCCACGGTATGCCAGTATACCTTATCCAGCAGCCCTGGAAACTGGCTAGGATTCGATGGCCCAATCACCCGTTAATCCGAAAGGTGAATCCGAAATTCAAATGATTAAAGAAACGCATACTAGAAAGATACAAAGCAAAACAAACCGGAATAATAAAATATCGACCCTTAGCTATCGTACCCGGACACGAGTAGGAAACTGGAATGTCAGAACTCTGATAGAAACATCGCGGTTAGCACAAGTTGAGAAAGTAATGAAAGAATACAACATCGAGATACTAGGACTCAGTGAAGTTAGATGGAAAAACAGCGGAGAGTTAACAACAAGTGAAGGAAACTATATGATGTTCTCTGGTAAATCCAACACACATGAACAAGGCGTAGCAATATTAACAACACCTAACGCAAAGAAAGCACTTCTCGAATGGAAACCAATCAGTAGCAGAATAATAACAGCAAGATTCCAATCGAAAATTAGAAACACAACGATCATACAGTGCTATGCACCTACCGAAGAAGCTGATGATGCGACAAAAGATGAATTCTACGAACAGCTCCAAGCAACGCTGGCTAGTGCACACCGAAATGACATCAAAATAATACAAGGGGATTTCAATGCCAAAATTGGAACCGACAACACCGGAATGGAATCAGTCATGGGCAAAAATGCACTAGAATCAACACGTAACAATAATGGAGAAAGGCTCATCGATTGTTGTGTCACAAATCAACTATTCATAGGAGGCAGCAAGTTCCCACACAAGAACATACACAAATACACTTGGACATCACCAAATGGAAGAACCAAGAATCAAATTGATCACGTACTGGTGAATAAGAAGTTTCTATCCTCACTACAAGACGTCAGAGCAAAACGAGGAGCAGACATACACAGCGACCATCAACTGGTAGTTGCAACATTCAAAATCAAACCAGCCGCTGTAAAACAAAACAACAAGTCATGTAAGAGGAAATTTAACATCAATAGATTGAGCGACAAAAATACAAATAACATCTTCAAAGAGTCGCTCCAGCTCAATCTACCAAACAACGAAACCACCAGCATTGATGAAAAATGGGAACAAGTTAAAGAAGCTTACGTCAAAACTGCTACAGATGTGCTAGGCTACCAAGACAAATCACAGAAACCATGGATTAGCGATGATACATGGAAGAAAATTGAAGAGCGTCGACAGCTCAAGTTGCAGTTGTGTCACCAGAACACAACCGAGATCCGCAACAAATATGAAAGTACAGCAAAACAAGTTAAAAAGATGGCAAGGAATGATCGCAGAAGATATACAGAAAGCATTCTCAAGACTGCGGAAACAGCAGCAGCTAATAGAAATATGCGCACTCTACACAAATGCGTGAGAAAGGTCACCAACAAATATACAAACACTCCACCAATAAAGGATGAATCTGGTCAAACCCTCACAACTCATGAACAACAGCTAAATAGATGGAAAGAATACTTCGAAGACAACTGCCACCAACAAGAAAATAACTTGCAGTCTCCGGATGACAACTATAACGAAACTATTAGCACCCATCCACCAACGGAACGGGAAGTTAGAGATGCCATACAGAAACTCAAGAACAACAAATCCGCTGGTACAGATAATATATCAGCAGAATTACTCAAAGCAGATGTAAACACAACAGCAGAAGCTCTAACACCACTATTAGCTGATGTATGGAACGAAGGTAAAATACCAACCAAATGGAAAGAAGGTTTAACCATAACAATCCCAAAGAAAGGTGATCTAAGAGAATGCAAAAATTGGAGAGGTATATCTCTGCTCAACACAATAATGAAAATACTAGCAACGATCATTCTCGAAAGAATATCTCCATCAATTAACATGAAACTAAGAAATGAACAAGCCGGCTTTAGACCAGGAAGAAGCTGTACCGATCATATCAACACAATCCGTATCATCATTGAGCAATCAAATGAATGGAATTCACCATTGTATCTCCTCTTCGTGGACTTCGAACGCGCCTTCGACTCAATCAACAGGAGCGCGATATGGAAGACACTTTGTGAAATGGGCATCCCGAAGAAAATAGTTGATCTAATCAAAGAAATGTACCGGGATGCTGCAAACAGAATACAATACAAAGGACAGCAAAGTGATGAATACTACAACCACCGAGGAGTGAGACAAGGCTGTGTACTATCCCCGCTACTATCCCTAATAGTACTAGATAGTATCATGAGAAAGCTCGATGATGCAAGTCCAAATGGAATCCAATGGAATACAACAAGACGGCTCAATGATCTAGACTACGCAGATGACATCTGTCTACTTACACACACACATACGGACATGCAGCAGAAAATACAGAAGCTATCAACCCTTGCACATGAAGTCGGTCTCAACATTAATATCAGAAAAACAAAGGCTATGAGATTGAACACCAAAACGATAACACCAATTACCATCAACAATACACAAGTGGACGAAGTTGACAAATTTGTGTACCTTGGTTGTACTGTAGCAAAAACAGGCGGGACTGAAGAAGATATCAGTCAGCGTATTAACAAAGCCAGAAATACGTTCAATATGCTTCACAAGATCTGGAATGCATCCGTCCTGTCAAGAAAGACAAAGCTACGAATGTTCAATGCATGTGTCAAGTCAGTACTGCTGTATGGGTGTGAAACGTGGAAACAAACAAGAAAGATCACAAATAAACTACAGGTGTTTGTGAACAAATGCCTGAGAAGACTGATCAAATGCTTCTGGCCAAACACCATCAGTAACCAGGAGCTTCTACGGCAGACAGAGCAGCTAGACATTGAGACCGAGATAAAACAAAGAAAATGGAGATGGATAGGACATACACTGAGAAAATCAGTCGAAGATATAACAAGGATGTCCCTAGAGTGGAATCCACAAGGTAAAAGGAGAGTTGGAAGACCACCCATGACATGGAAGAAAACGGTGCTAGCTGAAGCAAAACAAATTGGCAAGACATGGGGTGAACTGAAAGCGATTGCCCCCAACAGAGTTAGATGGTCCAGTCTAGTAGACGCCCTATGCTCCTAAATGGAGATAAAGGAAAAAAAAAAAAAAAAAAAAAAATTAACTCTAGCCTCACGAGCAAAGTAGGGTTTTACATGAGCAGACCCGATCGTCACTTCTAAATTAGACCATCAAAATTCGTACCGATAAAATATGAACTTTCAGATTTTGTATCCCTTGCCGTTTAGGAGAAAACTACCCCTAATTAACTTATGCCTCAGGAGCAAAGTAGGGTTTTACATGAGCAGACCGGATCGTCACTTCTAAATTATAATCATTACAGATTGTACCGATAAAATTTGAACTTTCAGATTTTGTACCCCTTGCCGTTTAGAAGAAAACTACCCCTAATTAACTCTAACCTCATAAGCAAAGTAGGCTTTTGCATGAGCAGACCCGATCATTACTTTTTAACTCGAACCATTATAGTTTGTACCGATAAAATATGAGCGTTCAGATTTTGTACCCCTTGCCGCTTAGGAGAAAACTACCCCTAATTAACTCTAGCCTCACAAGCAAAGTAGAGTTTTGCATGAGCAGACCGGATCGCCACTTCTAAATTATAATCATTATAGTTTGTACCGATAAAATATGAACTTTCAGATTTTGTACCCCTTTATGTTTAAGAGAAAACTACCCCTAATTAACTCTAGCCTTACATGCAAAGTAAGCTTTTGCATGAGCAGACCGGATCGTCACTTCTAAATTTGAATCATTAAAGTTTGTACCGATAAAATATGAACTTTCAGATTTTGTACCCCTTGCCGTTTAGGAGAAAACTACCCCTAATTAACTCTAGCCTCCCAAGCAAAGTAAGCTTTTGCATGAGCAGACCCGATCGTCACTTCTAAATTAAAATCATTATAGTTTGTACCGATAAAATATGAACTTTCAGATTTTGTACCCCTTGCCGTTTAGGAGAAAACTACCCCCATTAACTTATGCCTCAGAAGCAGAGTAGGGTTTTACATGAGCAGACCCGATCGTCATTTTTAAATTAGAACCATCATAGTTTGTACCGATAAAATATGAACTTTCAGATTTTGTACCCCTTGCCGTTCAAGAGAAAACTACCCCTAATTAACTTATGCCTCAGAAGCAAAGTAGGGTTTAACATGAGCAGACCGGATCGTCACTTCTAAATTATAATCATTACAGATTGTACCGATAAAATATGAACTTTCAGATTTTGTACCCCTTGCCGTTTAGAAGAAAACTACCCATAATTAACTCTAGCCTCATAAGCAAAGTAGGCTTTTGCATGAGCAGACCCGATCATTACTTATTAATTCGAACCATTATAGTTTGTACCGATAAAATATGAGCGTTCAGATTTTGTAGCCCTTGCCGCTTAGGAGAAAACTACCCCTAGTATACTCTAGCCTCACAAGCAAAGTAGAGTTTTGCATGAGCAGACCGGATCGTCACTTCTAAATTTGAATCATTATAGTTTGTACCGATAAAATATGAACTTTCAGATTTTGTACCCCTTTACGTTTAGGAGAAAACTACCCCTAATTAACTCTAGCCTCACAAGCAAGGTAAGCTTTTGGATGAGCGGTAGACCGGATCGTCGCTTCTAAATTTGAATCATTATAGTTTGTACCGATAAAATATGGACTTTCAGATTTTGTACCCCTTGCCGTTTAGGAGAAAACTACCCCTAATTTACTCTAGCCTCCCGAGCAAATTTAGCTTTTGCATGAGCAGACCCGATCTTCACTTCTAAATTAGAACCATTATAGCTTGCACCGAAAAAATATGAACTTTCAGATTTTGTACCCCTTTCCGTTTAGGAGAAGACTACCCCTAATTAACTCTAGCCTCACAAGCAAAGTAGGCTTTTGCATGAGCAGACCCGATCGTCACTTCTAAATTAAATTTATTATAGTTTGTACCGATAAAATATGGACTTTCAGATTTTGTACCCCTTGCCGTTTAGGAGAAAACTACCCCTAATTAACTTATGCCTCAGAAGCAAAGTAGGGTTTTACATGAGCAGACCGGATCGTCACTTCTAAATTATAATCATTATAGTTTGTACCGATAAAATATGAACTTTCAGATTTTTTACCCCTTTCCGTTTAGGAGAAAACTACCCCTAATTAACTCTAGCCTCACGAGCAAAGCAGGCTTTTGCATGAGCAGACCCGATCGTCACTTCTAAATTAGAATCATTATAGTTTGTACCGATAAAATATGAACTTTCAGATTTTGTACCCCTTGCCGTTTAGGAGAAAACTACCCCTAATTAACTTATGCCTCATAAGCAAAATAGGGTTTTACATGAGCAGACCGGATCGTCACTTCTAAATTATAATCATTCCAGTTTGTACCGATAAAATATGAACTTTCAGATTTAGAAAACTACCCCTAATTAACTCTAGCCTCATAAGCAAAGTAGGCTTTTGCATGAGCAGACCCGATCATTACTTATTAATTCGAACCATAATAGTTTGTACCGATAAAACATGAGCGTTCAGATTTTGTACCCCTTGCCGTTTAGAAGAAAACTACCCCTAATTAACTCTAGCCTCAGAAGCAAAGTAGAGTTTTGCATGAGCAGACCGGATCGTCACTTCTAAATTATAATCATTATAGTTTGTACCGATAAAATATGAACTTTCAGATTTTGTACCCCTTTGCGTTTAGGAGAAAACTACCCCTAACTAACTCTAGCCTCACAAGCAAAGTAGGCTTTTGCATGAGCAGACCGGATCGTCGCTTCTAAATTTGAATCAGTATAATTTGTACCGATAAAATATGGACTTTCAAATTTTGTACCCCTTGCCGTTTAGGAGAAAACTACCCCTAATTAACTCTAGCCTCCCAAGCAAATTTAGCTTGTGCATGAACAGACCCGATCTTCACTTCTAAATTAGAACCATTATAGTTTGCACCGATAAAAAATAAACTTTCAAATTTTGTACCCCTTTCCGTTTAGGAGAAAACTACCCCTAATAAACTCTAGCCTCCCAAACAAAGTAGGCTTTTGCATGAGCAGACCCGATCGTCACTTCTCAATTAGAACTATTATAGTTTGTACCGATAAAATATAAACTTTCAGATTTTGTACCCCTTGCCGTTTAGGAGAAAACTACCCCTAATTAACTTATGCCTCAGAAGCAAAGTAGGGTTTTACATGAGCAGACCGGATCGTCACTTCTAAATTATAATCATTATAATTTGTACCGATAAAATATGAACTTTCAGATTTTGTACCCCTTGCCGTTTAGGAGAAAACTACCCCTAATTAGCTTTAGCTTCGGACGCAAATTTAGGTTTTGCATGAGCAGACCCGATCGTCACTTCTAAATTAGAACCATTATAGTTTGCACCGATAAAATATGAAGTTTCAGATTTTGTACCCCTTGCCGTTTAGGAGAAAACTACCCCTGATCATTTCTAGCCTCACAAGCAAATTAGGCTTTTGCATGAGCAGACCCGATCGTCACTTCTACATTAGAATCACTATAGTTTGTACCGATAAAATATGAACTTTCAGATTTTGTACCCCTTGCCGTTTAGGAGAAAACTACCCCTAATTATAACTTTAGCCTCACAAGCAAATTAGGCTTTTGCATGAGCAGGCCCGTTCGTCACTTCTAAATTAGAACCATAATAGTTTGAACCGATGAAATATGAACTTTCAGATTTTGTACCCCTTGCAGTTTAGGAGAAAACTACCCCTAATTAACTTATGCCTCACAGGCAAAGTAGGCTTTTACATGAGCAGACCGGATCGTCACTTCTAAATTAGAACCATTATAGTTATTACCGATAAAATATGAGCGTCCAGATTTTGTACCCCTTGCCGTTTAGGAGAAAACTGCCCCTAATTAACTCTAGCCTCCCAAGCAAAGTAAGCTTTTGCATGAGCTTACCCGATCGTCACTTCTATATTAGAACCATTATAGTTTGTACCGATAAAATATGAGCGTTCAGATTTTGTACCCCTTGCCGCTTAGGAGAAAACTACCCCTAATTAACTCCAGACTCTCAAACAAAGTAGGCTTCTGCATGGGCAGATCAGATCGTCACTTCTAAATTAGAATCATTATAGTTTGTACCGATAAAATATGAAATTTCAGATTTTGTACCCCTTGCCGTTTTGGAGAAAACTACCCCTAATTAACTCTAGTCTCACAAGCAAAGTACGGTTTTGCATGAGCAGACCCGATCGTCACTTCTAAATTAGAACCATCATAGTTTGTACCGATAAAATATGAATTTTCAGATTTTGTACCCCTTGCTGTTTAAGAGAAAACTACCCCTAATTAACTCTAGCCTCTGAAGCAAAGTAGAGTTTTACATCAGCAGACCGGATCGTCACTTCTAAATTATAATCATTACAGATTGTATCGATAAAATATGAACTTTCAGATTTTGTACCCCTTGCCGTTTAGAAGAAAACTACCCCTAATTAACTCTAGCCTCATAAGCCAAGTAGGCTTTTGAATGAGCAGACCCGATCATTACTTATTAACTCGAACCATTATAGTTTGTACCGATAAAATATGAGCGTTCAGATTTTGTACCTCTTGCCGCTTAGGAGAAAACTACCCCTAATTAACTCTAGCCTCAGAAGCGAAGTAGAGTTTTGCACGAGCAGACCGGATCGTCACTTCTTAATTATAATCATTATAGTTTGTACCGATAAAATATGAACTTTCAGATTTTGAACCCCTTTACGTTTAGGAGGAAACTACCCCTAATTAACTCTAGCCTCCCAAGCAAGGTAAGCTTTTGCATGAGCAGACCGGATCGTCACTTCTAAATTATAATCATTATAGTTTGTACCGATAAAATATGAACTTTAAGATTTTGTACCCCTTGCCGTTTAGGAGAAAACTACCCCTAATTAACTCTAGCCTCCCAAGCAAATTAGGCTTTTGCATGAGCAGACCTCATCTTCACTTCTAAATTAGAACCATTATAGTTTGTACCGATAAAATATGAGCGTTCAGATTTTGTACCCCTTGCCGTTTAGAAGAAAACTACCCCTAATTAACTCTAGCCTCATAAGCAAAGTAGGCTTTTGCATGAGCAGACCCGATCGTTACTTATTAATTCGAATTATTATAGTTTGTACCAATAAAATATGAGCGTTCAGATTTTGTACCCCTTGCCGCTTAGGAGAAAACTACCCCTAATTAACTCTAGCCTCACAGACAAAGTAGAGTTTTGCATGAGCAGACCGGATCGTCACTTCTAAATTTGAATCATTATAGTTTGTACCGATAAAATATGAACTTTCAGATTTTGTACCCCTTTACGTTTAGGCGAAAACTACCCCTAATTAACTCTAGCCTCACATGCAAAGTAAGCTTTTGCATGAGCAGACCGGATCGTCACTTCTAAATTTGAATCATTAAAGTTTGTACCGATAAAATATGAACTTTCAGATTTTGTACCCCTTGCCGTTTAGGAGAAAACTACCCCTAATTAACTCTAGCCTCCCAAGCAAATTAGGCTTTTGCATGAGCAGACCCGATCTTCACTTCTAAACTAGAACCATTATAGTTTGTAACGATAAAATATGAGCGTTCAGATTTTGTACCCCTTGCCGTTTAGAAGAAAACTACCCCTAATTAACTCTAGCCTCAGAAGCAAAGTAGAGTTTTGCATGAGCAGACCGGATCGTCGCTTTTTAATTATAATCATTATAGTTTGTACCGATAAAATATGAACTTTCAGATTTTGTACCCCATGCCGTTTAGGAGAAAACTACCCCTAATTTACTCTAGCCTCACAAGCAAATTTAACTTTTGCATGAGCAGACCCGATCTTCACTTCTGAATTAGAACCATTATAGTTTGCACCGATAAAAAATGAACTTTAAAATTTTGTACCCCTTTCCGTTTAGGAGAAAACTACCCCTAATTAACTCTAGCCTCCCAAGCAAAGTAGGCTTTTGCATTAGCAGACCCGATCGTCACTTCTAAATTAGAACTATTATAGTTTGTACCGATAAAATATGAACTTTCAGATTTTGTATCCCTTGCCGTTTAGGAGAAAACTACCCCTAATTAACTTATGCCTCAGAAGCAAAGTAGGGTTTTACATGAGCAGACCGGATCGTCACTTCTAAATTATAATCATTATAGTTTGTACCGATAAAATATGAACTTTCAGATTTTGTACCCCTTGCCTTTTAGGAGAAAACTACCCCTAATTAGCTCTAGCTTCGCAGGCAAATTTAGCTTTTGTATGAGCAGACCCGATCGTCACTTCTAAATTAGAACCATTATAGTTTGCACCGATAAAATATGAACTTTCAGATTTAGTACCCCTTGCCGTTTAGGAGAAAACTACCCCTAAATAGCTTTAGCTGCAGAAGAAAATTTAGCTTTTGCATGAGCAGACCCGATCGTCACTTCTAAATTAGAACCAATATAATTTGTACCGATAAAATATGAGCGTTCAGATTTTGTACTCCTTGCCGTTTAGGAGAAAACTACCCCTAATTAACTCTAGCCTCACAAGCAAAGTAGGCTTTTGCATGGGCAGATCAGATCGCCACTTCTAAATTAGAATCATTATAGTTTGTACCGATAAAATATGAACTTTCAAATTTTGTACCCCTTGCCGTTTAGGAGAAAACTACCCCTAATTAACTTAGGCCTCACAAGCAAAGTAGGGTTTTACATGAGCAGACCCGATCGTCACTTCTAAATTAGAACCATCATAATTCGTACCGATAAAATATGAACTTTCAGATTTTGTACCCCTTGCCGTTTAGGAGAAAACTACCCCTAATTAACATATGCCTCAGGAGCAAAGTAGGGCTTTGCATGAGCAGACCGGATCGTCACTTCTAAATTATAATCATTACAGATTGTACCGATAAAATTTGAACTTTCAGATTTTGTACTCCTTGCCGTTTAGAAGAAAACTACCCCTAATTAACTCTAACCTCATAAGCAAAGTAGGCTTTTGCATGAGCAGACCCGATCATTACTTATTAATTCGAACCATTATAGTTTGTACCGATAAAATATGAGCGTTCAGATTTTGTACCCCTTGTCGCTTAGGAGAAAACTACCCCTAATTAACTCTAGCCTCACAAGCAAAGTAGAGTTTTGCATGAGCAGACCGGATCGCCACTTCTAAATTATAATCATTATAGTTTGTACCGATAAAATATGAACTTTCAGATTTTGTACCCCTTTACGTTTAGGAGAAAACTACCCCTAATTAACTCTAGCCTTACAAGCAAAGTAAACTTTTGCATGAGCAGACCGGATCGTCACTTCTAAATTATAATCATTATAGTTTGTACCGATAAAATATGAACTTTCAGATTTTGTACCCCTTGCCGTTTAGGAGAAAACTACCCCTAATTAACTCTAGCCTCCCAAGCAAATTAGGCTTTTGCATGAGCAGACCCGATCTTCACTACTAAATTAGAACAATTATAGTTTGTACCGATAAAATATGAGCGTTCAGATTTTGTACCCCTTGCCGTTTAGGAGAAAACTACCCCTAATTAACTCTAGCCTCCCAAGCAAAGTAAGCTTTTGCATGAGCAGACCCGATCGTCACTTCTAAATTAGAATCATTATAGTTTGTACCGATAAAATATGAACTTTCAGATTTTGTACCCCTTGCCGCTTAGGAGAAAACTACCCCTAATTAACTTATGCCTCAGAAGCAAAGTAGGGTTTTACATGAGCAGACCCGATCGTCATTTCTAAATTAGAACCATCATAGTTTGTACCGATAAAATATGAACTTTCAGATTTTGTACCCCTTGCCGTTCAAGAGAAAACTACTCCTAATTAACTTATGCCTCGGAAGCAAAGTAGGGTTTAACATGAGCAGACCGGATCGTCACTTCTAAATTATAATCATTACAGATTGTACCGATAAAATATGAACTTTCAGATTTTGTACCCCTTGCCGTTTAGAAGAAAACTACCCCTAATTAACTCTAGCCTCATAAGCAAAGTAGGCTTTTGCATGAGCAGACCCGATCATTACTTATTAATTCGAACCATTATAGTTTGTACCAATAAAATATGAGCGTTCAGATTTTGTACCCCTTGCCGCTTAGGAGAAAACTACCCCTAGTATACTCTAGCCTCACAAGCAAAGTAGAGTTTTGCATGAGCAGACCGGATCGTCACTTCTAAATTTGAATCATTATAGTTTGTACCGATAAAATATGAACTTTCAGATTTTGTACTCCTTTACGTTTAGGAGAAAACTACCCCTAATTAACTCTAGCCTCACAAGCAAGGTAAGCTTTTGGATGAGCGGTAGACCGGATCGTCGCTTCTAAATTTGAATCATTATAGTTTGTACCGATAAAATATGGACTTTCAGATTTTGTACCCCTTGCCGTTTAGGAGAAAACTACCTCTAATTTACTCTAGCCTCCCGAGCAAATTTAGCTTTTGCATGAGCAGACCCGATCTTCACTTCTTAATTAGAAACATTATAGTTTGCACCGATAAAAAATGAGCGTTCAGATTTTGTACCCCTTGCCGTTTAGGAGAAGACTACCCCTAATTAACTCTAGCCTCCCAAGCAAAGTAGGTTTTTGCATGAGCAGACCCGATCGTCACTTCTAAATTAAATTTATTATAGTTTGTACCGATAAAATATGAACTTTCAGATTTTGTACCCCTTGCCTTTTAGGAGAAAACTACCCCTAATTAGCTCTAGCTTCGCAGGCAAATTTAGCTTTTGTATGAGCAGACCCGATCGTCACTTCTAAATTAGAACCATTATAGTTTGCACCGATAAAATATGAACTTTCAGATTTAGTACCCCTTGCCGTTTAGGAGAAAACTACCCCTAAATAGCTTTAGCTGCAGAAGAAAATTTAGCTTTTGCATGAGCAGACCCGATCGTCACTTCTAAATTAGAACCAATATAATTTGTACCGATAAAATATGAGCGTTCAGATTTTGTACTCCTTGCCGTTTAGGAGAAAACTACCCCTAATTAACTCTAGCCTCACAAGCAAAGTAGGCTTTTGCATGGGCAGATCAGATCGCCACTTCTAAATTAGAATCATTATAGTTTGTACCGATAAAATATGAACTTTCAAATTTTGTACCCCTTGCCGTTTAGGAGAAAACTACCCCTAATTAACTTAGGCCTCACAAGCAAAGTAGGGTTTTACATGAGCAGACCCGATCGTCACTTCTAAATTAGAACCATCATAATTCGTACCGATAAAATATGAACTTTCAGATTTTGTACCCCTTGCCGTTTAGGAGAAAACTACCCCTAATTAACATATGCCTCAGGAGCAAAGTAGGGCTTTGCATGAGCAGACCGGATCGTCACTTCTAAATTATAATCATTACAGATTGTACCGATAAAATTTGAACTTTCAGATTTTGTACTCCTTGCCGTTTAGAAGAAAACTACCCCTAATTAACTCTAACCTCATAAGCAAAGTAGGCTTTTGCATGAGCAGACCCGATCATTACTTATTAATTCGAACCATTATAGTTTGTACCGATAAAATATGAGCGTTCAGATTTTGTACCCCTTGTCGCTTAGGAGAAAACTACCCCTAATTAACTCTAGCCTCACAAGCAAAGTAGAGTTTTGCATGAGCAGACCGGATCGCCACTTCTAAATTATAATCATTATAGTTTGTACCGATAAAATATGAACTTTCAGATTTTGTACCCCTTAACGTTTAGGAGAAAACTACCCCTAATTAACTCTAGCCTTACAAGCAAAGTAAACTTTTGCATGAGCAGACCGGATCGTCACTTCTAAATTATAATCATTATAGTTTGTACCGATAAAATATGAACTTTCAGATTTTGTACCCCTTGCCGTTTAGGAGAAAACTACCCCTAATTAACTCTAGCCTCCCAAGCAAATTAGGCTTTTGCATGAGCAGACCCGATCTTCACTACTAAATTAGAACAATTATAGTTTGTACCGATAAAATATGAGCGTTCAGATTTTGTACCCCTTGCCGTTTAGGAGAAAACTACCCCTAATTAACTCTAGCCTCCCAAGCAAAGTAAGCTTTTGCATGAGCAGACCCGATCGTCACTTCTAAATTAGAATCATTATAGTTTGTACCGATAAAATATGAACTTTCAGATTTTGTACCCCTTGCCGCTTAGGAGAAAACTACCCCTAATTAACTTATGCCTCAGAAGCAAAGTAGGGTTTTACATGAGCAGACCCGATCGTCATTTCTAAATTAGAACCATCATAGTTTGTACCGATAAAATATGAACTTTCAGATTTTGTACCCCTTGCCGTTCAAGAGAAAACTACTCCTAATTAACTTATGCCTCGGAAGCAAAGTAGGGTTTAACATGAGCAGACCGGATCGTCACTTCTAAATTATAATCATTACAGATTGTACCGATAAAATATGAACTTTCAGATTTTGTACCCCTTGCCGTTTAGAAGAAAACTACCCCTAATTAACTCTAGCCTCATAAGCAAAGTAGGCTTTTGCATGAGCAGACCCGATCATTACTTATTAATTCGAACCATTATAGTTTGTACCAATAAAATATGAGCGTTCAGATTTTGTACCCCTTGCCGCTTAGGAGAAAACTACCCCTAGTATACTCTAGCCTCACAAGCAAAGTAGAGTTTTGCATGAGCAGACCGGATCGTCACTTCTAAATTTGAATCATTATAGTTTGTACCGATAAAATATGAACTTTCAGATTTTGTACTCCTTTACGTTTAGGAGAAAACTACCCCTAATTAACTCTAGCCTCACAAGCAAGGTAAGCTTTTGGATGAGCGGTAGACCGGATCGTCGCTTCTAAATTTGAATCATTATAGTTTGTACCGATAAAATATGGACTTTCAGATTTTGTACCCCTTGCCGTTTAGGAGAAAACTACCTCTAATTTACTCTAGCCTCCCGAGCAAATTTAGCTTTTGCATGAGCAGACCCGATCTTCACTTCTAAATTAGAAACATTATAGTTTGCACCGATAAAAAATGAGCGTTCAGATTTTGTACCCCTTGCCGTTTAGGAGAAGACTACCCCTAATTAACTCTAGCCTCCCAAGCAAAGTAGGTTTTTGCATGAGCAGACCCGATCGTCACTTCTAAATTAAATTTATTATAGTTTGTACCGATAAAATATGAACTTTCAGATTTTGTACCCCTTGCCGTTTAGGAGAAAACTACCCCTAATTAACTTATGCCTCAGAAGCAAAGTAGGGTTTTACATGAGCAGACCGGATCGTCACTTCTAAATTATAATCATTATAGTTTGTACCGATAAAATATGAACTTTCAGATTTTGCACCCCTTTACGTTTAGGAGAAAACTACCCCTAATTAACTCTAGCCTCACAAGCAAAGTAGGCTTTTGCATGAGCAGACCGGATCGTCGCTTTCAAATATGAATCATTATAGTTTGTACCAATAAAATATGGACTTTCAGATTTAGTACCCCCTTGCCGTTTAGGAGAAAACTACCCAAGTAACATTTTTAGTTCTAAATATGCTCTAAGCGCGTTCCTATAGCTATTTGGAAAAGCTAGTAGCTTCTATTTTACTTCGAACAGGGTATTTATCATTATTTTAGAATCCCTATAAAGCCAAAATTGGCGGTCTTGGAGCAAACATTTTTTTTTATTAGCTGTATAATACAAATTTTGGCGCCTCTTTTACAGTGTTTTCCTCTATAAAACATATTAATGATTTTATCTAAAACTTCCAATAACGAGCTCAAAGATCTATAAAGCAATTTTGGTATTTAAATATTTTACATCAAATTGCCACAAATGATTTTTGTAGTAATTTCTAAAGCAATGTTTCGTGTAAAACGAATGATGCCGAAAATATAAATTTTGTTTAAACATTTTTATAACATACAAATGTGTTTTTTAAGAACTCTCTTTATAAAATTATAAATGAATTATTCTATTTAGAAGTTAATAATTATATAATTTTTCGAATTTATAATATTGAAATTCATACGCAAATTAGATTTCATCGTTAATATTAAATGGTATAGATCTAAATTCTAAGCGGGCTTTGCAAATAATCTAAATTTAATAATAAAATATATATTTTCTGAAAATTTATTTCTGAATATTTATATTCACTATAAAATTTCAATTTGTCGTTTTTTTAGCCAAAAAAACCATTTTTAACCAACAGATATTCGGTCCATTTTTCACGAATTATATTAAATTTACAAGTAAAAAAAACTAAAAATTTAGAAATCATTTCTAAATACTTAACAAAAATCATATATGGCTGCCACAGTTTTTCGTTTTAGTTAATGAAAAATATGGACGACTCAGCCATTTATTTTCTTAGAGCATTTTAACTTTATTTGCATTCCTGTACAGGTACATATATATACTTGCAAATAATATCAAGCGAGTAGCTGTATATCCCATTTATTTATTTCAAATTAGAGCTATCTACTGTAAAATATACGGAAATTGATTTAAAATAAAGGAACTAGCTCTATTATTGTATAATTTATTTCTATTAGAACTGCTTGATTCTTTGGAAG